>CM059874.1:24421757-25621757 GCA_030490815.1 Acer saccharum
TCAATAGATAATAGTCTTTTCATTATCAGGACAATCGGAGAGTCTATCTTAATCCTGAGATAAATGATGGACTTATGGTTGCAAGTGATATCATTTGAGTTATCAATGAGTACGACTATATCGCATAGTCTATCCTCGATAGTTTGGTGATATTCATTTGTTAATCGATAGAGGACTTCATTTATAGATATGGACATCGTGGCTCCATTTAATTAAATGAGAGTATAATATCATCATATGGATGTTTTGAGGTAATTGGATATTAAATCTCAACGTTGAGTTTTCAATAGTGTCTATTGAAAACATGGCTTCTGGACAAGTCAAAATATCCAAGTTCAAAACGTGGTCATATGAGTAAATATGGTAACTTGGAGAGTTATAGGCGGTCTATGAACTCTTGGCGATTACTGATATTAATCACGAGGATACACTATCTCCAATATGATTGTCTAGGGTATGAATGAGGAGCATCTTCCTTTTCTATCTTTATTTAAGAGTTCAGTTTTAGCTCTTTAGTGGAATGAGTTAAAATTAATGAATCGGACCTAAGTGAATCATTTGTTGATTGTGATTAGGTTATGTCTATTGAAGCTTAAATTTAGATGGCCCGCCAAGATCCCCAATCCACACGGACTTGCATGGATCACTTGATATATTCTACCGGACCAATTTAAGGGTCCATCTAGAATTGCATTTAATATATTAAGAATATAATTTGCACATTATTTAAGTAATGGGCTGATCAATTATATTAATATATTAATGAAAGACATGTGGGCTTGTTTCTTTTAGTAAGAATGGGTCTGGTTCACATGTGGGCTTTTTATTTAAAGTCCAATGGATTAAATGAAATAAGAAAATAATGTTAGGCCCAATCTTATACAAGTGGGGCGGCAAGGTTAAAATTTTAACCTAAAATATTATTTTGTTTCATTTGTTTTAATTAAATAAGAATTAATTAATTTATTGATTAATTGTTTAATTAAAGAAACAAATCTTTCCTAAAAGTAAAAGACTTGTTTGACAAGGAAATATCAAATAAGGAGTTTTTTTTATTTAGTCAAAATAAAAGAATAAAAATCAAGGAGTTGGATTAGGGTTTGAAGTCTATAAAGTTGAAAAGAATTAGGGTTGAATTTTAGTCACCCTATATAAGTGACATGATGAAATTCGGCCAACCCTAATACATGACTACATAGAATTCAGCAACCCTAAAGGAAAAAGAAGAAAAATTCGGCCAACCTATATAAGGGTTCTTATAGGGTTCGGCCACTACATAGAATGGAGCTTGAGTTTTTATTTCTTTCTTCTTCTTCTCAATTCTAAGAGAGTTTTTATTCTAGAAAGACAAAAAGGAGTGTGAAATTATTCTTTGATAGTATACTATTGCTTAATCATCAATAAGCTTGTGTATACGATATCGATCTAGGTTCACGCGAGTTTCGATCATAAGATTGAGAACTCAAAAGTGACCGGAATAATTTTGACATTCTTTTGATTGTTTTGTGACTAACAAAGAAAAGAAAGTTTTTGTTTGGTCCATTCACAGGTTTGCAATTCAAAGAAAAGGGAGACCACGCTCCTAGGTGATCCACGTTCGTGCTCGGATTGAAGGTCTTGCGGATTACCATCGACGTAAGTCAATCGGATCACGCGACAAAAGGTAATTTACTTTTGTTAATGTATATGCATGTTTATTGATTAAAAGGGTTTAAGGTTCATAAAGGAAAAATTTTAAAAATCACTAAATCTGTTTTTTAGTCTCGCTTCCGCTGCGTTTACCACTTTTGTTATTATTTTTCCCTACAGTTACGAGTAAGGGTATTGTTCCCACGGAGGAAGTTGGTACACGTAAGTCGATTCTACGCCTATGTTATAGTCACGCTATTTACACTATAAACACTAATTACATGCATAAAAATAAAGGGAAGATGGTGGCAAGGCAAGTTAACTAACTAATGGCTAAATTACACTAAGAATGGTATGAATTGAATTACAACTAAATTATACTAAATTTAACTACAACTAAGGTTTGTCATTCCTTAGCAATTAATTAACCTACTCAACTAAGTTAACACTACAATTATCTAAATTAAATAATTAACTTAACTAATTAACTAAACTAATTACCACTAATGCAATATTGGTCATGCAAGAGTGATAATGAGAGTGAGGGTGTATGGGAATGGAAGTGCTAGGAATTTATGATCATGCAATTAATCCAACTCCTAATTGATGGCAAATAAGCTCTCTAACCTAGGATTAAAACACATACATAAATGATTATTCATGCATGATATTGAGGTCTCAATATGCCTAAATCCATTACATGTTAATCAATGGTTATTAAATCAACATATATTACTTCAAGCTCAAGCAAATAAAAACATCAACAAAAGATGAATATTATTACAATTTCACAAATATCCCATCATAAACATGTAGTCCCACATACAACATTAAGCTAAACAAGTAAAAGAGAGGAAGAAAACAAGCCAAGGTGTTGGAGAGGTCTTCAAACTAGCTTCTCCTTGCTCTTGGTGACTACTAAACTATTTGTGTGATGAGATGATTTGCAAGTGTTCTAAGGTGTATATGTGTGTACTTTAGGTGAGTTTTAGGTGAGTTTTGATATTAGGGATAGTGTTTAGGGTTAAGAGAGAAGAATATATATATAGGGGAGTGTTTTGGGTGTGCAAAATGGCTGAGTCGGTCTGGTCGGCGGGCTTGGATCCCCTGGAAGGCGAGCTCTTGCCCGCCGCACGAACCCGCCTTGCTTCAGAAAAGATATAGGCGGCTAATTTCCCGCCGCATGAACCCGCCGCGTGAACTCGCCTTGCTCTGGTGACTTCAAACCTTCGGGAAGGCTGGAATATTCCCGCCTTCAGAACCCGCCTTGGCTGGCGAATTACGTTCTGCACCCTGATCTTTATCCTATTCAGGGAATCTTCAATAATTTCCCGAATTTTGCACTTTTGCCCCTGATTTCACCATATTGACAACAACGCCCCTGAACTTCCTTAATTACCTGAAACACTTATTTATTCCATTAAATACCCGGTTTTACCCGAGAAACAAGTACAAAAATATAGGAAAAGGGAGCGCTAAATGTGAACATTTGGAGCGCGATCAGACCCCCAAACCTAACTTTTGCTCGTCCTCGAGCAAAACAAAAACTAAAAATTAACAACTATTAAAGCGTAAATAAAACGTAAACTAATTAGTCCGCTTTCGTGGGAGAAACGATGGCACTTAGCACGTGCCACAAGCCTTTTAAACCCCTAGGTGTCCCTAGTAGGAGGAGTGTAGTCTCCTGAGGGTTTACCGCTACGATACCCACAAACGTAAAGCTAACAATTAAAAACTAAAAATAAAAACAATTTGCAAAGCAAAGCCACACAAAATGAGATATCAAATAAGTTGTGCTTATGAGGAGTAGTACATGTGAGAACCACTGAGCGGAGGATAACCTAAAGTCATTCAAATGAATGAAATACATAATGTAAATCCCACACTCAAAAATGGCATAGCATCAAATTCTACACACTCTAATGCTTGGATGTAATTCGCCTTGACTCTAATCCTCACTGGATTTCACTCTGTTTTTCTCTCAGAGTCCTAGGCACACTCTTTATCAAACACATGCGTTTTGGAAGTTATGTAAATGGCAATCAAATATTACGCATGTGAGTATTCGAAATAAAGCACATTTTCTGAAAATTGATCTCATGAAGGAATTGAATGCCACGAACGTGGTAGAGCATATTAAATTTGCATTCCCTAAATAGACTTCCTAAAAGATCAATTAATTCTTCCCTACTTGTGTTGGCCAAGGTGATATGTGGTGAATGTATATGGAAGGTATATGGAAGTACTAATCATGCCAAGATGTTTCACATAATAATTTTCAACCCGAAGCTCCTTTAGATTATTCATTGATACAAGCATCTAGGCTATAATTCTGAACTATGATTTGTGCTAATTTGTTACTCTCATTGGAGTAGTCATTGCTTTGAAGATTAAGGGCTTTAAGTGATTAATTTTCAACACTTAAATTTTGAAAGCCCTTTCTTAGCACAAGTTACAAAATATGCCTCAGTACACGCTATTACAATTT
This sequence comes from Acer saccharum, assembly GCA_030490815.1. Classification (NCBI taxonomy): domain Eukaryota; kingdom Viridiplantae; phylum Streptophyta; class Magnoliopsida; order Sapindales; family Sapindaceae; genus Acer; species Acer saccharum. The sequence continues at coordinate 24,425,875 of CM059874.1, forward strand.
AGAGCTTACGGTTGAATTCTCTACTTTAGTAGAACTTGACAAGATTAGTAGCTATGTAAGAATAAGTGTTTAGGTTTATGGATTAGGGTGTTGTGTGATAGGTTTGTGTTTGGCCGTATTTACATTGAATCATGCATCAAGGGAAATGGACGTGTTTAGACAATTTGGTAGTGAATACTACAAAGTCCTAATATCATTTCTAAAAGTCCATCTATTATGGGAATACAAATTCAACATGTTATCCACATTTATGAATGTTCTATGGCAAACAATGCAATTGATGCGTTGAGATCACAATGAAAAACATGTTCGAAGAGTGTTTAAGAATAGAAACATATACCCTCAGAAATGAACGCTAAGGCACAAAACTCACGGGTAGTCTCCACTATTAATCCTAACAATCGAGTATGGAGTCTCGTCCACTTAGACACTAAGAGACAGGGACTATTCACATTATGCGCAAAAAATTCCTAGACTGACAAAAATTATCCAGGACTCAGTAATGAACACATGCAAAAGACTCCTCAACGGCACTACTCAAAACATCTCATTCAAAAAATTTGTTCAAAGATGGCTCGATTCGCAAAATTTTCAAAATTTAGAAAAATCACAAAAACACAATATATACAACACAAAAATCACAAAAAATTGAAAAAATTACACAACACATGTGTCCACACCCCCAAACCTAAACTCGACATTGTCCTCAATGTTGAAAAATTGAAGCACATGGACAAAGAGTTCATGATTTGGAAATTCGGACACAAACATACTAACACATATGTACAAATAAACACAATTAAAAACGAAAATAACAAAAATACCATGTGAAGAAGTTTCTAAAAAATAGAGGAAAATATTTCAAGAAAAACTGTCTACTTTTGAACTTCGAACAACGTCTGTTTTTCGATGCATATTTTCAAAGATACACCATCAAACATGCTCAAATTTTGAGAAAAGAATATAGACATGCAAATGAACACTTTTCATGAAGAAAATATTTTAAAATTCAAATCGGAAAAGTGTGAAAACAGACGTTGAAAACAGGTCACGTGCAGAATTTTAAAAACAGGGCACGCCTGTGACCTTTGGTCGAAGAAATACTCATAACTTTTAAACCACTACCCGGAATTTTGCGTTCTTTATACCGTTAGAACCGTATCGAAAAAACGATGAACGCAACATGGGCAGAAAAATTTATTTCTTCACCAATTAGTACGGTTTTTAGGAAACATTTGACTCAAAATTTTCAAAACAGGGCATCTTCACAAGGTTTGAACTAAAACTACAAAAATAAAAACAAAAATATAACATAATTATATATATACAATCCTAATATCTACAACTAACATGGAAACATATATACAATCCTAAATATCCACCACTAATCACATTACAAAAACCAATCCTAATCACTAGGCAAAAACAACTACTTCCCACTCTTAAGCTAAACATAACATATTAACTTGAAGTAAAAGCTTCAGAGTAAGAGATTGGACCTTCGATTTCGCCTTCGTAGGATGGTGTGGCTTCGTGGTTCGGTGTGTTGTGCATGGTGTGTATGTGCCGCGGCTTTGTATCCCTGTTCCTGCCAGTATGTTGCTCGCTGATCTGAATTCACGGCGAATCTTGAAGCCTTCCCGTGAGTTCATACATGCAGCAAGGCGGGCACTTTCCCGTGAATCTGAGGTCGCGGTGAACTCCGCAAATTCTCTCCTTTTGGCCCGCTGGTTCTTTTCCGCAGTTACTTCTCGCGCAAGGTATTTCTTCTTGATTCCAATCCTACACACACACACAAAAACAACACCAAAACTACAAGCATATGCTATGCAGTTTATAAGTAGGGAGTATAACCCCCAAACCTATCTATTTTCATGCATCTCATAGCACATTTGTAATATGGTAAGTGGATAAATATAGACTCAAGACTCCTAAGCTAAACTAATCCTAAAAAATAATAAAAAGAAATACGTTCATACGTGTAATGAAACACGTAATTCACTCGAAAAACTATCATGCAATGTATGGAAGTTCGAAGGATTATCTAATGTGACATGATTTCTATTGTGGTTCTTCACTACCCACACCTTACCACTAGGTGTATCATTCCTTGCAACGAAAGGAAGCTCCTTGGATTGGCCTAATTTGTCCTTACGGACCCAAGCTTCCCTAACCTTTTTCACCTTTTTCCTAAGCATGCTTTCTCTATTTTTGCACAATTCAACATATTTAACACATTGGGCCTTTTTGTGACCCCTAATATGGCAAAAATAACATGTAGGAGCAAAGTTAGAAAGACTACCTTTGTTGTCTTCGGCCGTTGCTTCGGATTGCTTGTGGGCAACCTTAGGAAGGCTTGCTCCACTTTGGGTAGTGCGGGGTTTCTTTGTTGATTTTCTCTTGGCCCCCTTCTTTTCCAAAGCCTTGATTGGAAGTTCGGCTTTGTCTGACTCCACGATGTAGTCACGTACCACTACTTGTGCTACCTTCAAGGCATGGTCCTTCTTGATGAGTTCTTCTTGCAAACCCTCCAATGCCTTGTCCTTCTTTTCTGCTTCCTCTTGCATTCCTCTCATCTTCCGAGAGAATTCTTCTTCTTGTTCCACCACCAACACGGAGAGCTCTTGTGACTTCTTCAATGCCGAGTCTCTCTCCATCTCAAGGGAATTGACCTTCAAGACTAAGTCATTGTTTTGACTTATCAATTCCTTGCTTTGTAGGGCAACCTCTACTCCCATTTCTTTTTTACCTCCCAAATCAACTTCGAAATCCTCATCCTCATCCAATATGAGCAAAAGCTCATCCAAGTAATCATCTACGGTCTTTGAGGACTCCTCCGGTTTTTCAACCTCTTTTCTTTCCTTTTCTACCCTTGGCTCTTCTTCACCCCTTAGCAAAACATCGCCAAGGTCATATTCTAATATATTATTAATTTCAAAATTTTTTAAAAAAATTCGGAATTAATTTTTCAAAATTATTATTTTCTTCTTATTTCTTCAAATCTACAAAAAAAAAAAAAAAAAAAAAAAAAAAAAAAAAAAAAAAAAATTAAAATTAAAATAATCATTCTAATATATTATTAATTTCAAAATTAAAAAAACATCAGAATTAATTTTTGTAAATTATTATTTTCTTCTCAAACTCTACAAAATAATAATAATAATAATAATTTCGAAAATTAAGAAAAAATTAGGAATTGATTTTTTTAATTATTATTTTCTTGTTAAACTCACAAAAAAAAAAAAAAAAAAAAAAAAAAAAAAAAAAAAAAAAAAACTTAAAATTAACATATCACTAGATACTAAATCATAATAATTACTATATAAAAAATTATTAATAAAAAAAGTTGAGAAGTAGACATAGTAACCTTAAATTGGAGGCTTGATAGTTGAGAGTGTTGAATTAATTAATCAATTGGATACCTAACAACATAACAAATAATAACATTAGTTATAAACATATTAATAATAGTTAATAATTAAATAACAAATGAAAGTAAATTAAAAAAAAAAAAAAAAAACAAGACAATACCTTAGAGTAAGAGCCTTAGAATATGTAGAGACTAGAGAGTGGGAGGTATATAATATATAATGTATAGTGTATAGTATAATAGTATAATAGTATAATAGTATATAGTATATAATATATTAAATAAATAAAATAAATTACAAAATAGTTGAAAGAGTGAGTGAGAGATATTGGAGATTGTAGAGAATAGAGAGAATAAGAGAGTAGGGAAGTTGAGAAAATGTAAAATGTTAGGTTAGGGTATAATTGGAAAAAATTGTAAAAGATTTTTTAAAATGTAATTTTTAAAAGTTTTGGATTTTTTTTTTACTCCCCCAACTGTCACCTAGTTAATTACAAAAGCCACCCCTAATTTCAAATTAAAAAAAAAAATTGAAAATTTGAATTCTGGTGGGCCCTAATAGGCCAGCCCGTGGGTTGGCTTGTTAGGGCCCGCCAGAATTCATTTTTTCAAAAAAAATTTAGGCCCATAGGCTTGGCGGGTCGTACAAGCCTTGCCTGCAAGCGTGCCACCTGGGCTGAGCACAACACGTTGGCTTAACAGGCTTGGGCTTGGCCTGTTAAGCTGGCGGGCCGGGCCAGCCCGGGCACACGACCTAAACTGGTCAAGTCGGGCGGCCCGCCAAGGTCTGGCCCATTTTGCCAGCACTAATCTGAATAAATTTTATAAAAGCAAAATAATATAGAACGATACGACATGATAGGTCTAAAATATCTTATGCCCAAAACAAAAAGCATTTTTGTAAGACAAAATTAGTCAATACCTTAGAGACAAAAAAAGGTGTCTCAATGAGATGTAAAGGAAATGGTCTCACACCAACACTTCGCTTTACACTGTAATTAGGAAAAAGGATGACATGGTCAAATCTTTTAATGATTTTCAAGTTTAATAATTTTTCTAAAGATGAAAATTTTATTACATTAATTTTTTCTTGTACATTATTCAGTTTTAATATATTTTGTTTTTATGATGTTTAGGTATAAGTATAACAAAGATGCAACCAAATATAATGCTTAGGAGAAAGAATTTAAAAAAATCGTTCAAAATGAAACCGACAAGGCGAGAAAAAGAATTTTATATCATTTCAAGAGAATCTTAATGTTATAAGTATGAAACCACATTCTTCATGTTGGTTTTATATTGTCCGCTTTGGGCTTAAGCCCGTATAGATTTACTCTTGAGTTTTTACCCAAAATACCTCATACCAATGGAGGTTGTTTCAATATTTAATTATTGCATCTGTTAATAGTTGCACATGACAACAACAAATGAACTATCATAATCAAAATGCAAGAACAACCGAGTGAATATAGACACATAACACATCACAATAAATCACGACACTATTTATATATTAAAATATTAAAAAAATTGTGTGGTTCCATATTTAAAAAATAATATTAAATATTTAAATATTTAAATATCATTATTTAAGTTCTTTATTACTATTTTTATTAATAAACCATTCAAAAGATATGAGACATGTTTAAAATATTAAAGAACGTATAAATTGATATACGAGGTGTATTTATAATTTACTTAAACTTTTGAGAAATAAATACTAATTTATGATATACGTACTTTTTTTTAGAGGAATGTAAATATTGTTACTCTTTTTAAATATTTGAAACCGAGTTATGACTCTCTATAGTATTAGGTTGGACTAGACCTAATTCAACTCTTTTGATACCTCTATATTCTTGCTTGAACTTTTAAATTTGGTTACAAGTTTGCGTGACATGTTATTTTTGTTTAGTAATATATGTTTTGAAGTATTCCATGGTACATGATTGGTATTTGGTAGTGTTCCATTATACATGTTAGTAGTGTGTATGTACTATGTATACGTGTGTGGGGCATTTAGTTCGGGTCAATTCCGCCCTACCCTAATCATTTTGGGTAAATCCATGGTTTGGGTCAGTCAAACAATAGATGGCGGTAAGTGAAAATCCGACGTCGTTTTGAGACTTCATATAAATTAAACAGATTGATGTGATTTTACTCAAGGTTTCACTTAGGCGTGGGAAATTTCGATTACTCAATCAATCACAGGAATGGACTCTCACGATCTCGAGTTGGAGAAAGCTCGATTAATCAGCTTGGCACTTGATTTCGGTTTTGATGAAGAATCCGCAAAGAAATGCTTGATAAGGGAGGCATATTGAGGGATTCGAAAGAAGATATGGAGTTGGTGGCTTGCGATCATTTTAAAGGGTTGTTCTGCTCTACATGTCCTACAACAGGTGACATTGGGAAAATTGTCAATGGCATTAGTCAAAGACTGGACAACAATTCCTCTAGCCGCTTGAATGCTATCTTTACAGGAGAGGAGGTGAGGAAGGTTGTTTTCGACATGAATTCGATCAAAGCCCCAGGCAGTAATGGGTTACCAACCATATTTTATTAGAAGTACTGGGATATGATAGGAACAAGTGTTGTAGAGGCTTGTCTTAATGTTCTTAACAATGGGGCAACAGTGGAAGGAATCAATAACACTGTAATTTGCCTGATTCCGAAAATCCAGAACCCCGGTAAAATGGCAGAATTCAGACCAATTAGCATGTGCAACGTCTTACGTCCTATACAAGATTATTGCTAAGGTTATCACTAGAAGGTTTAGACTCACTTTAGGTGAAGTTATCATAGAGAACCAATATGCGTTTATCTCGGGCTGTCTAATCTTCGATAACACCATTGTTGGGTTCAAATGTCTCCATAGATTGAAGAGAAGGAAGAGGAAAAGTGGTTCCATGGCCATCAAATTGGATATGTCTAAGGCCTTTGATAGAGTGGAATGGACATTCCTGGAATGTATGATGAGGAAACTTGGCTACTCTTCTCGTTGGGTTGGCTTGATAATGAGATGCATATCATTGGTTTCTTACTCTATTATGATCAATGGTGAGGTTTGCGATAATATCATCCCTACAAGAGGGCTCCGACAGGGAGATCCCTTGTCGCCTTTCCTCTTTCTTATATGTGTAGAAGGTCTCACTAGCCTAATCCAGGATGGTTAGAAAATAGGGAACATTTTGGGTTTCCAATGCAGTAAAGAAGGACCAGTCATCACTCACATATTCTTCGTAGACGATAGTCTGATTTTCACAAAGGCTAACGAGAAGAATTGTGTGGCTATCAGCTCCATCCTGGCAGATTATGGGCGAGCAACATGTCAGTCTATCAACTTTGACAAGTCTGCCATGTGCATTAGTCCCTCATATTCGAACTCAGATGGGTAGATTCTTGCTTCTAAAGTGAGCATTAAACTGGTAGATTGTCATGAAAGCTGCCTTGGGCTCCCGTGTTTCACTGGTAGAAGTAAGCGGAGACTATTCGCTAATATTGTGGATAGAGTGTGTGGAAAGATTAAAGGTTAGGGAGAAAAGCTGCTGTTAGTGGCCGGTAAAGAGATTCTCGTCAAAGTCGTGGTTAAAGCAACCCCGATTTATGCTATAAGCATGTTTCGATTACCTAAATCCTTGATTAACGAAATCCACAAACTGAGTGCGAGGTTCTGGTGGGGAGGCAATGAAAAGAAAAGAAAAGAAAAATTCACTGTTGTACTTGGAAACACCTTTGCAAAGCTAAATGCGATGGGGGCTTGGGTTTCCACGATCTAGAGATCAGTAATAGGGGCCTTCTAGCAAAACAGTGCTGGAGACTTCTCAAGAATCCTAACTCGTTGGCTGGAAGGGTCCTAAAGAGCTGCTATTACAAAGACAATAGTATTTTGGAGGCCAAAAAGAAGGCCAATGGCTCTTTTGTGTGGAATAGCCTTATTTGGGGGAAAGGTCTTTTGGAAGTTGGTGTCAGATATAGGGTAGGCGATGTGAGGTCCATAAAAATTTACCATGACAAATGGATTCCTAAGCCAAATACCTTCAAGATATCCTCTCCTCCCAAATTGGATGGCAATGCAAAAGTGAATCAACTCATCTCTCCCTCTGGCGGTTGGGACATTCAAAAAATCAAAGGTAATTTCTTTGTTGAGGATACCAACCTCATCCTCAAAATTCCTATTGTTGGCATTAACAATTGTGATACCCATCTTTGGCACTACAATGAAGATGGCAAGTACTTTGTCAAGAGTGGATACTAGTTGGGGCATAACTTAGAGAACATCACGGGGCCTTCTAATATTGCTCCTAGAACCTCTTGGTGGAATTCTTTTTGGAAATTAAAGATCCCTACGAAAGTGAAGATGTTTATATGGAAGGCTTGTCAAGATTGGATCCTAACAAAATCAACATTGCCAGGAGAGGTGTGCTTACGAATGGGGTTTGTGAAGCTTGCAAAATCTCAGCTGATGACACCTTGCATACCCTCTGGTATTACAGCAAGCTCAAATGCATTCGTGATAAGTGGAGCTGTAATGGTATGTCCCTCAAAGGTAAGCATAAAATTTCCTAGACCTAATTTGTGATTGTTTTTCCTCTAGCAACGGGTTGAAGGCTGATCTCTTTTGTATTGTGGTTTGGAGAATTTGGTTCTACCGAAACTCTACTTTCCATGAAGCTAAAAAACACAAAATGTCTGAGGTGGTCAACTGGAGCTCAAACTTCCTTCAAGAGTTTCAAAATAGCAAACCTGTTTTCCTTACTCAAGATGTTAGTGGTAACAGGTCTTGCAGCAAATGGCAACCTCCTACGAACGAAGCCTACAAAGCCAACTGTGATGTTGTGCTGGATATTGGGAATGGTCAGGTGGGTATTGGGATGATAATCAGGAACTCTAATGGTTTGGTGCTTGCCTCTTGTTCCTTGGTCTCTAGTGGCAATCCTAGTGCCAAAGTGGCAAAATTAATGGTTGTTCTTAATTGTCTTAAGTTTAGTATTGACTGTGGTTTGGTAGTCAGAATTGTTGAAACTGATGATGCTGGCATTGTTAAATGGATTAATAGCCAACATAGTGGCCAACAAGCTGGCTCTTTATGCGTTAAGAACCAAAAAGGATACCTATTAGATGGAGGAATACCCTCCCTGTATTAGGAAAATTGTGGAGGCTGATATGCCTGTTTAGTTGTTATGCTATTTTTCTTTTCAAAAAAAAAAAAAAAAAAAAAGACAAGTCATAAGGTCATTTCCTCTTATGGAGAAAAACTTGGGTGCATCCGATGCACCACACTAGAATCTGATGGTGGTGCATCGGATCCACTCACTGATTGACACGTGTCACTCCAATTTTATTTTTCCTCCACCTCATCTCTCTTCTTCTTCACTATCTATCAGATTCTCTCTCTCCCATTTTTTCACGCACACAGATTGGATCCATCATTGGTGCTCTTTCGCCGGTGCTGTTTGACTCCGATGATAATCGGATTTGGAAGATCTAACGGCGCTGAGTTTGTTGGAGCGATTGGTTTCATCGAATTCGCGACAGATCGGCGCAGATCTAATGATGAAGGTTGGCGACGGTTCGGATTTGGATTCGTTTCTCTCTCCACACAGCCTGAATCCGAAAACGGACACTTGGGTTATGACGGCCGGCACTCGACGAACGTTCCGGTGTGGTTGGTGTCGCTTCACTTGCTCCAGCGGTTGGCGGTCGGAGGCGCTTAACAGCAGTCTGAAAATGAAAGAGAGAGGCTTATGATAGATAGGGAAAGAAGGATAGAAAAACTGAGGTGGAGGAAAAAATAAAATTTGGTATGACATGTGTCACTCATTGAGTGCATCTGATGCACCACCATCAGATTCCAGTGTGGTACCCAAGTTTTTCTCCCTCTTATGACAGAAAATATTTATAAAAATACTGCTATAAACTTTACAATGGTACAAACGATTGGTGCGCTTTTAAGGATTGTGACAGTTGTGATCAACTTATTGCCATGATTCAGTTCTGCTACCTACGATTTGTCATTGGTCAAATTGTCCATTCAGGTAGGAGTTGTATTTATTTTATTTTATTTTATTTTTTATTTTTATTTTTTATTTTTTTCGAGTTGGACAGTTTCTTTTTTAAGCATCTTGAAATTATATATTACACCATTTTGACTTGGCTGCTTTGGCTGTAAATAGAGAATGAACTTTAGTTGATGGCTTAATTCTTCTGATTTATCTTCAACTTGTCTCGTTTATGCATATTTTTTCTTTATATGTAATAAGTAGTGGTGTAAAAGTGGGCTGGCACGGCCCATTTGTGCCGGGCCAAAAAAGCCCGTTTTGAAAACGAGCTCGGCTTGGCACGACACATCGTTTTTATGTGCCGGGCCGGGCCGGCCTGTTTTCCAAAAAGGGGGAGCCCGGCACGTGCTGGTGGCCCGGGCCATATGTATGTGTGTCGGGCCAGGTTGGGCCGGCACGCATGCCTTTTTTTTTTTTTTTTTTTAATTGTTTAAACAATTTAGATTATATCATTTTAATTGTAATTTCTCTATCTTATATTAATATATTCTTATTTATTATTTTAGTGTAATAATAATAATAAAAAAAGATAAATTTATTATTTTATTTAATAAAATAATTCAAAGAATAAATAAAAATAAAATATGAAAGTAAATAAAAATACATGAAAATATGAAATGAAAAATGATTTATTTATTTTGGATTTTCACTTTTACATGATTGCCTCATTAAAATTTAAAAACCTTACCAAGAAAAACCCAATGGGATAAAAATTTGGCAAGGGAAAAAGAGTGCAATCTCTAGCATACGCGGAGTCGTAACTAGCCCGTCTGGCCATCCCGGTTCCGTTGTAGTTATGTCCAGGTTATAGTTTTTGGCTCTTCCTGTTGAGCCATGCATTTGGCCATATGCCTTTTCAAATGACCGATTCCCGAGTTTGGATAGGCATCATATGAGCGTTTACAAAACTTACAGCGATATTTTGTTGTGACCCTACCATCTGGGTTTGGTATTTCTTCTTTGTCAAAACACTCCCATACTTTTGATATGTACTTTTTAGGTTTGGGAGGACATGATGTCGGTGTTGTGCCGGAACCAGAAGGCCCTGTTGCCGTTTCCGTTTCCGTCGGCCCGGAAAGGTCAAAATAATTTTCCTCTATGTTAATACCGTCCAAAAATTGAGGATGATTATGATCCATTTCCTACAATACAAATATTAACTCATTAATCATTAAAATGGCTAAAGCATAAAATCATAAATATACTAATTAGTAATAACTAAGCATGACAATATTAAAATTAATTACTAAACATAAAATCATCAATTTACTAACTAAACAAAATATACTAAGTATAAATTAAAATATACAAATATTAAAATTAATTTTTAGACCTAAATTCATAAAATGATAAATTTACTAAAACATAAAATTAATTAATAACATTTAAAAGAAAAAGATACCTTTGAGCTTTGGTGAATTGGTGGAGAGATTAGAGAATAATATTAGACTATTAGAGAATAGAGATTAGAGAGAGTAATGGAGAGTTGGAGAATGGAGAGAATGAGAGTATGAGAGAATAGAGATTGAGAGAAAGTGTATGGAAATTGTGGATTGGGTGGGGGTATTTATAGAAAAATTTGAAATGTGGGTAAAAATATAAAATAGAAGAGATGAGGGGGTAAAGTGTAATTTTTTAATCAATTTTGAAATTTTGACCGTTGTTGACGTCAGCAACGGTCAAAATTTCAAAAAAAAAAATAATAAAAAATTAGTTTTTCAAACGGTTAAAAAAAAAAATTATATATATATATATATATATATATATATATATATATATATGTATGGCGGGCCGGCCCACCAGCCTGGCAGGCTGATCCGGACCGGATCGGTCCGGCCTGGCAGGCCGGTGTCCCCTTCAGGCCTTCAAATATATATATATATATTTTAATTTAAAATTTTAAATATCTTAATTAACTTAGTTTGTTATTTGTTATTTGTTAATTGTTAGTTTTGTTACTTTGTTTTGTACTTTTGTTACATACTTACATTATAAATTTATAATATTGTTATATTGTTTAAACATTTTTAATTGTAATTTGTTTATCTTATTTATTATTTGAGTCATTGAGTGTAATAAAAAAAATGTAGAAAATAGAAAGATTTATTATTTTATTTAAAAATAATAATTCAAAGAATAAATAATTATAAAGCTAAAATATTAAAGGAAAAAAAAAAGAAGATGAAATTATGAAAATATGAAAAGAAGAATTATTTATTTCTTTTGGAGTCTCAGACTCTCAGTATTACATATTTATATGATTGCCTCATTAAAAACCTTCCCAAGAAAAACCCAGTGGGATAAAAACTTGGTAAGGGAAAAAGAGTGCAATCGTATTACAAGTTAACGTACATGTTGATGTATGAGCAAGAAATCCTAGATTTGGTTACTGTCGGAACTCTCTTCGACATATAAATTACTGAAATTTTGAACAAGTTGTTCGTCTACCGTTTCATGTTGCAACCTCTTTTTCGCACGCTCCCAATCCCGAACGCATTCCAATACCTCTACCATATCTGGAGTCAAAGAATTTCTTCTTTCTTCAACAATTCTTCAAGTCGTGCTGAATACCTGTTCTGAGGAAACAGTGGAGTCAGGGATAACCAGTACGTCCCGTGCTAGGTGTGATAGGATCAGATATTTAAAATAGCCGTAGGTTTTCCACCATACCAACAGTTCAAATCCCTTCTCTCTTTTAAATGACCGGTGGTCGAATTGAGCTTCAAGGTAGCTTGTCAGTTCGACACCGGAAGTTGCATCAGCTGATCCAGCTCGTGAAGAAGAAGAACTTGATGAGCCTACTTTTTTTCGGCGTTTTAAAATGTTCCAACTTGTCTGATTCGGGAGTGTGTCTGGTTCTATTGTTGGTTGCACGTCAACACCGCCATACCTGCGCTCATAAGTACTAAAAACTTCAAACAACTTGGTTCGAATGTCAGTAACCTGTGCAGAATAATCTACGCTCAAAATATCACCAAGATACTCTAGCAATGTTTCTAAACTAGATAATTTAACCCTATGATCTATTATAGCACCTAAATGATAAAGGAAAGGAATTTCAGACCAGTATTTTTTAAACTTGGCTTCCATGGCAACAACTGCAGGGCCTAAGATTCCATCTTTCCTATAATTGTTTAACAATTCAGACATTTCCACAATATGATGTATTATCAGGGAAGATGTGGGGTAATAGACCCCGGAAAGAGTTACAGTGGAATCGTAAAAAACCTTTAAAAATTGAATAAAGATTTTTGCCACATGCCAATCATTTGGTGTCAGTGTTGGTTGGCCAAGTTCGGACATTTTCATGTTATAAAAACCTGAAATAGGTGATTCATATTCCAAACAATTTAGCAGCATTAAATAAGTAGAGTTCCACCTTACCGGCATATCTGTTAGGAATCTTCGGGGTCGTAGACCGAAGGTTGTACAGTATCTACCGAATTCATTCAATCTTGGATTAGAACTGCAGAGCCAAGCAAGGGCATCTCTGATGCGATCTATACGATCGCTTACTACCTTCATACCAGATTGTACAACTAAATTGATGATATGACATGCACATCGTTGATGGAAGAAATAACCCCCATGTTGCGGGATATTTTTTTCAAAAAACAATGCAATGGAACTAGTATTTGCAGATGCATTATCTAATATGATAGAAATGACGTGATGCTGTATTTCAAAAGTTTCTAAAACATACATAATGCCTTTAAAAATATTTTTTGCGGTATGTGTGCCATCCATAAGACGAAAACCAAGAATTCTTTTTTGTAAATTCCAATTATAGTCTAAATAGTGTCCCGTGACAGTTATATAGTCTTGTTTGGAACATGCGCTCCAATTATCAGAAGTTAATGCAATAGAGATAGTTAGATGCTGTAATTCAGCCTTCAACTCATCTCGTTGGGTTTGAAAACATTTTATCAAATCATTTCGAGTAGTGGTTCTAGAAACAGATTTAAATTGGGAGTTGTATGCAATTTGAATAAATTCTTCATAAAAAGGGTTGTCACCGAAATTAATCGGTTGATCAGTACATGCAATGTAATGTGCCATGGACTCTCTAGCATGCATGGCGTCGTAACGCCAAGTTGTAACGGACCCATTTGGGTGCCGTTGTAGTTGTGTTTGGGTTGTAGTGTCTACCTGTCCGTGTGCAGGCATGCATGCATTTCTCCATATGCCTTCGCAAATGACCGATCCCTCCCCTAGAAGTGACATAATGCATTTCACAAAACTTACATTGAGCTCTGTCCATGAGTTGACCGTCTGGCATAGTCTTCTGTACTACGTCAAAACACTGCCATACGTTTGATGTGTGCTTTTTAGGTTTGGGAGGACGTGATGTCGGTGTTGCGCCGGAACCAGAAGGTCCCACTGCCGTTTCCGTTGGCCCGGGGCCGAAAAGGTCAAAATAATCGTTGTCCATGTTAAGACCGTCCAGAAATTGAGGATGATTATGATCCATTTCCTACAATACAAATATTAAATCATTAGTCATTAAAAACAAGCATAAAATCATAATTCATAAATACTAAGTATAAAAATATTAAAATTAATTACTAAACATAAAATCATAAATATACTAAGCATATTAAAATTAATTACTAAACATAAAAATATAATATCATACAAATATTAAAATAATTACTAAACATAAAATCATAAATATCATAAAAATATTAAAATTAATTACTAAACATAAAATCATAAATATACTAACTACTAAGCATTAAGTCATTAACATTTAACATATTAAAATTAATTACTAAACATAAAATCATAAATATACTAACTACTAAGCATTAACATTTAATATATTAAAATAATTACTAAACATAAAATCATAAATATACTAACTACTAAGCATTAACATTTAACATATTAAAATTAATTACTAAACATAAAATCATAAATACTAAGTATAAAAATATTAAAATTAATTACTAAACATAAAATCATAAAATCATACAAATATTAAAATAATTACTAAACATAAAATCATAAATATATACTAAGCATTAAAATATTAAAATTAATTACTAAACATAAAATCATAAAATCATAAAATCATAAAAATATTAAAATATATTACTAAACATAAAAATATAAAAGCATAAATATATTAAGCAATAAGTATAAACATATTTAAATTAATTACTAAGCATTTAATCATAAATATACTAAACATAAAAAATATTTAAATTCATTACTAAGCATTTAATCACAAATATAGTAATATATTAAGCATAAAAATATTTAAATTCATTACTAAACATAAAATCATAAATTGATAAATATACTAGGGAGGTTTTCAAATATAGCCACCGTTAAGATGCCAAAACCACATATAGCCACTAGTTTTTAAAAAACCAAATATAACCAATATGATCATGGATCAACCAATATGATCATGGATCATGGATTGTGTGGTGGAAGTTAGTGGGGGTTTGACAGTTATACCCCTGGAGACGACTTTATTGTATTTAAATACCTGATCTTACAATTTTACCCCTATTCGAATTCTTCTGATCTGACATCTAATTGTTCTACTAAAAGACAAAATTACCCTTGTTATAGAATCTCGGTTCAAAAGACAAAACGGAAACGGAAAGGCACCAATAACAAAAGCTTCAAAAGTGAGAAAGCCACACTGAAGAACGACGACCGCAGGCCACAAGGGAGGGAAAACGGGAAACGAAAAAGCCTTGGAAAGGGAAACGGGAAAGCCACAGTGTGTGGATACTCAGAAAAGAACGACGACCGCAGGTGACCACTAAATACCCTGACGACCACCGTGTGTGGATACGAGGTAGGATCGGATTAGGTGTGTTCTTAATCGGCACGATCCCTAATAATTTCCTTTGATTTGATATCCTCTATCCCTACATCGGCACGATCCCTAATTACATTTGATTTGATATTAGGGTTTGTTTGGAAATCTGAAATTACATGAAATCTGGATTTAATCTTGAATTAATTCCCCCTTCCCGATTTGGGTCTTGATTTTTACCATGATTTTCCCATCAATCGTTTAGGACCCAAGACCGGTCTCCATGATTTCGATGGTTCACCAAAAAAAAAAAACCCTTTACATGAAGCTTTCCGTGATGTTGCCATATCCCCTTAGACTTTACATGAAGCTTTCCATGATCTTGATTTCCATGATGTTGCCAAACAAGATGCCATGTCCAAGATTAAAGTTCCATGATACATTCATGATGTTGCCAAACAAGATGCCATGTCCAAGATTAAAGTTCCATGATACATTCATGATTCTTGACATTCCATGACGTTTCCATGACATTTTATGATGTTAATATGATTTTTCATGACGTTGCCATGACATTAAATGATTTCATGTCCAAGATTAACGTTCCATGAAGCACTCATGAATCTGGACATGGCATTTATGATGTTGCCAAACAAGATGCCATGTCCAAGATTAAAGTTCCATGATACATTCATGATTCTTGACATTCCATGACGTTTCCATGACATTTTATGATGTTAATATGATTTTTCATGACGTTGCCATGACATTAAATGATTTCATGTCCAAGATTAACGTTCCATGAAGCACTCATGAATCTGGACATGGCATTT
This sequence comes from Acer saccharum, assembly GCA_030490815.1. NCBI lineage: Eukaryota > Viridiplantae > Streptophyta > Magnoliopsida > Sapindales > Sapindaceae > Acer > Acer saccharum. The sequence goes on from CM059874.1 coordinate 24,441,916, forward strand.
TTCATGACGTTTCCATGACATTCAATTCATTTTTCTTGACGTTTCCATGACATTCAATGATGTTTACATGACCTTCCATGACGTTGCAATACTTTCCATGATGATGCCATGACTTTCTTTACTTATGCCATGACGAAGGCTAACATTCCATGATGCTTTCCATTCCATGATATGTTTATATGACTTTACATGACCTTCCATGACGTTGCAATACTTTCCATGATGTTAACATGACTTTGTTTCCATGATGCCATAACGAAGGCTAACATTCCATGATGCTTTCGATTCCATGATGTTTATATGACTTTCCATGATGCCATCACAATCATCTCCCATGGCTTTCAATTACTTTTCATTACCTTTTCATGTTAGCCTCTTATAATTCTGTTTTTCTATGCTTTCATGAAGTGCCTATGGTTTTTACACGAATTGGCTATGATTTTTACACGAATTGTGTATAGTTTTTACACGAATTACGTATAGTTTTTACACGAATTACGTATGGTTTTTACACGACCTGGCATTATTTCATATATATTCCCCCTATTATTTTCAGATGGCTTTGGACCCAAACGCGAGAACCTTCTTATATCCGGATCATGAGAGATGGATCAATGCAAGGATAAACTCGAGAGGTCGGCAGCACTGTAACATTATTGTTGACATTGGCAACGTATTAGGCAGATTAAACGTTTTAGAGCAGTTTAAGCAAGGACCTTTCGGTCATTACCTTGATCTGCATTTGCCCGTCACTACACATGGAAAGGTTTTGCATTCTATTCTGAAAAGGCAGATCGAATATACCAGTACGTCTGAAAAAGCATCACCACCTCGAGATGACGAAATGTGGTTTGGGCTGGGTAGGCAACAACACCGTTTCGGTCAAGTTGAGTTTTGCCTATGTTCTGGGCTAAAAATGGGTAAATTGCCAGAAGGAATAATAAAGGCGATTACTCCAACGAAGGACAGCCTATACGCAAGACATTTCCAGAACCAAACTGCGTACAATTCTGTGTTCCAAACTTTTAAACAACTGACCGACGATCAAGGTGAAGATGGCCTGAAGATGGCAAATCTGTTGGTTATAGGATATGTCTTATGCACTGTCGACCCACGTGACCGTGTACCGCTATGGATGTTTGCATTATTGGATGACGAAGTAGCTTTCGAAGGTTTTCCATGGGGTTCATACGTGTATAGTTATACTTTGAACCGGCTGAAAAATGCTATACACAACAACGTTGACAATCTGAGACCCAAAACAATCGAATCAGGTTTTGAAGGAGAAGGTAAACAAGAATCACAGGACGCAGGTCCTTCCAAAGGAAATGCAAAAAGAAGAAGAATTAAAAAGAGTGAAAGCAAACCCGATGAAGCAGGTCCTTCCAAAGAAAATGCAAAAAGAAGAAGAATTAAAAAGACTGAAAGCAAACCCGAAGCAGACAAGAATGAGTCATACTCCAAAACAATCAAATCAGGTGTTGAAGGAGAAGGTAAACAAGAATCACAGAACGCAGGTACTTCGAAAGGAAATGCTTCCATCACTTACAACCTTTCCGGATTTCTTCTCTCTTTTCAGGTATGTACACCGACCACTATGCAATGCCGATTGACTAGATCCATTTCCTGACACATGTTTATAACGCTATTTAATGAAAACGTTAATAGGTTTGGGCCGTTGAAAGATTTCCTTCTCTGACCGGCGTAATTGGCATTCGTCGCGAGCGGAGTTATCCACGGTTCAAAAACTGGGAGTTTTTGAACGCTTCAAATGGGTTCGATGAATTGTTTTTCGACAGATGCAATGTATGTGTGTATATACATAATTGTCATGTTAGATATTTATCTCACTTTAACATTAACATTAATCCTGTGATATGTGCTGATGTGCAGTTGGTAACAGTGGACCTAAAACCTACTCCAGCCGAAACACAGCAAACCTACTTCAAATCAATTGACATGGATTACGTCTGTGACAGATTTGTTCATCTGGGATGCCCTGCCCAGCCGTATCGAAGTGAGTCTACTAGTGATGAAGTAGGGTGTGAATTGCCTGGTGGTATTCCGAATTTGGACAACCAGGAAACCAAGAATAAAAAGGAACAAATCGATTCCCATCAAAAATCGTGTCCACCTTCGGTTCAGAGGACACTGTTTGCCAACAACGAATCTCTTGAGACTACACCCAATCCAAACGGCATGGATGACCTTGACCCAAAGGAGGTTACATATAAAAGTATGTGTGGGATGATGACAAAGGTTTTGTTTGACGTTCTTCCCAGGGTGCTTCCCCAGACAGCGGTGAAGGATGTGTTGCCTAATGAGGTTACGGAAAAAAATACTTCTGAGGTGATAACGAAGGTGCTGTATGACGTTCTACCCAAGGTGCTTCCTCAGGCACTTAATGATGTGCTCCCTAAGGTCCTCCCTCAGGCACTGAATGACATTCTTCCGAAGTTGATGCCTGCTTATCTGGAGAAGGCGATACATGACAATCTGTACAATGTGCATGGGAATGCCTCCGACTCTGCCAACAAAAAAGACAAAACTGAGGCAAATGATAATAAGGACTCCGACGGCGCAAAACCAGATGGACATCCTCCCAAAGTCAATGAAGCTGAACAGAATCAGTACAATGTGCATGTCACTGCCTCCGACCCTGCCGAAAAAAAAGACAAACTTGAGGAAGTTGATAATAAGATCTCCGAGGCCCCAAAACCGGATGAACATGCTCCCAAAGTCGATGAATTTGAAGTTGCAGTTGAGGTACACATATTCTGATCCAAGTCCTTACATAGTACAAAATTATTTGAGTACAATACTATTTGGCTTTCTTAATACCTATTCCGCGTTACCCATTTATTATTTTTGGCTTTCTTATTACCTATTCCGTGTTATCCAAAAGGGTACATACAAGTTATGGTTTAGTCACTCTTCGAGGTTCTTTGATCATATAGCAATGTTTCTTTGATCATATACCAATGCTTTTAATTGCATTTATTGCGTCACAGGCTTTTACAGGGTCCCCTATAGTCTGCAAACGGACGATCGATCTTGAACCTTACAGCTCTCCGGTTCCCAACTTGAAGGTCCCGACAGTGGAACAAAGTATAACTCTGTTGGAAAAAAGACCAAACAACTACCCAAAAAGGGATTTAGAAACCGCGAGGAAGCGGAAGAGATCCAAATTTCTGAACAGACAGTGGATCGATCCTGAGACAAGGAAGAAGCAGCAAAAGCAAGGAAAAACGCCACAGATCCTTGATATCAGTGATGATGACGATTTACTGGACACTCAATATGCCGCTTTCCTGACAAACACCGGCGATAATATTTCGTAAATTTAAACTTTAATTTTTTTAACCTCTTCATCCTCTTATTATCTATCTTTTTTACTTGCATCTAATACGTTTCGTGTTGTACCACAGTCTTTACGTGGGTCAAGAAGAGCGATTTACTCGGCAACATTTTCTCGATATGAGGAGCGTCTCGGTGCCGTTCTCCAACCTGGTAATTATAACTGTTTTTGTACATGCTATTTATTGTCTATGCTATTTATCCCTTTATGTTTTGGCCGAACACCTTAAACAATCCTTTTTAATAAAAACCAAAATTCTATCAGCATATCGACAGTTTTATGGATGTTCTATGGAGGCGGCGTTCGTCCATAGAGACCGAGTATGCACAGGACATCACAATGGTTGACTGTTCATTCTATGTAAGTATACCCGACTAAGTGCGTATCCAACAGTCATTTAATCAGTATAACACATCCCTGTGTCAGACAAAGTAACACCAATCCTTTAAACAGCTTAACCTTGCTAAAAAATGGGAGACGATCAAGCAAACCTTGAAACCGAAGACCTCGGGGGTACGAAAGAGTGGTAGACTGAATCCGGAATCTTGGATTGCTAATTTGGACATTGATGTCATGTCCTTCGTCCACGATGAATTTATTCTGGATGCTGTCGGAGGCGGTGGGTCAATTGTAGTTCGACCCGAGTGGTGGAAAATGAAGTCGGTGGGTTATCTTTCCTGCACTATTTTTCCTTATCACTAACTTCTCATGTCATCAATTGCTAAACCCGTTTCTCATCTTTTTCTCACCTCCGTAGGTTCTAATCCCCTGTAATGTGGGTAACCACTGGGTTCTCTGCTGTTATAGGTAAAAATTAGTGGTGAAGGACACGTCATCAGCACGAAAGGCCAGGAAAGCAAGGGTCAAGATAAGTCAACTTATGGAGCAGAAACCTCCCACGATAACCTACTCGGAAAAAAGAGTAAGTAGTCCGACCACAAACGAAGACGATCAACTCGGGCAGCAAATCTCACTCGGGCACATTCGGACATACTCGGGCATACATACTCGGGAATCAATGAGATAGTCACCAACATTCGTATGCCAATCATAATCAGCGACCCGCACATCCATGATAAGCAACGATGTGGACTATTAGAGTTTAACAAGGAAACAAGCAGTTCTCCCGCGAATAAAGGAGAAAGAATCTCATCCAGAATCAGACTCAGCCAAAAGAGGAAACATAATCTAATTAGGACTAGAAAACCGCTTGAGACTTGGGCACCACAATACCAAACCCTAGCGGCCACCTTAAAACCCTAAAAACAACATGTATAAATACCCCCTCTATACACAAACAGGGGGGTACGTGAAAAATAGAACGATAGAGAAAAAGAGAGAATTGTATTGAAGAGCTTGTAATCATTCTGTCATTCTTCATCTTGTAATCGTGATTCATAGTGGATTTGGCTTTGTTGCTAGAGGCAACGATCCCGTGGATGTTTCTCCGATCTTTTGGAGTTTTACCACGTAAATCACCTGTTATTTCTTTACAATCTTTGACCACACTCACATATAAATTGCAGTAACTCGAGAACGAATCATTGACTTGGTGATCACCAAAAATCACCGTCAACAATTGGCGCTAGAAGAAGGGGGACCCAGAACTTTGTGACAACAATGGCTGGCGACGGAGATGGTAGCGATTCCAGGTACAGTCAGGGCGTGCCAAGTAACGAGTTGGAAGATGACACCGCGCTCAATACGGCGGATGCAACTTTGACGACGGTAAACCAGTCAGCTGCCCTGGCTGGAATTCAACATTTACCTACAGCGAATGAAGAAATCACGCAGCGGCTCCGTGCTTCTCTACAACAACTCATATCAGACGCAGCAAGGCAGGGAATTGATCTCTCTGTTACGGAAGGATTGATGTCACCTCATGAACTGTCCGCCCCAAGCCAGCAGACAGCAAGACTGCGCTCCGCGGTGGTGATACCAACCCCTGATGCACCCCCAAAGGCGAGGCAAGATCCTACAGGCAGACCAGAGATGCTATCTGAAAGAGTAGCCAGGAGAAGCAGGGAGCACAGAGAGGGGAATGATTCCGACAAAGAGTACTATCAAGATCGGGTAGCCGGAGATCGAGACCGCCCCAGGAGGCGTGGCCACCGGAGAGACCGGTCATCCTCGGAAGAAAGTGAGCAGAACCATCATCGCAAGCGCCAAAGGGGCACAGTCCGACTGCATGGCCTAAACCGAGATCATAGAGAGTTGAATCCCGAGGAGAGGGGCCAAAAACTGACCATAAACCAGAACTTCAATGCGTCAGGAGAGCCTGAAGGGGACAGAGACATACTTATACAGAGCCTCACTCGGGAAGTTCAAAATAATCGTCGGCAAATGGATGCTTTGGTCAGGCGGTATGGGCGTAATGAGCTGTCAGACGATGAATCCGGAAGCCCTTTTACCAATGGGGTTTTGAGGATGCCTTTCCCAGAAAGATTCAGAATGCCCCACATCGAGCTGTTCAAGAAGGATACAGACCCAAAAGAGCATGTCCGGAGGTATAGGAGCGCTATGGCGCAATATGTCCATAATGATGCACTACTATGTTTGAATTTTCCTCAAACTCTTGGGGATCTAGGCTCCCGGTGGTTTGGAAGGTTGCCAGCAGCAAGCATAAGTAGCTTCGGCGAACTGAGCAAGGCTTTCTCAAGGCAGTTCCTCGGGAATGTACACAGGAAAAAGTCAGTGGCTCATTTATCCCAACTCAAACAGGGAAAAGACGAGTCGCTGAAGAAATATCTGGGAAGGTTCGGTCAGGAAGTGTCCGAGATCGGAAGTGCAAACGACGAAGCAATAATTGCCGCGTTCATTAACAACCTTCAGAATGGCCAATTGTCCTTTGACCTCAGAAGAGCCCGACTAACCAGCTATGCCGATATGATGGACATGGCAGGAGGTTACGCCTTGGCCGAAGAAGAGGAAATTGCCACAGGAGGTTACTTCGTACATGGCGGTCGCCCAGAGGGATCCAAAACCAAGGACCAGACCAGGATGCCCGATACCAAAGGTGATAAGCAGAAGAATAAAGCACGGGATGGTCGGGATGGACGACGAGCATACGACCCAAAAACCGATCAACCACGGCAGAGGTTCCAGGGCCGATATACAAATTATACCCCGTTGAAGAAAGATCAAGAAGAAGTCCTGGCAATCCTAGAAGAGAAGAACATGTCCAAAGAACCACCTAAGCAATCGACATATGCTCGGAGGGACACCACCAAATATTGCCGTTTCCACAAAGAGAATGGGCACGAGACATCCAAGTGTTTCCAGCTAAGGGATCATATCGAGACTCTTATTAGGGAAGGGCATTTGAAGGACATTGTTTTCAAAAAGACGGACAGGGCAGATGGACAGAAAGATAGCCGACAGGACGGACGGGCAAGAAAACTTAGTCCCAAGAAAGCTGAGGATGAAGGAGCAATTAACACCATCTTCGGAGGTCCAGCAACGGGCAAGAGTAACAGGGAAAGAACCTAGGAGATTCGGGAAGCTATGGAGGCACGGAGAGACCTGGACGTTAATTCTATTGAGCCCGACCCGAAAAGAATCAAGGAGGGCTGGGACCCGATCGTGTTCACAGAGGCCGACTCACACGGAGTGGATGTTAGGCCAAATGACGCACTAGTAGTCAGCGCTCGGATCGGCCATAGAGAAGTTCATCGAATTCTGATCGACAATGGGAGTTCGGCAGACATTCTTAGTGCAGAAGTATATGACCAGCTGAGGCTAGACAGGAAAGACCTACAGCCTTTTCCCACACCCCTTAGAGGATTTGGAGGGGTCGAAGTGAGGTCACTCGGCACGGTTAAGCTACCTGTGAAGATCGGGAAAGCCCCTTGCCAGAAAACAGTGCTGCTCGACTTTGTGGTGGTAGATACGGAGAACTGGCCATATAATGCTTTACTGGGCCGACCATTTTTGAATAAAGCCAAGGCGGTGACAGCAACTTATGCCCTCATGATGAAATTCCCGACCGAATATGGCGTGGGAGTGGTCAAAGGGTCACAAGAGATGGCCCGTAGAGCAAACTTATCAGTATATAGAGATAGGGAGGTACGCCAGGTATACATGGTAACAGTCCATCAAGAGGATAGAGAACCAGAAGAACAGGCAGAAGTGCCGAAAGATTTTGAGTTGGATCCCAGAGAAGGACCGGAGGATAGGGAAGACGAGCCGACCCAAGAGGTGGCACTAGACCCGGAGGATCCAGGTAGAACAGTGAAGGTAGGGGCAAGTTTGAGCGTACATGTCAAAACCGCACTTATTGCGCTACTGAGAAATTACAAGGATGTTTTCGCTTGGAGCCATGAAGATATGCTGGGGGTAGACTCGAAGGTGATTTCACATCATCTTTCCACCGACCCCGAGTTCCGACCCGTGGTACAAAAAAGAAGACTATTCAATCCAGAAAGCGTCGCAATCAAGAAGGAAGTAGAAAAGCTACTTTCCACGGGGTCGATAAGGGAAGTCGAGTATCCGGAGTGGGTGGCCAATGTGGTGTTGGTCAAGAAAAAGAACAAGCAATGGAGGATGTGTGTAGACTTTACAGACTTGAACAAAGCTTGCCCAAAAGATAGTTTCCCACTACCGAGGATCGACCAGTTGGTAGATGCGACAGCGGGACATGAATTGTTAAGCTTCATGGACGCCTACTCGGGATACAATCAGATCCGGATGAATAAGGCAGATGAGGAAAAGACGTCGTTTACCACGGACCAGGGTTTATATTGCTACAAAGTAATGCCATTCGGATTGAAAAACGCCGGGGCAACATACCAGAGGCTAGTAAACAGGATGTTTGCTCGGCAGATTGGAAAAAATATGGAGGTCTATGTGGATGATATGCTGACTAAGAGCACCACTGCAGAAAAACACGCGGAGGATTTGAAGGAAACCTTCGACGTCCTAAGAAAGTATCAGATGAAGCTCAACCCAAGCAAGTGTGTGTTCGGAGTACCTTCGGGAAGGTTTCTAGGTTTTCAGGTGCACCAGAGGGGAATCGAAGTAAATCCTGAGAAGATCAAAGCACTAGAAGGAATGGCTTCACCCAGGACGCTAAAAGATGTGCAGAGGCTAACGGGATGCCTCGCGTCACTCAACCGGTTTATAGCCAAGTCAACAGACAAATGCGCCCCCTTCTTTAAAGCAATAAAAAAGGGGAAAGGGCTCGAATGGAGTACAGAGTGTGAAGAAGCCTTTCAAAAATTAAAAGAATATCTGGGGAGAGCACCAATCCTTTCAAAACCGGTGGTGGGAGAAACATTATACTTATACCTCTCGGTCACCGAGGTGGCGACGAGTTCGGTGTTGATCCGACTGGAGGAAGGAATACAAAAGCCAGTGTACTATACAAGTAAAGCGTTGTTAGCGGCGGAAACCAGATACTCGCCGGCAGAAAAAATAGCGTTAGCTCTGATCACATCGGTCAGGAAGCTAAGGCCATATTTCCAAGCACATACAATAGAGGTATATACAGACTGCCCGCTGAAACTCATTCTTCAAAAGCCAGAAGTGTCAGGAAGGCTGACCAAGTGGGCGGTAGAGCTCAGCGAATACGACATCAGATACACACCAAAAACGGCCATCAAAGGGCAGGCGGTATCCGACTTTATAGCAGAATTCACCGAGCCAGACGCCGAGGTAAGGAGGGCAATGGAAGATGAACAGACTACTAAATTCCAGTGGAAATTACATGTAGATGGGTCATCGAACACGCATGGCAGCGGGGCAGGAATAGTCATAACGACCCCCGAGGGGGATACTGTAGAATGTGCCATGAGGTTCGATTTCAAGGCAACCAACAACCAAGCAGAATATGAAGCCTTGCTGGCCGGTCTGAGAGTCTGCATAGCACTAGGGGCAGATGAGCTGGAAGTTTACAGTGATTCACAGGTAGTGGTCCATCAGGTACTGAATGAATACCAGGCCAGGGAAGAGCACATGATAGCTTATTTGGACATTGCAAAAAGACTACTTAAAAAGTTCAAAGCATACAGAATCTCTCAGATCCCTCGGGAAGAGAACGAAAAGGCAGATGCTTTGTCCAAATTAGCTTCAGCCACCACAAGCATCAGATCCAAAGCAATACCAGTGGCGCACCTGACTAAACCAAGTACAGCGGAACCCGAGGAAATCATAATAGCAGAGATCCGACCTAGCCCGGGCGACTGGACATACCAACTCAGAAAGTACTTGGAGGAGAACATACTACCGGAGGATGCTGTGGAAGCTAAACGCATTAGATACAGGTCAGCCCGGTACACGATTCTGAGAGGAGAATTATATAGGAGAGGATTCTCGAAGGTATTGCAGAGATGCATTTCCGGTGAGAAGACTGGAGAGATCCTGAGAAGTATCCACAGTGGAGTATGTGGGAACCACACTGGGGGTAAAAGCTTAGCACACAAGATACTCCGGCAAGGGTTCTACTGGCCGACTCTGTTCGCGGAAGCGCAGCAATTCGCAGAAAGTTGCGAAACATGCCAAAGAGTAGCAAATGACATTCGGCGACCCCCAGAGTTGCTCAGAAGCTTAACCTCGCCTTGGCCCTTTGCCATGTGGGGACTCGACCTGATAGGACCAATGCCCACAGGAACGAAGGGAGGAGCCAAACATGCTATTGTGGCAGTAGATTATTTTACCAAATGGGCAGAGGCAGAAGCACTTGTACACATCACCGAGGCAAACACTACCAGCTTCGTTAAAAAGAATATAATATATCGGTTTGGGATCCCGAGCATCATCATAACAGATAATGGGACTCAATTCGATAATAAGAAGTTCAGAGAAATGTGTGAAGAGTTCAAGATCGCAAACTACTACGCATCGCCTGCTCATCCTCAAACCAATGGCCAAACAGAGGCCGTGAATAAAGTAATCAAGCACACATTGAAGGCAAAGCTAGAGGCAAAGAAAGGTGGCTGGGCAGACAAACTGCCTGAGGTGCTATGGGCATACCGAACAACTGTGAGGTCTTCCACAGGGGAAACTCCTTTCGCGCTGGCATTCGGGACAGAAGCTGTTATCCCAGCAGAAACTACTTTCACATCCCCCAGGGTCCAGCTATACAGTCCCGAGCACAATATAGACATGCTGCAGCAGAACCTAGACGAGCTTGAAGAAATCAGAGACGCAGCACAAGTAAGAAATTCCGCATACCAGCAAAGGGCCGCTAGGTACTACAACTCCCATGTTCGGGAGCGGAGATTCCAACTCGGGGATCTAGTGCTGAGGAGAGTATCACCGAATACCAAGGACAAATCATCAGGATCCCTCGCCGACAAATGGGAAGGACCATATATCATCAAGAGAATCGTAGGGCACGGGGCCTACATGATAGCCCGACCAAAAGGTGGCCTGGTACCCCGACCATGCAACGCACAATATCTGAAGATCTTCTATCCCTAAAAGAATCCGGTTATGGTTCTACAGTTTATTTATTCTGCTTTAGCTCAGTTTTTAGTTTCTGCGTTGAAATTTCAGATTTATTTATTAATTTCATATTCATGATCATCTAATAAAGTTCAGTTGCAAATACGATGTGGCGGAATCAATAAAATCCATGAGCATATTTCAATGGAGGTCACTCAAGGCGACCGAATAAATGCCGAAAAAGTCGAGCGCTATAAGGCCGCGAAAGAGCGGACGAGTGGTGCTCGAAGGGCGGAAAAGCTGTAGTAGCATGCCCGCCTGGTTAAAGTGATGCAAACGCGTCCCTTAGCAAAAAGGCAAAACCGAGGCACCAGGATAACTGGCAAAATGCTCGGAGCGCCGCTAGAAAGACTAGTGAGATGCGCAGTCGTGTTGGCCGGTACAAAGTACCCCAACGATTCGACGAACCCTTGCGCAGATAAAACCAGGAGACGTCCTAGGTGACTTGTGCAAGGACCTCAACGTATGGTCGAGGCGAGCCCCGACGCAACGTGAAGGTTAAACAACCCCAAAAATTAGTTACCGGTTAAATAAGATACTCGGTCTAAATCAATAAGCCAGTTACATAAGATACTCGGCACAAAATTAGTTACCAGTTTAATAAGATACTCGGTCTAAATCAATAAGCCAGTTACATAAGATACTCGGCACAAAATTAGTTACCAGTTTAATAAGATACTCGGTCTAAATCAATAAGCCAGTTACATAAGATACTCGGCCGAAAATTGGTTACCGTTTAAATAAGATACTCGGTCTAAACTGATAAGCCAGTTACAGAAGACACTCGGCAAAAAGTGAGTAAAATTTGGTCTTATATTCATAGTGTATAGAAAGATACAGTGTACAATGTATATGTGAAAGATGTACAAGTATAGTTACAAAAAGGCTTGAAGATCAAGAGGAAGGCGCCGGGGGTGGTGAGCTGCTTCTGCCAACATCAGGGTCAGGCTCCATCACATACTCGCTCAGAAGACTGTCGTCCGATGGCCATATGATCACATCTTCTTCGTCATCCATCCAGTGGCTGTAGTCGGTACCAGGAACGGGCCCCAAGTCGGGTATCTCGTTGCTAAAACTCGCCCTTTCACTGGCGTAAAAGGTAGAGAACGACTCGGCGGTCGGAACCTCAAGGTGCATGGGATGTGGCGTTTTTCCTTTACTTCTACAATACGCCCGCCACTCCTTCATTTGGATCCGGAGAGACTCCAAGGATGTATCCACATGCTTCCTAATTGACAGGCTCCAGTTGGCCCGAGCCCGATCAGTCGCCCTGTTCCTTTGCTTAAAAAATTCGCCGGCCGAGACCATTCCACGCTGGAACTCCCGAAGAAGCAGAGCATCATAGGCTGGAGATCTCTTAAAACGGTCAACGCTTTGTAGCTCCATTTCCAGCCTAGATCCCTTCGACAGTTCCTTGGCCGTCAGGGCCTGACACTCCAAGTCATTGATTCGACGTTCATAAGCAGACTTGGCGTCTTCGGCGTTCTGTTCGGCTCGAAGCAAGGCTTCCCGGGTGGATGACAGTTGATCCTGCAGAGTCCTGACCTCCTCCGCAGCAGAAGATGCCCGTTGCTCGGCTTCCATTTGCCGTGCTAAGCACTGATTTACGAGCATCTCACTCGACCTGGCCTCCTCCTAACGAGCTAACTCAGCCCGAGAACAGTGATCCTCGCTCTCCTTCAATTGGGCTTCTAGCCTTCTTATTTTTTCCGCTTGGGCTTCGCCAGCTTCGCAAGCCCCAGACATCTCGGCCACCATCTGCAACAAACAAATCAACAAATATAAATAAAAAAAAGGGGATAATGCGGAATGATGCATATGAGAGTCACTCACGTAGGAAGCGCTGTTGAAAAAATTGTGGAGTCGGTCAGACACAGTCCCGGTCCTGAGACGACTCCAACGATCCTCCCCAATATAGGCTCGGCCTGAAGCCATGGCCCTGAAAATAGTCTCGGGGGTGGGATCATCGATTTGGGGAGAGGAGCCCATATCACCCACATCGCCTTCGGGGAGTTCAGCGGACGGGGCCGCCCGAGGAAGGCCGGCTGAGCCACCAGCACTCTCTCTGACCTACTCCCGCGTCGGGGTCACGCTCGCATCATCCTCCCCCTCATCCTCCGAAGAGGAATTAACATACGCAACTACTCGGGGAATCTTTGGGAAAGGGCGACCAGAAGAAAACGAAGCCTTCCTTTTCCCAGTCGGCCCAGCTTCAGTGTTGCTGTCCCCTGGAGTAGAAATCGGATCAACAGAGGCAGGAATCTCCGAAGAAGAACGGTTCGGTTCAACTGAAGTCGGAAACTCCGGAGCTACCGCACCTGAAGGCCCCCCAGCTGCTTCAAAAGGAACGTTTTGCATATCAGCAGCAGAGTGGGGAGAACCAGATCCGCTGGGGGGATTTGCCTGCTCGGGCTCAGGGAGATCCCCTACTTTTTCTTTCCCCTTGGAGGAAGGACCTGCGGGATTGCCCGAGTCAGCAGAGGTCCTACTTACTACAAAGTTCCCCGAGGTACCCTCAGCTCCAGCCGAACACTCGGTCGGTTCTTGATCGTGAGCCTCCTCGGGCACATAATCGGGTACTCCCTCTTCATCATCTCCCTCGGGAACGTTCCCGGGAGTACCCTCGTCAGATTCGTCTTCAGGAGGGGCTATCCCAGCATCTCGTTGACGAAGGACTGCCTTTCGACTCGCCTCGACGATGCCTTTCATCCGGCGTGCCAGACCATCACTGACTATATCTACGTCAAACACTTTAAAAAAAAAAAAAAAGAGAAGAATCCGAGTTAGCAAGCAAGCTTAGAAGTCAGGTTACAAATAAAAATGCATACAAGTAAACTTACGGCGTCGGCGGCACGCGGAAATCTGAGGGAAGAGACGGGCCTTGATCATTTTCCCCTCTCTATAGAGATAGGGTTTTCCCCTTTTCTCTAGGGGGCGGACTGCTGCCCGAGCCAAGGTCTTCAGCTCCTCATCAGTAAAAGCTGAAGTTAGATGGTTCCACTGCGGCGTGCAGAAGTACCGAGGAACCCGGCAGGTCATCTGGGTGCCGTCCAAATCGAAACTAATCGATTGGCCCCAGTCTTTGCCCACGAAGAACCAGCTGTTCTTCCAAAACTTGTTCGAGGTCGGGAAGCCCCAAACAAACCCTTTCATCTTCTCGTCCGTGGTCGGTTCGACACAGCCCTTGACCATGACATCCTTTGGAATCCAGAACTCGGGCTGGTTCGACTGGAGGAAATAAACCCCGGTTTTCCCCACTGGCCTCAGCGAATAAAAATGGCGAACCTCGCGAGGAGTGGGAGGTGGCCGCTTCATTCTATGCCACATGTGCCACATGCACATCAGGATGCGATAACTGTTCGGCGTTAGCTGGGCCGGAGCGAGTCGGGCTTCAGCCAAGAACCAAGTAATGAAAGGCTGAAGAGGAAGAGTGACGCCGCAGGTGAGCATGGACCCGTAAATTGCTACGTGGCCGGGGGGTGGGTTCCATGCAGCCCGACCTTCGGCTGGAATCAGCGAAACCTCATTGCTGTCTAGATCAAACCGCCGCATATATCGCATTATCTCGTCAGGGCCGACCACGTTCGGCTCAACATCATAGACGCAAATACGCTCGGGGGAAAAGGGAATGCGAGCGGCCCTGTGCTCCTCTTCAATATCGTCTTCAATAATCCTTTGGGCCGCCACTCGGCTTTCCCGAGAATGCGAGTCTTTGTAAACTTTGCGAGTGGTCATCCTCTTTCCTGGTCTTCTGCTCGGGCGAATATCAGTACAAGCAGAAGAATCCGACCAAGCTTCAGGTTGGTATGAGTAAGGTGGTGATGAACTGGCAGAAGCAGAAGGGATCTCTGAAGCAGGAGGAACCTCAGAAGTCGCAGGCCTTTCCGGAAAAAGTCCAGAAATATCAACGTCGGTATAGCGCGGCTGATCGAAACGGGGCTCGTCTAATAACCTGTGAACAACCGACGCAGTGAAAGCATCATTTCGCTCAATAGCAATCATACCAACAGTAAAAAGACGATATCTAGCTCCGGAATCCATAAAGACTAACCTCGATAAAGTGAAGAATGAAGACGGTGCAGATCGCAGAAGAAAAAGCCTCCGAGGAAAAATCTGGGGATTGAAGCAGGTAAACTCAAAGATGGCAGGGTTAGAAGAAACGGGCTAGTAAACCAAACAGAAAACAGAGGATCAAGAGGCACAGATGAAACCTCCTTCGAAGAACACGCAGAGATACTGGAAGATAAAAGCGAAAAAATGGAAGAAAAAGGTATAAGAGAAGAGATCATAACCAACATATATAGGCGGCACATTGATTTCAAAAACGAACAAAACCCTAGGAGAAGCACAGTAAAGCGGGAAAATAGAGGGGCGTGGGCTATGACGTGGGCTACACGCAGGCAAACAGAGAGGTCGTGTCTCATAAATGAGTCGTGCCCCAACCAAACAAAGAAAAGACAAGTGGCAACCGGAGAGCACCTTGAGCCGCCAGAGAGTAGAAACGTCACCATCAAGGGATTTCTGAAATGAGTGGTAAATCGAATGCGTGCGGTCGTAATTAAGACACGTCATTTAAAGCTTCGAATCAAACGAGGATACATTAATGCGGAAAACGACAAGCGAGGACCAGTTGTGAGAAATCATTGAAGTTAAATATTTGTCCCGAGAGGACCTGACTCAACATGATCGGCTCAAATATTTAAGGGGGTATTGTTATAGGTAAAAATTAGTGGTGAAGGACACGTCATCAGCACGAAAGGCCAGGAAAGCAAGGGTCAAGATAAGTCAACTTATGGAGCAGAAACCTCCCACGATAACCTACTCGGAAAAAAGAGTAAGTAGTCCGACCACAAACGAAGACGATCAACTCGGGCAGCAAATCTCACTCGGGCACATTCGGACATACTCGGGCATACATACTCGGGAATCAATGAGATAGTCACCAACATTCGTATGCCAATCATAATCAGCGACCCGCACATCCATGATAAGCAACGATGTGGACTATTAGAGTTTAACAAGGAAACAAGCAGTTCTCCCGCGAATAAAGGAGAAAGAATCTCGTCCAGAATCAGACTCAGCCAAAAGAGGAAACATAATCTAATTAGGACTAGAAAACCGCTTGAGACTTGGGCACCACAATACCAAACCCTAGCGGCCACCTTAAAACCCTAAAAACAACATGTATAAATACCCCCTCTATACACAAACAGGGGGGTACGTGAAAAATAGAACGAGAGAGAAAAAGAGAGAATTGTATTGAAGAGCTTGTAATCATTCTGTCATTCTTCATCTTGTAATCGTGATTCATAGTGGATTTGGCTTTGTTGCTAGAGGCAACGATCCCGTGGATGTTTCTCCGATCTTTTGGAGTTTTACCACGTAAATCACCTGTTATTTCTTTACAATCTTTGACCACACTCACATATAAATTGCAGTAACTCGAGAACGAATCATTGACTTGGTGATCACCAAAAATCACCGTCAACATCTGCCATCTGTTCCCTGAAGATGGGGCGTTCACTTTTTACGACTCAGTGCATGCCAAAAGCGACGCAGCCTGGAGGTTAGGGCAAATGCACTGTGTCAGCTACCTAATGCCCTCCCTTCTCCACCAGTCTGGGTACTATGAGCATAAGGGGATACAAGTACATACGAAACCATTCAAGCCTGTTGATTACGTCAGAAAAGATTTGCCAAGCCAAAATGATGGGTACGTAATTAATAGTCGTTAATTTCTCGCATAACCCTTTGCAACAGTTGATTTTTTCTTCAGTCTTCATATATGTATTTATTTTCATACTTTCTGTATACGTTTTGACTTTTCAGTATCCAGTGCGGCGTCTACATGTGCCAGTTTGCTGAATTTATATTAGAAAGAAAGAAAAGACCTTGGAATTTCCACTGTTCGCACGTGCCGTTGGTTAGGGTATGGATGGCACATGAGGTTTACACGAACGCAACAACGGAGTGAGCCAGCACCATAACCGCCCAGCAATCATTATTTACCATTTGCGCATGTCCTTAGCTAATCACATTATCACTGGACATTGTACTCGTGTGTAAGATGTACTTTTTCAAAGCATTGTCAACACATCATTCTCACACGATTAAACAACTATTACTCCAACCTTACACGATATAAAATGTGTTGCAATGATTACACGATAATGGTCTATATATACACAGTGGTCCGATTAATCTTTGTATTAATATGATTTTGATTAATACCTCACTAAATAGAAACGGTTGCGACATATTCATTACGTCAGTGTAAAGTAATCAACAACTAACCTTTACAAACGATTTGACGATTCCTTGGGCAATCCTCTTTGCCATGCATCTCTTTAACATTTAATACACACATTACACGATAAAAAAAAATTTCCTAGATAATACGGTGGCAAGAGATTTCAAATCCACCATGTAAACGCAACGAACAACGTTGGACGTAATATATACACGATACAATTGATCACCGTGTCACATATTTTCTGACGATACCTTCAAAAATTTAAGACTGAGCTAATTTTTGGTGACCCGTCACCCCCTATCTAAGGGGGTTGAGCATTACCCCCGTTCCCGGTAAGTAATTAACCTCGTTATAACATAACACTTGAAAAAATACATACAAAACCCAGAAAATTATCCCAACCGACCACTCAACCCATTGTTTCTGTAAAATCAAATCAAAAAATAATAGGATCCCAGTCTCCACCTTATATCTTTTTGGGTTACAATTTCAAACTGAATTTTTTAGTCAATATCAGGTAGGTTGAGGTTCGGATCAAGAATTTTTAAAAATGGCTTCTCCAATCCATGAATCCCAAATTTTGATTGATATAAGGTTCAGAGAGGTTCCTTTCTGAACAACTTTAAGTTTAGAAGACAACCAATTTTAATTGGTTTTCATAATGAAACTGATGTACCTTTCTTTGACCCCATTTTATGTCAAATCCAATTCCAAAACCGTAATAATTACAACCGACTCCAAACCAAAATCTCCACACAGAGTCCAATTCCTCGTTTGTGTTTCGGTTTGTAGTTGACGTAAAGGAACCAGAAGACGATGACAGAAGATAGTCGGAGATAGGGAGAGAGGAAGTCAGAGATAGGAGATAGGGTGAGAGGAAATCAGGAGACTGAATAGTCTGAATTAAATCTTTGAATAAGAATTGTTAAAAAATTTATAGGTAAATTTTTGAAATTTACCTATTTACCTATTTACCCTTAGTTGTAATATAAAACATTAGTTACTACTCCTTACACGATACATGAAAGATTATTACACGATACTTACCCTTAGTTGTGATATAAAACATTAGTTACTACTCCTTTCACGATACATGAAAGATTATTACACGATACTCTCCCAAGTCCCAATATCCGAATAACGCCTGGAAATAGTCACAATAAGAAACCAAGAAGAAGAAGATTGCACAAGATAGTCCGAGTCAACTCCGAGGGAGAGAGAGAGAGAGAGAGACACAATTTATTTCTGTTTGTAATTGAATTTTTTATTTCTATGTCCAACACTCCACCCGTCAGAATATCCTTCTTTTCCCAACGTAATCTTCCGTCAGGCCATTTAAAACCATTAATTGCCTGAATTTTCCCTGTCAAAATATCCTTCTGATTGATTGATTGCATCGTGATCGGCCCACACGTCCGGTGACAACCTATATTTTAAAAGATTATCTTATCACAGCAATATCTGTCCATTGGGATTACATTAGGAACTTGAACTCGTGTATTGCTTTCTCTGTAAAGATTCGTGTTAAAATTTTAAATTCGTGTTATAATTTTAAATGCAAAGTGTTATGCGTCAGTGCTACGTCAACTTCAAGCCAATTACAGTAATAAATGTTTTTGTCAATAGACATAGGAATGAGGTAATGATGAAATTGTATAAAATTGATTTCGGTGATGTCTCGCAATCAATAAAGCGTGGTGTTTTTTATGACTATTACATTCATCGCATCATCCGGATAGGGTTTTCCACCCTTGTGAAGTACATTTCATATTGTCATTTTACGATCAGCATTTGGATATATATCAATTAGTATATGTTTACTAGACAAAGCTGGGCAGAACTGAAATGATATGATCCATACATCCTTCTCTTCATTAACGAACAACAAAAAACAAAAAAATCATATACCATACTTTAATATACTGTCATCGAACGGTGACGGGAACACAGCCACAATTTGATCATGCAATCGCCATCCACACTATTTTCTCTACTGCAACATACTACCAAATAAAAGCTATATAACTAATAAGACCCCAACAGATTTCCCAATACAACTTTCCATTCCCGTTCTTTTGTTTTTTTGGAGTGTCAGTTGTTACATCTGTTCACCTTCTGTAGGTCATTAATAAGTCGTTCCCCATTCCGCTTTATCACCGTATACGTCTTCCTAATCTTATGTATATCCGCGCTAGACGCAAGCGACGACCCACGGGAAGACATTGACGCAAGCTTCCCTTCAAGTAACTTGGAAAAAAACTCGGCTAGTTTGATGTGCCTATGCACCTGGTCCAGTAAGACATTAATAACGTCGTCCTCATTACTGACGGGATCAGCACCGGTACTAGTCATAAAGAAAAAAGTGATAAGCTGCGTAGTTTTGGAAGGAACGATTTTTTGAGTTTATGAGCTGCGTATTTCATTTTAGCACAGTAAAATTTTAAAAATACATAACAGCCTCAAAAGACCACCGGTTTGAGAATAGGTTTACTAACCATAAAATTCTAAATATTTCTTGCGCTACCAATAACACATAATCATAACCAAATTCTAAAGTTCAGCATCTAACAAAAAGAGGCCTATAACTAGCAACAACACACACAATAAAACAGAACCATGGTATGAAGTATAATGTGATCAGCATCACACTAAACCATATCATTCAAACGGGTCGCGAATTGCACAATCTAAAACGTAAATCTACACAACCAACAAATATTTAGAGCCAACATGCAAAGTACAACAACATCACTGGTTCCAGCAACAAGCAAATTGGGTATAGAATATTCATTATATTGTATG
The DNA here is from genome assembly GCA_030490815.1 of Acer saccharum. Lineage (NCBI taxonomy): Eukaryota > Viridiplantae > Streptophyta > Magnoliopsida > Sapindales > Sapindaceae > Acer > Acer saccharum. Next base: position 24,461,772 of record CM059874.1, read on the forward strand.
TTCGACACTCCATAGCCAGACTGAAACCCATTACCTATGGATACATACGAAGCCTTAATAATGAAATCGAAAGAAACAAAAATATGATCAGAAACAAAATTAGGATCAAAACAGACAACGCCATACCTTCGACTAGAATGGGTGCGCCGTCGATTAAAGAAGTTGTTCCAGGTACGGCATAACAGTCCCTCCTTTGATGCTTTCACGGTAGATGTCCTTCAGTAAGTATACACGAATATTCTAAGTCTGTTATATTAGGATTAAAATCGCAAATTGCAACCAAGGACCCTGAGTTTTTCTCTTTAGACAACTACAAATAACTTTTCTGAAAAATAAACAATCGCCTCCCTCCACTAAAAATATGTCAGTTAACTCCAATCATCAACCACATCAAATTTGTATAATGACACAATTACCCGTTAGTCAGTTCTCACTTCTCAGTTGTGAGCACCTACTTTCCGTTATGGAATAATAAACAAAATAACAAAAACCTCCTTAAAGTTTAAATTAAATAAATTCCAATTAAAGAAAACTATTTACAAAATCCATTTGACCGTCCGCATTGCCTATCAAATATGCATCTGCCAGCAGATCAATGGGCAAGAGTTACTTTTGATTAAAAATAAAATATTGCAAGTTTGCAACAATATTGATTTTATTATATGTAATTATCCAATGCATTACTGTAATGTGTTGATGTGATGTGTACAGGCCACTAATCAAGCTTATTTAACTATCGAAACTCACACATGGTCCCTTGCCATAGTGGTGGGCCTTCCTTTGGGAACCCCCCACCACCAAGGTTGAAGACAGTAGGTGTGCATATAATTATGCAAATTTTCCTTGTCCCATTTAAAAACATGGGTGTTGTTCCACTTTGTGTGGGTGGTTGAAAAATCCTTCGTGTGGGTTCTCTCTCCCCGTCCGTGGGTGCTCCAGTCTGGGCTTCGCTTGGAAATCGATTCTCGATGGGTCCCAGTTGTTGTAATCATGTAATCATGTTCTGGATCTGTAATCTTGTATTCCTGTATTCCTGTTGTTGTTGTATTCCAATCAAAAAAATTAAAAAAACTATCGAAACTCCCTTAAACAAGAGTGCAACTTTGCTCACCCACATTAACTAGAGGTAAGCATTACTCCGGACCTCAGGTGTTGCCACGTGTCCTAAACTTAACCCAAAGTCTAAAGTTAACCCAAGGTTTGGGACACGTGGCAACACCTGATGTGGGGGTAGTGCAGACTAGTGCTTACCTGTAGTTAAAGGTGTGAGCAAAATTGCACTCTTGAACAAACGGTCAATACTTTGTTTAACCGTGGTCCGTGGAGCCCACTTATAGGGGTTGAATCCACGGACCAAAATATTCAATGCACCCCTTTATTAAGGGATTCAGCCCTCAGCATATCAGTGAGCTTAACCAAAACCTTTTTCTGGGCACCTCTTCGATTTGCAAAAATGAAACTCCTCCCTTAATTAAGCAAGCGGGTCTCCAGAGGAGACTCTTGGAGATGCTCTCACTCCCGTTTTAGGGCTGTTTGGTGGTCAAGTCCGCACTTGGACATGCTCTTTTTTCCTTTACATCCTTTCCTACGTTTTTCATTCACCGAACTCACGCTTCAGAAATTTCAATGTCTCATCACGATTTAATTGTAGCATCAGTTACGATGACGAGGCATTGGAATATCTGAAGTTTGCGTACGGTGAAAGTGTTTACTTTTCCCATAGCGATGCCGTCGTTGATCGTTTATCGTTTTTTGCTTTTAAACCGATTTCGCGACACCCATTCTCCGGACCACTTCCACTGTCCAAAACACCTAACGCAACGTATAGAGCATCAGAACATGAAGGTATTGCTTTACCACTGTTTATTGCACAACATATTTTATTTACCAAAAATTGGGGAACATATTAAAAATATATGTTCTGTAACCATTTAACTAATTTCCCTTCACGATTATGTCTTTTTAATTTTTTTTTATTGGAATACAACAACTGGGACCCTGCGAGGATAAGACACAACTATAAGCAGAGCCCAGACAGACGCTCCCACAAAAGGTGAGAGAGCACCCACACAAGGGTGGGACAACACCCACAAAGGAGGGACAACATCCAAACTAGGAGGGCCAAAGAAAAATTGCATATATCCATGCATGCCTTGGCACTTGAACCTTGGTGGTGATGGTGGAGGGCTCCAAAGGAGGGTCCAACCCTCTTGGCAAGGGGCCATTGGCCCTTCACGGATATGTTGTTCAAAGAAATGTACACAGCAACCACATATTATATTAAGCAAAAGGACACAAATAGTGACGGGTCCTTTTGACCTCCGTTTTGTTTTGTTATTGTACCTAGACTATTACTTGGCTTTAGGTTGGATTAATTGTAATCAAACCAGTTGTTTGTCATATTTCGTGTTAGATCGTTTTCCGTTATATAATCCATTTATGCGGTTAGTTCTTATAAATATATAACCAATTTTTCTATTCTCAGTTTGAACCGACAAAATAAATATCAGTTTACTCAAGTGTGTATGTACTTGTCAAAACTTGTGGCTCACATTCAATATCCTGATAAAGTGTTATCAGGATGCACTGACCAGATCGGGACTCGATATATATATTTACATGAATTTTCAAATGAGGACGTCCACATATTACTCTAGGATATTGAATGTGAACCGCTAGTTTTACATGTTTTGACTCAAGTGTGTGGACACGCTCGGTTTTATGTTATTACTTATATTAGGACTACATTTTTCCTCACCCACACTAACTAGGGTGAACCATTACCACCCACTCCAGGTGTTGACACGTGTCCCAAACTCAACGTTTTGAGGGTCAATATGCATCTTTATTAGGTGTAATAATGCCTCACCGGTCATCTCCCAGGCATACTGACCAACTAAAGGTTGGTTGTCACGTAAAACAAAGCAAGGATAAAAATCTATAATCAGAAAAGTGTGAGGCACGTGGCAACTCCCCATTGGGTGATCAGTCTGCAAGATTTCGATAAAGTATTCGGAAAGAGTATTTATTTAATCGTGTAATCAACTGAATGTTTATTTTGTTTATTTTATCGTGTATTACCTTTGCACGTTGATTTTCATATCGCATTCGTCTATTACACTAAGGTTCCTTCCTTTTCATCTGAACGTGTATTTCACTTCACGCTTGATTTTCATATCCATACGATACCGTGTATTTTATTGAAGATTGAATTTCGTCTGCTTGTGTATTAACTTGAAGGTAATCCCAACCTCTGGTTAAAGTAACAGAAATCCATCTTGCCCCCTTGGCTTTTCTTTTAAAACTCCCTGAACTCTCATTTATTGCTTATGGAATCCAAATCCCGTGGTGTATCGCATCACGTGGCTAGCACATCACTCATGTCAAGATGGGCAAGATCCCTGTAATAATACTCTATTCTTCTTAGATTTTATCATTTCTATTTTTTGATGCGCCTATGCACCCATCACATCAGTAGTCACATACTCACATCAATTACTCAATTAGGTTGCGTTTGTTGCGCGGCATAGGATTGGGGACTATTTTGAAGACATCATTCAATTAATACAAGTCTTTCCCGTTGGCCTAAATAATTGAATATTTAAAATATATATATTAAAAATCAATCCGGATATTCGTTAAGATAATGTTTCACTATCCCATTAATTACTGGATTGCGTATTGATTAGCTATAGAATTTTTACATCAAAATTCTATATTCAAATTATAAATTAATTATTGCAATTAATAACTACAAAAATTTCAATTCGTATAAAAAAACCAAGAGCAATCCAATTATTACTGGATAATTAATATAGATGAAGAGCCAACTTCATAAATATATTATAATTTATAATTCTACTTCTAAACTTACCCGATTTTATTATATATATATACAGAAATTCTATTATCAGTTCGAACTGACAAAAGTTATATCAGTTCCTTGCATGTGAGCCACTGGATTTAAATACTTTGATTTGGCTGTATGCACTTGTCATCAAAATAATGTCAAAGAAAATACATTACAATATATATATATATATATATACAGTCTTTCTATTATCAGTTCGAACTGACAAAAGTTTTATTAGTTCCTTGTATATGGGCCACTAGATTTAAATACTTTGATGACAAGTGCATACAGCCAACTCAAAGTATTTAAATCCAGTGGCTCACATGCAAGGAACTAATATAACTTTTGTCAGTTCGAACTGATAATAGAATTTCTGTATATCAGTCTTTCTATTGTCAGCTCGTCCTGACAATAAATATATCAGGACGAAAAATGTGGACCATAGATTATGCAGAAGTTTTGACAAGTGCATGCACTTTGTGTCGAAGTATATAAATCTAGTGGTTCATATTCTTCGTCCTGATATATTTATTGTCAGGACGAACTGATAATAGAAATTCTGCTAACAATAATAATAAACAACTATAAACAAAAAAAAAAAAAAAAAACAATTATAGGATTGTTCAAGGTGAAGAAATATTCCAGGTGTCCACCCTAATATATAGGGCTGGTCCAACCTATTGTACATAACTATATAAGTGCATTGAACACAGAATGGTCACCATGTGGAATCAAAATTATATAACTCTGCAGCCAACCGTTTCCAGATTAATAAATGAAAACTTTATACATAATTGGAATGTCTTGTTTTTTTTAGAGGAATACCAAATGAATTTAATTATATATTTAATTAGTTTCAGAAGAAGAACTATTCACAGCAATCTTTTCGATTCTCACACCACTCTATTTATCTCTCGGTAACACAAATTATTTTTTAATTAAACCATAAATAAATTGAATTAAAAAAAAAAAAAACAAATCAATGAACCAGACCTTTTCGTTTCCCAAAACACACAGGGAGTCCTTTGCAAGTGTTTTTCTAAGGTAAAGTGGGCACCTCGAAAACAATTCCCTTCTCCCCAAAATAAATCCACATCATTTCCCACTATTGTAAGATGGAACAAATGCTTGGGTGCAGCGGGATGCACCATGCATCCCCCACTCAGATGTTGCCACGTCAGCCAAATCTTTTAATTTTGCTGATGTGGCAACATCAGGGTGGAAGATGCATGGTGCATCGGATGCACCCAAGTTCTTCTCTGTAAGATGAGGGGTTTCTTTATCTATTTTGTCGAGCGGGCTGATTGGCTGAAGGGGTTTGGCGAGTATGCATAGATTTAAAACACCGCATCGAGCGGGCGTGGATAGTGATATGACCATCGCGTTGGAACATTTATGTGAAATTCCGCCTGAAAACAATTAATACTAAAATTAATACTAAAATGCCAATCGAACCGGTTCTCTTATATATATATGTCTCGTACCTCTCCATTGAGTTCCATTGTTCTCGTTTCTCACTTTTAAATTATCAGGTTTTTCTTCACACCACCTCCGCTGTCGCCATCGCCACCACCACCAGTTGTAAGTTTCAGTGCTTTATATTTCTCAAAATGACTATAGCCAGTTCTTCGAATTTTCTGTCATCTTTTGTCAAGGGAAAGGGTCATTATCTTCTACAGATTGGAATGACAATGATCCTTGCTAGAGATGCACATTTTTCCCAGGGCCCCAATTCCCCGCGTCCCCATCCCCATTTGGGGATTTTTTTTTGGGGAAAAATGGGGAAATGGGGGGGGATGGGGATGAAAATCATCCCCAAATTGATATGGGGATGGGGATGGGGGGACCCCTCCCCATCCCCATTTCCCCATTTCCTCCACAATTATGTTGAAATGGGGATGGGGATGGGGATGGGGGGGAGGTCCCCCATCCCCATTTCCTCCTTTCCCCCAAACATATATAAATATAATTATAATATATATTTTAAATTTTTTTGTTTATTCTTTGAAAACCCTAACTTCCTAAGTATATATACACATTTTATATAAAATGCACTAATGAATTTTATTTTGTATTTGTAATGGAATGTTTATTTTTTTAGTTTAATTTGTAATTTTTAGTCAAATGGGGAAATGGGGGAACGGGGAAAACAGGGAAATGGGAAAAAACGGGGAAATGGGAAAAAACGGGGAAAATGGGGAATTAGGGATGGGGATGGATATAGGTCCCCCCAAAATTCCCCATCCCCATTTTCCCCAAATGGGGAAATGGGGGGGGATGGGGGAAGGGTATGGGAAGTGGGGATGGGGATGGGGGGACCTATATCCATCCCCATTCCCCAAACGTGCATCTCTAATCCTTGCTATCTCTCTCTCTCTTTCTGTCTGTCCATTCTTACATAAACATTTAAAAAAACATTTAAAAGTAAGTAACTGATAAATTGCTCTCTGTTACAGATGGATAAAGCTCGGAAATCTGGGAAGAAAACCGCTTCCTCTTCACCAAATTCGGGTAGCAAGGGAGTTGAAAAGAAAATCCTCAGTTTGCAGGAGCGGATTTATAACTTAGAGCAAATAGGACAGGCTGTTCAAACTGACGTATCAAGATCTACAAAATACGGACATAAAGCTGTCGAGTCCGGATATAAGGTCGGTTTTAGTGCTGGGTTCAACCTGATGAGGGAATACGCCAAAAAAGTTTTCCCGGAAGGCAAACGGGAAGAGGTTGATCCCGATAAGGCAACAAAAGTAGTGGGGCCTCCCCCTGAAGATTAAAATACCCACTACAGAAAGCATTGACTGTTCCAGTAGCACTTCTTTTCACTATTTTGTGTGTTTTTATGTCCCACCGTCAGTACAACTTTTAAATATGTCGACTGTTCCCGCTGTGCTTATTAAACTTATATGATTATGATCGTAATTTCCTTTTAAGATTTTTTGTTTGTTTTTTGTCAGACTTTTAACATCTGAAGATGAAAAAAGGTACAAACCAATGAAAATTAAAAGCTAACATTTACGACACTATTTCATACGTATCCCCCAAGCATCACTAAGGCCTAAGTTTCCCCAAGTATCCCCTAACTATCCTCCGGTAAAACTTATCAAAATGTCAACCGCCACGCCATTGACATCACGTATCGATATATAAAATACTAAAAATAAAAATAAAAATAAAAAATCTTCAGACATAACACGTGGCAGCATTGACTGTTTTGTTAGCACTGTTTCAATCTAGTCATTTTTTCTCACCAACCTACAAGGGGGGTAAATCGGTAAACATTACCTCCCTTCCAAAAAGATGACATGTGTCTAAGGGTGGGTGAGCAAAAGTGTTTTCGTTTCAATCTCAAATTTCCCTACCAAATTTGTTCAATTTTTAGGGCAAGTTACACTTAGTTGGAAATGTTTCGTTATTATACACAAGCACCGCCGATACTTAAATTTGACTTTCAAAATACCTAAAATGCCTCTAGTTATATTATTTTATATTTTATTTTTTTTTACCTTTTAATCAAAAACTTTATAAACTTGAATAGAAAAAAAAATTTTAAAAATATAAATTAAGAGTATACAAAAAAAAAAATTATTAAAGTCTGAATAAATAAATAATTTTAAAAATAAATAAATAAATAAATAAATTACAAAAAAACAAATAAATATGTAGTTTTAAAAAATTAAATAAATAAATGGTTTAAATAAAAAATAAATAAATTAAATAAATTAAATTTTTTTTTTTTTTTTTAAGTAATGGTTACCTCTAGTTAATGGGAGTACATCTTTGCAATCCTCCTTTTACTAGCTTAAACCATTACCCCCCACCCCAAGTGTTAACACGTGGCCCAAACCTTGATTTAACTCTGGACTTTGGGTTAAGTTTGGGACACGTGTCAACACTTGGGGTGGGGGGTGGGGGGTTATGGTTACCTTCAGTTAAAGGAGGTGAGCAAAATTGCACTCAGTGTATGGGGGTGAGCAAAGTTGCTATCGTCAAAATAGGATACAGCTAATGATGACATCGGCGATAATTCTAAATTGTACTGGGATATTTGTAATTTTGTATAATACACGACGTGTTCATAGCAGAGTAAACAATACACGAAGAAAAGCGGGATGAAAAATGTGGGATTTTAGGTGGGGTGTGTAGCATTACTGTTTGATTATAATGGTACGAAAGCCACCTAGACCCCTTACGATAACGAATTGAAACTAAATATACACGGTGTGTATAAAACTATCTAGAGGGGGGGTGAATAGATTTTAAAATGATTTTACCCAATTTTCGCATACATGTCAATTTTACGAAAATGCCCCTACTAGTCACAAAAGTATAACAAGTGTAATATGGTGCGGAATGTAAATAACACTTGATATTTACGTGGAAACCCTCACGGGAAAAACCACGGGCTGTTATGTGCGCCACACACGAACCTCGAATCCACTAATTGAGATGATTACAACCTAATCCCGGTTTAATGATCTAATCCCGATCAATAATCATCACAACTACCTAATCCCGGTATAAGTGGACCTAGTCCAATTGCTTGTGAATTAAGTAACCTAATCCCGGTCACAACACAAGACTTAATTCTCTAAGAAGAGATAATACAACCTAAGTGAATATTATGAAATATCCAAAAATGCAATTAGAGCTAGGTTACTCTATATGCTTATCTAGGATAATGAATTTGCAATTTAAATCAATCCTAGATATTATGAGCTAAATGACATGTTCAATCAAATAGTTTAGCTAATCAAGATTAAGCATACAACCTAATTAGCTATCACAATACAACACTCAATCATGTCAAACACAACAATCTCTATTTTGAATATTAGATTTTAATCTAAGAACAAGTAAATAATAAAAGAGATGCCTTGATAAATAAAACACTAATTATAAATGATAATAGTGAAGAACATACCAAGGGAAGTGTGTTGACCAAGACCCATGCAAGTAAACATCCTAACTATGCTAGAAAATGCTTAGATGATATTTTGATGCATATGAAAATGGGTTTTGAGAGTTAAAGACAAGTTCTTGGGAGTTTCTTTCTTGAAGATATTTTTCTCTCAAAAGTGTGTTAGTTCTCAAGTGAAGAAGAAAAATATATATATATATATATTAGGTCATGAAACAAAACTACACCGTTTTTTATAGTTTTATCCATATATATATATATATATATATATATATTTATATTATCACACACACACACCAAACGCACAGGAAGCTAAAGAATATATATATAAAAAACAATCAAAACGCACAGCATTTGGATGCTGAAAAGAGTGACAAATGAGAGTGATCCTGTGAGGTGAGCTCACGTGAGAAGCAATCAAGTAGACCAATGATTGAACAAGTCAAATCTACTAAAACAACAAGTCAATCACACATAAATGAGCTCACATTAAATTACAACACTCAATAAAATGCTGTGAGAAAAACAAAAATAAAATGCAAATCAGTGATATGTGTGTGCGCGTGGGAAGTGGCCGTGGGGCAAACGGGACCAGAGAGAGGTTGTCCCCGTGGGCCACACGCCCTTCTCATGCCACTACCTCTCTCTTGGTGTGGCTTTCATGCCACACCACACCGAGTTCCGTTTCGAGCGATCTTCAGTCCAGTTAACCTTAAACCTCGGAATTCAATTCCGTCTTCGGAATATTGACCCGGATTTAATCATAAATATAGAAAATTATATAACTTTCTAATTTAAGCTCGGAATTGAAATCCGGTTTCCGATAAAAATACGGAATGTCCCAAATATCTCGAAAATCATCCGAAACATATAGAAAAGTCTCCGAATCGCTCGAAACTCATCTATGGACAAATCCACACATAAAAAAAAATATAATAAAGAAGTGCAAGTGTGATAAGCGACATGTGAAGAGAATGCACACAAATGCAAGTATGCTAAGTGAGTGTGTGCACTAAATCTCTTCATAGAAAATTAAGCACTAAACATATACCTTTGGAGTGCTTAACACTTGCAAGGGCCTTGAGCTTGAACACATTCCTAAACTACCCTTACATGATCCCCACATATGGTTTGATCACGAAATAAGCCAATTAAAAACTACGGGAATCCTTACACAAATCATCAAAGAAGAGGGTTAAAAATCTATTTATTTTTAAATTTACCTATTTACCCTTGTAAAATTACCCTTAGGTGGCGTTTGATTGGCTGGAATGGGCAAGAATGGAATGGAATGGAATCCATTCCATATGTTTGGTTGGTTAAAATTCAATGGAATGGGCATTCCATTGGAATTGTGATTCCATCATTTTGGTGGAATGTGCATTCCATTCCAATGTAAAAAAATTATTCCATAAAAGCCCTCATATGCACAAACTACATTCCAAAAATACCATCCTTTCCAAAAATAATATATTATCATTATATATTATATTAATGATATATAAATATATATTATAATATATATATATATATATGTGTATTATTATATATATATTATATTATTATATATATTATATATAAATATGTATAATATAATATATATATATTTATTATATTATATTATTATATATATTATATATTAATATATTAAATATATATTAATATATTTATATAATATAAATATATTAAATAATATATAATATAATAATATATAATATTTGTATTATATACTATATAATAATATATATTATATATAAACATATATTAAAATATATATAATAATATTTATATTATATATATATTATTATATATATATATATGATTTGTTATATATTATAATAATATATATAATATTATATATACTTTTATATTTTATTATTATTATTATCCATAATATATCATGTTATTATGAATGTTTTATAATTAGGGGTATTTTGGTCCAAATACAGTTAATTTCATTCCATTCAAAATAATACTGATTCAAATGCTAATTCTAAAGTCCCAACCAAACAAATAAATCAGCTTTCCATTCCATTCCATTCCCATTCTCATTCCGATTACCATTCCGCCATTTAACCAAACGCCACCTTAGTTCTAATATAAAACATTGGTTACAACTCCTTACACGATAGGTGAAAGATTATAACACGATAATCTCCCAACAATCCCTGAAAGGGTCAGATTTATATAGTACCCAAGAAGAAGAAGATGGCAGAAGATAGTCCGATGGGGAGAGAGAGACAGAGAGACAAAAATTTTATTTCTGATTGTAGTTGAATTTTTTATTTCTGTTGAACAACATTTCTCCAAAATTGGAGAAAATCTTGGGTGAGACGGTCCCATACACGTGGCCATGGGACCGTCCAATGAGAGTGTGCCACATACTCTGCACATGCATTGATAAAAGTGATTGCAGTTGATTGCAGATTCCGTTGTACTATTGAAATGTAGTAGTGCACCGGAGAAATTATTACAAAATATTGCGTTGGGAACATAAAGATTTGCTGACGCAATTTATATTGCGTAACACATATTCAAGATTGAACCGTCAATTCCTGTTTTGCTATGCTACACGAATAGGTAATGAGTACATTTTTGGACCGGCATTTCGCCATTGCGTATCCTCAGAATAGCGTGTCCATTGGTTTTTGGGCTGTGAATATCCCACTAGCCCATCACATCAAACGTCATTACAAGCAAGCAAAATCAATTTTCTCAGCATCAAATTAGATTGGTTACGTTAACCCCTATCTGATTAAGGCACGAACATAGAAAGATTAAAACAAAGAATTAGGATATTACTCGATCGCCCATTGAGATTGAACGAAACAAAATGACTGATGTATTACATGAAACCGGATTCAACAGATCTGGTTCGAACCTAATCCTAATACTTGGAGAAAATCTTGGGTCTAATACTTGATATCTAATGTCTATGTCACCCGGACAAGATTGGTTACTACTTTATTCTTTTGTACACCCATATCGTGTTATTTGTTGTGGGGTGTGCACATGTTAACGGTACATGTCTACACCGTCTGTTCAATATTTAGTTGGGTAAATTTCGTAAGAGACTCTAAGGAGTCTAAGCCCATCTCCAATGCGAACCAAAATCATAGTCCCAATGCTATAATTTAGCATAAAATAAAAAAAGCATGGTCCAATGCAATGATAAAATTTGGCATATGCTATAAACCGTGTCAAATTTGGGATATGCTATAAACTGTGCCAAATAAAAAATTATGCACAGTTTATAGCATATGCCAAATTTAGCACAACAATAAATGCAACCGTATTTGTTGACATTTAATTTTTAAATAATAACAATTTAACAAATGTAGTAGGGAAAATTAATATATAACCATTCTAACTAAATATTCAATGCATTCAAGGGTGAAAAAGAATATGGGTAAAGTTGGTAAAGTTGTCTTTTCATTTTCAATTGTAACGGTGAATGTGATTTTGGAATTTGGATGAAAAAAATCAGGGAAGGGGCAAAAGTTTGAATAATTTGGACCTAAGGTGGAAGACCGGCCATTTCTGTAAGGGGGGAGACCGGCCATTTCTGTAACTAGAGGGGGCAAAGTCAGAATATGGAAAATTAGAGGGGCCAAAATATTAAATATCCCTCAATGAAATGGGATTGTTTGATTTCGGAGTACACTTCGAAGATTTTGCAGATTTGGACCTGCGAAAATAGAATAGAGGTAATGATGAAATCGGCGATAATTGTAATTGCGTAAAATACACGATATGTGCACAGTAAAATAAACAATACGCCAAAGTAATGCCTGATGATGCCCACAACTGTATCACTAAAAATTAATTATGACATCGGTGATAATTGTACTGCTTTATATAGCGCAATAGGGATACTTGTAATTGCGTTAAATACACGATATGTGTACAGTAAAATAAACAATACACGAAAGTAATGCCTGATGATGGCCACAACTGTATTAATAAAAATTGCGCATTGCCGAAACATGTGTAATCTTCAATATTACTGAACAACCGAAAACCAAATTCGATGCACGTTACAACCAAAATGAGACCATCTTGCATTTATTTTATTTAGAATTTTTTTAAATCACATAATCCACTTCTACCTAGAAACTGCAATTACAACAAACAATGCATGGAGAATACTCTCCTGCACATGGGTTACATTGTTTACAAATCCCAAAAGTTAGCACAACAATAATAATACCTCTGGAAAGTGCTTTTCTTTAGTTTTGTTAGACACAGTAATTCTTACTTTCGTTCAAGAAGCACAAATTCTTACTTTCGTTCAAGATGCACAAATCCTGACTCCAATGACAAATTTAATACAATTTTTCGTTCAAGAAGCACAAATCCTTACTCCAACATTGGAGTCAGGATTTGTGCTTCTTGAACGAAAAATTGTATTAAATTTGTCATTGGAGTCAAGATTTGTGCTTCTTGAACGAAAGTAAGAATTACTGTCTAACAACACTAAAGAAAAGCACTTTCGAAAGGAATTATTTTTATTGTGCTAACTCTTGGGAATTGTAAACAATGTAACCCATGTGCAGGAGAGTATTCTCCATGCATTGTTTGTTATAATTGCAGTTTCTAGGTAGAAGTGGATTATGTGATTTAAAAAAATTTTAAAAAAAAACATGCAAGATGGATGTTCAAACCAGAAGGATGCTAACAGAAGGACCCAAAGCCAGAATAAAGATGGAACCAATTGCTGACTCTGCAAATCGTATGTTCAAACCTTCTGTCGTTTCTAATTCTGACGTAATTCACCACGTCGTCACCTAGGAGTTTCATCAGAAATATCAATGTCTCATCCACCGAACATCATAATGATGGATGTCTCTGTACGCCACTTGAACAAGAAAGAGGTTCGCCTTGAATACGCACTTTTTGCCCATTGTTTCATAGCCTGTCCGCCCCGGAGGTCTTCTTCCTTTCGAATACATAGGAACCGCAGTTTCTGCAAACGACAATTTCTTCTCCATTACCTGTCTAATCGAAGAAACCTAACTCAATATTCAAAGGTAACCCAAACAATCTAAATAGGGTGTGAAGAGACAATTTCAAGGGATATTGGGGAGAGATATTGAAGAAAAAAAATGCATTTAGTGTGTGATAGAGTTTGTTTATGAAAGACAGATATTGTAAGACTAAGGCATATGGTTTTTGAAAATGTAAATTGATGAGAATAATTATTTCAGGTGTCCACCCTTATATATAGGGGTGGCCGGGCGGTGCCATTGAACATAGAACGGTCACCATGTGGACTCAAAATTATAACGAGTGCATTTTTGCTCACCCACACTAACTAGGGTGAACCATTACCACCCATTCTAGGTGTTGACACGTGTCCTAAACTCAACCCAAAGTCCAAAGTTAACCCAAATTTAACTAATGTTTAGGACACGTGTCAACCCCTGAAGTGGGTGGTAATGGTTCACCCTAGTTAGTGTGGGTGAGCAAAAATGCACTCAATTATAACTCTGCATGCAACTGTTTCCTTTTTAATAAATGCAACCTTTTACACTATCTGTAAAGTGTTGTATTGTTGTTTCCCGAGGAATACCGAATGAATATAAAATTATTATTATTTAATTATATATTAAATTAGTTTCAGGCTTTCAGCAGAAGAACACCAAAAAATCCGAGTACATTTTTTCTCACCCAGACTAACTAGGGTGAACCATTACCACCCGCTCCAGGTGTTGACACGTGTTCCAAACTTTGGGTTAAATTTGGGTTAACTTGGACCTTGGGTTGAGTTTAGGACACGTGTCAACACCCGAAGTGGGTGGTAATGGTTCACCCTAGTTAGTGTGGGTGAGCAAAAATGCACTCAGAAAATCTTCACATCAGTCTTTTCGATTCTCACACCACTCTATTCATCTCTTGGTAACACAAAAAGTTGTTTTAATACAATGAATTGAAAAACAACTAATTAATGAACCAGACCTTTTCGTTTCACAAAACACACGTTTACTTCTCTAACCACTCACTCTAATTAAAGGGGATTCAGGAATGCTATCTACCTTTCCCTTTCCCATTGAGTGCATTTTTGCTCACCCACACTAACTAGGGTGAACCATTACCACCCACTTCAAGTGTTGACACGTGTCCTAAACCTTAGTTAAATTTGGGTTAACTTTGGACTTTGGGTTGAGTTTAGGACACGTGTCAACACCTACAATGGGTGGTAATGGTTCACCCTAGTTAATGTGGGTGAGCAAAAATGCACTCTTTCCGATTTGCCTTCCCCATTTATCTTTCCCCTTCATTGCTTGACACGTGTACACCTCTTCATTTAATAAAAGCTCTCGGTTTTTGCTACATGTTTACTTTTTTATCCCAGGTGGCTTAAATAAAACAACCCTTTTAAAAAACGAAACTTTGGGAGAAGAAGAGCTTTATTAATGATAATTGATTGTTATATTGTTTTTTGTATTTTTTTGGAGAAAAATTAAATAAAAAACACGTGGCACGTAAAAAAATTCCAATTTTCGAAAATCAGGTTAAGATGATAAACTGTCAACTGTTAAAATAATTCAAATTTTGGACAGATGAGATAATTCAAATTTTAGACTGTCTCCGGAAGAGACACTTCGAGGAACGAATTACGCGGGGGGGGGGGGGGGGGGGGGGGGGGGGGGGGGGGGGGGGTGGGGAGGGGCGGTGTGGGAAGGGAAATAATAAACCTAGTAATTAGTTATTTATATTCATTTTAATTATGCTTTACTTAAACAATATTTTTGTGTTACTAGAGTGGTGTGAGAATCGAAAAGATTGCTATGAAGAGGTGTTGGTATTCGTCTTCTCTAAAATATAATTAAATTAATAATCTGACGTATTTATTAAATTTGTATTCCTCCAAAAAATAAAAACAAAACATTCCAATTTTTTGTAAAAGGTTACATTTATTAAAAATTGAAACGGTTGTCTGCATAGTTATAACTAGTCAGTACCCGTGCTTTGCACTTGGACAAACATATTTCCTCAAACAAATAAAAGATACCAATAGTTTTATGATATTTAAAATTGATTTTCCGTTATGCCATTAAAACAAATCTTTGATAAATTTGCATAAATTTAGATAGGTGAATCTGTATCTCTATCCAGAATAAAGTTAAAGTGAAAAAGAGTTTGAAATTCCATTGTTTACTTACTCTTTTTTTTAATTTTTTTTTTTCACTGCTCACAAGAGCGGGAACAACGAAAGGCCCAGAAGGGCAAACAAACTAGGTCAGTTGATCATTACATGAAACCCACTTACAGTGATCAGTAAATATTGGCTTCAAGTATTTTAAGGCAAAATAATTCATGAAGAAATTTGTCATAATAACGTAATACCTCCGTGACAATATTCCTAAATAATTCTCATTACTTTTTATAAAAAAGTGAACCTATCTAATAATTCATAACTAACAATATACCAGAAAGATAGTTTCATTCCAAACAATTCATAACAGAAAACTTAAAGAGTTCAAACCAACATTCAACTTTAACCCTGCATTGGCTGTTGCAAAATCTGCATCATTCATTAAAACAATAAAAACAATCTACAACTTGACGACATATAAAACCAGGAAACTTACATGTGACATCAATCTACCCCAAGTAAAACACAACTCGAACATGATAACACAAAGAACAGTTTAGACATTAATCTCACAAGATTCATGATGTATCACCGGAGATCTGGCCGTTGCCTGCCGTCGGATCCCCGACGACAGGCTGTCCTGTTTGTAATTCTACGGCCAACGCCTCCAACACCGAAATCCGACCATCCACCTGGCTGTACATCTTCTTCCATCTAGCGACCTCCCTCACCAGATCCTTCCGCTCGTTCTTCAACCGGGCGATCTCATTCTTCATCGTGTTCTCTCTCGCATGATACACGGACTCCACCTTTGCCAGATCAGAAAAGCGATGAGACGTCTGAATCGACCAAAATCCGTTAGTTGTGGTGGTACTGCTTTCTCCTTCGACTTCGACATCCAAACCGACATTATCCTCCATGTCTTTCAATTGAGTCTTTACGAGTTCGTGAATGTATACTTAACCCACCGAACAGTGACCATTTATAACCTGTTGAGGGTCAAAGCCATATCGAATCCCTAAATTTTATTAAATTTTAAACGTTTGATATAGACCAGACATGTTTTTTTACTTTTTTACAACAATACCCTTGTGCTTTTGTAACTGGTCACAGAGGGTGCGTTTGGTACGCGGGACGGGACGGGACAACGTGGGACAATTTGTTCTTGTCCCACGTTTGGCGCGTCCTTAGCATGGGGCAGGACGGGACAAGGTGGGACATAAATCACAAAAAATTGTCCCACCCAAGACCCTAGGACAACTTGTCCCATGACATGGGACAAGTGTCAAAAAGACCAATTTATCCTTTAAATTTTCAAACAATTACAATCATGTCAATATATTATATATATATATATATATATATGGATGCACTGATATAACTTTATCAGGATATTGAATGTGAGCCACTCATTTATAACAGTGATTTGACAAGTGCATACATACCAAGTCAAAGTATGTAAAACGAGTGGCTCACATTCAATATCCTTATTCAATTCTATCAGGATGCACTGATAGGATAATTTCCGTATATATATATATATATATATATTACATATATATATTATATATATTATAATAATATATATTATCTTATATTATATATATAAAATATATATGTAATATAAAAATATATGTAATATTATCATATATATATATATATAATATAAAATATATATGTCATATAAATATAATATATATATATATATATATATTTATAATATATTAAATATTATTACGTATATAATAATATTATTACCCATATAATAATATATATATATTATTGTACATGTAATAATATTTAATATATTATATTTTAATATATAATAATATATGTTGTTATATATATATATATATATATATATAAGAGGGGTACTCAGGTCATTTGAACCTCTTGTCCTGTCCTATCCATACCAAACGCAAAATAGTATGGTCAACAGTTCTGTCCGAAGCCTTCCAAACACAATACAGAACAACATGTCCTGTCCCGTCCTGTCCTGTCCCGTCCCACCTTGTCCTAAAGTACTTTAGGTTTGGGTGCAAAATTTGGGTTGGTTTTTTGGCTGCAACAGTTTTACTCTTATAAATGTCTTAGTTCAGCCTTTAAAAAACCTCATAATTCTAATCCAACAGTGTGTGATGATGCCACCTCACTTTTGGGTTGGAATGTGGGTGGGATTTTTGGGTGGAGTAGCATAAACTCTTCAAAAATATAATACGTAGCACAGATACGGATACAGGTACGGGATACGGATATGGCACGATACGGTGATACGGTAAATCTTCATAAACTAGGATACGGATACGGCCATTAAAATAATATATATTAATGTTTTATGAAAACATATTTGATAATTCATTCAAAATAAAAACATATTCGGTATACAACTAAAACATGTCACATAAGTACATAAGTCATAACAATGTATAATATATTACAGGATCCAAATAAAACACGGCGTACTTGTATCAAGTCTCATACTCCATTTATATTCCATTTATCATCATACTTTTATCGCCAATTAATATCATTATTTATTGTTTTATTCATGGTAAGGTTATTTTAAATTAATTATAAAATATTTGTTTTAAATTATTTTTTTATATAATATAATATAAAACAATAAAGTCATATAAAAATAACCTAATAGGGAGAGGCGAGTGCATTACCAAACAATGGTTTGAATTAATTACTTATAATACAGTCCAATACAATACGGTCCAATACGGTGCGCCAAACGAGCCTAGCAAGTATAATAATTTGGAAAAAAAAAAATTGATTAGCATAAAAATTATCGTGATTTATTTGACTATCCATGTATCGGTTACATCTCCCACCCATTCTCTATCTCTATCTCTTAAAATACAGAACTATAAGGGAATATTCCTCCCATAACTCCATCTCTAAAAATATTTCACGCCCACCACACTCTCTATCCTTATCTCTATCTCTATCCCTATTTCTTTGTATCTTAAAATAACTTATATTTTCATTATTCTTTATTTTTAATGTTTTTATGTTATTGTAATTTTTAATATTTATATTTATCATTTTAATACTATGTTTCGGTTTTTAATTGATTACTAACTTATAATTATCAATTTGTAATAAGAGATTGCCCAAATGATAAAGTATGGTAAATAAAAAATTATTAATTAATATTCAATATTGGACTCATTTTAAAGATCTAGATGAGACATTTGTAATGGTATATTTTTAAGATTAATAAAATGTAAAAATTAAATTTTATTACACATTAATTGAATTTAATGCGAAAGTTAAAAGGATATAATCGAAATAAAAAAAATTATAAAGTGGTTTATACAATTATACTTTAGAGGATGGGAAATGGTTCTCTAAAATCACAAAATTCAGAGAATGGATTGGAGGTTCTCCTATTTTTTTTTTCTTCGAAACAACAATTTAGAGGGTGGGTGGGAGCAACTAATCCTCCAAAATCCTCTAAAAATTGTCTTCGAAACATGATTTGAGTAATGACTAGATTGGACGTTTTCAAGTGAGATCCGCCTTCTATTCGTGTAGTGCTTACTCTGCCCTCTACAAATCGTGTATTGGAGCAAATTCAAATGTCAATGACGAAAGTTATTTATATTGAAAATAATTGGGTTCTGACCAGTCAGTGCCGAAGGGACTGACCCCCGAATTGTGTATTACCACATGGCTACCAATCTTGAACCAAAATGACACGTGGCAACACCCAAGTGTAGGGGTCACTCCATTGGGTACTGACTGGTCATTAGCTAGGTACACTGTCCTTTTCATATTTTGAACACACTTTTCTGAGTTGAACACGTGTTGGCATTGTTGCAACTACAATTTGAACCCCTGAATACAACCGTTGTTCTCCAACGGATATATTTACGGCAATATAAACCTGGTCTCTGTAAATTGGATGTTCACGTTCTTACACAACTTATATTCTGCTACTCTCCTCAATCGTACATTGTATTGGTTCCCTATCTGTTTCCCATTAAACAAGCACACACAATTCTCTTACATTCAACACCCATGGAAGGAAGTTCATGCTCAGCAAGCAACATTAATGGTGGCTTGGGAATGTTCAGGAACAAATCATGCAGATGTGGGAAGAAGGCTGCTGTGAAAATATCTGAATCGAAAGATAATCCAGGTAAGCTGTATTTTATTTGTGCGCAACGACAATGCAAATTTTTTAGTTGGTGGGAGCCCGATTGTGCAAATTTACAGGGACGTTTCCTAAGCACCGCTGAAGGCGGTAGAGATTCTACATCTAACGGTCGACATCCTACATCTACCGACGAAGAAGTGGAAATGCGACATGCAAACATGCACAACCTGGAAACATATTTAAATGGACGACTGCAGAATTTGGAAACTAGTGTAAGTGGCATAAAGATGTTGACGCTAGTTAATACGTTATGCTTTGGTGTGTTAATATGTCTTTTTGTTATAACTTTGATGCAAATGGACATGAATATTTCACATAAAGCAGTTGTAGCAATTTACAGAAAATAAGTGGAACTTGCATTATTTCTGAACATGGTTTGGGTATTTGCCTCTTAACAAGATACGTAATCGTTGTACACTCCGATACAGGGCTCCAAACATGGCCACGTCTCAGGGTTTTGAATTGTGACATTGTTTTATAAATAGTATTATACACATACTACTATTAATGGGGGGTGACCGGCCCAAACCAATGAATTATTTCCTTTGTAAATAGCACATATTAAAAATGCGGATTCAATTAAGCTGTCAAATTTTGGTGTCCCAATTTGTGTCCCGGTTGTTGTAATCATGTAATCATGTTCTGGATCTGTAATCCTGTTGTTGTTGTATTCCAATAAAAATAAAGCCTTTTTAGATTTCTTTTCTACACCAACGCCCATACGCCTACATAATTGCGATAGGCAGTTGACGGTTTTCTCTTGTATTTCTCGGTGTGTGTAACTGTGAATGTTGATTTTGACGGCAAAAGTCATGAGCATCTCCAATGCAAATATGCATTTTTTAGTTTCTAAATGGGTTAGCTTTTTTGCACTCCAAATGGCTCCCTATTTTAGAGAGCCTCTTGAATCTTGATGGCTCTCTAACTGTAGGGAGCTCCCTATCTTCTCTCTTATGTTTGTAATATTTTTAAATTGATTTTGTTATTAACAAAACGAATGTAGGGAGCTCCCTATCTTCTCTCTCTTATGTTTTTAATATTTTTAAATTGATTTTGTTATTAAAAAAATGTTATCAAATACAATTTAAAACAAAAGTTTAGCAAAGATTTAGGGGGCATGGTTGGAGTGATCTCATGAATAGTTGCCAGCTAAAATAACATTTGAGGTAAAAATAAAATATAAAAATTTAGGGAGCATGGTTGAATATGTACGGCTTATCTGGACAACCACTTAGCCGATTTGAATCATATCCTTCATTTAAAACGTGAGACAAACTCCAGATACACTCAAAAACTCAAAAACCCATTCCAGATATGGCCAAATTTTCCATGACAAATTACCTTACAACCGTTATTCTGTTCATTTGCGGGTTGAAAGTCCTTTCTGCTGAGCCAAGTTGTCCTGTTGTCCTCAACAGCTTTCATGAACTTCCAAGGTGCCGGTCCGAAATTTGTTTATATGGAGATGCAATGGTTGTCAATGGTGGGTCTTCTGTTCAGCTCACATCTTCGGATCCATCAAGTTCTGGGCGACTAATGTACAAAAAACCCATTAAGCTCGTGGAAGGTAATCCTCCGACATTTCCTTCTTTCTCTACGATTTTCTCTTTTTCAATGTCCAACAAGAGTGGTGATGGTTTGGCTTTTTTTATGGTTCCGAAGGGTTATCGTTTTACCGATGTGGGTAAGAGCTCATTTGGTCTCTCTAAGATGGGTTTGCACAATACCAAGTTCAGGGTGGTGGTTGTTGAATTTGACACCTCTTTAGATATCGAGTATGGTGATTTGAATGGAAATCACGTCGGCATTGACGTTGACAGTCTATTATCTGTTAAATTATGCAATATTTCATCTGAGAATATGTTCCTTAACAGTGGTAAGAAATTAGATTCATGGATCGATTATGATGCTAGTGCAAAGAGTTTAGAGGTTAGGTTGTGTCATTCTGGTAATATAAAACCTGTGAATCCTCTCCTCTCTTACTCAATTGACTTGTCCAAAATATGGCCTGACACCGACGTGTTTGTGGGATTGACCTCTTCAAATGGCAACACTACGCAGACGTGTTCTATCTATTCGTGGACCTTTAAGTCCTTGTTTTTGCCACATTGGATGCATTCACAGCCACTGGATCCTAATAAATTTTCCACTGACACGAAGAACTCCCAGGTAACATCTCCCAAGCCTACTGATACCAAGGGGCTATGGCTGGCCGTACTGTTCGTCGGAACTGTCTGCGGAGCCTTTTTAATAACAGCCATTGTGTTGTATTTGTGGTCCACATACATGGACAGGCGAAACGTGGTCCAGCAAGAGGGCCAGAGGGGTGTGTCCATACAGTGGATCGTGTAGGGCACAAGTAGTTCAACTTATATGTATTATATGGATTAGGTTTTTATGAGTTCATCCTTGACTTTCATGTTTTGTGTTGTAATTATGGGTAATTAAGGGTCTTTGTACCAGTTAACGTAGTGTGTTAATGTTCCGTTGTGTTTTTGCTAGTCATCAACTGCTATG
Source organism: Acer saccharum (assembly GCA_030490815.1). Lineage (NCBI taxonomy): Eukaryota > Viridiplantae > Streptophyta > Magnoliopsida > Sapindales > Sapindaceae > Acer > Acer saccharum. Next base: position 24,484,327 of record CM059874.1, read on the forward strand.
AAAAAGTCTGTTGTTTTTCTTTTGATTGCTGATATCACGGTGAATCCCATGCTCTAAATTCTAATTAAGAGTGCATAAAACCCGGCGTCTCCAACCCAGCTGCAACTTTTAGCAAATCATCCAATTTGAGCAACAAAACCTCTCCACCCAGCGGTCCTCCAAAGCGGCGAATTGGCTGCATATGAACAGTGCATTGCAATCCCCCGTGACTGGCGCAACAGTGCTAAAGTAGGCAAACAATTCACAATATGGGAAAACCCTCAAGTTTATCCGAATCAGAGTTCAAGCATTATATTGTATGAAATATTTGTCATCGCATTGTTTTATTGTATCCCTTATTTTATGGTTTCCGAATTACGTAACCAAGTAAATGTATTCCAATCAAATGGTTTTAAATATGAAAGCTTCTTTTTTACTTTTTTTTCATTATTATATATCCCATATATATATATCAAAACCTTTTTATTCAACTAGAATCATGTGTATACTACATAACATTTAGAAATTGTTATTTAAAGAAAATCACTTAATTGATTACACTAACGGGGTTTGGGGTGTTTATTAATGAGCAGCTTGATCAATTTCAAACATTTATTAACATGTTGCAATATTATGTATATTATGGGGTCAAATTTTAATTGTTGTCAACCATTTGATAAATAGGAACACAGATAATATTGTAGGGAATATTCGGTTAAGGGTAACATAGGTTTTAATGGGTTGGATTTGGAAAATGAGATTAGTGTATGCTAATAGTCCCACCAATTTACTTCAAAACTTCCACAAAATTAAGGATTAGGGTTGGAAATGGCTTTGAACCACAAAAGCTTATTTCCCTCCCCTAACTGTTCAACAAAGTAGAGTACGTCAGCAAATAACCCAATAAAATCTTCATAAGCCTTACGGACTTCGACATTGACGGGAAGTCCGTCATTGACGGGAAACCCATCCACTCCCATATTGCAACATTGACGGGAAGTCCGTCATTGACGGGATACCCATCCACTCCCATATTGCATGACCATCATTGCTTGTACAATATTGAATAAATTAAAAAGACTTTAATGCGCACACTTTGACACAAACGGGGTCCGTCGTGAGAGGAAATCTGGCATGGGACTGCGACATTAAGAGACTGTGAAACCATCCAATGAGATTGCAACCGTTTATATGGGGAACATAAAAATAATTATATAATTTTAATTGATGCAATGTCATTGGATTGTCTCATGTTCTCACCACGTGCCAGTATGTTCGCAATATTTTCTCCGGTCTTAGATTTGACAATTAAATATGGGGTTACGAAATCAGATTGTACTATCCATTTAAGATTTCTGTAAGGGAGTTCATGCGAGGAGAAAACCTTGGATGCACGGGGTGCACTGCACTTATCCAATGTTTGCATGCCACGTGACCGGAAAGAGTATATCTTGCCACATGGCATGTACCCATTCGTTCCGTTGTAATGCACCGGTTGCATGCATTAATCTCTATCCAACGAGCAACGATATCGTCCATTGACATTGAACCATTACAACTTTTTCCGTACCAATATTGACGAATGCTGGATATGGCCGGTCAGATTCCAACTCCTACTTAAGATTGTCAATAGTGAAGAAACATCTAATCAGCATGGGGAAGGTGAATGAATTATAATTAATAACCAGTGCATGCTATGACCATGGGGCGACCTGTGTGGGGATAGGTTGGGGGCTCAAGCCCACCGTACCCCCCGTTACAAAAAAATCAACAGTTTAATAAATAAATAAAAAAACGCACACCACCGTAATTTTAATTACAGAAGAATTATTGATATCTTATTCAATGTTAAAATTCGAACACATTTTACATTGAATAGTTTTTGTAACAGAAGAACATTTATGTCTGTTCATTCTACAAATTTAGCTGAATATTTTAAAAAGCATAATATTATATTATTATGCTTAGGTAATATTTTATGCCTTGAAATTATTTACGTCGTGTTGATATGTTGTGGTTTTTGTTATATTTAGGTAAAGCCGTAAAGGTAACACTTAGGCGTACGTAATGGGATTAAAAAAAAGCGTATTTCAGTTAATTAGAACTCAATGTGTGTTCAGACATTGGAAAACACCCAAACAGTTGATACTCTGCTGCTTGATAATATTTGCTGAGACTTGATTTCACCGTCATTCCTACTATTTTTACCGCCATTTCATACAATACCACAGCCACCGTATCCGGTTAAAGATTTTCCGGTGTGCATAGTTGACCGTTTGGATTGTTTCTGAAATGGTTATGTTGATAGTGAACTATGATGGAGTCTGGGAAGATGTTGATTTCAACCCAAAAACTATTTTCTTGTTGGCTGTGACACCCAAGGATACACTGAAAACGTTGTCGGATAAGATATGCGATCGGTTTGGGTTGAACTGCGATGCAGTCGATATGAAGTTCAGTACCTTACTTTCAGGCACCGTTGTTCAAATGAGTTTTGACGCTGATTTTCAAATCTTCATTGCGCATAACAAAAAAAATCCTAAATGTTACGTTTCGGTGTTTCACAATCCTGTACCGGTACATATCGCAGAGGTACTCAGCCAGAATAAAGATTCAACTGTAAAACCTCCGGTTGATCAAAATCAACCCAACGGTCGACCTATTTACATCAGCACGCCATTGTCAACGGTGAATCAGTCGGTAACGCCACAGTTAAAGAAGAAGGCAAAATATACAGTTACCCCAAGCGATTGTTCACCGGTAACACGTATATCCGATTCCCCCAGCACAAATTTTATTCCGAACCAAACACCCGGTGATGAGTCCTTGTCGCATATATCAATCAAGCGGTTGCTTTTAGACAATATGCCACTGGTCAGAGGTTCCAACACATTTTCAAGCGGACCCCAACCGAATGGGTGTTAATGATAGCGTACATCCTTTGGAGTCTTGCGGAGCTCGATCTAAAAATAATGCAAAGGATGTTCAGTCAGAGTCAAAGCATTCTACAATCTATGATGTCGATTGTACGAATTTACACACTGCTGAAGATGATGCCATAGGTTGTGGAACACATTGCAGGGCATCATCGGTTCCCATGAATGAACAGGAAACACATGGACAGCCTTTACAGCATCATCAGATACATGTTGCATATAGAGAGGTCCATCCCATGCCCGGTCCTAACACGAATAACATTTCTGTATCATGTATTACAAACAATGTACCACTTGCTGACCAGGATAACACCACCTACGTTCACACCCCTCCTGATCATAATCTGTCTAGGCATAAAGTGCAAGGGTTTGACCATGTCTGTTTTGAAAATGTAAAAGAATGCAGCGCATTCAAATCCCAATCGGACCATACATCCATTCATAAAGGCAAGATATTCAAACACAAGGATGAAATGAAGAAGGTGTTGGGTGTGTACGCAATGGAAAACCATTTCTGGTACAGGGTTACGCGGTCGACCACAACGCGGTATGAGGCATCGTGTACCGACCTCAATTGTCAATGGTTGGTACGTGCCGTGAAGAAGCGCCATGCAACTCACTGGTACGTCAATGTATATCGAGATACACACACATGCAAAGTCCAAAACTATGGTCTTCACTTTAACCAAGTCAGTGCCTATGTCGTTGGGGAACTGTATGCCCCAAAATTCGCAGTTCCGGGATGCAAAATCCGAGCTAAAGATATCATAGCGGAAATGGAGTCTCAGCACGGGGTGCAGCTTTTGTATAACAAAGCTAACCGGGCAAGACTCCATGCTCTGAAAATACAGTACGGGGATCCGTTGAAGTCTTTTCAAACGTTGCCGGCGTACTTTTACATGCTGAAGCAAGCCAATCCCGGTACCCTAACAAACATCGAGACAGACTCGAAAGACCGGTTCAAGTATGGCTTCATGGCAATCGGGGTTTGTCTACAAGGGTTTATCCGTGTTATCAGACCCGTCGTTTCCATCGATGCAACCCACTTGACGGGATCTCTCAAAGGGGTGCTGCTTATAGCCTCGGCCAAAGACGGAGACTCAAAAATATACCCATTGGCATTTGGTTTCGCAGCCTCAGAATGTAAGGGATCCTGGACATGGTTCCTTTCTGAATTGAAGAAGGGGATTGGTTCTCCTCAGGATCTGGTCATAGTTTCAGATCGTCACAGAGGCATTATATCAGCGATGAATGAGGTTTTCCCATATGCACAGCACGCATTCTGTGTCTTCCACATTGCACAGAAATTTAGACGGTCATCCAAGAATCAAAGTCTTGCAAGAGAATTCTTTTACAATGCATGTTACCAACACCGTCGCGATGACTGTGATATCGACCTTCAACAGATGGCTGCTTGCAACCAGAGGTACTACAACGACGTCATGAAAATTGGGGTAGATAAGTTCACAAATGCTTACTGCCCCAAAAATAGGTACCAGATGATGTCTACCCAATTAGCCGAGTCTATGAACTCAGCTCTTCTAGATCTCCGGAAGCTGCCTATCGCAGCCATTGCAGAGCAGATTCGGGATATGATACAGAGGTGGTTCCACAAACGTCGTACTATTGCAGAACGTCTTACGTCTGATCTGACTCCGGCAGCCGACAATCACATACTTAAAGGGGTTGAACCTTCTTATAAATGCATCCTTCGTCCTATCTCATACCACAGGTACAACGTCACCGAAAATCAAATTAATTCCATTGTGGATATTCAAGCAAAGACATGTGCCTGTCGCGAGTGGGATCTTCAAAAATTACCTTGTCGACATGCCCTTGCTTGCGCCAGGTATGTAATCAAAGTATACTGTCGTCAGTTCGTCGTTTGCCATATCCATATTTAGGGGCTCTGACATCCAATAATTTTTTTTTTTTTTTCCAGATACGCATCAATTCCGGTTCCTGAAATGTGCTCCGACTACTACAGATCTGATTGGCTGCGAGAGGCATATCGGGGAGAAATCAACCCGGTTCCATATGCACAGAAATGGGTCGTACCCGATCATGTCCGGAATCTAGTTGTTCGTCCTTGGAAAGTGCGTTTTCTGCCAGGAAGACCGAAAAAGTCAAGGTACCGTTCATGCGTCGAGAAGGCTAAGCAAAAGAAGTGTTCTAAGTGCGGCCTAAAGGGACATAACAGGAGGAGCTGCAGGAAAACATCGTCTAATGCTGCTAACAAAACCAAGCGTCCTCGCGGTTGCAGTGTATGCCACAAAGAGGGACACAACAGACAGACGTGCCAAGAAAGGCCATCCACTGACCTAAGCTCTGAGGCTTCGGCTGACACGACACCGACACCGACACCGACACCGACTCATAAAATTTTCCCAATGTATTGTTAAAAGCAGGTGAGCGGAATCTGCCATACAATCGTGTATTAATGTAATGTTTGCTTTCCATCTATTCGTGTAATCTTATGTTCAGTCCAAGGTCGATTTCTCCCTGATCGTGTAACATGTGACGTCCTAGTTTTATATCCATATAATCGTGTATTAAATTGAAGGAGGCTTTTCCATCTAACAGTATGAAGTTGAAGGTCATTTCAAGCGGACCAGTGGAATTGTAATCGGGTGCGGCACTTGAACAAAATAAAATCCCAATATTCATCATCTTAGAAAAATGCTTCCAAATTAATTGAGATCATAGATTCGTAGCAAAATAGTTTGTCTTACGTAAAATAAAATAAATACAACACTTACTCGCTTGAATTAAATAATGTTACGTTCAATGTATGAAATATTTGTAAAAAATTAATATATATACAATACAGTTACATGTAGGTAATAAAGTATGAAAAAATGGAAATTAATTTTTAAAAATGGATCTTGGCTTCAAACCACCAGCGCATTGTTGTTAACTTTTGTGTTACAGCACGATAGGCTAGATTAGAATGTATTTTTTTTTTTTATGAAAGATAAAATGGATCGTTTTTGTTGCATATTTTCGTGGCCAATACAATTATGGAAACAAAAATTACCAGTTAATTGTAATTTTAGCAAAATTCATAAGTAGCCCAGAATTTATGGGGCTTTGCAAAACTGTTACATCTGAATAAGTTTTATTTTTTTATCCAAGAGAAATATTTCTTGGACAAGAAATATTTACCTAACAGCAATTCCAACGTGGCACTTAATTACTTTGCATTTTGCAATCTGAAAACAAAAAATACATAAAACATAAATGATGGTTAATGTATCGTGTAAGGATGCTTACATTCCAACGTGTAATTGCATTACTAATGGTTCAACATGCGACTGGTCAATGATTACACGGTAAATTTTGGGTCAAATGAGGGAATTTTGCCTTGTTTATATTATTAACTAATAATAGAGGGACAACATAATATGATCATCGGTTACCTTTGTATATATATCGCTTTGTATGTACATTTCTTTTTTTAATGGGTTCACCTTTTAATTATAATTATAATAGAACTTTTGTTTTTAATGGTTGGGGGGGCCACCGGAACCCAAATGGTGACATTCGCCTCCGAAGGTCAGCCCAAATCCCCGCCACCGGGAAACGTTGAAGTGAAGGCCCATAAAGCCAATTTCAAATCGTGTCTTAACTACAAGTTTAATATCCATATAACCGTGTATTAATTTGAAGGAAGATCTGTAAATTGTCTGCTTATAATAACTATGAAGTTGAGTTTATTTATAATTTTAACCTTTATGTTTTGAGGCATGTATTTTATTTAAAAATATATATTTTACCTGATTTTTTGTACTTACCGTATAACAAGTACTGAAACATGGAAGTCTCAATAATGAAGTGGTTGCCAGCGAGGTAAGAAGAACAAAATCCATTTTATCGTGAATATTTTCCATCTACTCGTATGAGGTTCACATTAATTTCATTGTCTGCTTGTAATAGGAGTATAGAACCGAAGTTCAGCATTTTATATTTTTAAACTTCATAGTTGGAGGCAGGTATTTAAAAATAAATAAATAAATAAATAAAAAGCTCCTTTGACGAATATAGTATAATATAATATGCACGAGTTTTACATGTGAAATATACAAGGAAATTAATCGGTATTCAAATATGGCAAACACCGGCATATTTCATAACCAGGTTAATGACATAAACATCAAACAGTGTGTTAATTAACATTCCTCAGGTAAGCTGTTTGTAAAAATTTCATACGCGATATCCTGCCTATGGCTCTTTATATCCCTTTCAGCGGTCTTCACGCATTTCAAACCTCTGAGAAGGGAACGTATCATCAACAAGACAAAGACTCCATTACTTTTCGAACTTATTTGTCTTGGAACTTGTTTTTCATCCATCCGACGAGCCTTCATAGGAGTGCTATCATATGTTCGCCTCCCCGTTCTGTTAAAAAAACCTGCCTGCAAGCAAATAACCGGGAACAGACGTCGGAGTGGTAGAATCTGCTGGCAGATGTGGGTACCGCCTTGGGGTACCCAGTGTGCCTTGGGATCATATACCTGGATCTCCCATAACAAAAGATCAACAACGCAGACAACCCTGTGGCCGTCTTCAACCTTACAGGGGACCACCACCTGTAAACGAACAATTCAACACTCAAATATTTATAACCAAATCAAGCTGGATTAAATGTCTGCTTACCAGAACGTTACTAACCTTGTCACAGGAATCCCATGGACTGCCCCAGTCTGGTCGACGGCCGTCACAATATTGTTTCCATTCCGGACGAATGACGAAGTCTTTGACGCTGAAAGGTTGTACTAAACGTCCATGTAAATTCGGCTGCCAGCCTGCCCACACCTTTGCCAGTTCGTCCTGCACATCAAATTTCCATTTTATCCGAGTGCACAATTCCAAACAGATAAACATTACCTCTACGTTAACGCTGTACTTACAAAAAAGTTGCAATCAACGATGCCCATTCTATCCTTGAACTTGTAAGGGCTGGTCTTACTCCCTCTCATCTTGTTTAACAAATTCAGGTAGGCATCAACGTGTGTGTCCAACAGATGGCTATCATTGTCCTCTAATGATATGAAAAAATCCTGGGTCTGCATCACCTCCAGTCCAACGTTACGGCTGCACCCAATACATTAAAAGAATGATATTACTGTTAATTGATTGTATACGGGCGATGTAATCTAAAATGCAAAGTTAGTATTCATCTTACTATAGTAATTTCGAATCACGCTTGAAATGCGCATACGCCTCCTCGCTGGGGCCAGTGGAAAGATTTCCTCTACCTAACGGGTTGCTGTAGGGATTGCGTACCCATAACTCCCTTTGACGCTGCCTTGCTAAAGCGGTTTCATCTAATACCTGCTGGGTCGAAGCACGTATGTCATCGGTATGCACTTCAATTACAGGTGGTTCCCAGTTCGGAAGTGGTTGGGAGATTATCGCAGATAGTCTCCGTTTTCGTTGATTTGTCGATGCACAACTCGATTGCTCTCCCGATGAACATGGAGCTGGCCCAGACATTTGTTCTGAACTGTTTTCATCAACTCGAAGGGTCGGAGATACTATCCGTGACAGTCTCCTTAACCGACAAGGTGTTTTGCGACCGGTATGTTTTTCTCCTCTCTTACGTGGAAGTGGAGCTGGAGGTGAACCAGTAGGAATTTCAACATCCGAGTCTGACTTAATCACCACAGATGGATGTGAATGTGAATGTGATGGTGACACTGGATGTGAAGGCGGACTCTGTACCGCAGTAGATGATACCTTAGACGCGTCAGGTATGTCCTCATCCTCGCCCTTTTTTTCACTGCCCCCTTCATCCGAAACTGGAGACGACTGTGTATTTTGGGATGCCAGCAACGTCGCACATGTTTGATCCTCAGACGGATCATCATGACCAGATTGTGTGACCGCTACTGGACGAGGCAGATATTGGGACGAAGGATCTTGCCACAACACTAACGCAAGCAAGGACTCATCTTCTTTCGGTATGTCCTCATCCTCGCCATTTATTTGCAAGTTCCCTTCATCGGAAACTGGACATGACTCTGTATTCTGTGCTGCCAGCAACATCGGACATGATTGATCCTCAGACGGATAATCTGGGCCTGAATGTCTTCCTTCCACTGGACAAGGACGATCGTGCGCCGAAGGATCTTGCCACAACACTAACGGAAGCAAGGATTCATCTTCTTTCGGTAGCTCCTCCTCCTGGCAAGCGGTATCTGTCTTCTCTTCATCAGAAACTGGACATGAATGCATATTTTGTGGTGCACCCAACAGCAGACTTGTTTCCCGGTTGCTAAAAGGACTTGCTGAAGCCAGCGACCATTGAGTTACATCGGGGTCCTCTGCTCCAGGTACTCCTGGATGTACTAGACCTGGTATACCAAAGAGAGACAATATACCTGCTTCTCGGGGCCACAGGTATAACGGCATCTGAGAAAATAACTTGTCAACCCCAAACTGTGATCGCAAAGCCAACGAAGGGGTTGCTGCCACCTCCAGACCACCTGCCCGTTCCAGGGATAATAAATCCTCGCACAACGCTAAGGGAAGGTTTGATTCATCAAGGTCCGATATGTCATCAACACAGACATGTTTTTCATAATGCAGTTGATCATCATTGACCCTGTCATAAACGCATCCACTATCATCCTGCCAATCTTGGTCGTCTTGCCTTCCATCATCGTCGCCCTCTTCATAACCAGCTCCGTCACTGTAGGTAGCCTGATCGCCACCCAAGCCTTCTTCCGCGTGCTCTCCACTCCCCACACGCTGCGGCTGATCTCCTGAATTACCGTCCCCTACATTTCCCTTGGGGATGACAGTGTCACAGTGTTACGTTTCCGAATTTATAATGATCATTATTTAAATAAAATTAAGAACACTTGATACACAAGTGAAATGTGTGGATATATACATACTTGAAACCCCAGCATCCGTCTTAGCCCTTCGATCTCCCGCCTCAAACCCTCATTGACTATATTGCGTACACGGTCCGCCCCCATTTCCTCATGGACGATACTGCGTACGCGTTCCGGTATGGCATTCACCGCGTTCAGAACTCTTTCGAGAACTTCGGGTCCCACAAACTGTCGAGGTACCTCCAACTGTTTATGTAAAATGCTATACGTAAAACACCAAAATGTTTACCATAAATTGGGCAATCAACAACATTTCGAAATAAACCATTGATCCAATAATACTAGGCCATGTTACCTCATCGGTTGTGTGACCAACCGAATGTCGCCCACGGCCGTTTGACGCTTCCCTCTGACAGAAGTCTTCTTGCCTGGCATCATCAACCGGGCCTGCTGCACCTTGGTCAAGTGAATGAACCGGGTGGTCAGCCGGTTGAGGGAAAGATCCCTGTCTTACGTTGGATCGTTGTATATCCGGAAGAACCGTATCTGTACGGTCCGTTGTATCTACACGGGCACGTACTCTCCGCCCGCCGTTAGTTTTCTCCCTCGGCCTGCGCTTCCTCTTGGTGGGTTCCTCATCCTCGTTACTCCCACTCGGCTTCCACTGGGGTCCCTCAGACAGGTCCACATCAATATCCCTCCAGTAATGTTTCTGCAACTCATGTTCGGTGGGTACAAGCTCCGGAAGCCCAGTAAGCTGACGGATTATGGAACTAATATAATTGTCCAATATCTAAAGGACATAAATAATATTAAATTATAGCACAAATGAGATATTTGTAAATTACCTTCCCACTTGTCTCAGCTTCGGTCCAGGCGTTGACCATGCCCGATCCCCTCTGTTTGAAACAGTACTTCCTATACCGTGGCGCTCCGTTGGGATCCCCTATTAGCTTACCGCATTTGTTGCGCATCACAGGTATAGCCTCCGCAGCCCAAAACTGTACCGTATCAAACCCGGGAAACGGTTTTAGAGGATGTAATTAGCATTATGTATCATGGAAAAACGAATAATCTTAATTACGAACATATGTCAATGTCAAATTAAGGTCAAAAGGGATTAAGGATTTAAAAAATAACCTGTAATGCCCAAATGAATCCGTATAGGTTGTATCTCGTAGTCGGCCCGAGAGGGTCTGCCGGTACCTTAAAACCTTGACGGATGTAGTGGAGGGTCATCTTGAAAACGTAGTGACCCCAGGCGAAGTTGTTAAACGCTTGAACATCCTCCACTAGAGAGAACATCCAGTACGCCACCTGGTTCCGGTCGTCCTGACCGAAGAGGACCCTGTTGGCAAAAAGAAGCAAAGCCAACTTAAGTGCGTCGTGAGGCCGGTCGAAATCCTCCGCCATGAATGGAGCTTTCAAATCTGCGATCACAACTTTTTTCCTTCCCTGAAAGTACCTTGCGTGAATACCACCCGGGACAACCTCATACTCTCTTGAAGGTATGTCGGACAGACGGCCAAATTTCAGGCCCGTGCACAGACAGAACTCCCTCTTCCCAAATCTCGCCTTAGTTTTTCCTAAGGCAAACCATAACTCGTCCTCACTACCTCCAGGAATGAATATCTGTCTCAGCAGCAAGCTGTGAATGAACTGTGCCTGAAAATAACCCCCTTTAGGGAAATCCAAGTAGTGGCCAAAGCATCCTGACTCAAATTCTGCCCTTTCACCGGCACGGTCAAGAATCTTGTCTACATCGGAAATCAATTTGTGCAAACAGTGTGTGTTGATGGTGATGTTATAATTCCAAGTGGCCCTCGGGTGTACCAACAAATGATCCAAATTTTCCTCCTCAGCCATCTGTAAAAAAAATATAAAATTGCAAGAGTAATCTAACGAAGCATTGAGGGAGCATGAACATATATCCACAGTAAGAATTAAACAGAACAAAACCCATCCTAGAAATCTTGATATTTTATAGCGGTAAAGACGAAAAACATAAAATCTAGAGTTAGCATATCCACCCATCTCCTAAACAAGCGCTTGTTCGAAGTTCGAAAACTGGATAAACATTGAGTCAAGATACAGTATTTAAGTCGAACACTGCATAAACATTCATAGAATAATCCGAACCGTCGTCTCTGTGAGTAATTTGGATTTCGTTTCAATAATCTTCCTTGTAGTAACAATTACAGACTGAAACCCATCGAGCAAACACAAATTGGGTATAGATTATTCCTTGCATGTTCGAAACGACATACCCAGACTGAAACCCATTACCAATTAATACATACCCAGTTGTAATAATGAAATTGAAACAAGCAAACTAATGATAAGAAACAAAATTAGGATCAAAACAGAGAACGCCATACCGTCGACACGAAAGTGTCAATGCCGTCGATTAAAGAAGTACTTCCAGAAGAATCGGAACAGTTCCTCCTGTTGATGCTTACACGGTGTAAGTTCTTCGAGTAAGTTAGTATACACGAATAAAATAAGACTGTTAACCGGATTTATGACCAAATTGCAACCAACCCCCTTAAGGTTTGCTCTTTCACAAATAAATTGCAATTAACCTTTTTGGTTTAATTGCAAATAAAAAATAAATATCGTTCAAGTTTTGATAAATTCAAATTTAGATATAAAAACTATTTACAAAATCCAATTGACCGTTTGGATTTGATATAAAATTGGCGCTGACACCAGATCAATGGCCAAGAATTCATTTAGATTAAAGAAATATATAAAAAATATTGATTTAATTATTAAAGGTAATTATGGCATCCATTAAATGCAAAGTATTGATGTGATGTGTAAGGTCGACTAATCAAAATTGGTCAATTGGCTAAAACCTGGTTGCATCGGATGCACGGTGCCTCCCCCACCCTCATCCTGCCACGTCAGAAATTATGCTGACGTGGCAGCATCATGCATTGCGCTGCACGGAACCCCTCTTATACCCAGACACAACTTTATCATAAGTCATAAGTCATAACACAGTTAACACCCACTGCAATAGCGGTCAAAGTTTGGGTTAGAACACACTAACTAGGGTGAACCATTACCGGTTTACCACCCACTCCAGGTGCTGACACGTGTCGCAACTTTGGGTTAACTTTAGAATTTGGGTTGAGTTTGGGACACGTGTCAACACCTGTAGTGGTTCACCCTAGTTAGTGTGGGTGAGAAACAATGCACTCTGGAGTTTGAGTGTTATAGATGTTCTTCCAGGGTTCCAGGTGCCGGATTCACAAATACATTTTCTTAATGCTTACACGGTACAAGTTGTGGAGTAATTACATATACACGAATATAACAGACTATACGTATACACGAATAAACTAAGTCTGTTATATTCGTGTAACTGACTTGGTACATGCGTGTACAGCTAATATAATTATCACAATTAGTTTTGAAATTCCTTTGCCATCACAATTACTGAAATTCCTTTGCCATCAGATCAATGGCCAAGAATTACTTTTGATTTGAATCTTCTATGGCTTAAAAAATTATGTTATTATTATATGTAACTAGTATAGTATTATGTCAACATGTGCGATGCGCAGGCTTTGTTTTATTTTTCACAATTGGACAATTTGTATTAAATTATCTCCTAATATCTCATTTCATAATATAATTCAGCTATCTAATATCTGCACCCTTAAAAAAAGCTAGGGCACCCCTAATTATATTATACCCCTTTGTATTTACAGCTCAATTTGAATTTTGTAAAAACGGATGTACAAAAATTAGTATTTTATTGTTAACAATAATTTACAAAACCAGAAGATTCTATCGTTGATTGTAAAACTAATTTAATAATCTTATTACTAACCAATACTAATACATAATCTTGGTATATATGTATTTTTAAGGTATATACAGAAATATTAATAGGCGGTAAAATTACATTCGATCGACCACCAACGTTCTTAGTTATTACGCAAACACGATTAATCCATGTCGCTGTAAAGGATTACGCTTGACGATGACATGTACTGTGGGTATGTACTAATGATTGGCCGATACCAAGTCAGCAGGCAATTTGATTATTGACTCTGTTGGACTGTAAATCTGGGCAAATGTTCATTAATCTCTCACTTTTGAGGATACCATTGGAGATGCTCTAACCCTTTTGTCCCATAGGTTGAACGTTTATTCTATCACGATAATCACGATAATAGTTGATAAGATAATGAGTTGAAAAGACATTAGACACGATTTGTAATTGGTAAACTAATAAGTAATAACAGTTTGAAACAACGGATTTTGTGTTGCAGGTAACCTGAACACAACATGGGTAATTGCCTTGAATTTCCTGTTAAAATAATAAAGTTTTAACTCATTTTTGGTGGTATATGGATGCGTGAAGACACTTGAAACGCATGCGTCGCGTAATTTGGTTCGTATTCCCCATGTGATGGGGAAACTCATACAAGAAGTTCACTACGGATGCATAAATTTATCTACGACATTTCATTTGCAAACCACTGCACCAAATTCAAAGAAAAAAACATAGAAAACACAAGGTGAAGATTTTCGTTTACATATTCCAAACTTAAAAACATCGCATCCCAACTTGCAATATACAGTAGCTGAACCCACTAGTATCAATTTCCATACGTAAAAATTGATAAGGTAAAGACAAACAGCCTACATGAGTTCGTTTACAGTACTTTTAATGACCTAATGGGGAGGATGAGACGGTGATAAAGGACGACCCATCTCCCTCTCAAAGTCCGCGATCAGTCTCTGTGTGTCATCAATTACCTGGATGAATTTTGTCCATAACAAAACCATGTCTGTGTTTAAATGCCCAGAAAAGTTAGTTCGCACTTCCTCCAATTCACTGAATACTTGTAGAATCGCGTCAAGAAAGGAGTATATTCGATCTCGGCTGACCGCTGCTTCGCCTTGGAAATTCCTATCCATTCCGGAAAACGAATATGTGCACAACCGTGGGTTTAGTGTTGTGAATGTATTTGACCTTTAAAGTTGGGTTACAATTTATAATGTATAAATCGAGACTTTTGAAGTTCTCAAGTTTTTTGAAATTGTAAGTTCATTAGTTATTAATTAAGTGCATGCATTGATATAATTAAGGCATTTTTGAAATTGTAAATTCATTATTAAGTGCAGCTATGAAACTCTATCATTATATATATATATATATATATATATATACACGGAAATTAACCTATCAGTGCATCCTGATAGAATTATATAAGGATATTGAATGTGAGCCACTCGTTTAACATACTTTGACTTGGCATGTGCGCACTTGTCAAATCACTGTTATAAATGAGTGGCTCACATTCAATATCCTGATAAAGTTGTATCAGGATGCACCGATAGAATCGGGACCGATGATATGATATATATATATATATATATATAGGGTTAATATTATAAACCTCCCCTCACCTTTGAACTATTATTGGTTGTATAGTTATAAATGCTTTTATTTTAGAAACCTCCCTTATAGACTAACACCGTTAGCATCCCGTTTGTATTGACTAAGTTTGACCGTTAAAAAAGTCCAAAAATATCTCTATTTAAACTTCAATTGTATGAATTGACCATTATACCCTCATACTTTTACCAAATAAATTAGTTTATAGGGGAGGTTTCTAAAATAAAACCATTTGTAACTATACATTCAATAATAGTTCAAAGGTGAGGGGAGGTTTTTAATATTAACCCATATATATATGATATGATATGATTTGATGACGCAATTTAAATTGATTAACATATATTCAAGTATTCAACCGTCCTTTCCTGTTTTGCAAGGCTACACACCTACACGAAGAGGTAATGAGTGTATTTGACTATTTGTAGACCGCCATTGCGCCAGAAAAGCGTGGCCATTGGTTTTTGGGTTGTCAAAATCCGTATGGGCCATCACGTCAAACGTCATTATGCTCTACAAAGCAAGCAAAATCAATTTTGTCAGCATCAAATTAGATTCGGTACGTTAACCCCTATCTGATTAAGGCACGAACATAGAATTATAGAAAGGTTAAAACAAAGCATTAGGATATTACTCGATCGACCCTCGAGATTGAACGACAGAAAATGACTGATTTCGAACATGAAACCGGATTCAACACATCTGGTTCGAAACTAATCGTAGTATGGAATGTCTATGTCTCTATGTCACCCGGAGAGGGTTGGTTACAATATAAATAAGGTTTACTATCTTGTACACTGCGTTGTGCAAATGTTGCAATGATTTATTACACTGCATGTGTTACATATTGAGTTGGGTAAATTGCGTAAAAGAACATCTTAATGAAAGTGATAATGACAATTGTTTGAATGCGATGAAAATTCATTTGCAAAATTTTCGGTAACCCAATAACAGACGAGTAATGCTAGAGAACCCAAAAAAGTGACCCAAATTTTGGACCCAAACTTATGTGGCAACATCACATGGGATCTTTGGGAAGAGTGACGTGGGCCTATATTGTGTGTGATGTTGCCACATAGGTTTGGGTCCAAAATTTGGGTCATTTTTTTGGGTCCTCTAGCATTATTGATAACAGATATACAGATGTAAGTATTCATTTCATTTACTCACGGTGGGGATTCAAACGGCCGAACACCAACTTTTAAGTACGGGATAATGTATGGGATATATTGTATGAATGAAAAATTAAAATAAATAATTTCAATAGTATAACGTGCAATGGTAGTTCTTTGTAATGTGCAACCATGTATATTCAATTCGAAAACTTCATCAGAAAATTAATATATAATAGCTTTCTGAACATAACCCTTACACGATCCATACATTATTTTCATTACTAGTGGCCCATAGCTCCCTATTATCATACTCCAACATATCTACCAAAAATTATGCAGATACACTAGCATCAATGGGATTCTTTGGATGCTCCAAACCTTCTCCACGCAATTGACCACGTCGTCACCTAGTGCTTTCATCAGAAATATCAATGTCTCATCCACCGAACATCATAGTGATGGATGTCTCTGTTCGCCACTTGAACAAGAAAGGGGTTCGCTATGAATACGCACTTTTTGGCCATACTTTTATACCGTGGCCTCCCCGGAGGTCTTCTTCCTTTCCAAGAAATAGGAACCGCAGTATCTTCCAACGAGAATTTATGCTCCATTACCTGGCCAATCGAAGAAACCTAACTCAATATTCAAAGGTGAAACAAACAATCTAAACTGGAACCAAAAGTAAAACACGGGTGGAGGGTGATTGAGAAGAGATGTAGCATGGAAGCAAACACTTTACACGAAGTGAGGAAGGAAGCATGTTGACTAGAGGCGCACAAAACTGTTGGGTTTGAAGAACGGAAACAGGAGATTCAAGGGCGGATTTACAATAAACACAGGTGGAGCTATATAAGGAGGTTGTGAGGGTGTGAGACTGAGAGTGAGGAAGATATATTTAAAGGGTGATTGGGAACTGAGAAGAGGGGAACTGGGGAAGACACTATTTCGAGTGCAATTTTGCTCACCCACATTAACTAGAGGTAAGAATTACCTCCCACCTCAGGTGTTGCCACGTGTCCTAAACTTAACTCAAAGTCAAAAATTAACCCAAGGTTTGGGACACGTGGCAACACCTGAGATGGGGGTAATGCTTACATCTAGTTAAAGGGGTGAGTAAAGTTGCACTCCACTATTTCAAGGGTGAAACCCCAAATATTGAAAACAAAAGTTAAAAGGTGTTAATTATAAAAAGGACTGAAATCAACTGTCAACGTTTTAATTTATAAATTTTATCATCATAAAAATTATATCATTAGAAGGGTCTCATATAGATCTTTAAAATGAGACTAATATTGAATACTTAATAATAACATATTATTATTTCTAACTTGAAAAAATTGGAGGGTGATTAGATTTTTGGTGAATTTTGTCCCACCTTGTCCCGTCCCGTCCCAAGCTATTGGTGCGCCAAACGCGGGACAAGAGAAAATAGTCCCGTCCTGTCCCGCGTACCAAACGCACCCTAAAGGCCTTGGAATAGGTACTGTAAGCTTAAGAACAACTCCTAGGCCCATTGTGGATTGAATTTCGATTTAAATAAAAATTTTAATATTTTATTTATTTATTCCGATTGGTCAGAATGTTTTAAAAAGGCGGTGTGCACCCATCAGACTCGATTTCGGAAGTGTAAATGTATTACGGGAGATCGATTCAAGCAACTAGAACCACTTATAAGGTTGTGAAAAAACTCTTAGGCACTTAGGGGTTAATATTTGAAAGGGTTGTTTGGTATATGGTATATCTAGTGTAATGGGTATGGATGTACTTGTTCGACCGTTTGATTATCTCGAAACTCCATGTACATACTTCCATTGATACCCCTTCATCATAGGATAGTGCCGATCGTTGAGATTTTTGCGGGGCCCCCATAATTTAATCAACGGGTAAGATCTGTAAGGCCTAAGAAGAATTCCTATAATATAGATATATAATACATATATATCTCATTTATTTGAAAGAAGCAATATCCAATGGCCAAGGAATTATGTCAAAAATTGTGTAAAAAGATAGGGCCATGGATCCTGCCCCATTAATATATATATATATATATATATATGTTATATAATATGTATTTATATATATTACTTTATATCATAATAATATATATCATAATAATGTAGCAGAGACTGTATTATATATATTTAATATATATTATTATATTTTTTATATAATATATAAATAATTATATCCTATATATAATATATATTATATTATATATATAATATGTATTTATATATATTAGTAATATATTATATATATATATATATTATAATGTATTTATATATATTAGTAATATATATTATATATATATTATATTATATATTATCATATTTTTTATGTGTATTCGTGTTTATTTATTTTGGGAGTTTTGGTATGCAAGATTGTTTGAAAGATCTTGTTTGTTCTGTTCTGTTTTGCTGGTATGAGTAATGAAGGAGCATTTTTTTTGTTCTGTGCTGCTTGTATGAGTAATGAAGGACCATTTTATTTGTTCTGTTATACTGGTATGAGTAATGAAGGAATATAATGACGAACCGATAACTTTTAATTATATAGACGGGGGGTACAGCATGTGAAAAAACATTAAAAAAAACATTGAATTCAGGGTGATGGTGGAATGTTGAAGTCCATCAACTTCTTCTGCATTTTTTCAACAAGTTGGTAGAGGCCATTCAGTTCGTTGTCCCTTGCTTCAATCGCTACATGTAAGTTGATGATTTCAGCTTCAAGATTATGATATTTCCCCATCAGAAGAGTATAATCATCACGTAGCCGTTTTGCATTTTCACGCTCCTTGGCGATGGTCTCCTCAGCCTTTGCAATCCTTTCACGCATCACTTCTGAAATGGCATTCAGCCTGTGAAGGCTCATGCCGTTTGCTTCCATTTCCACTTGTAAGCTTTTCAAGAGATTTCTGACTAAAATATAACTCAGCAATTGACATATTTATAGTGGAAGAATATCACCCATATCAGTGAAAACTGAAGAGTCACCTCTTACATTAATTTCATTGAAGAATGAACCATTGTAACCTTTCCAATACCTTGACATTTTAAATGAACCATTGTGCCTTAAATCTTAATTGAACCATTAAACTTATCTTAAATAAACATTTATTAAATATATCGTAAACTGAACGGGCGGTACACTAGGGAAAGCCACCAGTTTATTGTTCAGCTCTTTCTGAAAATGAAAAGCAACGACCTATTTACAACCACTTTTTAATTTTTTTTAAAGAAATGCAGATTCACACCTCCAAAGCAATTATCTAAAGTCAAATATACATCCATTTGATGTCCAATCATAATAAAACAATTATTACACTCTGTCTCCTCTTTAATTTTACAATTAAACGAGATTTAATCTTGTTGGTGGAAAGAGTTGAAAGCTTTAATCTTGTTGGTGGAAAGAGTTAGAAATCCTAGTCAGCAACTCCATATAACTTTTGTTTTGGCCACATCATCTCCATATTGAACTTAGATAACAGCTTCGGAGTGTTTTTCTAACTTTTTTAATATTTACCCTATGTGGCACTCTTTTTTCTCCAAATGCTATTGCATAATAGGATTGGAGATGCTGTATATTGAATATTAAAAATACTCGATAAACAAGAAGAAGTTAAAGTAAGACCATTTTCGATAACCTTGTAGGCTAAAATTCCCCCTGTTATATTAAAACTTAAATAAGTTACTAAATATTATCCTAATCCAAAAATGTTTAATTAAACTGAATGCACCCACTGTAAAACAGTGAGAACAGTTCCTTGATGTGACCACCCAATGGACAGTAATAATGAAAATGCGATGGACTGGGTCGGCACATCCATCGAGTACAAACGTCAGGATCAGTTCTTCGGTCAGTCTGAATAGGGAACCGAATTGATTTTCCCTCATCGACTGATTTCAACTTAACTGATTGGTTGACAGGTTTCTGCTAGTGGCAACATCATTACATGATGAGAATACTCTGGCTGATGACACGATGAGAATTAAACTAGAAGATTACACTATCCACTCCCAAAGGACGTACATTGGCCGGACCCACGTGGAGACCATGTGGGGCAGTGCCCTACCTCAATATTTGAAAAAAAAAAAATTTCTTTTGTTTACATTGTATATATACATATTAATTAAAAATCGATAACAACAAGTTGTTGGTGATATGGCGGGTGGTGGATCTTAATTTTAGACTTAGGTGCTTGGATCGAGTCTCATCTCAAGGGTACTGTTGTTAATGACATTTTTTGTTCTATAATTTTTTTTATCTGCCTTTTTTCATTCAACTTTATCTTCCAATTTTTTATTTTTATATCTTATTTATTTTATCATCTTTTCCGATTCATTTTCTCTATTCCGTCGTTGTCAATTTCTTAACTACCATTACTGTGTGTTTATTTAATTCAATTTATTTTTATATGAAATTATATATTATTATTTTCAATTTTTACTATTTCAAATAGTTTTAATTTGACATAACTAACATGCCCAATCAATAAAGCTTTTAATATCATATTTTACTTTATTGAATTAAAATGGTCAATCTATTACTATGATTATTTTATTTTTTTTTATCCTTAGTATTTTTCTTTATTTTATAGTTGTAATTTATTTAGAATCAATAAATCAATAATTTACCAATAGTTTGAAGAATAAAAAATTTAAAAACATGTCTAGTAATAGTTAAAATTGAATTCATTATAATGCAAAACAAAATTTCTTATTATAAATTTAGATTGTAATTTATTCTTTTAATTTTTTTCATTATTTATGTTGTTTTTCTTGTTATTATTATAATTTTTTAAATATTTTTTCTTGTTATTATTTAATAATAAATAATTTTTCTTGTTTTTATTTTCTTTTCAATGTAAGATTATTTAATTCATTTGAGTAAGTGTTCTATTTATTTAATTTTATCTATAAAAATTAAAAATTCAAAAATTAAAAATTAAAAAAAAACTATTTTACTATGATGTTAAATTTTTCAAACGTTTATCATATAATTGCGATTGTAATTTATTCAAATACCCTAACAGTGTAAAATTCCTGGGTCCGGCATAGCATACCAGTATACCACACATCTTTACAGGCAAATATAAACATCAGTAGATTAGATATGTTCAAAAGATACCATAATGGTGACAGATCAAGAGTGCACATCACCTCTTAACAAAGCTGGCAGTGCACCTCTTCCACATATGTGGTTTACTGTATATGATCCACCATGCACATTTTAGAAGCAGGTGTGGGGAGTTTTTCTGCCCGGGTTTTGGGAAGCAGTTATCTACTGTTATGGGAGTAGATATCTGGGCCGCACATGTATTGTTTGATCAAGTAACAAAATCCCGACAGTACTAATGTAATATATAAAAATAAATAATAATATTAAGAAGATGGGTTTATTATGTAGCCAACAATTTCAGATTGCAAGCCAGTATCGACAAAATACATTGGCCACGTAGGAACTGGAGAATTAACTCGGAAACATGAACTTAATATATGTTATTTATGTACGGGTATTGGATGGGTTTTTTCACACGCAAAAATGAAGTTCAAAATTATAGTTCTGTCCAGATTCCGGGAGCTTCGGTCTCCCCGGTGTGGGAGCTGTAGTCCGAGCTGCGTTTGTAGAGCCCATTCTGGCCGATCTCGGTAGTTGTTGTATTATAAAAAAATCAAACAAATAAAAAATAAAAAATAAAATAATTTAGACGAGGAAAATTTTGACAATTAGTTCTTTTGTAATCTGGAGAGCTTTTTTGACAATCCAATTTTTTATGCTACCACATTTTTTTCTATGAAATCTCCATTCCCATAATTAAAATTTAGAAAAATTCTAAAGACGGTTAATGTTGTTACAATAATTTATTTTTTATCTTATTTGAATTAAATTATTAAGTAAATAAATTATCTCTCCTGAATAAATAATTAGATATCATATTACATATGAAATACTCTCCTAAATTTTTAATTACCATATTAACCTCTATATCCTCCAATAAAAATCTGTATTTATCTATCTCCATTCTTTCTGAAGCAACACAAAAACCCCATGTGTATGTATATAAATAAATAAATAATTTTAAATAAATGAATTAAAAAAACAGAAAACACAAGTAAGTTGTTTTTAAAATAAAATATTAAAAAAATTCAAAATATGAAAATCGTTTTTGTTACTTGTAGGTATGTGATTGCATAGAGAACCTTAATTCTTTAATTAGTCGTAGAAAATCTGAGTTTAATCGAATATAGTCGAAACAATTCAAGCCTTAATATATCTTTATATTATTTTAATTTAATACAGAATAATTGATTAATAAATATTACTAGACATGATATTGACTTTGTTATTATTCTAATTAAAGTAAATTATTGATTTAATGAATCTACATAAATTAAACATATAAAATACAGAAAAATAGTGAGGATAAAATAAAATGAATGATATTAATAAAAGGACTATTTTAATACATAGTTGGAAATTTGAGATTTAATGGTTTATTGATGTGATATGTTTGGTATGGCAAACTAAAAATATTACAAATAATATAAGTTTAAAATAATAATCAATTATTTAATATAAATTCAAACAAAATTAAGTAACCATAATTCGTGGGTAGCTAAGAAGTTGTATTGTATTAGGTTTAAAAAGTTATAATTACTATAGGATTCATATATTTTATTATATGTATCTACAATGTTCAAGAATTATGTACATGTATTTACATGCCCGTAGAATTCTCCATACAAATCACAACAGTGCATTCCAATTAGGAATGGTAATGGGGCGCGTTCGGGCAGGTTTGGCAAAATCCAAACCCAAACCCGCGAAATTTTATGTCTACCAAACCCACCCGTGAACCCGCGACAATAAACGGGTTCGGGTTTGGGTGTTAGGACACCCAAACCCGCCCATGAACCCGTGAACCCGCGAACCCATCAATTAATGTTTTTTTTTTAAAGAAATTATTTCTATATTTTTTTCCCCTATTTAAATATATGTAATATTATGATTTTAAAGAATAAAAACACTTAATATATTGAAATGTTTACATTTTATTCTCTATATAATTAAAAAGTTTTTATTTTGGTTTAAATTTACAATATTTGAAATAATAAAATATTATATAAATTTTATTGTTCGCGGGTATGCGGGTTCGGGTATAGAATTTTTTCCACATTTGTACCTGAATCGGAACTCATGACGGGTACGATTTTCAAACCCAAACCCTCGTCAAGCAGGTTGGGTTCGGGCGGGTCCCATGAGATCGGGTTTAATTGCCATCCATAATTCAATTGTATTAGATTAACCGTCAACTAAGGGATCCCTCACTTCAAGTTCTGTCCACACCTTCATGAAATCACATCGATTTATATGATAAGTTAATTCTAATATATATGGATAAATCAAATTTGATAAATTTTAAAGCATTACAACTAAGTATACCAATTTTGTTAAATATAAAGCTTGTGAAAAAATTGGAGAAATATATATAACTCAACACTACATGTGGCATGTGAGGTGTTAAATTGTGAGTGGATACATGGGGTAGGTGTCATTAATGTGTATCCACTTATAATCTGACACCTCACATGCCACATGTAGTGGGATGAAAAATGTGGGATTTTAAGTGGGATGTTTAGCATTATTGTATATATAGATAATTAGATATATATTAATATATTAATATAATTATATAATTCAAAAAAATAATATGAGATAATTTTACTAAAACATGAAAAACAATAAATACATAATAACGCAATTATGGACATGTAATACCATCTAAAATTATGGACAACATGTGGACAACCAATAAATATATTTCGTTTACTTGATCGATGATATTGTTATATACATAACACAGATGATTTCTATTTGACCATTATACTAGAATTTAAACTTAGGGAAATGGGACAAGGATGTGTTAATGTTTCCGCAGATGAGTGGGCTGTGCGCCTGTGCCGCAGTGTGCCCCCCTATAAAAACATATGTTCAGAGTCAGATTTCGTTAACAGGTAACTTCGGTCTGTAGAGCTTGGAAAAAAATAAATAAATTACTTATGACTGTAGAGATGGAGTCTGATGATGAGAACGAATCCACCATATTGGATCGACTGATTTTCTGCGTAAGCAGGTGCTGCGACTCTCTGAAAGACCTCCTGGATGTTACAATTGAATACAAGAAAGTTGTGGAAAGAAACGAAGCACGGTCCCGTTCTCGATCAACAGTTGTTGAATCTCGCGTCGCGGAACTGGAGAGGGATGTTTACAGGTTAAAGAATACCAAGTCGACGTCTCTCGTCGACCGTCTTCGGCGTCAAGAGGGCTGTACGTTATTTAAGAATCGCCCTTCGGGCTCAAGGCATTAATACGTTCACACTCACCGAGTCAACGCCATAGCGCCACCAAACATGTTTTTGCAGGTGATGTTTGTTTTGTTTGTTTTGTTCCTACAATCCATTTTAGGACTTGCAAATACCGTTTGACGTAAGGTACTTAGGTTTGCTGTTGCCATTTGTTTTATGTTTTCAAAAACGCCTGTTGTTTTTGTAATTGGATTTAGATATCCCATGTTAAAAACTTCCAGACATACCTCGTTTGTGTGTGTAATCATCTGACGATTTTGAGTTGTAAAATCTTAACAACTTATGTCCCTTCTGAAGGGTTTTCTAAGCTATAATCGGAAACTTGCCTTGGAGTTCAAATTCAGAAAAAAACTTGTACGTTTTCACATTTCACTACAGTTATCAAACTATTCGAACAACCCTAAGACACAGTTAATTTTGAGATGTACTCAACACCGTTCTTAGTTTGAACACCAATTGTCCTGTTAAGTTTAACATGTAGAAGAACACCATTCCCCAACTTCACTTGTAAATCGAGGAAGGTGTCGAGAACTGTCGATGTTGATAAAAATGCTCCCATTCAGACGCATAAAACAAGGTAGCTTAACTTTATTTTGCTTCAGAATAATGTTAATTATTATCTATAGACTATAGCCGTTTAAATGTCGATGAAATCCAAAAATTCTCACTTCATATGTAGAAGTGGGAATATGTCCGAAGGTGTCAGATTGTTCAGGGTGGATTTCTCAAACCCATAGGCAAAATACAACATTCTTCAAACATAACATAGAACGACAATTGGTTTCCATCCAAGCGGAAATAGTATGCGCTTAATTCCAGCTTCATACAGAGTCTAAAGGGAACCCTGGCGCAACAGTCTTCGGTTGCCGGATGAATGGCATTAACTTTTGTTTATTATTTCATCCCTAAAGTTTGACTTATATACAGTTTGACCCATATTTAATAAAATATTGGCTAGATGTTTAAAAAAAGGGTAATGCTATTGGGTACCAAAAAAATCCAATCCAAATTGTAACCCAAATGTCATGTGGCAACATCTCAAATACTGTGCAAGTTGCACCATTATAGTTCCAACGGTTGCACCAAATCAGGTTTTAGGGTTGGAGATGAGGGTTTAGAATGTCTGTTGTACAACCCTTCACATTATGGTTATGGTTAATTTCGTTTGCCATCGAACCAGATGTGTACAATCAAACCTTGATATACGTTATGTTGAGACGGCTGTAGATTACAATGGACGATTTAGTAAATCTGTGGGATAACCCATCGGATTTTGACGTCTCACTTGCTCCCATTATAAGTGTCGTATCAACTATATATTGGTCATTGACCCAAACCCCTTCCCCCCCAAAAAAGCGACTTTGTAAAGGTTACCATAATTGCCTGTGACTGTACTCTACCCACCCTATTTGCAGGTCACAGATTTAGTTCTGTACGAATAGGGTATGGGTAATGTCGTAATGATGAAGAAAATTGCTCATGGGGGTGTGGCCCAACCTAATAATACTGATTGAATTGACAATTAAGTATAGGGGAGTAGTTGAAGTTGTATTTGACCATCCGGAAACGGCGTCCACACCAGAGTCGATATGATGTTTTGTAATTGAACGAGGACAAAATATTGAAAATGAGAGGAGAACCGATTTCCAAACCTAAATTTTTTATATAGGTTATACACGTGTACAACTTTGACGAATCTAAAAATAGTACCTACACAGCCTACACTGACACGGAATTTTTTTTTTTTAAAAAAAAAGCCTACACGATTTGCCAACGGTTGCCTGTTGGAATTACTTTACTTTAAATACACGACCGTGTATTAGAAATTTTTTACTTCAACTTCAATTTATTGTAAAAAAAAAAAAAAAAAAAAAAAAAAAAAAAACCTAGTTGCTCACAAATAAATAAAGGGAAATTATCATTATCCCCTAGAATTTTCCGTATTCTCCAGTCTCCCCTATCTAGTTTCAAAATTCTCCAATTTCCCCACTCCCATGCCTATTTTTATATGGTGAGAATGGTTGTATTTGTGCATGGGAGGGGGGAAATTGGAGAATTTTGAAACTATAGGGGGGAGACTGGAGAATACGGCAAACTACAGGGGGGAGACTAATAATTTCCCATAAATAAAAAACTTATAACAAATTGTGTCTTCTATTGAAACCCTAATCGTATTAATACTGTATTTGTTCTTCTCATCGTAAACAACTACAGCATCACAAAACCTATTTGCTTGAAAACTCAAACAAATGGATACTGGGTCTGGGTTACCTAGCATATTGCGATAAGGACTTTTTTCAAATGGGGACATCCTAAAATAACTTCACGAGGATATTGAATGTAAGCCACTAGTTTTACATGATTTGACTCAAGTGTGTATGCACTTATTAAAACTACTGGCTCACATTCAATATCCTCACGAGGTTATATCATGACGTCCGCATGGGAACGAGACTGTATATATAATACTACTATAATTAGGGCCGTTTTGACTTTATAAGTTCAGGACATCCGCCCACAACCACACATTCGTATTGGTTGTGGGTATTTGTTAATGTCAGGTTATGGGCCCGCTGTGAATGTGTGGCTATGGTTGGACGTCTAGAAATTATAAAGTCAGGATCTGGTTAGTGCGCAATGATATAACTTCATGAGGACATTGAATGTGACCAACTAGTTTAGAAAAGTGCATACGCACTTCAGTCAAAGGATGTTAGCTAATAGTGGTTGACATCCAATATCATGGACCATAAATTTACATCGGTGCGCATTGGCTTGATCATTTTTATATATCTGTATATGTATGTATAGTACATTATTTAACAAAACCAATCCATCGCCCAAATGGGTGTATGCCAAATGGGAAGGAAAAGCAATCAAATGAGTTATCCATGCTACATGGTATGCTCCCATTCATTAGGAATTTAGGATGCAATATATCGAGTTGGGTTCATGCTCGTTTAAGTAATCTGACTGAAATCAACTGTCCAAAAATGGTGTCACATGTGTCCATTAGGGGGTAAATTTGTCCAAACACTATATTTGGGTGGACAATTTTACTCCCAATGGACACATGTCATGCTTCTTTGAGAAAATCTTGTATGCACCCGGTGCAATGCACCGTAGCCAATGGGTGCATGCCACGTGGCAGGGAGAACACATTTCAGAGAAAATCTTGGCTGGGACGCTCCCATACACGTGGCCATGGGACCGTCCAATGAGAGTGCGCCACATATACATTGGAAGCATGTGCAGAGTATGTGGCACACTTGTGGCACACTCTCATTGAACGGTCCCATGGCCATGTGTATGGGACCGTCCCAGCCAAGATTTTCTCCACATTTGATTGTTGTCCTTGCCACATGGCATGCACCCATTGGTTGGCTGCAATGCACCGGGTGCATGCAAGATTCTGTCGCTTCTGAGAGGGGGTAATGCTTACAATTAACCTTTAAAACGGGGGTAAGCCGTAATCAGCATTACGTGAACCCTTCTGTTAGAGTTTATCTACCTTGGGCTACTTCGCATTATACCAGAGATATGGAGTCCGAGTCGTCGCACGATGAGAACGAATTAGGCAGGTGGTATCGAGTGGTTTCCCAGGTAAGTAGAAGCTCCGAGGCTATCAAACTGCTGCTGGACGAGTTCATAGCATTAAACGAAGTAAAGAAAAAAAATGCTTCTAAGAAAATAGCAGGAAGGATTTCTTTGGAGGCCCGCGTTGATCAACTGGAGACAGATGTGGAGGCCTTGAAGAGAATAGATAAACCACGGAAAGCTGTTTCTCTCCGCGACCGTTTCAACCGCCGACGCCGACCTTTTTCATTGAAAGATCTGACATCAACTTCAAGGAATTTTTTGTAAATCCAGTTAACGCTTTTAGATTATCGTTGTTATTGTGTAATCTACGAAATTTGCCTTTCTGTTTGTTGTTTTTTGCTGGTTATTTGCTTGGTTTGCGATTAAAACCTTGGTACCTGTAGATTCGCTACCTCTACTGCCGTGGTTTCCATTTTTAGATTAATAGTTGTGAATTTTGTGTAGGTTAATCCCAGATATGTGCAGACCTTTCTAAGTACTTGCAGTTTCATCTCCCTCGGTACTGCTTTTGTTTTCTTTGTGTTTCCAATACAACAAAATACATCATCATTCGTCAATCATGTTTTTATTCTTACGTGAGGTTCACCTTCACCGTTCAACGTTGGACGGATGATACGGATTCAAAGGTTTCAGTGTATTACCCATTTTTTTATGTTCTCTATAACAAATCTGAACTCTGAAGTACATCCAAACTGGATATCTCACAATTCATAAAATAATTTGGTCCTGTGAATGGTGATAGTGTGATACAACTATCGTGTGCAAATGGTAAGTTCAGTCGTACATCATGGGAAATCAAAAACAAGAATCCGAGGTTAACGACGATGCATTTGCGACATAGAAAGGCATAAAGGTTGTGTGGGGTTGGCTCCACCATTGAATAAGGGTTATAATTGAAACTGACTATATAATTAGTGGCGAAGAGATAGAGACATAGAGTAGGTTCCCCCCCCCCCCCCCCCCCCCCCCCTCTTTTTCTTGTGCTTGTTTGGGATAAATTTTACTTTTGCCTTGCTGACAGGGTTGAGTGGAAGAAGAGAAGTAAAATCCTGAGCATTTTAATGTTTTGTTTTTATTTACCCTTCAATTTCAATCTAATGCCCAATAACTAATCCAGCAAGTATACACACGGGCCCTATGCCTCGCTGGCCTAGAGTCTTCGCCACCAAGGTTCGAATCCTGGCTTGGTGTGTATATGGAGGTTTTCCCACCATATGTGTGGGTCTTGTCCCACCTTCGTGTGGGTGTGCTCTCCCCTTATGGGAGTTACGTGTCCGAGCCGTGCTTGTAGAGCCCCATCTCGCTGGTCCCGGTGGTTGTTGATGTAATCAAAAAAAAAAAAAAAAAAACTAATCCACGAAGTATACTAGTATCAATAAGAGTAAACCTGTTGGACCCAAAAAACCAACCCAAATTTTTAAACCAAACCCATGTGGCAACATCACATGGGATCTTGGAAAGATCTTGGAAAGAGTGACGTGGGCCCATGTTGCGTGTGATGTTGCCACATGGCATTTGGGTTACAATTTGGGTTGGTTTTTTGGGTCCAATAGCATTACTCAGTGTATAGTAGCTGAACCAAAAAATTTAAATAAATGAAAGTACAGTGTGCAAAACGAGCGACGACTGTATTGGTCAACATATATACTATAAAAGATCTACTGTGCATAAGATAACGAAAATAACTCTTGCTGTATAAAAGTCAAAACGCAATATCGGAAATCGGATGGATCAGATAAGATTGTTGTCCTGAAGGTGGATAAAAGCCCATCTTACTAAAAGAAAACGTCTTTTACCAAACGAAGCCCAATAGAGTAATCAATATATAATAACTAATAAGAATAAGAACCTCTAATCGAAGATGTCATCGTCTCGTCTGTATTTGGAGACAATGTTTATGCATTGTTCGAACAAGAAAATCATCGGTGGGGTATATCTGGACAAGTCTTTCTACACCCAAGTTGCATGGTTCGCAATGGATTCAAATGTTGTCTGTGGAAAGTAAAAATAATCCTTAATACTACAAAATTCTTTACGCGAGGAAAAGACAAACAACTTATACGAAACACGGTAGCAGAATAAATTCCTTACACGATAAAATCTAAAACAATTGATTACACGATCTAATACACAGGCTAAGAAAAGACAAACATGCAACAACATTCTTTACGCGAGGAAAAGACAAAAAACTTATACGAAACACGGTAGCAGAATAAATTCCTTACACGATTAAAATCAACAACAATAGATTACACGATCTAATACACACGCTAAGAAAAGACAAACATGAAGCATGCAGATTAAACTAGGAGGATTTTGCACTAACGAATTACACGACCATAAGCTAAAGGGGATTGACCAAAAAAAAAACAAAAAAAAAAACTACAGCGTTGGTAACTCATAAAAGGCTGTTTTTATCAAATTCACAGCATAAACAACGTAGTCCGATGTGGGGTACAAGATTGTGTACATGAAGTTCTCATTTCGTACTTGTTAACGGATCAGGAATCTGTGTGTTTTTTTGTTCCCCTTAGATTTGAACTAGATTGTTGAGACTTGAGACCTAATAATAAATGAAAATACCTGTGCCTACCTGTGGTTGCTATGCAAGAAGAGATCCGTGAACATCCCTTGTAAATATAAGCACATATTAGCCATCTAGGATTGCAAAATCTTTATAAGTAGATCGGGTAACTTTTTCGGTGATGTTTTTAAGGGGATAAGTAGCCTACAAATTCTTTGGGAAGAGACCAGACTGGAGGAGAACCTACCCGATTCAGGTTTGTAAATAAAGGGGCAATTACACCTAACGTCAAACAATACAGAACCGTTATCGTAAGCTGATATTACAAGCAGGGACTACTCAAACAACTGAATGAAAGAAAAATTAAATAGATCACATATTACACGCATTTTCCTTAAAACCAAAGTAGAATGACACATTGTCGATGAATCAACCTAAGAGTGCCGATAAAAGGTTCTCAAATCGGAGGAACTTGTTGGTGCAGCATTCTAAACTGGGTCATGATATCACCTGATGGATTAGGGTTAATAGCCAGAGGGACAAGTTTGTCTATTGTGTCCAGGTCTGTGACATATACTGCAAGTGCGTGGAGGCTTGGTTGGCCCAGATGCATCAAACGCTGGTTTCCGGCACCCTGATTTGTTGTGTCCCTTTTCAGAGCAATTTGAACAAGTCTCCTGGTTGTACTTAATGGACTTTCTCTGTCTTCCAGACCGTCGACGCAATTTTAGCTCATGCTCGGGACCTGATAAATTCTTGTTTATACCTGATGCAGAAAGGCTTACCAGATCAACAAGGTGCAATGGATTGTCATCATGTGTAGGGCGTAGCGGTAAATCTTGTGGACTGATTTCATTAGAGCAAGGACACAATGGCGAGTTGATATTGGCTGAGCAACCCATGCCGCCTTCTTCATCCTCAGCAGTAACAACAGTTGGACAATGAACTTTCTCGTCTTTAGCATAATTGCCGTGATTGCTGCGGTTAGCAGATTTCTTACTGACTGTACCGCCGAGTGGGCTTTGGGGAAATATAGACTTCCTGATTGATGGCGGAGTTTTTGATTCATCTACGGGGAAACCACTCGGAACAAATTCATTGCTACCAGTTGTGGATCTGTATCCGGATGAACTCACAACAGGGCTGCCTGTAGATTTACACTTCACAATGGGTGGTGGCGTACATGCCTGATCACCAGTACAACCGATGGTGATGGAGGTACATTTGGATTTCAGATCACGAGTCACAGTTAACTGGTCAACCAGGCTTCGTAACTGTTTGTGAAACACCGACACATAACATTTAGGATTCTCTTTGTTATGCGAAACGAAGATCTGTAAATCTAAGTCATAAATCATTTCAACAATGGAGCCATCAATTCTAGTACTTATCTTGAAGTCCACTTCATCAGAATTTAAGCCAAATCGACTACATATCTTCTCTGCCAATGTTTTCAAAGTCTCCTTCACTGTCACTGACAAAAAGAAAACAGCTTTAGGGTTGAACTGTCCATCTTCCCACTGTCCATCGTAGTTCACTATCAACAGAACCATATTCCTGAAGCTGTATGCAATAATAGATTTAATCAGTTCTATCATCATGGAATTAAAATTAAAATACATGTCATCAATGTCATCAGACGGAAAATGTCATCAATGTTTTATGGAATTACATTCCATGATGGATCATGGAATGTAATGTCGTGTTGTGGTAGGAGGATCATGGAATGTAATTTAGTGTTGTAATGGTAGGATCATGGAATGTAATGTAATGTCATGGAATCTGGGAGGATCATGGAATCTCATTTCATGTCATGGAGAATCTAGGAAAGTCATTCCATGTCATGGAATGTCGTGTCATGGAATGTCATGGTACGGTCATGGAATGTAATGGAATGTCGTGTCATGGAATGTCATGGTACGGTCATGGAATGTCATGGTACGGTCATGGAATGTCATGTAATCTTCGAATCTGGGAGGATCATGGAATCTCATTTCATGTCATGGAGAATCAAGGAAAGTCATTCCATGTCATGGAATGTCGTGTCATGGAATGTAATGTAATGGTTCGATCATGGAATGTAATGTAATGGTTCGATCATGGAATGTAATGGTTCGATCATGGAATGTAATGTAAATACGACGACACAGGGAATGCAATAAAACTCCTAATCTGACATCTGACATAAACAAACACAAACAGGCCGCCGCGACGAAGATAAAGGGGACCTTCTCAATCCTTTTCAACATATATTATGACTATGATTGAAATCAATCATATGTAGTATTTAGACTGACATAAATACTACATATGACTATGATTGAAATCAATCATATGATGAAAGAAATCAATCATATGTATTTTTTAGACTGACATCAACACACACAGGCCGCCGCGACGAACAGGATGACCCTTCTCAATCATTTTCAACATATGTTATTATAGTTACAGTTCGAGTTCTAAGGAGATACATACCTTCTCTGATATTGGGGATGGCTGAAACAAATTAGGACAGCTTCAATCACGGCAACGAATCGACAACTGGAAATACGATTATGGCGGAGAATCGGAGATACGAAATATCGCGGGTAATTGGGTGCTATTTTTACATGTAAGGGATTGGGTTAACCGACTTGCATTTCAATTTAATAAGATGCATATAATAAAAGAGATAATTCCATAGAATAGCCATAAAATCAGTTGGAAGCCGCACCGTAATTTAGGGATTGGGTTTGGGGATTGCCTTCGTCTGAGATATAAGAAGGAGACGGGGTCATTTTGGACATCTTACATCAACAACCACTGACAACTCTCCAGGGGTATACTTGTCAAAGAACCCACTAACTTCCACCACACAATCCATGATCCATGATCATATTGGTTGATCCATGATCATATTGGTTATATTTGGTTTTTTTAAAACTAGTGGCTATATGTAAAAATTTGAAAACCAAAGTGGCTATTTTATGGAATTATCTCAATAAAATAAAATAAATTTGTGCGACAAAATGGATTTTGTGGTAGAAAATGTACACTTATAACAAAATATTTAAAAGTAAAAAGTTTTTTAATTAGTCATCCATACGTTCAAAGTTTAATGAGATAGTAGTACAGTTAGATGAGGAGACAAAAATAATGTCCGATAAGTATTCAAATAAAATAGGGTTTTGTAATGGAATGGGTATATGATGGAATATTTAAAATTCATAGAGGGTGTTATTGACAATGCTCAAAAAGAGCTTCTTGAGAGAATTTAGGCTTCTCCCAGTAAACACAAAATGACTTTTTTAAGATTAAAAAAGCTCTTTTTGAAATTTGTCCAAAAAAAAAACCTTAAAACAACTTCTAACATTAAAAAACGCTTTTGACCCCTACAAAAGTCATACCAAACACACATTTTAAACAGCTTCAATATTAAATCTAATTAGTTTTATTTCAATGTGAATAGAAGATTTTGCCCCTCCTTTACATAGCCTTTATGTGTTGAGGGTTTTTCTAATCAAGGGTAGATATTGGGAAAAAGAGCAACAAATTTGGTCATGCCCTCCAAGTCTAACTAGGTTTATGTAGTGAATTCTTTATCATATGATTTGTGATGGTAGCCTTATCTTCACCTACCTCATTAATAGCTTTTGTTTCTAAACTACAAAATCTGTTTCGGGATTCATCTATACATATGTGAAGCCGGATGATCCATAACAAATTCATAAATATGAAGGACGTACATGTGATGCAGATTTGTTTTGAGATATGAATGAAAGACGTTTGTGTAAAGTCATGATCTAAAATATTTATGTGAAAGTGAAGGATGTGCATGCAAAGTTCAAAATTGACCATAACTTTTTGAATATACACACCAAACAATATCAAGGGATTAAAGGCTCGTTTGGTGTGTGGGATATGATAGGATTATTTACATTGGATTATATAGGAATAGACTAAATTAGTGCTGTAATGTGTATGATGCTATATGGGATAGGATTAAAATTGTTTAAAATAAATTATTTTATTTATTATTAAAAGATATTTATATTTTAATTACATAAAAAATAAAATAAATTTAAAAGAGAAATAAAAAAGTATAAAGTAATGAGACTAATTAGTCTCACCAATGTGGGATAAATTGCTTGTATAAGATTAAATAATCACATCCCATACAAGTAACAAACATGGGAGATGAGATTGAAATTAATACTATATCACGTAACATCCCATACACCAAACATGCCCTAAAGAGGAGAGAGTATATAGTCACGTTTATTACAATTAAAATCATTTTATGTATGGATAGAGTCAATTGGTATTGCAATTCTTTTGAAGCCCTTTCTTTTCCCATTCTACATTGTGAGTTTGTTTTATAAATATGTTTTCTAGGAATGGCAATGGGGCGGGTTCGGGCGGGTTTGGTAAAATCCAAACCCAAATCCATGAAATTTTATATCTACCAAATCCGTCCACGAACCCATGAAAATAAATGGGTTCGAGTTTGGGTTTTACCCACGGGTTTAGGGGACACCCATACCCGCCCACAAACCCGCCAATTTTATTTTATTTTTAAAATTATTTCTATATTATTTAAATATATGAAATATTATAATTTAAAAGAATAAAAACACTTAATAGATTGAAATGTTTACATTTTATTCTCTATATAATTAAAAAGTTTTTATTGGAGTTTAAATTTATAATATTTTAAATAATAAAATATTAAAATATTATATAATTTTTATTGTTCGCAGGTACTTGGGTTCGGGCATGGATTTTTTTCCAAATCCATACCCAAACCCATGACGGGTATAATTTTTAAACCCAAACCCACCCATGTGTAAACTTATCCCAACCCAAACCCTTTTTAAACGGGTTGGGTTCGGACGGATCCCCACAGGTTCAGGTTTAATTGTCATCTCTAATGTTTTCCCCATAAATCGTGAAAAATAATATCTATTTGATGGGTTGGAACGATCGTAGTTTATATAAAGAATGAGGGAAACATTGTCTACTTCGATGGATGCTTTTAAGTTTTTTGAATTTGGGCTGAAAAACCTGCTGTTTAACAGACACTTTGTTTGACTTGTGGATCCACTTCCCTCCACCAACACTGGTTAATCACAATATACCAATGATCCTCTCACTTCCCCAAAAAAAGTATTAATATTGAAATCACGTGCCTAATCACATGACCTCTCTAGAGTATATCTCATAATTTTTTACCAAAACATATGGTTGCATCATGTAACAGTCAAACTCAAAGCACATGATCCTACTTCAAGTCAGATCATAATTGGATTTTTACAGGTCTATACTCTATATATAAACATATCAACAACAAACCTTAAACCCACCTCCAGTTTTGAGCTTGGAAGCCATTTTAGCTCACTAAAGCAACTCAAAAACTCTTTCACTCAGCACTGCACAACTCACAATGAAGGCATACTCAATAGCCTTGGCTGCTGTTGTTGTTGTTCTACTCTCACTAATTCTATCAACCTGTCTCAACAGAGCTCAAGCAGAGGGGAGAACAATTCCACAGCTAAGATCATCCTCCTCAGTGTCAACCATGGCTTCATCTTATCAAGCTTTCAAAGATCTGCAAGCAGACAAGAATCATCCTTTTAAAAAGGTCGACTCGAGCTTTGGAAGAATTCCACCAAGCACTTGGAATCCTATAAATAACAAGTAACTTCCCACAAAAAAATAAGTAGTTTCCATGCTTCTCAAGCAATAGACAGATTTTTGATCCATGATTGACTTTATATAGTTTGTCTCGATTAGTGTTTGATCACATGTATTGTACTATATAATGCAATGAAACAATTTATTTTTTTTATATTATATTTTTGGATGTCTGGAAAATCTTTGTTAGAAAGAGTTCAACTAGTTCAAAAACAAAACAAAATTTCAACTTCATAAAACCCTCTCAACTCAACGAACAAGAAGAAAACAAAATGGAACAAGAAAATATGCAACTCTCCACCTAAGTAAACTGGTTACAACTTAAGTCAGCTCCTGTGTAAGTATAATCTTCATGCTTTCAATTTTTTTGAAGACTTTGATGGCTTGTCCTTACTGTGTCGTTTCTTTACTTCTTTGTCAGTGGAGAGGAACTGTTTGGTTGCATTTTCTGCTCCTTTACTAGATGCACCAGTATCCTCAGAAAAAACTTGGTCCTTTTTATTTTTCGACTTCTTTTTTTTCCCTTTTGATACATCATCACCCATCTCTTGTTTGGTATATTTCTCACTTTGCTGCTCTTCTTTTTCTGAGCGGCGCTTTGAGCCTGACAGGCTCATAGATGGTGCTGCAGAACCGAGGCAATGATCAATCTCTTCCCTCATGGTTTTTATATTATTAGAGTTTGAAGCAGGCTTGGAAGAATCAGCAAGGAAAGTGTCCTTTTTGGATGAATTGGTTTCACTGGAGCCAAATGCAGCATAGAATTCTTTGTAAGTTGATTGCTTTGAGCTTTGCCTCAACTTCCACTGATCAGGTCTGGCAGAAAATCTGTTTTAACAAAGCAAAGGCAATAGCATATAAAGATCAAAAACAACAATGGAACATTAAAAATTGCATCATATCCTAAGCAAACAGTAGTTTCTCATGTGTGTCTGTGTGAGAACCAGTTCTATGATAATTGTTGGTGCCAGTTAAATGAGATATAACTATATAAGACAAGCTGATAGAATACTATCACTGTGTCTTTTCACCCAGGGAGTAATGAACGAAGTAATTTTTAAGGTATGAGGTCAAACATGATTTTATCTAAGTAGAAAACACATTACAGCTAAGTGAGACAAAGCAGTTTACATCATATAATATCTTACCCATCAATGTCTAACTTCCTTAAGAGAAAGCCTTGTTTCGTTTTGGATAGCTCAATTTGCACAGCTGATAACTCGGATGCTATGGCCTCTCTTAATGACAAACTACCAGCAGTAAAGCATTTTTCCACAGTAAATGAACCGGATGAGTGCATTGAAAGCTCTCCAAAATGTCCTCGTAACCTTCGGAGTAATCAAAATACAATGAAATGGTATAAGTAATACAGTAGCAAATTAAAGTTAAAATTGCTTCATTTTCTAGTTAGCTAATACATTCTTCATGTTGGATGTACTCTACAATCTACATCCAACTTTTGACAAGCAATCTTCGTTGGTTAAAGCAAGGAAAGGAAGTGTAAAACATACAACGGATGTTAAGAAGCCAGGTTTGAACTAGACGAATAACTAATGATAGAAACACCAGAAAAGAGATTGCTAGTGTTACGGTGTTACCTTCTGCATGATTTATGTATAGAGATATTTGAACAGATTTACGATTGGCAGTAGTATTTTACAATACTTTATGCTCTTTTACCATTTTGACATAAGCAATATCAAGTTTTCTTTTACGCCAAAGTTGTTTTCTATAAACTTCCTCACTAAAATCAAGTTCTGAAAGGGTTTTATATAAGCATAGATAAGAACTTCTAAAAGAAATACAACTACCAAATAAAGTAACATGACATACTTCACAACTAATCGGTGTTTCTGCTTTCCAGAAGCATTTGAACTAAGAAAGGCTTCAATAACACGTGCTCCTCCTGCATCTTTTGCTGTTTCAAAGACATGGTCAGCTTCCATGGATGTAATACTGGTAATGAAAGGCTGTATATGTTCCTGGAAAACAGAAACACATGATAAGACATTTTAATGTACGAAATCACACATACACATAGCTGACAAGCTGAAGACACCAGAATACAACTAATGTGGGCTGTAATAAATAAGATGTTCCAGAAGATAATTGTCCACTGTACATCTTTTAACAAGTATGACAGTCCTAAGCATTTGATATTTTACTTTCAGGAGATCAACCGTGTAATTTTGAATTCAATAAATCAAATTTGGCCATATTGAGTAGCTGATGGCCTAATGCACAACAATTTTGTGTATTTCTACACTAAACTTTACCCTACACTATTAGTATTATCATGTAAATTAGCTGTTGAAGCCCCCGATATTACTCATGACAAAGAACAGTTTGGTTCTGTGAATCTGAGGACAACAGGCTGACAAACTATACAGTCACATCAGAAGTTGACAAACAGAAAATGACCAGAGTCACATCACATAATGTATCTTATGATTCAAGTGGCAAGAATCAGAATAAATCATCAGACCACAGTAGGAATCCAACAGGACTGCATAAGACGGGAGAAATTGGAAGGAAAACCGTACAACTGATAACTTCCAGTAAGTTCCATTGCTCATCTCACAACGTATTAACAGCCCAAATGATTATTTTTATGAAAATTAAAATAATGTACTCACAAACTCTCTCTCCTTTGAGCTCTCAAGAATACGAAAATAAAAGGTAAAAAATCGCTGGAACTAGATTAACCTCAGTATCAAAGAGTCAAAACTATTAGCAACCGATGCAATACCAAGATAAAATCAAGTTATAACAAAAAAACAAAGAAAATTGAAGATAAGAAACATGAAAGGAAAAAAGCAGCATACACTTTGAAATCTAAAAACTGCCTGCAGAATCAGAGAACCAATGACATGCATCTTAACACCATTTGGCCAATTCCAATTTGATCTATCTCCTCCACAGCTAAAGTAACTCTCAAGAAATAGTATCCGCGGAACAATGCATCTCGGAGATTCATTTGTTGAACATACTGCAGCAGAAAGAGCCTGACAACACTGCCAGATGAGTAGCAATAACATAATCATGGTTAGAATGACAATTTGAACTTACATAAAGAAGGTTCATTGTCAGGCAACTATATTTTCCTGATCTATATCAACAACAATATTAAAAATAAAATTTGCAACTCCATTGTTGTTAAGCTATTCTGGAATTTTAAACATATAGACATATGTATAAAAATAGCAAACATGAAAGAAAATGAGGAGTATAAGAAAATAAAATGAGTATAAGAAAATAAACCTTATGCTCATGGGTATGGAGCCTCTGATTTGCGGCAATTAGAGCAGCAATAACTCCAGCCCTCCCCATTTCAAAAAGTTCCCTAAATTTTGCACCAAGTTCTTCCCAGATCAGCACCATCTAGTAGGCCAAAAGAGGAAAATGAGGATTACATAGAAATTCAAAACACCTCTACTTGGCAAAATATATAGAATGAAAAGGTAAAGGTAGCTAAAAATAGTCGAACAAGGTTTAGTAAGAAAATCAATTAAGTAGTTTAAGTGGAGTAGAGATTAAGGATTTTATGAGGACGTTTAAGAAAAAAATTCATCTTAAATACGTAAAGATACAAGATACATTATTTATAAAAGACGTACTTGATCTTGATTTCTTGCATGGGAAATTAAGGCTTGAATGACAAAATTTGCACAATGATGTGTTGAGAGCTTGAACAACGAATTTTTAAAAACTTTTGTGAACATCTCATTATACAAACTCTCAGGAGCCACTTCCAGAATTACCTGCAAATTGAAAATAAATAAATAAATAAATAAGAATGTTTACAAGTACTATATGATAATGGATAATATAGTTTAATCTCATTGACAGGTTGCTAACCTCCATTAAATGGCTAAATGCAGTTTCCTTCATCAATTCCAAAACATCACCAACAACAGTCATCTCTATGAGGTTCCCTTCCCTTACATTCTCTTTGCTGCAGCCAAGAAGGGTTGGAATTATCTTCACCAACTCCTGATCATGCCCCACTAATAGCTTCAAAGCCGTCTGCCAAGAAAATAACATGTCAATGACATTATAGTTCAAAATTAATCTTAAGTCAAATAATTAAAGCAGTATTAGAATAAATGATGAGGTAATTAAAAGAATTTAGGACTCATTAAAGACAATCAATTGGAAACATGCCTGCAAAACCAAACTGCTATACTGATCAGTTTGCAGCATCTTAATGTCATTTTTGGAACATCTTAACATTTCCGATATAAGAGACTTCAATAAGTCTGGAAATGCTGGGTGGGAATAAGGTGTATCGTTTCTATCTGATCGAGGTGCATTTAAATTCAACCGTTCCGCTAAAATTATCGATGGTTTTGCACGATGAAATCCTGAGGAGTCCAATGGCACTCCTTTACAAACACATAGAAGACTCCGAAGAACATGAGATCCATAGCAGTTACACATCAAATCAACAGGATTGCCCACAATCACCTGAAAAGAATTTAAAAAAATTAGAAGAGTGCTAAGCAGAAGCCTACTACTATAGTGCAGGACATGAAACTCAGACTAAAGACTTCAGTGAAGTTTCAACTAAAACCCAAAATCATATTGATAAGAAATCAAATACTTGTACCTTGCATATCATAGTTAGAGTTTCTTCAACAACAGAATAAGCCTGTTCATCTTGAAGATGCATAGCTAAAGACTTGAGAGCTGACTCGGCCACATGAGAACCGGATCTATCCATAGCAATAGCAGGAAAGACCTCTGCACAGCCTTGGAGAAAACCACAAAGGTGGTCCACATCACAGCCCTCAAGAAGCATCTGCAATGTGTGACTAATAATATAATCCGTTGCAAGTTCAAATTCTTTCCCTCTAGTTTCCTCAAGGGCACTTCGACATAAAACCGATCGCTCCTCCAGTTCAACCTCATTGCTTTCGAAAAGATTTGCAATCTCTGAAAAGTATTTTACTAATTCAGGGTCAACCTGTTTCCTGAAAAGATCATTCAAGTTTCATACATGCTTATATCAGCCATCGTCCAAAATGGTTGCTAACTAAAAGTAAAATAAATATGAAGTAAGCAGCTATTCTTCACTCTCAAAACCTTAGCAATCCTCAGAGAAAAACGATAGGTTAACTTAACAAATTGCTTTACCTAACAACTGATGTTTGTGGCTCTGATGCATTGTGATGCTGCCAAGATTTTCTGCCTTTCATAGTTCCATCAATTCCACCCCCAGATAAATATTTGTTAGAATTATCACCGTCAAAACCAAAACTCTCTTTCTTAGCCTTCCTGCCCAAGCCCTTTTTGTTTCTACCATGTTTATATGATTGATTATCCTCACCCATCAAGCTATCCTCCACCAAATTACGGGTTCTAAATCTTTAAGACAGTAAACCTTTCTAACCAATGGCAACAATGCACACCCAGCAAACAACACTTTTTCTCCTTCAAACCTTCAAGTTGATAATAAACATGTGTCATCAAATATCCCCATAAAAGCATGAAAGCATTAAAAATAGGCAACCTAAGCAAATGTAAGCATAGTATCCACGATAAACTCATAATCATTAACTTTTTTTAAGCAACTAATCTATTATGTCTTTGACATAATGACTGAATTGAAACTGAAAACCACCAAAGACTTCGAATTTATACAATACCATTCTATCTTCAAGAACATAGAGCAATAAAAACCTCATTCAGTACAACATAATACATTCAAATGAATAGGGTCAATTCATCAAACCAGTTGACTCACCAGAAAATCCAGCCAGTGGTGGCCTAGCAGCAAGCCGCGGCCAAACAGCGGGCGTAGAACAACCAGACAGTCAGCGAGCGGCGAACAACGGCGAGCGGCGAGCGACGGCGAGAGCTGCGCGATGAAGAGCTGTTGAATTCGAAGCAAAATCAATCCTTTGCCGCTGTTTCAGAGTTACCAGTTGAGAAAAAACCTAAAGCGCGAAAACAACAAGAGACAAATAGTCACTCGTTTTGCTTCCGCTTCAAAACGGTGACGTTTAGCATTAGGATAGATACTAAACGTAACCGTTTTGAAAATGAGTAGTACTATTCACTTCCTAAAAATTTCTTAACTCATATAAAAAGAGTCAGTTTGAGAGGTATTTTTAACCCTCTTATTTTGTTGTAATTTTTTTAAAATTGTAAAAAGACTTATATACCCTTCTCTTTTTAAAAATTATATATAATACTTTATATATCTATAGACAATCTATAGAAAATAAAGGGTATATATGGTATTTTATTATTTTATTTTATTTATAATTATTAGCACAGTAAAATGACATTTATAT
This sequence comes from Acer saccharum, assembly GCA_030490815.1. NCBI lineage: Eukaryota > Viridiplantae > Streptophyta > Magnoliopsida > Sapindales > Sapindaceae > Acer > Acer saccharum. Next base: position 24,527,080 of record CM059874.1, read on the forward strand.
CATTGGATAATTCTGAAATTACATAATTTTATTTTAATAAAAAATATAAATAAGGATAAAATGGTCTTTCACATTATATAGTTAGGGACCGTTTTGAAATCCTACTCGTAATTTACCATCTGAATTGAATTTTTTTTTATACAAAAGTGAAAGAAAAAAAAACGATGATTATGGTCCAAGCGGTGGACTAAAGAAACGGTGGAGAGATCAACAGAGATAGATATCAGAGCCATTCCCACCTCCAGAACAAAACAAGAGGATCGTTTTCTCAGGGTCTCTCAGTACAGGTAATTCGCGTTTTTTCTTCTTCTTCTTCTCTTTCTCTTTCTCTTTTTTTCTAGATTTTAAAAAATATTTTAGATTTTTTTTTAAAAAAAAAATTTAAAATCGGACGACCTACCTACGATCGGACGTCCGATCTTCCCTCCTTCTTCTTCTTCTCTTTCTCTCCTCTCTTCTCTTTCTCTTTCACGTTTTTTCCAGATTTTTTTTTTAATTTTAGTTTTTTTTTTAATTTTGAAATTATTATTATTTTTTTCATATTTTTAAGTTTTGGTTGTGGTTATGGTTGTGTTTGTGGTTGATTTTAGGGATTTTTTTTAAAAATTTCAGGTTTTTTTAAACAAAAATTTCAGATTTGAAAATGTATCCAGATTTTTTTTAAAGTTTCAATTTTTTTTTGTTGAAAAATTTCCAAATTTAAAAAAGGTTTGGATTTGGGTTGTGGTTGTGGTTGTTGTTGAGGTTGTGGTTGTGCTTAAAAAAAATTCAGATTTGTGGTTGTATTTAAGTTTGGGATGTGGTTGGTTTTATGAATGGTGGGAGTTGTGGTTGGGTTTAGGTTTTGTTAAAAAAAATTAAGATTTTTTCGGATTTGATCTTTTTCAAACTAATTTTTCATATTTCATTTTGTTTAAACACACCAAGCCATGAATTAAACACACCAGGCAAACGAATTAAATACACCAGGGCAAAAACAATTAAACACACCAGGGTAAAACGAATTAAACACACTAGGCCACGAATTAAACACACCAGACAAAACAAATTAAACACATCAGGCCAAATGAAACACACCAGGCAAAACGAATTAAACACACCAGACCAAATGAATTAAACACACCAGGAACCCAATTAAACACACCAACATTATCATTAAACACACCAGGAAAAATGAATTAAACACACCGGACTAATTAAACACACCATGCCACCAATTAAACACACCGGACTAATTAAACACACCAGGCAAAATGAATTAAACACACTAGACCAAACATATTAAACATACCAGACCAAACAAATTAAACACACAAGCCAAACCAATTAAACACACCAGTGCAAACCAATTAAACACACCGGTGCAAATCAATTAAACACCCTAGCCCCTGATGTGTTTAATTGATGGCAGGTGTTTAATTGATGGCCTGGTGTGTTTAATTGTTTTTGCCTGGTGTGTTTAATTGGTGGTTTGGTGTGTTTAATTTATTTTGCCTGATGTGTTTAATTAGTTCGGTGTGTTTAATTTATTTTACCTGTTGTGTTTAATTTGTTTGCTTGGTGTGTTTAAACAAAATAAAATCTGAAAAGTTTGTTTGAAAAAGATCAAATACGAAAAATCTCAATTTTTTTTTCAACAAAACCCAAACCCAAACCCAAACACAACTCCCACCATTCATAAAAACAACTACAACCCAAACTTAAATACAACCACAAATCAACAACTAACACTCAAATCCAAACATTTTTTTAAATCTGAAAATTTTTCAAAAAAAAAAAAAAAAAAAAACTGAAATTTTTAAAAAAAATCTAGAAAATTTCCCAAATCTGAAAATTTTTGTTTAAAAAAAACCTGATTTTTTTAAAAAAAAAATCTGGAAAAAAAAAAAGGAGAAAGAGAAAGAGAAAGAAGAGAAGAAGAAGAAGAAGAAGAAGAAGAAGAAGAAGAAGAACTTGTGAGAGAGAGAAGACGTGAAAGAGAGAGGAGGAGAGAAAGAGAGAAGGAGGAGAGAAAGAAGAAGGAGGAGGCGTGAGAAAAGGAGAGAGAGAAAGAGGAAAAAAAATATTGTAAAGAAGGGCAATCTTGTCCAAAAAGTGGACATTTTGATAAAAATAGTAAAAATATTAATCTTTGACAAAAACAATAAACCCACTAATTTTTTAGTTAGAAATAAAGTTCTCCCTTATTATTATTATTATTATTATTATTTTGTTGTTGTTGTTGTTGCAATTTATGAGTTTTGCTTGTTAATTTTGTTATTCCAAATTGGTTGGTTTTAATCTTTTAATGTTTATCGTCTTTTTTTTTTTTTTAAATATATATATATTTATTTTGAGTTTATTTGTTTGATTCAATTTTTTGTTTGGATGAGTTTTACCGAAATATGTTTGTTATGTTTTTCCTGATTTATTTTCTTAATTGAAATCTGAGTTTTTTTTTTTTTTGGTTAACTTTATATTGGTTTATATTTGAAGTATAGATGATGGTTTTAATTGAACTTGTCATCTTCTCTTTAAGAAAAAAAATAATTTCAAATTTTGTGGACGACCAAATTAAGCATTTTACTCTAAAAGAAAAATCGATATTTACGTGTTTTAAAAAATGTCGTAAAAACATTTTTATGGCATTTAGTAAAATGTCATTGCGAAAGAAGATGTAAAAGAATGTTAATATATTACAGCATATCACAAATGCCATATAACATGTTTTGGAGCAGCCAAAAATACCGTACAAGAGATTTTTTTGGGCAGCCAAAAAATACCGCATAAGTGTCAATATGTTAAAATTAAGGAGGAGAATTTGACTATTTAAAACGGGTTAGGTTAAACCAAATTAAATTTGTGACTTAATTTTTTGACTTAAACACATCAATCACTCATCAAAAACATTCATTAAGTTGGTTTAGCTTGACCCATCTAAAACATTCATTAATTCATAATTGCTTCTTAAACTTGGTTGCCAACTCGATCAATTTATCAAATAATATTCACTTTTAGAAGTATTACCAAACATTTGTTTTTAATATCAAAATTATTAAATAATTTGATTTTAAGTTTTTAAAAGTAGTTACTCTCTTGCTACACTTAACTCTTTATTTTTTGAGTTGACCACATTATTAATTAAACTTACTCTGTTAAAACTCAAAATTAAAACGAAAAAGCGAAAGTAACTCGAAAGAGAAAAGGATAGAAGTGAAAAATGAAAACATTGAAAACGAGAACAAGTTAATAGGTGTTTTCCAAATTTTATTGTTTTTATTGTTTTGAAAAATCTTAAATTTTGCCTTTCAAAAACAATTTTAAATTTTAAAACAAAAAAAAAAAAAAATTGATTATTATTATTTTTAACTATGTCAGATTTTATAGTTGAGGAGAGAAATGATTTGAATCCACATTCTCATAATAAAAAATAAAATATGGTCGCCAGTGCAACAAATTACTTGCATATAATTTCTCAAGTCGATCACTGTGATGGATTGATATGAATTAATTTCTTACAAATTTTTGTCTCTTGAGTTGTTGAATTAGAGGCTTAGAGCTCATAGATAATTTTATATATTGGACAGAAATAACAAAAAAACATATATAATAGAAACTGATCAGCTTCTCAAGCGAAGAGTACTCTACAAATGCACTCGATAACCATCGAAAAGCCCAGCTATAAATCAGTGAGATCATATTTTAAGGTATTTATTTAATAATAAAATAAACCTGCAACTTTATAATTGTTGCTATTGCATCGTTATCTATCTATATATGCATATTATAAGCTATTACTTCCTTGTTTTGTGCCTGCCATTGAATTCCCATTTTGGTAATTATTATTTGCTGCAACATATAGTAGTGTAGCTTCAAGCCTCCTTTTCCTGTTAACCCTTGCAATGAAATCATCAGCTCTTTTGCTCAATTCCTCTGCAGAAAAACTAACCTCATCATCTCCTTCCTTCTCTAACTCTATCTTCTCTTCTCCTTCTTCACAAATCTTCTTTACGTTTTCTTCAAAATATTTCTCCACTTTTCTTTCCTTTTTATTCTCTTCAAAGATAGAAGAATTTTGAAGGGTTCGACGACTCCTGCTAATGTACTCATCATAGTACACATTGCTAGCAGGAGAAGGTTTGGGAGCAAAGAATTTGGATTCTCCGACGAGGACAACAACGATAAGGTTGCCTACTATGAACAAAACCTTGGGGCTCAATAAAACAAAACAAACTTTCGGCAGAGAAACAAAGAGAAATGCTTTCATGGAAGGAAACCAAAAAGGACTAGAAAGGATTAGACTTAAAGCTAATGCTGTCAAACTGTAAATGAAGAAATTTTCAACAACTCGTTGCTTCTGGGAATACTTCTTCATGGCTTGAATCTCTTGTTTCTCAGTACGTAAGATCCAAGCTAGCTAGCTTGTGCTTCTTACGAGAAGGGGTCAATTAACCATGATTTCTAGGCTTCATTTGACAAAAGAATTAAGAGGACATTTTGGAGAAGATTAGAAGAGTTGGAAGGCAAAAATCAAAAATCAAGGAAAATATATGAGGGAAAATTGCCATTTGACTGAACATAGAAGCATTGCGAAAGCAGGATTATATAGTGGAGAAAAGTGGTGTGGTTCCGGTAAGTTTCGGCACACATGCTACTTTAATTGTTTTTCTTTTGATATAGGCGGGTGACTTTTTGAAAAGCTATGAGAGATTTATTAGTGCGTCAGGCCGACTTTTTTTTTTTTTACCTCTACTTTCTAAGGGAAAGTTTATATGGTGCATCAAATGTACTAATTCAACATATAATTTGGTGGACGAAATATGTTGGTCCGATGGTATACCCCTCATACTCATACTATGAGATTGTGAGTTTAAGTCCCTCTCTCTGAAAACCTGAAATTAATGTAATAATTTTGAAAAAAAAAAAAAAAAATTTAGTGTATCCAATCTAATTAGATTTTGACAAGTAAATTTTTAATCATACATAGAGGATGATATACAATATTTGTGATGTGAAATAGATGATAAAAGTGAAGCTTTTTAATTGACAACTGATATTACGTGTCAAAAATTTAATTAGATGATCTAATGCACCCAAATTACACTAGACTTCACATAATTTTGCACTCGACTTGACGTTTTGAAATTTTCCTATAATCAATTCTTACAATAATTAACGGATTGATAGCCCAAACTGAAAAATTAAAGAGTCCACTTTAAAGTGATTTGTGGTTTCTTTTTTGATTTTTGAGATGCTCACTGGTGGAGAAGTGGGAGTGTGGTTAAAGAAGTAGCTTTGCTTTTCCTTCCATAATTCTGCTAGTAAAAGGCACACTATTGTTGAGTGGAATAGTAAAGGAAAGGCCTTAAGAATCATACATAGGAAGTGGGGTAATAATGTTTATATTGTCAAAATAGAGGCGTGTTAGGATATTGATTCAATTTAGTAGCAGAAAAGAATTGTGAATATATATACATAGCTTAAGATGTAAGTCTTCTTCTTATTACTTAAATATATATATATATATATATATATATATATATACAACATGTGATGATTTGAATAGGTGCTCTTAATTGTCAGTTGTCACCAACTACATTGTGAGGTAGTCTTATTTAGATTACCCCCTATTCATTGGCTTTGGGCAACACATCATTCATTTTAGACCATGAAATACTTTCTTAATAAGAAAAAAAAAAAAAACAATAAGTCTGATCTGAATTTGCCTGATCCACAACCAAGAAAAAGTTCAATCTTAATCCAAAAATATATATTCAAATCCATGTACAAATGATGTGGCATATAAGTAATGTTTGGTCATCCAAAAATATATATTCAAATCCATATCTAAATGATGTGGTATATGAGTTGTCAATATCACATCAATTATCATGTAATCTTATAATTCACATAGTGTTGAAAACTCACGTACCACATCATTTAAACATAGATTTGAACATATTTTTTTAGGGTTTCTTTCCTGCAGTTGACAGCTTTTTTTTTTTTTTTTTTTTTTTTATAATGATTTTCTAAGTCATTGAAAAACATAGAATTAATAATTTCCATTGCAAATTCCCACGAATCCCACCACTCCAATTCCGCTCTAATATCCCAGTACACTTATTTGAGGGAAACAAAAATAAATGGGTGCGTCCTGTAACGTTTTTTAAAGGTGTTTTTGTTTTTGTTTTTCTAAAATAAAAATGAGAATGAAAACAGTGTTTTCGGTTTCAATTTCGAAATCCAAATACGCGTCTAGTAACATTTCCTGGAAGTTGTATTTCGAATATGAAAACGTAAAAAACGCGTCCGGTAGTATATCCAAAAAATATAAAAAATTATAAAAAATTGATTTTTTTTTTTTTTAATTTTTAATTTTAGGTCAGTATTTGAACTGATAGCACCAGGACGGCGCCACCATAGCTCGCCCAAGTAGCCGGTGTGCACCGGCGAGGTCGCCGGGATGTGCGACGGCTAGGGCTGGTGGTAGAAAAGGCCGGCGGTGGCTGGACCAGCGGAAGGAAGAAGAAACAGCCGTTGAGAAAGAAGAGGAAGATGGTGGCGTGGGCAGCGCGTGCGGCGGCCTCCGGCGACGTTTTGCAGCGGCAATACCTAGGTTTTGTAGATCGGCTAGTCAGGATTCCGAATATGGTAGTTTCGGCCGAAGAAGAAGAAGAAGGAGAAGACGAAGAAGAAGAAGAAGAAGAAGAAGATTTCGGCGTGAAGAAGAAGATGAGCTGTCGAGCAAGAAGAAAAGAAGAAGGAGAGAAGAAGAAGAAGAAGAAGAAGACGAGCCTGTCGAGCAAGAACAAGAAGAAGATTTCGGCGAGAAGGAGAAGAAGAAGATGAAGGAGAAGAATGTCGACCGTTGTCGAGCAAGAAGGAAGAAGAAAAAAAGAAAAAAAGAAAAAAAAAATAAGTTTTTTATTTAAAGTGAAAAACAAAACGAAAAACAAAATGAAAAACATCAAAAAGTTGTTTTAGAAATTTTTCACTTTTAACACTGATGTTGTTTTTGTTTTTGTTTTTGTTTTTGTTTTGCAAATAAAATGGAAAACAAAATGGAAAACGATAACGAACGCGTATTCGAAATTGGATTTGGAAAATGAAAATGAAAATGAAAATGGGGGCTGCAAAACAATACCGGACAGCCCATAAACGTCTCATGATTTTATACTATTTTAGATTTTTATAAAATCTAAACTTGTGTTGTTCTAAAAAGAGAAAGAATTTGGTTAGAAATTTAAGATCCCAATTTTGTTTAAATCCATGCTTGAGAATTGTTATTATAGTTAGATGGTATCATGAGACCCGATTATGATCATTTTTTTTAAGAGCATCTCCAATAAAAGAGTGGTTTTTGAAAAAAAGATATGTTACATAGGATAGATAGACAGTCAGTTTAAAAATGTATCTTTAATACAGTTGTGTATATTCAACCACAAACTAATGTAGTAAAAAAAATATTAGATATTGTTAACATGACTGCTACTTTCAGAATATCTCCAATGCAAAAGTGGCTTGCATACCAATAATTATTGATATGGCAACAATGTAGAGATTTGCTTCCTATATGACATAAAGATAGACTTGATAGACAATCAATTCAAAATTTGGTCTTTAATGCTTTTGTTTAAAACACATTTATTTTTAATGATGTATCCAATTTTTTTCCTATTTTCTTTTTTTATTTTATTTCCTTACCAAAAATATATGAAAAATTAATGTCAATTTTAAATACTTGTTGAGTCAGTCGAAAAAATAGCTATGCAACAGACAATCTGAAAGTAGACGGTCATATTGACAACATCTAATTTTTTTTACTACAGTAGCTTAAGGTTGAATATGCACAACTGCATTGAAGATACATTTATTAACAGACTGTGTATTTATTCTACGTGACATCTCTTTTTTCTTACAAGCCACTTTTGCATTGGAGATGCTTTCAGGAAGTCTGTTGCACATTCATTTTTTATGTTGACTCAACAAATATTTAAAATTGATATTAATTTTATTTTTGGTAAGGAAATAAAATAAAATAAAAAACTGGAAAAAAAAAAAAACATTGGACACGTCATTTAAAAAAAATAAAAAGTGTTTTAAATAGAAGCATTGAAGACCGGATTTTGAGTTGATACTTTATGCCACATAGAAAATAAGTCTTTTGATATTATTACCATATTAATGATTATCGGTATGTAAGCAACTTTTGAAGATAAATTGAGTTAAGCATGGTAATCTGAAATTAGACAAAACCATGGAGATGCCGATTTTGTAAAAGTAATGCATATCAAAGCGTATTAATTTTTTCAGATAAATTGCTACCGTTGAATTAAATATACAGCACGTTTATTTTCTAAGCTATACAGCTATACTACGATTTATTTTACTTTACAAAATTTAGAGGAATAAGGCTCCGCTATCAATATTATATAGACATATAATTTCTAAAATTGTTTAAGGGCGCAACTTACAAATTTTGGCTTATTTGATATATCAGATCAGTATTCTAATGGAGAAAATGGACCCATGACATTTTGATATTAGTAATTATTACAGGTGTAGAATCTAACCTCTCCTGACAGTCACTTGCGAGTAACCTAATTAGGTAGTGAAAGCTGAGTTTTGGTTAGGTATTTACTCATTATGGGTGTTGATTTGATGTACTTTTGATATGTATCTTCTCCTCACTTTAATTGTCATCATCTCTATAATCTATTATCACGTGTATAATATGGTAAATCGATGGTCTGGATTATTTTTATTAACTTTTATATTCTTACTTTACAAAAAATATAATTAATCAAGATCATTGATTTAGGTGATGGCAATAGAGAGACAAAATGAGGTGAGAAGGGATCAAAATCCTGATTTTGTCATTTTGATTACCTTATTATGCCACCAATATTCCAATAGTGATTAATGAATAATGATGATTCAAATCTTCTTCCCATTAACTTTTTACAAAGTCGGATGCTATAGATTAATTTCTTGCTTTTATTTTATACAATGACCGGGATTCGAGATCCTTCAAATTTTGTCTGCCGTAGAACTGTAATTAAATATATAAATAATAAAGTCCCCTGCTTGTTCTATTAGTGAATTACAACTGGAAACAAGCAATTCCAGTCTGTTGGCGATGGGTTGAGGAGTGCCTATTAGAGGTTAAATGACTATAAAATATGGGTTACTTTTCCATTTTTGGGCTCAAAAGAAGTATTTTTCTTTTAATTAATAAGGGACAAGTCACAAGTGGGCACAAAGAATGTTGAAAATAGCTAACTAGCTTTATTAATTAGGTAAGAGATCTTAACGAAATGGGTTTGGCTTGGGCCTAGCTTGGTCTAAGAAATGAAACTTCACGGCAGTATACCAAAAGACAAAAAGTCGACAAAAAAAAAAGAAAAGTGAAGCATATAGTTTACTCTAATCAACTCTATATGATTAATTGATTACTTAAATCGATATTATCGACCTTTAACAAACAACTCTCATTAGAGATAGTAGTGCACCTTTTTTCAATACCTAGTGGTCAGGGGTTTAAGTCCTACCATACGTATTTACAAATATGTGTGAGTAGTTTTTTTTCTGATTGATGGGAACAGTTATCTATACTGCACATATATTATCTGATCTTGGTAGGTTCCGATAGCCATATTTTAATAGTTGTAAATGTAATAAAAAAATAACAATTAAAACAATAGGAACTAAGAAAGTAATGAATAATCGCATGCGCTTACTCTTGGGTTCTCAAGAAATACCAAACCAAACACATCTTTTTTTTATTTATAAAAACACAAATGTGTGTTGTGCATATATACCTATACTATAATCCATATATCGTCATATGCATTTCTGTACGTGCATGTACGTACTTATGCCACGCTAATAAAACAAGATCTAAAAGAAAAAGAGAGAAAAAAACCAAGGACAGGCCAAAAGAAGAAAAAAGAAGAAGTGGGAAAACTTTTACAGGCTGAAACTCATTAATGGTAGTTGATCGATGGTATAAAGCTAAGAGATGCCAATCTCGTTCACGTTTTGAAGTACTTGTACGAGGGTCTACCAAGATAAGTAGATAACCCACACCATCACTTCCACGAGAAAAACTTGCATGGGACGGTCCCAGTGACGTGGATATGGGACCGTCCAATCAGAGCACACCACATATATGTGGTGTGCTCTGATTAGACGGTCCCATATCCACGACACTAGGACCGTCCCATGCAAGTTTTTCTCCACTTCCACAAATAAAATGAAGTTGGAGCCAGCATTTTTTTATTTGGAAATTGGAACACTCACTGCATTAAAATAAATTGCATCGACCTGCTGGTCATAATGGAAAAACCTAGAAGATTTAAGAAATATACATAATTCTTTAAAGGGTGCGATATTACCACCCATAAAAGTTATTTGTACACCCAATTTTTTTAAAAAAATTATATTACAAAAATATCCATAACTAAAAATACTAACAAGGGATTCCACCGATTTTCCCTCAACACGTTTCATGTTTGATGGGAAGATCAAATGCTGTCCATCTTTAATCAGATACTGCTGTGGTGGTGAATTGGATCAAGGAGAAGAGTCACCTTTCTTCAGATGTGGGTGTTATTTTAGTTGACATCCTGGCTTTGATCAAAAACCTCGGATGTGTTCCAGACTTCCAGTAAGCTATATTTCGCACAGAGCTAACCAAGTAGCACATCTTTTAGTTAAAAATGCTATAAATTGTGATGAGGATAGGTTCTGGATGGAGGATTACCCCTCAGGTGTTAGATTGGCTGTTAGACTGATTGCTAGTGTACGTTAGGGGTCGTTTGTTTTTTATCTGGAGACTGAACAGTCATGAATTCTTCTAAAAAATTGAATACTGAAACTGAATAACATGTTTTTTTTTTTTTTTTTCTCACATTTGAATATAATGTCAACTTGTTTGTTTTTAAAGATAAAATTGTTTGAAAACAAATTATTTGACATTTATACCCTTATTACTATTAATTGTTATGTATTTTAATTTGATATGTTACAAACAACTAAATAAAAATAATTTAACAAATACTAAACCATTTTTACATAAATATTGATAAGATATCATTCAATGTTAAGATATTATAATATTAAATCATGGTAATATTGGAAATAATTATTTTTGGAAGGATAATCTTGAAAGGAAATATTTTAAATGCAATACAGTGATTTGGAATTAAGTGAAAGTAAAAAATTTTTACTTTTTATTTTAAGTTGTTTGACCACTTAAAAAAAAAAAAAAACAACTTAATAGGTTCACTTCAAACTGATTAAGTGTTAAGTGGAAAAAAACAAATGACTCCCTTAGTCTTCTGTGTTGTTTGTTGTTTGCTTTGTTCCTTAAAAAAATAAAAAAAAATAAAAAAATAAAAAAATAAAATAAAATAAAATAAAAACTTATATGGAAAACAGTCATAAAAATAGAAATTAAAATTAATGGTGAAGAGATTTAGAAGACACATACAAATTATTTATTTTCGATTTTTGTTTTCTTTCCTGACTCATGACAAACCTCGTAAGTACAAGGGATCTTTGAAAAAAGTAAAATAATAATAATAATAATAAATAAATAAATTCAAAAAATGTTATTAATGAAAATAAAAAGGGTTCTTTAAATTTATAGCACTATTTTCTTCTCTACTTTTGTGATTGTCATCAAGTTAATAATTTAAGTTAAAATGACATCAAAATATGGTGATGGACAAAAATGCCCCTGTTTCTATTTTTATTCTTTGATTTTTTTTCTTCAAAAATCCTCAACTGATGGAGATGACCTCACCTGCATCAATGGCAATTTAACATACCTCCAATGGTGGTCAAAAAGACCTCCATTGGAGGTCGATGAAGCACAATTAAAAAAAAATTTAAAAAATAAAATAAAATAAAATTGGGGGCAATAAGTCTCGGGTGCCTCACCTGAGACTTATTGTCTCAAAAAACTGGTAATAAGTCTCGGGTAGGGCACCTAAGACTTATTGCCAATTTTGTTTCCTTTTTCTTTTTTATCTTTTTTTTTTTCATCGACCTCTAATGGAGACCTTCATTAATCGAGGTTTTTGAAAAGAAAAAAAACAGAGGAGAAAAAGAAAGAGAGAGAAAAAGAGAAAATTAAAAAGTAAGAGAATAAGTGGGGGTATTTTTTTCTCACCACATACTTTGAACTATTTAAATAAGAATTATTAATGAAGTGACAATATCAAAAATCAAGTTGGATTTGGTACTATTTATCCCTATTCTCTCAAATAAAATGTTAAAGATCTTTTTTATAGTTATACAAATTTACTAAAGACCTTTGTTTGCAAGGTGGATCGGTGGACAAATATCAAATACGCTAGCAACAAATGTGTTTAAAATTAAAAATGTTGTATGAAGTTCTGGTTAACATGTCATGTCATTTCCTTCAAAAAAAAAAAAAAAAAAAAAAAAAAAAACAAACAAACATGTCATGTTATCTTCTTATTAAATGATAGGGGTTCACATAGGTCAAGGTCAAAGAAATGGGTCAAAGTCAAACCACTAGATAAGATGATATATTAATGTCTCAATATGCTTGACAATCCTCTACAAGACAATACAAGTATACAACTACAGGAGGAATGGTTTAGCTTGGCATATAAACCTAGTGCAACAAAATACATGACCAGCTCTTGCATTTATGAGGCAATTAGGGTCACAATCAGTCATAATGATACAATGTTGATATTTTCATAAAAATTTGGATTTGCATTAAATACGTACACAATCGATAAGATAATAAATATTGTCCTTTATTATCCAATAACAGTTCAGATTTAATATGGGGGTTATGAACTTATGTTTAAATATTCATCACCTCCATATAAAAAGAAGAACTAAATAACTAACTGATTCAAGTCAGCATTTGGTGTGAGCATCGGTTAATTACAAAAAGGCAGATGCAATTCTCTTAGGCAGATACAAAAAGCCTAGGTTAGGTCATCAATGGCGTCGTCCAACACAGTTACCGGTGTTGTTTCTTCAGCTTCAAACTCTTCTTTTACAGTTAGTTAGTTACAAGCACATTCTTTTCCTTCACATCTTAACTTCAATCTTGCCTTTAAAGTTATATCAAACGAATTATGAGTTGTGGAAGTCACAAGTTCTACTTGCTATTCATGCTTTTGATCTTGAGGTGTTTGCTCTTGGTGAGTCAACGAGTCTGAATATGTTCATCGAAACTGTTGTAGAAGTCTCTGGAGAGTGTATTAAGTCTGTGAATCCAGATTTTCTTCAATGGAGGAAAACTAACCAATACTTGTGTGTTGGTTGTATTCGACTCTTAGTTCTTCGATTGTTGGTTAAGTTACACACTTTACCCCTTCTTGTGATGATTAGAGTAAGCTTGAGAAGCTTTATTCTCACCAATCCCTAGCTAAGATCATGCAAATTCTATCTCAATTGCAATAGATGAAGAAAGGATCTATGACCATCTCAGACTATATGTGTTACAGATGAAATCCTTGGTAGAATGTTTGGCTGCAGCAGGTCAACCTGTTAGTGATAGAGATCTCTTGATGAATATTATGGAAGGTCTTGGCAATGAGTATGATGCAGTTATTGTAACTATCACTGCCTTATAAGGATCTATCTCTCTTGAAGATGCTTAGTTTTTGCTAATGAGCTATGAGACTCGGTTCGAACAACAAGAATCCTATGCTTCACTTGTTCTTGCTTATGCTTCTGCAAATTACTCTCAATATGGCAATCAAAGAGGTGGTTGACAACAATCTAGAAGAGTAAGATCGAGGAGGCACGGGACGTGGTTTTGGAAGGTCCAACTCAAAGCCAATCTATCAACTGTGTGGAAAAATAGGTCACTATTCAGCCATATGCTATCACAAATATGATCAGAACTTTCAAGGCAACAAACCAATGCAACAAGTAAATTTTAAACAAGGAAACACACAGAACAATCAGTTCTCAGGTGGTTAGAGGAGCAATTCCAGCTCTGGCTTACTAGTTTCTTCTCTAACAACAGTTGCTGATCCCTCATGGTACATTGACAGTGGTGCAACGAATCACATAACACCTGATACTGGAAATCTGTCAATCAGACTAGTATACAAAGGGCAAGAGAAGCTAGTAGTACGTGGGAAATGGTAACCAACTTCCTATATCTCATATTGGACTTTCTGTTATTTCCTCACATGCACACCCTAAACACTCAATGCTATTAAAAAACATTCCTGATCATGTTCCTAAAATAACTAAGAATTTACTTAGCATACCACAGTGCAATAGAGATAATAATGCAATAGTATAATTTAATGCTGATGTTTTTTTTTTTTTATTAAGGATCAGAATTCGAAAAGGGTTCTTCAACAAGGGTTTCAGAGAGATGGATTGTCCCATCTTAAGTTACCAGCCTCTTATAACTCCAAGTTTGCACCTGGTGTGTCTCCAAACTCTAAGTTTGTTGTCTGTTTTTCTGATTTCAAGTGTAGTTCTTTTGATAATAATCTAGCAGCAGATGTACTTGCTTTCCTCTGCTTAGACCATACAGTCAACACAAATTTAATTTTTATAACTCAAAGTGTCTTTTCAATGGCATTTACAAACCAAAACTTCATATAGCAGCTACAACTACCTCTCTATCCTCCTTCGAACCAAAGAATGTTAAAGAAGCATTACAAGATCCTAACTGGAAGCTTGCAGTGGATCAGGAGTATCAGGATCTCATCTCGAACAATACATGGTCACTTGTGCCTTTTACTTCCAATATGAATATAGTTGGCAAAAAATGGATTTTTCGGGTAAAATACAATGGTAATGGCAGCATTTAGAAGTACAAAGCTAGGTTAGTGGTCAAGGTTTTCATCAAGCTACTGGTCTAAACTACTTTGAGACATTCAGCTCTGTTGTGAAGTCCATCACCATCCGCGTTGTGCTAAGTCTTGTTGTTTCTTAGGGTTGGATTGTTGAAGAACTTGATGTAAATAATGCATTTTTTTAATGGGGAGCTTCAAGAGACTGTATGTCTCAACAAGAGGGCTTCATTAAGCCAAATTATTCTCACCTCGTGTGCAACTAAACAACTCCTTCTATGGACTTAAACAGGCTCTACGAGCCTGTATGAGAAGCTGAAAGCAGCACTCTTACAGAGAGGGTTTACAAACTCTAAGGCAGACAGCTCTTTATTTGTTCTTCATCATCATTAAGGTGTTATTCTAGTACTTGTTTATGTTTATGATATACTTGTAAAATGATCCAGTAAGGCTCTTATCTTTGATGTAATTCAACGTCTCAGTTATACTTTTGCTTTAAAAAGGTTAGGCTCACTGGGTTATTTCCTGAGATTTGAGATTGAGAGGTCAACTCAAGGGCTCCATGTCTCTCAAACCAAGTATGCAACTTACCTATTGACAAAGAACAATATGCTGCGCGAATTCTAAACCATGTCCTACTCCAATGGTTTTTGGGGCTAAACTTTCCAAAGATTCTAGTGAAGTGTTTTCATACCCCTCTCTCCACACAAGCATTATTGTTGCTCTACAATATCTCACCATATCCAGACCTAATATATCATTTGCGATTAACTAGCTTAGTCAATACTTGTCCACTCCCACTACCACTCATTGGTTGGCATGCAAGCGAGTGCTTAGATATATCAGAGGTACATTAAACTTTGGTATGTTCTTCAAGCCTGCAAAGTTTCTCAAGTTGACTGGATATACTGATGCTGATTGGAGAAGGTATCTAGTTGACAGAAAATCAACATCAGGTCTTTGCATTCTTCTTGGGGACAATCTCATTACCTGGGGTGCTCGAAAACATAAGGTAGTTGCTCGCTTAAGCAGCGAGGTTGAGTATAGAGCATTAGCACAGGCTGTCACTGAAATGGTTTGGCTTCAATCTTTGTTTGAACCTAAAATTCCACTTCCAGGGATTCTAATCATCAGGCGTGATAATAATCCGGAGAGATGGACATTCACTTCATGAGAGAAAAGATTGAATCCAATTCTCTAGATGTCAAATATGTTCCCTCTGAAATGAGCTGGCAGATATCTTCACAAAACCTTTGCCAAATCTTCGCTTTGAGTCACTTCGACACAAACTGATCTTGGACAATTCCAAGCTTAGTTTGAGGGGGATGTAAAGGTAAGTGCAGCACCAGAATCCTAAGCTCAAGAAGTTTAGAATTCAAAGCTAATTCTAAGCCTAGTGTCAACTCAAGGTTGTATGTGTACATATTACTATATTAGAGAGAATTGTACCCACAGCCCCTAAGGTTTGGCTTAATTGTAACTAGATAGTAAAAGATGGTTAATCTACACTCACACCCCCTTGACTGAACAGATACCCAATTACCCATCAACAACTAACACTGTAAGGGTATAAGGGTCTTTACATGATCTTAATTAAAATATAAACATAAAAAGAAAAATGAAAACGTTGGAAGGGAAAGGGGAAGGGATTCCAACCATCTCACGTATCATCCTCCACCTTCCACGTCGCGTACAACGACATTAGTGGAGCACTGACCATCCACCAGCTTACTTTACTGTCCAATCTCTCAACTATCTGCTCTCTCCATCGGCATTTTTCACCGGTCTCGTATTGTGTAATGGGTTTTGAAAGATTTGAAGAATTATGATGGTTTTGGGTTTGAAAGCAGCGGGGTTATGACATGGACATGGGTTTGGGTATTTAATATGGTATTGATTTTATTTTGGTTTTTAGGGAGTTAGATTTTGTTTTAGTGTTCTGGGTGTTGATTTTGTCTATGATGTGATTTTTTTTTTTTTTTTTTTTTTTTTGTTGAAAGGTGACTCTGTTGTGAAATTAGTGGGTGGGTGTTGATGTTTTAACTTTGATGGAGGAAAAATCCATTAGTTTGTGTGGAGGTCCTAACTCCGAAGGAACCCAGTAAATTATGCAACAAGTAGAGGAAGAAGAAATGTAGCAAAGGAAAGTAAAGGAAAAAAATAAAAAAATTGTGTTTTAGTGGAGGTCTTGTTTCTCCTTCATTGGAAATGAGGAGGCATAACCTCTGTCGATATAAGCCATGGAAGCCGCTGGAATGTGGTCACCATTTTGTAACAAAATTTTTATTTATTTTTCAAATAATCTAACTAATAAATTTATTATTATTATTCTATTTTATTTTTTCAACTGGTTTTGGATTGTGAAAATAATTGAAGTTCTATGGTTTGAAAAAAAAGATCGGAAGACGGTGGATAAGATTTTGTTTGGTGGAAGGGGAGGAGGCGCTGTATTCCTTCAAGGTTTTTTTTTTTTTATCTATTATTATTTTATTTATTTATTCATGGTCAAATTAGCGGAACTGTAACTTCCTTCAACTCTTGGGTGTGTCTTTGAGTAATAAGTATCTTTCTCCATTTGGGTGCAGTTAATCCAACCTTACAGATTGTGGATACAATTCTTCCTGCATATTAATAATGAGGAAAAGACAAAAAGCAATATCACGACAACGACAACAGAGGAAGGTGAAGTATCACCACAAAATTTTTTATCGACAAACTACCAGGTTTTTTCCAAGCAAATTCAACCACAGAAAGTCCTGTGATGAGTCAAATCACAGCAGTCATGCACAGTACTCTGATGAGACCAAGATAACTCTATAAAAAAAAAAAAAAAAAAAAAAGCTAAAGTGTTGGCTTTCTCGATTTTATAATCTAGATTTATGTCTTGTTTTTTCATATTTGTTATGAATAACTATAGGATTTTAGATTTTAATTTCATTTGAACGAATTTCAACATGGATTACTACAAAAGAAGACTATAATCACATATTCACATATTCAAACCTTAGTCACATATTCAAACCTAAATAAGTTTTTTTTTTTTTAAAGAAAAATTAGTGGTAGATTGATAAGAACGCTATTTAAGTTAGTCGTAAAAAACCACACATTCAGTGGAAAATGTGCTAATTAAATCTATTTTTCATAAGATAACGAACGTTAATTAAAAATAATAATAATAACAATATTGAAACTTTTCTTTATAAGATAAGAAAATACCTTCCTTTCAAAGTTAAGGATTGACGCACAAATTAAGATAAGAATATCACGATAATGATATCATGATTCATGAATTCGTGATGCAGGAGCAGGAGTAAAATCAAAATTCGTGTTATGTAATTATTTATTATTATCATGGGGGGCCCACCGTATACATGACGAAAATCATCAACTATAATGTAAGATTTTCAACATTCAAATTTCAACACAATCATCATTTATTTCTTCATTACAAGAGTGGATCTTTCACTAAAAGACTCAAAAGTCATATGAAGTGGCACATTTACAAACCACGGCACCGAAATTACACTAATACAACATCTAAAAAGCAAATTAAAGTTTGATGAGAAACATCCGAGAATATCCAAACACGTAAAATTCACGCTTGTAGACTTTTGTTTAGTAAGCTTCATGCTCCCCCTGTTCATCCAAAATCAAAACATCATCCCCATTCAAATTATTTTGAAACTTAAATAAAATATAAAACCCTCAACATGTGGTGTAAAATTAGAAGATAATTAGCTTACTTTCTTTGGGATGATGAAGTCCACAAACTTGCCCTTACCCTTATTGCCATTGCCAGTTGGAGACTTGTGACCATGCTCTTTAACTCCTCCTGTATATTTGACTATATACTGTCTCACAAATTTCTGATATATAAAAGCTGCCCCTCTGAACTGTGGAAGAACCAGCCATGCCATCAACACCAGCTTCGCTGTGTACCAGATTGGAATCCTGAAATTTCAAACAAAACAAGTTAAAACCAGTTTATAAACACCATACACTTGTGTTGTGAATTTGAGATTTCAGTCAAATTACCATTCTAAAATGGGTTGGAGAACCATCTCTGTCAGAGTTAGAAAGGAATACAATATCCAATAAGCAAGCCACTGCTCATCGTCCACCTTTGTTGTGCTCTCTATGGCTATTACCGACGCATATCTATTAAAAAAGAAAAAGAAAAAAAATCAATATTTAATCACTTACAAAATAATGAATTAAAACATTTAATAGAGCAGCAAAAATAGATCAGCAGAGTGTCTTACAAGGGGTACAGCAACATCAAAACCGGCCTGCATATATTATGGTAATTAAACAGTCAGAGATTAGACACAACTACAAAAAAAATGAAGAGAGAAAAAGATCAAGCAACGAGAGTTTTACCCAGCAAGTGCGTGAACGTAAGTGAGAAAAGTCCATAAACGATTCATATCTATCGACTGTTTTCTGGGTTATTAATGAAAATAACAGAGAGAAGAAAACAAAGAAACTGATTGTTGAATCAAGTAAAAGAAGAAGGCCAAGGCTGTTATAGTGTTATTATCAAGTGAGTTGGGTGGACCAATTGAGGGGGATATTTATAGAAATAAAGGTTGAAGACACGTGGCAATCGTCGAGGCAGTATCGGATTCTGCCTTAAACGTGTCGACCTAGATTTAGCACCGGCCAGATGGGTTTGGTGAAAGTTAATTTTTTTTTAATTCAAGAATCAAGGGCATGGTGCCATGGCGGTACTGATAAATGTCTTATTTACTTTAACAAATCTCTCATCATTACTTTAACAAATCTCTCATCAAAACCTAATTGCTTTGTTCCTTTCCCCAAGCGGCCAAGCACAAGCCACGTGTGCATGTGTTTGTGGGAAAAAGAAGTCGGTGACAACCGGCACGTGCCGTTACTTGGGAATATCCAAATTATGTTGGGACAATTGGGACGGATTCATCAACACAAAATGACCTCTGGTTGTGGGTTTCTGTCTTTATGATTAGTGGTATTTAATTTTTGCTGGTACAAAACAGTTGGGCATCTGGGGTCCATCTTTTGGATTAGGTCGGCCCAAGGCTTAAAGTATGGGTACTAGATCATTCTAGGCTTCGCTGAAAATGATCGTACGCACTGCTATAGTGCTATGCAAGTGAATTATGTTATAACAATTAGCCGTGGGTCATACCATTGCAAAGGTTCCGTACTTCCGTTTATGTCGATGGATCGGATTCGGGCGGGTTTTGACAAACCCGTATTCCATTTCAACACTCAGTTTCCATCAATTGTAATCTTTGGAGTAAACAAAAAACGGAGGAGGCAGAGCTCCCACTAGCAAAAACAGAGCAAAGACAATAGGATCACAAAACACAACCCAGACGAAGAACCCAGCAGCCAAAAAGGCAAAAGGCAAAAGGCAAAAACAGAACAAAACAGAGCTTAGAAGCTGATTACCTTGAAGGTCGATTGGGTTGGAGAAGGTTGAACTCTTGCCTTCTTGACGGATTCGAGATTCTGAGAGGTCGCATTTCGCTTGTGTCTTTGTTGGGTTTTGGGGTTTATGCTTATATTCGACTACCCTTTGTGTTCTTCTTCGGATTCTTCTTCTTCTTCAGATTCGGCGGGTTAGGGATTCAGATGGGGTTATTCGACTGTGTTTGTGTCCTGTTTTGGGGTTTAGATAGTTTGGTGGGAAAAATAAGTGATGAGGGTAAATGGGTAATGTTGAAGAGGTCAAAAAATTTCTAAACAGACTGCACACCAACTTTTTGTGAATATTACATTATTACCACTCACCCATTCAAAAAGTTTCGGATAATCTGTTGACAGAAAGATTTTTGGATCAGCCATTTTGATCTCTTTACATTTGATTTTTATCCCCTGATGATAAGAAATGAGCACACACCGAAAGATGTTCATGGTAAGCCCCAACCAAACCTTTTTTCTGTGAACATGAATGAGTGTCTATTCCGCATAAGGAAGCAAAGTCCTATGACTTGATTTAAATTCTACAAAGAAAATTCTATGAAGAAAAATTCTATATTTTTTCAAGTGTTGACTGTTACAAATTCTATATTGTAGATTTTTTTAATTTTTTTTTAAGTGTTGACCATTATGAATTTTGAAAATGAATAAAAAGTCAAATGGTGTAAAAAAAAAAAAAAAAAAATTTCAAGTTCACTATTCAATGAAAAAAAAAAGAATCGAAATGAAGTATTTCTAGATTTTTTTTAAAATAAAAAAATTAGGTTTTTATAATGAATCACAGTATTTAATATATATAATATACGGTCCCGATCCTATCAGGATGCACTGATATAACTTTATCAGGATATTGAATATGAGCCACTCATTTATAACAGTGATTTGACAGTGCATACATACCAAGTCAAAGTATGTAAAACGAGTGGCTCACATTCAATATCCTTATATAATTCTATCAGGATGCACTGATAGGATAATTTCCGTATATATATATATATCAAAAGATAGAAAGGATAATTTTGAACCAAATGAGGTGTCTTTAGAATTTTTTTAAAATTTAAGTTTTTATGATGGAGTGTCTTTAGAAAAGAAGTGTCAAAAAATAAAATTGGATTGTAAGGGGAAAATCTCTTAAATAAAATAAGTGATGGAAAATCATTTTAAAGGGCACTTTGGTAACTTCATCTTTTTTGTGTGGATATTTTTGCAAGTTTATTCATAAGTGGACAATTTTGCTCCTTCAAACATAGGAAAGGCCATTTTGCAATCACCCCCAAATTAAATATGTTTGATGATAAATTCTGTCGAACCTCGACATGATCTCGTCCAGAAGGGACCTTTCCCCAAATATTTCGAGGTTTGTTTGCCACTAATTTTTGGGCCAGTCGAGGCTACTGACCGATGATTTGGGAATCTCACACCTCCTATATTGATGTATTGCTATGAAAAGTCAAGTGGTTCTTTTCTATGTCATTCCACCTCTGGTTTTGAATCCATCAGAAGCAGTGATCGAGTTCTTGGGATTCGTGTCTACCTTAATCTGTAGCGTTTGAGAGAGTTAATTGTGGTGAGATTGTTCTTATTTTCTTCTCAATATTGTTATTCCTCATCTCGTTATTTATGAGAGGCGTTGTTTGTGTACCCATTATTGGTGATAATAGTGGAGATATTATTCGGAGTTTGACCTGTGTATGTAGGCTTACACCAAATCATGTAAATCATGTGTTGTTTTTTACGATATATTGTTTTCATCTTTGGTTGTGATTTTGCTTAACTGTTAAGTTGTTTTATGTTTTCTACAATTGGACCAATGTTTGTTTTATGTAGGCTTACGCCGCACCCGTGGGCACCCGCTCGAACCCGACCCTATAGGGTCAGGTTCGGGTGGTCATTTCACAACCCACGGACAAGTGTGTGTCTAAAATTTGAACCCGTAGCGGCTTTGGGTGCGGGTGCGGATTTGAAAAAAGAACCTGCACACCCGTAAAGCTATAAAAATTATATAATATTTATTATTTAAAAGATTATAAATTTAAACTCTAAGGGAAACTTTTTATCTATACAAGAGAATAAAATATAAAAATTTAACTCATTCCGAAAAACAAGAGTGTAAGATTCTACCATTGGCTATATATAATGATCTTTGGCTCTTTGCCTCAGGTAAAAAACACACTTGAAATGAGTCGAAAGCATCTTCAATGGTACTCTATTTTTCTATCTCCAAGAAATTTTTTTAGAGTTTCATTGTTTGGTACTTTAAATTTAAAGTACCAAATTTGAAACTCTAAATCCACTTTTTAACATTATTTATTCCATTTGTACACAATATCCATATTTACCTTTTTAATTTAATTCATTATTATATAATAAGTTTGAATTTATAACTTTTATCATCATAAAAATCATACGATTAAAATTTTTTCATCTAAATCTTTAAAATGAGACTAATATTGAATATTGATTAATAATATTTTATTTATCAAAATTTACTTATTCTTACCATACTTTATATTATTTGTATATTAATTATTATAAGTTATCAATAAAATAAATACATTAAAACTTCCAAATGAAAATTATAGTAACATAAACATATTAAAATAAGGATAGCAAAAAGAAAACAAAAAACAAAAAAAAACATAAATAATAAAATATTAATATTTCGGTAGGTCATCTAAATGACTTTCATATCCACCTAAAAATGATTCACCTTATATTTGGGAATTACGAGTGATTTTTTCAATAATTTTTTATTTATCAAAATTTATTTATTCTTTCCATACTTTATATTATTTGAATATTAATGAAAATTAGGTAACAAATAAAACATGAAAGAAATTTTGATGAAAAAATTAGATGATAAAAATTTGGTTGAAAAGTTAGAAAAGAAATAACTAAGTAGGGGAAAATTAGTCAAAAACTGTTAGACAATAAAAATTAGGTACAAAATTGTTTGATAAAAAAAATTAGATAAAAATATATGGGAGAATATAAATGTTATATTTTACTAAAAGTAAACAAAAATTAAAAATGTTAATAAAATAATATTTGTTAAAATTTAGTTGAAAAATAAAATTATATAAAAATAATTTATTGAAGAAAGTAAAAATCAATAATGAAAATATAAATTATTTGAAAATAGAAATAAAATAGATAAGGATAAAGATTATGGTTGGAGTAAAAAAAAATTAGACATGGAATATGTATAGAATATTCCCTTTTAAAACTCTATTTTAAAGATAAAGATAGAGTATGTGTTAGAGATGCTCTGAAGCTTTCACACTCTACTAAGTTTTTTTAATCTTTAAAATTTTAATTATTTTTATTAATAAAAATAAAAGAAAAATGAAATATTTTGTTTATCTAAATAATATAGAAATATTGTTCAAGTTTTATTTTGCAGCTATGACCCATGGACCTGTTTAGTTTCACAGGTTTATGGGCGGGTGGGGGTGCCCCAAAAACCTGCTGGTGGAATCCATACTCAAACCTGTTATTTTTGTGAGTTCGTGATCGGATTTGAATGGCAAAAAGTTTCGTCGGTTCGGGTTTGAGATTTACAATACCAGCCCGAACCCAACCTATTGCCATTCTTAGGCAGGCATGACTTGTTGTGAATAAACAACACAGTTCCGACAATACCAGCTTTTATAGAATATGATTACCAACTTCTCCTTCTCCTCCAATTGTAACCTGTGACGCAAAGGCATGAGAAAATCCATGAAAGAAATTATGGATGGATAATGTATCACATTCATGAACTCACTTAGCAGTTAGCACCCACAAAGACGAGCATCCCCCACAAAGCATGAACAATAGTTTATGAACATTGACAACACAACAGACAAAGACCAACACCGAAATATTCCTCCTCGCCAAATTAACCAATGTCAGAAGCCAATAATTACAGGCTTGCCATAGAAAAAAAAAAAAAATCCTTACTTTAGAAGGAATACGAAGCGCCACATATCATTTCCGTTGTTGTATTCCAATAAAAAAAAAACTTTGCACCAAGCAGAGATTGCTGAAAATCAAAACAACTAGAAACATCTCGTTGTTGCAGAGCCACAAGATAGCCACTTTTATCAGAAGATTGACTTGTTTTTTTGAAAGGCCAAAAAAGCAAATCAACATATCAACGTATTTTGAGGCCTATGGTATCTCCAATGCAAAACACTAAATATCACACTAAATTAGTGTAAAAAGAGAATTTTGTGAGAATAATCTTACACTAAATTTTTTTTTCCCACTCCAATGCATCCAACACCAATTTGGTGTAAAAGAGCATATTTACAAAATATTTTCTCAATAAAACTTTATACAATACTAATTAATTTCTATTAGTTAACTTAAACAAATGATTAATTTTTTGACATAAAAAATATTATTCTTAAATAATTAATTGAATAATATAAAAAATAAAATAATAATTACTCACATAATTTTACCCTAAATTTTCATCATAATATTATTCAACTTATTTATCCAACTAATGTTAATTATATATTGTTAGTTGCTTTATTTTAGATTTTTTTTTTTTTTTTTTTTTTTTTTTTTTTTTTTTTGTGGTCATGTATTTTTGAAGTATTTTGTCATGTATTTTTTTTTGAAGTATTTTGTCATTTCTTTAATTACACTAAATTAAGTTAATATAAAAATTTACCATTAGTTAAATGCATAATTAATAAGTAAAAAAATAATTTAAATATATACATTAATATTGGTGTCATTTTAAAGATCTCGACGAGATCTTTCCAACGGTATAATTTTTAAAGGGTCAGTGATTTCTAAAGCCACTGATTTGATGAGACAGTCCCTAAATGGCCATTAATTTTTCAAAATGGTTCAAATTAACCATTTTATAGAAAGAAAGTATCAATTGTTGCCACTTTGACCATTAATTGTTTGAAGTCCATTTGCTTATATAATAATCAGTTAGAAATCTGCTTGCTTATGTCATAATTTGCTTATATGATTTTTAATTCAAAAATACTTCTTTTATTTTCTTTATGTTTCTTCAACAAAGCCACACGATCCCTTGTTTCATATGTTATTCTTGTATTTCTCTTTCTCTTTCTCTTTCTCTTTCCTATATCTTAAAGTCTCTTCCTTTTTTGTTCTCTTTAACTCCATTTTTTTTTCTCTTTTTTATTTCACGGCTGCAATTGTTTTATGGCTAGCACCTGGATGTGTTGATTATTATAATAAATCTACTGTACTTCACAGTTTTTTTAGTGAATTATAAGGAAATAGTTTGTTGTAATACATAATTTATATGAGTGATTTGCGTGAGCCTTGTCAAGTAAGTGAAAACGATATCTCCATTCAAATGTTTTATATAGCATCATGATCTTGTATGTGGATCATGAGCAAGCTTGTAAGCACACTTTGGAACATCATCTACTAGAAATATGAAATTTTATTTGATTGCTTAAAAAAATGATTAAATAATAAATTAATCAGGAAATAAGTTTGATGTCACCCTAAATTAATCAGGAAATTAATCAGGAAATAATAGTAAGTTTGATATCACCCATAAAAGGAAATATTGCCCATAAAAAATAAATTAATCAAATCATTAATTTATATATATAATTAAATAATAAAAATACAAAAAATATTGCCCATAAAATTCTTTATAGGTGCCATGTCAAATATAACGGCAGTTTTCTATTAGATTTTGACAGAATGGCAGCCAATGAACAATGTTTTGTCAAAATTGTGATTTTGGAACAATTTAAATAGTGAATGGTCTTTTTGAGACTCCACCCACCAATGAATGGTGTCTAGTGCTATTTTCTCATTTTTAAAATAAATACTATTATAAATAAGAGTGGGAGGGTTAAATTAGGAATTGTAATAAATATAAAACATTGATTTGACAATTTAATAAAAGAAATAAAAAAAATAGTGTTGAGTGAATAGTGTTACACCAATATGAATTGTAACCAAACCCCTTTGGCGTTTGTGAGAACCTTTTAAATTACTTCACTACTTTATTCAAAAGGATCTCGACGGTTTCCACTCAGTTTCGTTTATATATATGGGCTTTCCTATGTTTGTCTTCATCAAGCCCTTTCCTTTCTTCAATTTGCAATTCAATTAGATGTGAATTGTTAATTAAATGAACCATTACTATGTAACCCTATTCCTAATAGATTGACCCTAAAATAGCATATCCAAATTATAACAAAGCCCATAGAAGCCATAGTTGTAGAATTAAAACCTTTCAATTTTTATTTTTTTGAGTATGGAAATAAATCCCGAATATAGTCCAAGTAATAAATGTCCAAGTTTCCTTTAGATCTCAATCCCAATATGGGGGTATTGGTGTAACAATATTCACTCAACACTAAATTTTGTCGTGGAAATTGAAATTTAGTGTTGCATTGGAGCAACCTTTTACACTAAATTAGTGTTTTACACTAAGTTAGTGTTGCATTGGAGATGGCCTAAAGGGAGAAAAAAAGAGAGACCCTATGTATATATATATTATAAATAAAAATAATTAAAAAAAAAAAATAGCTTTTCATGCTTTTTGATATGTAAAATTTTTAATTAAACTTTTGTTTTCAAGATTTTCTAAAAACTCTTTTTCAATTGATAAAAGAGCTAATCCATTTATGATCTTAAATAAGTTTTATTAATTTTAATTTTGAAAAACTTCTCTCAGTTGAAGAAACTGTTATAGATATTTTTAATAATATTCTATAGGCTATACATTTATTTGGAAAAGAATCAATTTTTTTTTTAAAATAATGTTTCAACTTCAGTTTGTATTTAATCTCTCTTAAGATTTTTAACTCAGAAATAAATCAATACTATTTATATCACAACAACTGTCATGAGTTAAAACAAATTCAAGAATAAGACAATACATTTTAAAATTATCATCGTCTAATCATTTTAATTTTTTAATATCAAATAAAAAAACCAAAAATTCTCTAAATTATTGAAATTGCTCAAATCTACCGTGAATAGAGCAAGTAAACAACAACAATTAGCAAGTAGTAACCATATCAAAATTAACCACTTTATTCATCAAACAGTTAGAAAAAAATAATCTAAATTCTTAAATTTGAATTTACATACATCAATCTCTTCTTAAGGATAATATAAATAATAAATTTAAAGAATATTGTAGATTGCGAAGATGTAATTTGTAAGTTGTAAGAACAAAAAATTATAACAAGATAGCTTCTTTTGACGATCTAATTTTTTCTTTTTACACTTCTTTCTAAAAAACCTTCATTCTCAAAATTTAAATTTAAAAATTATTCTAAAGACACTTCATTTTGTTACAAGATTATTCTTTTATCCTTTTTTGAATTAAATTATTAAAAAAAAAGAAATTATCTCTCCTAAATCATTAGATTAATTTTTACATATTAAATACTCTCTCCTAAATTTTTAATTACTATATTAAACTCTCTCTCCTCCAATACATATCTCTAATTTTAGAAAAAAAAAAAAAAAAACTTACTAATAAGCTTGATTTTTTGGAACCGTATGTATGTATATATATATATATATATATATATATATATATATATTTATATTTAAATCGAAATATGAAAATGTTTTTTGTTACTCTTGTAGGTATGTAATTGGCTAGAGAACTTTAATTCTTTCATCAGTCTTATAAATTCGGAGTTAATCGAATCTAGTTGCAACAATTCAAACTTTCATATATCTTTTTTTTTTTAAGAAAAAATTTGACTTTTTTAGTGTATATATATAAATTACTGTTAGTAAAAAACCAAAATATTCATAAGTTTTTTTTCTTTAACTATTAATCAGAGATTGATCGAGAAAGTATGGAAATATGATTTTTTATTTTTATTTTTTAAAAAATGGAGAGAGATTAATTAGGAGAGAGTGTTTAATATGGTAATAACAGATTTAGGAGAGGGAGTTTAATACATAATATTTAATTTAATCATTTAGGAGAGAGAATTCTTTTTTTTAATAATTTCTTTAAATTTTTTGTCTTGTTTAGTAATTTTAATTTAGGTTAAAATTGTCATTAATAAAAAAAATTAAATTGGAGTGTGAATAAACAATTTGTGGATTGTAAGGAGAAGCTCTCTTATAACAAAGAGAGTTGTAGACCTGTATTGTTGTAGATAGAAAAGAAAATAATTTTTTGTTATATAGATAATTTTTAAACGGTAAAATAGAAGTAGAAGTTTAAGAGTTTTTTTTAGTGATAATGATTCTTGAAAAAGTGGATTTAAAAAAAAAAAAAACTAGAAAGTGGATATTCAATAATTATTTAATATTATTAATATAATCCTATTTTCTAGGTATGAGGCCCAATAATTAAGTAACAAAAAAAACCCTTCAGTTTATTTTTATCACAAAGACATTAATTTTTTTAATAATATCTTTAAAGTTTATAAATAATGGGGGCCCCTATTTTATTGCCATTTTTTGAGACCATATGTGTATGCTTTGTTTGCTTTGCCCTATAGCCGGCACTGAACCTGAGAAGAAGAAGCACAAGTAATGTTTAGAATAAGAGCCGCTTCCTCGGTTTCAAAATCTCTAATCAAATTTGAACTCCACTGGCCCAAAGTGTTTTGAGTAAGGGTGTGCATTTTTCGGTTTGGTTTAGGTTGAAGCTCAATGTCAAACCAAACCAAACTAATGTGATTTTCCAAATTGACTCAAACCAAACCGGTAAAAGTCATGTTGGTTTGTACAATATGAGGTTGGTCCGATGGTAACCTATCACTCACACCCGCACTAAAAAAAATCGTGTTGGTTTCGATAGATTTATCGATTTAGATTTACAATCAAAAATCATTTTTTGTATTATTATAAGAAAAATATTTAAATAAGAAATATACATAACAACAAATAAACAAATACTAAAACATATATGGTCCAAATAAATAAACTTAGTTCTTAATTCCAATTGATATAAGCTAACATGGGCGTAGCTCAGCTGATAGATAGATAAGCTTGGGACTTGAGTTAATGACTCATAAGTCAGCGACTCGAATCCTACCAATAACAAAAGCTTCAAAAAAAAAAAAAAAAAAAAATACCTGGATAAATGGATACTGCTAAAAAAAATATAAAAAAATTCCAATTGATATATTAAAATACTCAAAGTATCGTAGTTTATGATGCCCAAAAACTTGGAACCCTTCATCCAATGTCTTCGAAGGAACATCAGTAGCAATTAGAGAAAGGGATCACAAAGTTAATTAATTTCCTCTGTATCAAACTACATCTAATGAAAGTACACAAATCAAACTACATCTACAAAATGATGAAATTTTCCTCCATAGAGAAAACGTAAGGGAAAGCTTTTTCGTGATAGGTAGAGGAAGACTTGAAGAGACGATTTGTATTTTGGCTATTAATTGAAACTAAGAGGGGGATTTTGATCATTAATGAAAATTTAGCTATTGATTTTTTTTAAAGCTAAATTTATTTTGAGTAATATTGTACTATACAATCCAAAAAAATTAGTCCAAAATTCAATCCAAATGATGTACCAAATGAGTTGTCATCACCACACAAATCATGGGGTGATGTGCAGAGACGTAACTAAGATTGAAGACCAGGGTGGGCTAGAATTTGTTTTTTTCACTACTACAAAAAATGCAAAAGAAATCGGTTATTTATATGGAAGAAATCGGTTTTGAAAATTTTAAAACCAATGTCTTTTTGAGTGATTTAGAAAAAAAACGCAAAAGACATCGGTTTTTAACCGATGTAAAACAAGAGAAAAGAAATCGGTTTTTGTTAAAACCTGATGTAAAATTGATGTAATAAAAAAATTAATCCCACCGTCACCGGCCACCACCGCCAGCCAACCCCATCTCTGATAATAATGACAATTAATTGCCATTATGTGGAATCGAACTTGCAACCTCAAAGTCAAAGTGGTAAGCCTTTACCGCCTGACTACAAGATTGGATATGTTAACAATTGCACAATATTTATATATAACCTATATGAGTTGTTAGAAATTAAAAAAAAAAAATTAAAAAAAACCTGTTTGATAAATTTAAATTTACTCAACTAATCAAAATTCTAATTTCTACTACAAACATATACATATTAAATAAATTTTATTGGTGGGTTTATTTTCATTTCATTTTTTATTGTGTAGTTTTGTGTTCTGCTGGAGATATTTTTGTGCAAACTTTTTCCCTAAAACTGTATCTTTTAGTAATGAAATAAATTTTTTCATCCACATTGGATTCTTTGATTTTTCGATACGAATCCAACGGTATAAAGAACGTAAAATTCTGGGCAATATTTTGAAAGTTATTATCAATTATTCATGAGTACTCAAAGGTCAAGCGATTGGAGATATTTTGTTGTGTAAACTTTTTCCTTAAAAACTGTATCTTTTGGTAAGGAAATAAATTTTTTTGTCCATGATGGATTCTTTGATTTTTCGATACGAATCCAACGGTATATAGAACGTAAAATTCCGGTTGGTATTTTGAAAGTTATGATCAATTATTCAGTCAAAGGTCAGAATTGAAGTGATTGGAGATATTTTTGTGCAAACTTTTTCCTTAAAACTGTATCTTTTGGCAACGAAATAATTTTTTTTATCCATGTTGGATTCTTCAATTTTTTGATACAAATCCAACGGTATATAGAACGTAAAATTCCGGGCGGTATTTTGAAAGTTATGATCAATTATTCAGTCAAAGGTCATAATTGAAGCGATTGGAGATATTTTTGTGCAAACTAGAATCCAACGGTATATAGAACATAAAATTCCGGGCGGTATTTTGAAAGTTATGATCAATTATTCAGTCAAATGTCAGAATTGAAGCGATTGGAGATATTTTTGTGCAAACTTTTTCCTTAAAACTGTATCTTTTGGAAATGAAATAAATTTTTTCATCCATGTTGGATTCTTTGATTTTTCGATATGAATCCAACGGTATATAGAACGTAAAATTCCAGACGGTATTTGAAAGTTATGATCAATTATTCAGTCAAAGGTCAGAATTGAAGCGATTAAAGATATTTTTGTACAAACTTTTTCCTTAAAACTGTATCTTTTGGAAACGAAATAAATTTTTTCATCCACGTTGGATTCTTCTATTTTTCGATACAAATCCAACGGTATATAGAACGTAAAATTCCGGGTGGTATTTTGAAAGTTATGATCAATTATTTAGTCAAAGGTCAGAATTGAAGCGATTGGAGATATTTTTGTGCAAACTTTTTCCTTAAAACTGTATCTTTTTGCAACGAAATAATTTTTTTCATCCATGTTGGATTCTTTGATTTTTCGATACGAATCCAATAGTATATAGAACGTAAAATTCCGGGCGGTATTTTGAAAGTTATGATCAATTATTCAGTCAAAGGTCAGAAGCGATTCGCGAATCCGCGAATCCGCGAGTGAGCTGTTTTCATCGCTCATTTTCACACTTTTCCAAATCGATTTTTGGAATATTTTCTGATTTAAAAGTGTTTTTTTTGCATGTCTACTTTCTTGTGTCAAAATTTGAGCAAATAACGTTGAGTATTTTTAGAGATGCACACTTGAATGTGGACATAGGTTAGATTTGCATTGCAGAATTTTGCTTTTGAATCCTCATCGGTTTTTATAAAAACTGATGTCTAAACGTTTGTTTTTAATATCGGTTTTTATAAAAACCGTTGTCTTTTCAATGCAAAATTTAAGACATCGGTTTTTATAAAAACCGATGTCTAAACGTTTTTTTTTTTAATATCGGTTTTCTTAAAAACCGATGTCTTTTAAAACTGTAATTTTAAGACATCGGTTTTTATAAAAACCGGTGTCTAAAAGCTTTTTTAAAATCGGTTACCAAAAACCGATTTCTTTTAGTGAAATCTAGTGATGTCTTTTAACATTTTTGTAGTAGTGTTTAACTGAACATCGACATCACCTAGCTAAACACTCTTTTGCTGTTCAGCAAAAGAGGAACATAATCCCATGTATATAACGACTTATATACTATGTTTAATATTATATTTAATAACATTAAATGCACATAAATATAAAATAAAATGTAATTCTATTTATTAATTCAGTAAAAGGATTAATAACAATCGTTCTTAGGGCACTATTCCCAACACATGGATACTGATTGATGTATTCAACCACATGAATATTGATACATTCAATTAGTTGAAATTAAAATAGATTCATAATTTCCTAAGAACTAGGAGGAAAGTGAATGGCTCAATTTCCTCTTCGGCCATTTCTTCATCCACCATATTGCCATAGATCTCAAACAAAGTGTCAAGAACTCCATCAACTTCAAGACCGAAATGGTGACGAAGCATGACTTCTTGAGCAGCCCTAACTGTCATTGCAACCCCGAACCCGTAGCTCCTGTAGTTCGTGCCATTACATGTTTCTCCAGTTGATACATCTTAAATCTGTCTAGAACAAATGAACCTTCTCTTCTCACTTGGTCTTCTAGTTCGCACTTTGAGGGTGCATAGAAGTGGGCATGGTAACAATCCAACTTTTCTTTATTTAATTTTCCCTACAAATTACACAAACAACAAAAATTCATATATAAGAATGACGTGCATATATATAAATCTCAGGTCCTCTCCGGTTAGATCAATCCTGTAAAAACATTTCAGTACCAAAGTTAATTGAAAGTTGTATGGATATATAATACCTGAGAAGCTAAAATAGTTAGGGATCGAGAGAGAAGTTCCCATAAGAATGAGTTGCCTCTATCAACATGATTGTCCTGGTCAACTCTTCCTAACAAAATCAACAGCATTCGGCCTTTGCAAACAAGTTCCTTCGACCGCGATCGGAGGAACATGGAGAAGTCATCCTGGAATTGTAAAAAGTATGCAAGAGAAACAGCAGGAGGGCTAGATTTAGATATGTAAAGGTTTCC
Organism: Acer saccharum; assembly: GCA_030490815.1. NCBI lineage: Eukaryota > Viridiplantae > Streptophyta > Magnoliopsida > Sapindales > Sapindaceae > Acer > Acer saccharum. The sequence goes on from CM059874.1 coordinate 24,560,213, forward strand.
CTTGTTTAATGACTCCCCCATCTCGTTGCAGAGACTTGGAGGCACCTACATGAGATTGTAATTATTTAATTACATGGTTTAAATATCTGTAACACATTCTAGTAGTTATAAATGTGCAGGATCGCGGGATCCGACACGTTTTTGTTGTGTATGATTTTGATTTACACCGGTGTATATGTAATGGATTCAAGAATTAATTTATAATGATACAAATCAAGGCCCTATACAAAAAACAAACGTGTTGAATCCTGCATCAGATAATTCTTGTTGTACATGATGTATGTTGAAAAGTACTATAGTCATGAATTGACAGCTTAACTTAGTGTTGCATTTACTAATTGGTTGCCATAATAGTATATAATTTAGATCCTGTTTCACTTAGCCACTCAGTGATTGAACCCTCAACCAAAGTGATCATGCTCCATGGAGAAAAAAACTAGGCCAATGAGAAAAAGAGAAGAGATCAAAGCATACACACCTTCGACAGCCAGTGCAAACAGTAAGATGAATAGACAAAATGCATTGAATTTTTTGGCAACAGTCTTCCATAAAATGAACCAGGACAACCTGCAATGAAAATGGAAGGACACCGACCATTTCTTTCTTCCCTAAGTTGTCTGATAAAATCAGGCAAGGCTTTGAATACAGAGTTGAAGTCATTAGATGGAAGATCATTAAGGTAGACAGAGAACTCATCAGGTGGTTCAGCCAATAAACGACGACCTATTTCTTCAACACTCTCAATAATAGTTTTGATTACTGGTAGTGAATTTCTTCCTGAAGAGCAACCCATATCAGCTATGCCTATTGTCTTTGGAAATGATTCAAGCTGCAGGTAGAGTTGCTCTATAGTTTCCACAGTGATGTGCTTCACCGTGTCCGATGCCTTCATCTGTCAACAAATATAGAAATAAAATTTAGAATAAACAAAACATGATTATTCTGTGATCGCAATTATAGTCTGGTGGTAACTACACTTCTGGAATCCCTTACACAATCAAAATAATGAACAAGACAAAGTTAGAGATGAGAAAAGAGAAGTGATCATCAACCTGGAAGGAGGAATTGTTGGCATAGCTAGTGGATCCAGAGCCTCCAGTCATGTGAAAAATATTCCCCACATCCATTTTTGAGCTTGTGTTAATCAAGTCTTTCTCAGGCTAGGTGATATAGTGTAATGGTGCTTTGCTCAGCTTTTATAGGCAAAATTCATGATGGAGTTCTTTACTTTTTTTTTTTGGCTTCACCATCTATTTCTTAATATATATTAGTTATCATGGTAAGCATGTTCAAGTGAGTGGCTGGGTGCCATGATGGATTGCGATCGGTGAGTGGCTCAGTGCCATGATGATGATCATTACAACTGTTTTGGGTGGTCACAATAAATTTAACTCCGTAAATAAACGAGCCTTGATTGTTGTCGTAAAAGTCTAGCTCCAGCTCTTTGCTTTTGCTTGATTTCTTACCTCCATGGACCATTTATTGTATCAAGTATGTCATGTGCAACAAGGGCGAAGCCAGGATTTCGGTTTTGGGGTGGCCAAGACCAAAAAATATATTCAATTTTTTTTTTCAATTTTTTAATTTTTTTAAGTATTACAATGAAATTCGGGGTTTTTTTTAGAAGGGAAAGGACTCAAACCCACAATCTCATGGTGTAGATGTAAGAGGTTTACCATTGGATCAACCTTATATTGTTTATTCAAATTAACGCTAGACAAATATATTAATATTTAAAAACTAAGTTATTAAAAAAAAAAAACAAATGTAATAATGTCTAGTCTCATATGTAATGGTATATTGAATAAATTAATAAATAAAATAGACACTAGCTTTATAAATCAAAATGGAACTCGTCGTTCTTTTAAATCTAGTCCAGATTTTTTATAATGGTCAAGAATGGGTTTGAATGGACCAACTTTAATAAAAGCTCGACGAATTTCATCACGTTCAATGACATGATAATTAATCCCATATTTTTCGACGTAATCATGTGTCACACTCCAAAGATTTATTATCTTGTTTAATATCATTTGTTGAAGATTCCGTGTATTGATTTTCAAAAACTGGAATATTAATATTAGATGTTGACAAAGATAAATCAGCTTATGAGGTTTTAATTCTTTTGAAAAATCCATCGATTGTTGATTGCTTTCTCATCTGAAGATCAAATATAAAAAAATCGAACTAATTTAAATACATAAAGATTTAAATAACAAAGTAGTATAATAAATGTAGCCAAAATCATATATTTTTTTTTTGAAAGAAGAATTCATTAAAGAAATTATATTAATAGCCTAAGAAAATAACAAATATATATAAAAAATGAAAACAAAACCCAAAATATTTATTAATTAGTAATCACATACCTGAAATTATTTAGATAGATGAATTGAAGAATAAGAATAATTTAATTGCAGTAGTAGGAATGAAATTGCTTAAGTGAAAAATTGGAAAAAAAAAAAAAAAAAAACATGTATATATAACTATATATAGGTTAGACCGGTTCATCATATATAGGAAATCAAATGAGGAATATATTTCCTTCTAAGTTAAAGATAAAATTGGATATTTCTTTATTTATAATAATAATAATAATTTTATTTTAAAACTAGCCTACTTACATACATGTTTAGCCTTTAAAAAATATGATTCACAAATCACAATGCTTAAAAACAAATTAAAAACTGACAGCCAAATGGGCAATTACCTTCAGGATATATATTATATAAAATCACATGCCTGAGATCCACACCCCACAAACTCCCCAATCCCCCACCCCCCACCCCCCACCCCCAATAAGATAGGATGACATCCTTATATATATATATATATATATATACAATTTTTCTATTGTTAGTTCGTCATGATATAAAATATATCAGGACGAAGAATGTGGACTATTAGATTTACATACTTTGACTCAAAGTGTATGCACTTGTCAAAACTTCTCCATAATCTATGGTCAACATTCTTCATCCTGATATAAAATATATCAGGATGAAGAATGAAGATCATTAGATTTACATACTTTGACTCAAAGTGTATGCACTTGTCAAAACTTCTCCATAATCTATGGTCCATATTCTTCGTCATAATATATTTTATATCAGGACGAATTGACAATAGAAAGATTATATATCAGTTCAAACATATATAAAATATATCATTTCCTTGCATGTGGGCTATTAGATTTAAATGCTTTGACTTAGTTGCATGTACTTGTCAAAACATCATTTAAATCCAATTGGCCCACATGCAAGAAACTGATATATTTTATATCAGTTCGAACTGACAATAGAAAAACTCTATATATATATATATATATATATATATATATATATATATATATGTATATAGATGTCATAACCCATATCCTTAAGATCTAGTGTAATAGTCCGGTGCTAATCATAAATCTCAACGAGAGAGATAAAATTCCATTAGGTGCTATGCAGCTAATGAGCTACGGCTTGATGATCAATATATTGACACAAAATTTAAAGTTTCATGAGTGAAGGTTGTAGTTGGGCATTTAAATAATCTGATCGACTTAGAGCATCCACAATGGTGGATAAAAGAGACCCATTTTTATTTGGATCAAATGGTGTCACAATGGTAGAAATATGGATCCAAAAAATAAGACCCATTTGTGGGCTCCACCCAACTAGATCTAAATTGGGTTCTAAATGTGAAACTCCATTTGGGTCTTGCTCAATGATTGGAATTGGGTTCCTAACACCTCCCAATCATTGGGTTGGGCTTATATATATATATATATATATATATATATATATATATATATAAAATTTAAATTAAAATATATGATTATTAATTTCAATAAATATATATATAATGAAAATATATATATAATGAAAATATATATATATATATATATTGTTTATATTTAAATATATAGTTATTAATTTCAATAATTATATATAAAATGAAAAAATATAAATAAATTTAATATATATTATTTAAATTTAAATTTAAATATAAAATTATTAATTTCAATAATTATATATATATATAATGAAAAATATAAATAAATTTAATTTAAATTTTGAAATTTTATTTTAATGAAATTAAAATAATTCGAATGAAAACATTAATTTTTTCAAGGTTTGGAACCGGAACCGGAACCGGAACCAAACCTTCAAAACTGGAATCGAAACCAAACCTTCAAAATCAGAACCAAAACCGGTTTTGAAGGTTCGGAATTAGAACCGAACTGGAACTGAAACTGAACAATTGGAACCACTAGAATCGAACCGGAACCGGGGAACAGAAACCGAAACCGAAATCTCTACGAGGGAGGTTCCGGAATAAGGGAGGTTCCGGTTCCGGTTCCGATTCCGAAACCGCCACTTCCGAATCGGAACCGGAATAGAAACTGAAACCGGAACCGGCACCATGTCTAATCATAGACAATATTTTGTTTTAAATATTTATTTTTATTGTTAATGTAATTCGGTTATGATCATTTTAAATTAATAAATTGTTTTATTTTAAATTAATTATAATTTATTAAATAATTATTGATAGTGTTAATATTTTAAATATTTATTAATATATATATATATATATATATATATATATATATATATAATATTTTAAAGAAGAGTAATGATTGTTTGGAAAAAAGTTAAAAAGTGGATCCACTTTTACATTTCCAATTTACCCCCATTGTGGGGAAAAGAGACTCAAATTAAGTGGATCCAAATGGCAAGACCCATTTTTTAAAAAGAAGACCCATTTTTGATGATGTGGCAACAAATGGGTTTAATTTTTGAGTCCAACCATTGTGGATGCTCTTATTACAAAAAAAAAAAAAAAAAAAAAGCCAATAAAGAAAACTAGTTAGGGGAGACAATAGTTGTTGAAATTGTTTTTTTTCCTGTCTCCTAGCTTCCTGTGTTGTGAGTGGTGTCTTCTATTTAGACTATTTTAGTCTTCAACAAGGAACTTAAAATCGATATATTCACCGATATATCCATATTTTGGAGAGACTGATATTGAAACAGGGGTAATATCTAATGTCTAGCAAATATCCGGTCGATTTCAAAATATCCATAAAAATCTCCCGATATTCCTGAAATATCTCGATATTCCCGAAATATTGTGAATTTCATCCCGAAATCCAGGGATATTTTACAAATTTTTTTTAAAAAAATTAATCTTAAACACTTAAATTATTGTTCAAATAATTTATATTGAAAATTATTTAATTATTTATACTAAAATTAATATTTTTTATTCTTCTAGCTTACTATTTGAACCCAAAGTATCAATATAGAGACAATATTGGGGATAATTCAGATCTTTTGAAAGCCGTACATATTGTCTATACGCAATTAGACCCTGAAGCTGCAGGGATTGCTAATTTTGGAAATGTGGTAAAAAGTTACAACTTACAATCAATTTTATAATTCCAATATTATAACTTCTTTGCATGGGAGTATTGTGTCATATACTCATATTTATATATATTATTTACATACTGATCTCATGAGTCATGAATATAACTAACATACTTTAAGGATGGAAAGAAAAGTTTTGGTGAACGAGCAGCCATGGCAGCTAGAAGCAAAATGCAACCAGGTATATAAGTTTTATTACAAAAATCTATGTAATAATAATAAATAATAATATCATTGAAATAGTATTCATACTTATAATACTTAATAATTTTTATTGCAGCTGATTGGTGGGTAATGTATGGAAATTGTGCTCCATTATTGTGTGCAATAGCAGTTTGCATACTGTCACAAACAACATCATCTTCTGCATGCGAAAGAAATTGGTCCACATTTACTTTAATCCACACAAAACAAAGAAACCGTATTGTCTATTTTAAGCTTGAACAACTTATTTATTGTTATTATAATATGAAGTTTAAATTTAGGGATATGGTAGCTGAAAAAGATAAAGTAGATGAAACTGATTTTATGGATCTACTTCAAGTGGCTGCTGAAGCAGGGAACGATAATGAGAATCCTTTTTTTAACTGGGTTAGACCTACCTATTTGGATGATGATGAGGGAATTCCTGATCCACAAATTGCTTCTCATGCTCGAGACATGGGAATAAATGTTGAACAAGTGATTAGAGAAGAAGTTGGTGTAGATCGTGGAGTTACTGTTAGTAGCTCTTCCGATGACCAACATACCTCTGATGGAAATAGTTGAGGAAAAGATGATGGAGATGATGGAGGAGGTTGGGATTCTGGTGCAAAAGGTTGGGATGTTCGTGCCGAAGGTTTGGATTCTGGTGCAATAGGTTGGAATGCTAGTGCGGTAGGTTGGGATGCTTATGTAGGTAATTTTGATCAAAATCGTGGTAGACAACATAGAGGAACAAGTCAAATTGATGAAGATTCTTTGAATATGACTCTCTCCTCAATGAGTATGGACATAGAAAATAGTTCTTTGGGTGATTCGCATACAAGGTTAGGTTCTCATGTACCATATTATGGTAATTATGGTGGCTGCAGTATATTTAATGACTATCCTTCTCTACAAATGCCATATACAATACCTATGCATGCAGATCAACAATATCCACCAAGTTGGGTAAATCCAAACTACCCAATCCATGGATCAGTTGGAAGAGATCAATTAATATACGTGTGACATATTAATAACTACCTTGAAAACTATGCTAGTACGTTTTCCTGGGAAAATTATTGTTCGAATCAAGATAGAAATGTATCTTATGTATTTGAACCAGCAAGGAATTCATTTTGGCTTTAAATTTCAGACATGCAATGTATTATTATGTATGAATTATGATTTATGATAGAATCTTGGAAGTATGGAACTATATATATATTTTTTATTGATAATTGTGTTTATTAAATATTTAATCTCTTTATATTGTATATAATGTTGTAAAAGTGAAACAAAATATTATTCCATTAAATACTCAATTTTAAAAATTATATACAAACTCTATCTATGTTATAATTTATAATAAACTCATAACTATGCTAATTTATTGTTGAAATATGATTCATTTGATGTATAATTACTCGTTTAAGTTTGTCCTAAAGTTTCACAAAAAAAATTCTAATTTTAGATGTAAATATCCATCATTTTTAAATTTTTTTTACCGAATATCCGCTGATATCGATAATATTCCCAATATATCCATAAATTTAGAAGCCTGATATTGATACCAATACCGATATTTTATCCCTTGGTCTTCAGCTTTGTAGTCATAGGTCACTTATGTGTGTAGTTGTTAGAGTTTGTGAAGAATGACCCTCAAAGTCAACAAATGTGGCCAAGAGGTGTCACACCTCAGTGATTTGTACTTTTGCTTTCACAAACAATGACAGCACTATAATTTGTGTTGTGGCTTTCACATCAGCAATGACAGCATTGTGCCTGTTGGTTGCTAAATAGGTAAACAAAAATAATAAAAACCTTGCAAATGCACAAATCGTAAACAATAGCACAACAATTAAGAAAGGATCGTTCACACGAAGAATTAATTACCTACTAAAATAATGAGTTCATATCTATGACACTCTAGGAATCTAATCTAACTAAAAATATGAAAACAAAGACACTTAACACACACACACGAATGAGAGTTTTGATTTGATTATTAAAACTAAAGAAAATAAAATAAACAACTAACTAGAAACCCAGCAGAAAATTAATGGTGGATAGGAGGTCCTAACTAGTGTTTTTCTATATATTTTTCCTCATTAATTTTTTTGCTATGTTTCTAGTTAGTTGTTTATTTAATTTTCTTTAGTTTTAACAATCAAATCAAAACCCCCATTTGTATGTGTGCGTTAAGTGTTTTTGTTTTTATATTTTTAGTTAGATTAGATTCCTAGAGTGCCGTAGATATAAACTCATTATTTTAGTAGGTAATTAATTCTTCGTGGGAACGATCCTTGCTTAACCGATGTGCTATCATTTACGATTTGTGCATTTACAAGGTTTTTATTATTTTTGTTTGCCTATTTGGCAACCAACTGACGTACTACTGTCATTACTAGGGGCGGACCCACTTTAAGGCTAGGAGGGGTCTGTGCCCTACCTCATTTTTTTTTTTTTTTTAAAATTGATTTTGTTTTCATATATATAAATATATAATCAAACTTCCACTATACAATATTAACTCATAGCTCAGTTGGTAGTTAGTTTCTCTATTTTGTTGATTGTGAGGGGGTTTTACCCTTACCATTTGCAATTTTCAAACATAATAAATATCATTTTTCTTTTATTCAATTATTATTAAATAACTTTAATTTGTGGCTACTTAATTCAATTTTATTTTATATTAAATTATCTATTATTATTTTGAACTTTTATTATTTCTAATAATTTTAGTTTGACATACCTAATACATTCATCCGATCAATAAACCCTAAAATCTCAAATTTTAATTTATTGGATTAAAATAGTCCATCTATTATTATGATTCATTTTAGTTTATCCTTAATATTTTTTATTTATTTTATAGTTTTAATATTTTTAGAATCAATAAATCAATAATTTACCAATAATTAGAAGAATAAGAAATTCAAAAACATGTTTAGTAATATTTATTAATCAATTATTTTTGTATAAATTTAAAGTGAATTCATTATAAATACAAAACAAAATTTCTTATTATAAAATTAGATTGTAATTTATTATTTTAAGAATAAATATTGTAAATTTTAATTGTTTATGTTGTTTTTCTTGTTATTATTTAATTTTTAATATCATGTTTCTTGTTTTTATTTCTTTTTAAATGTAACATTATTTAGTTTATCTTGAATAAGTATTCTATTTTTATTTTATTTTATCTAAACTTCATTATATCATCGATTTTTCTTTATATAAAAAGCTAATTAAAAAAAAAAAAAAACCTCATTTTACTATAACCTTAATTTTTAAGTATTTTTTTATATATATAATTATTATTTTGTTCAAATACTCCACCTGATTAAAATTATTGGATTTGCCACTTGTCATTGCTGATGTGAAAGCCACAACACAAATCATAGTGATGTCATTCACAATACAAATCACTGCGGTGTGACACCTCTTGGCCACTTTTGTTAACTTTGAGGATCATTCTTCACAAACTCCAGCAACTACACACAAAAGTGACATGTGACTACAAAGCTGAAGACTAAATTAGTCTAAATAGAAGACACCACTCACAACACAGGAAGCTAGGAGACAGAAAAAAAACAATTTCAACAAGTAACTATTGTCTCCCCTAACTAGTTTTCTTTATTGGCTTTTTGATTTTTTTTTTTTTTTTTTTTTTGGTAATAAGTCGATTAGATTATTTAAATGTCCAACTACAACTTTCACTCATGAAACTTTAAATTTTGTGTCAATATATTGATTATCAAGCTGCAGCTCATTAGTTACATAGCACCTAATCACTACAAAAAAAGTGACCTATAGTGACACATTTCCTTGTGACAAATTTCAAATGCATCACAGTAGGTATTATTTTGTGACAAATTTTATTATTTGTCATTATGTTTTGTTCAATTGAGACTTTTAAAAAATAATTGTCACAATTAGTTAAAAAACTTGATAATTTGTGACAAATAATATAATTAGTCACAAAATTACCCTATAAAAAAGGAAAAAAAATTATTTTATAAATAATTAGTTTTTAAAAGACATCAGAATCAATTAATTTTATTTTATTAAAAAAAAAAAAAGGTCACAATCGTTGTGTGTGTGTATGTTTTTTTTTTTCCTTATTCCATCTTCACATGTCTCTTGGTTCTCCCTTTGTCACTGCCATATCTAGATTTCCTCTTTAGTTTCTTTTTTCCTTAAAAACACTTTCTAGGTTTGAAACTGCGATTCATCTGCAGAAGTCACCAAGATTGTGTAGAGAAAATTCCACCTTGATAGAAGAAGGTAAGTTTCTCTTGATTTTTTTATATATATATTTTTTAGGGTTTGTTTTCTTGTATTTGTTTTTTAAGGTCGGAATTTCAAATTCATGTTTCTTTTAATAAGGTATGGTTTTTTTTTTATGTAGAATTTATTATATATGTTGAGGGATGTTTCTTAATTTTAATTTGTTTATTTGTTTATTTATTTTTACTTTAGTTTCTCTTTCCCTTAAAAACACTTTTTTGGTTTGAAACCGTGTTTCATCTTTAGAAGTCACCAAGACTGTAGAGAAAATTTTGCCTTGATAGAAAACGTCAGATTCTCTTGATTTTTTTTTTTCTTTTTTAGGGTTTGTTTTCTTATACTTGTTTTTCAGGGTCGGAATCTCAAATTCGAGTTTCATGATCAAGGTATGTTTCATATATATATATATATATATATATATATATATATATATATATATATATATATATATATATATAATTATATATATATATATATATATGTGTGTTTAGGAATGTTTCTTAACTTTAATTTGTTTTTAATTTTTTTTAGGAACCCATAATTATTATTTCATGATTTATAGTTGTTTGTTCTTAGATTTCCACAGTACATGTCAATATCAATTGATGTGCATACTAACTGTTTGATTAAATGATTCTTATGGAACAACCAATTGTTTGATGCAGCACTGAAAAAAATTTATATATAATTGAGGTGTTAATAATATACTTAATCTATTGCAGTTTGTATTCAGGCGAAAAGTTTATTCCAGTCTTTTCATTGATGAAAGTGCTCTAGTATTGAGGATTAAAGAATCTTCATCAAGGTTATTTGGATATAATTGATGTAATGCATTTATCTCAAAATTTGTACCAATTTTTTTTTTTTTTTTTGAACCGCTGGACTTTATTAGGCCAAGAAGGCAAACAACACAAACAAGGCCAAAGGCCACAGACCAGCCAAGGACAAAACCCCCCAACCAAAGCCATGACCAAAGCAAACAAAAAAAAGGCAAAACCCCAAAAAGACAAGACAGCAACAGCCACACAAACAAAACCAGAAAAGCGCCACAAACAAGCAGCAACCACCACAAAGCAAACCTAGAAGGACACAACAATCAGGTTATCTCCCACACAACCGTATCCCCATCAACAAAGGAGCCTTTCTTAGCAAGGGTGTCTGCAAAGCTGTTAGAATTCCTAGGTTTGTAGGCTAGTTTCGTACCTCCCAAGAGTCTCAGCAGAGACCGAATTTCGTAAATGACATTAACATGCTTCATACTCCCAAAGCCCACACCATTCACCTAAGACACAGCCACTTTAGAATCACTAATGATAGTAATCCCTTTCCCAATCAGACTCAACGAATTAGCACACAGTGCACACGCCTGAAGAATCGCTGATAACTCAGTAGAAATAAAATCAACTGTGCCAATGTTTCTAGAGAAAGAACCAAGGACCTTACCACAGTGGTCACGCAACACTCCACCAATACCAGCAGTCCTCGGATTTCCCCTAATCGACCTATCCACGTTAAAAAACAAGTTGCCAAAGGAAGGAGGGGTCCAGCTTTCAGTTCTAACCACTTTTGAAGGCTTCAAAATAGAGCATCTATCAGCAATATTGAGGAGTAAGTCTGAGATCGAATCTGAGCATCCATCAGCATGGTGCTTAAACCACCACACAACTCTGGTTTTAATCATGTCAACAGCTTGAGATAATCCTTGCTCAGAGTTTTTGAAAACCACTTGATTTCTAGCCTCCCACACCGTCCAAACGGTTGCAAAGAAGAGAGTGTTCCAAGCTCTCCCTTGAGTGGCTTTCGGGCACAAACCAAACCAGCCAAGAGCCCAGTCCACCATGGTTCTGCTACTGCACCAGTTCACCCCCCACCATGACATACAATGGCACCAGATATCCGTCGTCCACTTACAATGAAGAAACAAATGGTCCACTGTCTCTTCAGCACACACACTTGCACATTGGGCACTCCTGAGATAAATTGGGACTAAAACCAAACTTGCTCATCACCTATCTAACCATTATCCTTCCCCTAAGCAGCTGCCAGGTGAACACTTCAACCTTGAGAGGGCTGATACCTTTCCAAACAAGGGAAGCGTCCACCTTTGTAGCCTCCAAACCCGAATCTTCCAAGCATCTACAAAAAGAGCTCACAGAGAACAGACCTTTAAGGCTGTAAGACCAAGCAATCGCATCCTTGAAAAGCATTCGAGGTTTGAATTGGTCGAGTCTATATAAAAAAACATTCCACCGATCATTTTCCCAATCAAACAATTGTCTCCTGAAAGGCACATCCCACACCCAAACAATTTGTAACAAATTGGTGTATGTACACTAACAATTTTGTAATATATATATATATATATATATATATATATTTTCACTTTCTTTTTCTTTTTCCTTTTTCTTTTCTTTCTTGTGTTCTGATCATCTATGTGCAAGTAAAAACCGGGGACTAGTGTCATGGTTCCCTTATTGTACTTTTTGTATTTAAGTTTTCTTGTAGGTTTTTTTTTTTTTTTTTTTTTTTGACAGTATAAGTTTTCTTGTAGTTAATAATAATTGAATGGACCATTATATTAACTTTGATTGAATTTGTAACTTGTTATCTTCTTGTTAATTGTTACTAAATTTGTGTAAAACAAACATAATTTTTACATGGTAAATTGTCACTAAGTTTGTGATTAGTGACACAATTTTAAAACAATAAATTGTCACTAAGAAGATGTATAGTGACAAAATTTTCAAACAGTTAATTGTCACTAAGAAGATCTATAGTGACAAAATCTTCGAACAATAAATTGTCACTAAGAAGATGTATAGTGACAAAATCTTCAAACAGTTAATTGTCACTAAAAAGATGTATAATGACAAAATCTTCGAACAGTTAATTGTCACTAAGATCTATAGTGATAAAATCTTCAAACATGTAATTGTCACTAAGAAGATCTATAGTGACAAAATTTTCAAACAGTTAATTGTCATTATATATAAATTTAGTGACACAATTTTTATTTTGTCACTAATTAAGGTCAAGTGATAATATGTCACTAAACGTTATGATTTGTGACAATTACCAAAAAATTGTCACAAATACTTTTAGTGACGGGGGCAAAAGTGACGAATTGTTAGTGACAATTTTTTTTGTCACAATATTGAAATTGTGACAATTTCTTCACTTGTAATGACAAATAATTTTTGTCACTATATGTCACTTTTTTTTGTAGTGAATGGAATTTTATCTCTCTCGTTGAGATGTATGATTAGCATCGGACTATTACACTAGATCATAGGAATATGGGTTATGACATCCATATATATATAGTCATGATCTGGTCAGTACGCACTGATATAACTTTATAAGGATATTGAATGTGAGCCACTAGTTTTGACAAGTGCATATAGACTTGAGTCAAAGTATGTAAAAATAGTAGCCCACATTCAATATCCTCATGAAGTTATATCAGTGCGCCTTAAGGTGGGTCCGCCCCTGGTAATGACAGCACTATGCCGGTTGGTTGCCAAATAGGCAAACAAAAATAATAAAAACCTTGCAATTGCATAAATCGTAAACGATAGCACATCGATTAAGCTAGGATCGTTCCCACAAAGAATTAATTACCTACTAAAACAATGAGTTTATATCTATGACACTCTAGGAATCTAATCTAACTAAAAATATAAAAACAAAGACACTTAACGCACACATATGAATGGGGGTTTTGATTTAATTATTAAAACTAAAGAAAATTAAATAAACAACTAACTAGAAACGCAGCAAAAAATTAATGAGGAAAAATATATAGAAAAACACTAGTTAGGACCTCCTATCCACCATTTATTTTCTGCTGGGTTTCTACTTAGTTGTTTATTTAATTTTCTTTAGTTATAATAATCAAATCAAAACCCCCATTCGTGTGTGTGCGTTAAGTGTTTTTGTTTTCATATTTTTAGTTAGATTAGATTCCTAAAGTGTCATAGATATGAACTCATTATTTAGTAGGTAATTAATTCTTCGTGAGAACGATCCTTACTTAAGCGTTGTGCTATTATTTACAATTTGTGCACTTGTAAGGTTTTTATTATTTTTGCTTACATATTTGGCAACCAACAAGCACAATATTATCATTGTTGATGTGAAAGCCACAACACAAATCATAGTGCTGTCATTGCTTGTGAAAGCCATGGTACAAATCACTGCGATGTGACACCTCTTGGCCACTTTTGTTGACTTTAAGGGTCAATCTTCACAAACTCCAACAACTACACACACAAGTGACCTATGACTACAAAGCTAAAGACTAAATTAGTCTAAATAGAAGGCACCACTCACAACACAGGAAGCTAGGAGACAGAAAAAAACAATTTCAACAAGTAACTATTGTCTCCCCTAACTAGTTTTCTTTATTGGCTTTTTGATTTTTTTTTTTGTAATAAGTCGATTAGATTATTTAAATGCCCAACTACAGCCTTCACTCATGAAACTTTAAATTTTGTGTCAATATATTGATCATCAAGCCGCAGCTCATTAGCTACATAGCACCTAATGGAATTTTACTCTCTCGTTGAGATTTATGGTTAGCACCGGACTATTACACTAAATCATAAGAATATGGGTTATGACATCCATATATATATATAGTTTTTCTATTGTCAGTTCAAACATATATAAAATATATCAATTCTTTGCATGTGGGCCATTAGATTTAAATGCTTTGACTTGGTTGTATGCACTTGTCAAAGCATCTTTTAAATCCAATTGACCCACATGCAAGGAACTGATATATTTTATATATGTTCGAACTGACAATAGAAAGACTATATATATATATATTTATATATAGTCTTTCTACCGTCAATTCGTCCTGATATAAAATATATCAGGACAAAGAATGTGGATCATAGATTATGGAGAAGTTTTGACAAGTGCATACACTTTGACTCAAAGTATGTAAATCTAATGGTCCACATTTTTCGTCCTGATATATTTAATATCAGGACAAATTGACAATAGAAAAACTATATATATATATATATATATAGTCTTTCTACTGTCAGTTCGTTCTGATATAAAATATATCAGGACGAACTGACATTAGAAAAATTGTATATATATATATACATATATAAATGGATGTCATCCTATCTTCTATTGGTTTCATATGTCGGTTTTCTAATAGTGGCAAGTTTTACATACATGCACACAGGGGCAAATTTATTATTTATTTATTTATTATTATTTATTTATTTATTTATTTATTTATTATTTATTTTTTGGGGTGGGGGGGGGGGGGGGGGGGGGGGGGGGGGGGGGGTGGTGTGGTTGATATATTATATATCTTGAAGGTTGTGGTAGCTAAAAATGGCCCATAGACCCAATGTGATAAAGCCCAGACCTTGTAATAACTAGATCCTACTCAAGCCTATCGTGTTGGATCGACCCAACACAAATATCAGCAACATCTTAACTTGGTCTTGGAGGGACTAAGTCAAAAGGTCAGTCATTAACAGGTGGATCATTTGTTGAGAGGATCTCTCCAAGTATCTCGCCCATGATCAAGCCATGATCAAGGAGTCGTTGGAGCTACATCTTCCACTATAAATAGAGTGGCTCTCTCACTTAAAAGCTCTCTGAAATCTCTCAAAAGAAAAGCTTAAGATAGTGTGCTAATACTCTGTTCCCAAATATTCTGACAACCGGAACTCGATCATATTCATCATCACGATCACTGTAAACCATTGCTCAACCTAAGCACACCTAAGGCTAAGAATCTAACCACATCTCCCTATTTTTTCTATATTTTGTTTCTGTTTTAAAGGAGACGACCGTCCCCAGTCGGCAGTCTTCCCGTGTTTGCAGGTTCCTAGAGGAAACGACATCACCTATCCGACAGTTCAACCAAGTTGCCTTGGGCCTAACATAACCCGACCCGATTAACGTACCACCTAGTTCGACCACATACAGTTTGGCGCCCACCGTGGGGCCCATTGCAACTATCTTTGAACTTAATCAAATCACTTGAGTGACCAATCAATATGTTTAGAGGTGGATCTGTCCCAACCGTTGAAGAGTAAATTACTGCGTTAACCGCTCAAATGACTGCAAATGCTGAGAAACTACAGGTGCTCGAAGCAGAGAATGCAGTGATCCGAGCGACGAATGAGGAATTGTGAGCCTTGGTCGACGGAAGTAGCACCTGATTCAGTGACGTCATAACGTTTAGTCTTAGCTCCAAACGACGAACAGGTTGTCGATTTGAACAGCTCCAAGAGCACCAAGAAACCCCATCAGACCAGATACGAATCCGATCGACCATCAGAATCAACCGACGTGTCAAACGGCTCGAGTCGAAATCGACCTCAACAACATGCCAATCCGGAATGAGATGCCAAACGAGCAAGATCCAGACATGGATCCACAGCCCGACAACTACATCGCTTCAGTCGACACCCAGATTGGTAAAACCCGGATCTGATTTACCATTGTTTGCTAATTTAGATTTTTCTCGCAGATTTGCAGAAATGGAGGCGCTTATTCAAAGAATTCCTGGAGTTCCAGCTCCAATAAAGAAAAGTACAGCCAACAGCTTCGCCGACTCACCATTTGTCGACGCGATTGCTTTCACTAAAATGCCTAGAAAATTTAACTTCCCAAACATGAAGCAATACGAAGGGACGACAGATCCGGACGACCATATAGCATAGTACAAACAACGGATGTTCACTGCTGCAATTCCACGTGACCTGAGAGAAGCGTGCATGTGCAAAGCCTTCGGGTTTAGCCTTAGTGACCCTGCTTTACAATGGTATACTAATTTACCTAACAATTCTAACTATTCTTTTACGCAGCTGACAGATACATTCGTGGAACAATTTGCAAGCAGCCGCAAGCTAGAGAAATAGTCGGACAACCTATATATAATAACGCAAAGACCTAGCGAAAATTTGAGAACTTATGTCGGACGCTTTAAAAGAGAGAAAGTACAAATCCCACATTGCAATCAAGCGACCGCCATCTACGCCTTCAAGTTTGATTCCGACTTATATAAAGAACTCACTAAATATCCATGCAGGACAATGGAAGATGTACTGGCACAGACATTGACCTAAATCAAATAGGAGGAAGATGAAGCAAATTTCATTGGAAAAGCCAACAGTTATGGAAGTCGACGAAATGATCGAGTCGACAGAAGGTCTAACGACAGAAGGTCAGAACCTTATCTAACGAGCGACAGAAGGAATACTCAGTCGAGACACGATGGTTCCAGTGATAGAAATTCCTACGGGCGTGGCAACTCAAGGTTGAATCGATCAAAGGTGGAAGCACCAGAGTACAACCTTTAGCATCGAATCAGTCGACCTTATAGCAGTAATGAGGGAAATGGGAAAAAACAGTCAAGTGGCCACGAAAGATGAATGCACTCCCTAAACATCAAGACGCGAGGCTTCGATGTGAGTTTCACGGAGATCATGGCCATCGCACGGAAGATTGTGTCGCCCTCAAATATGAAGTCGCATAGCTCTTAAAATAGAGACATCTACAAGAATTCCTAACTAAAGGGGAAGCAAACTCTCGCAAGACGCGACGACCAGAGGCAAACCAGTGCAAACGACAGTCCTCCAGAACCACCCAGACAAGATAGAGTGATTAATTACATTGTAGGTGGATCTGAAATCAATGGCGTAAGCTATTCTGCAGCAAAGAGGCATACACGACAAGTGTCGAGTGCTGAAATTCAACCAAACCGGGAATATCTGCCAAAAGTCGATAAGACTGTCACATTCAAATCGACCGACAAATCAGATTTGTTTTCTCCTCGCCATGATGCATTAGTTATTTCTTTACATATTACTAATTGTCTAACTAAACGCATTCTAATCGAAAATGGTAGTTCTTGTAATATTTTATTCAACAGTGCTCTAAGAGAAATACAGGTCGAAGAATCCAAACTTAGTCGTTGAACGACCATGCTGACAGGTTTTAGTGGAGAACAGAAAAGCACTCTAGGCGAAATCGTACTACCTGTCTATGCCGAAGGAGTCAACTTATATATCAATTTCCTGGTACTCGACTGCCAATCTCCTTACAATGCGATCCTTGGTAGACCGTGGATACATGAGTTGAAGGCTATCCCCTCGACGTTCCACCAAATGATAAATTCCCAACCAAGTGGGGAGTAAAAGAGATTAAGGGGGAACAAAGAGCAGCCAGAGAATGTTATCAGAATGCCATGAAAAAGAAAAAGAAAAAGAAAAAGAAAAAGCAGGAATTATAGCAATTACAGGATGCTAAAGTCGAGTCGACCCTGATCAACTAGACCACAAAGTCTTTATTAGGTCCAGATTATCAAATGACATCCGCAAGCAATTGATTGAATTCCTGAAGGAACGACACAGTAACTTTGCCTGGTCACACTCAGACATGGTTGGTATCGACCTAGAGGTAATAGTTCACCGACTATAGGTCGACCTAGATCACCAACCAGTAAAGCAAAAACGAAGAAAGTTCGCTCCAGAAAGGAACAAAGTGATCAACGATGAGATCCAGAAGTTGTTCGACATCGGTTCCATGAAGGAAGTAAAATACCCTAACTGGTTAGCAAATGTCGTGGTAGTGAAGAAGAAAAACGGGAAATGATGAGTCTGCATCGATTTCACAGACTTCAATAAAGCGTGTCCCAAGGATTCATTCCCACTCCCACACATCGACATGCTGGTCGACGCAACTGCAGGGCATGAACTACTAAGCTTCATGGACGCTTATTTTGGCTATAACCAAATCTTGATGCATCCTGACGACCAAGAGAAAACAGCCTTCGTCACCGAGCGAGGTATTTTTTGTTATAAAATAATGTCTTTTGGTTTAAAAAATACAGGTGCAACCTACCAACGGCTAGTTAACAAGATGTTCACTAAGATGCTTGGATCGACAATGGAGGTCTACATCGACGACGTGCAAGTCAAATCCCTGATTGCACAACAACATATCGACTATCTAAAATAGTCGTTCGACGTACTCGACCAATACGATATGAAACTTAACCCACTAAATGTTCCTTTGGGGTGTTTTCAGGGAAGTTTTTAGGCTATCTGGTCACCCAAAGAGGCGTCGAAGCCAACCTAGATCAAATACGATCGATCGAAGATATTGAATCATCTAGATGTATCAAAGATGTACAGAAACTCACAGGTCGTGTAGCAGCACTGAATAGATTCATTTCAAAGTCATCCGAACGATGCCATCCATTTTTTAACACCCTCAGAAAGAACAAAACATTTGAGTGGAACGACGATTGCGAAAGAGCATTACAAGACTTGAAAACCTACTTAAAGTCACCCCCACTACTGTCGAAACCAAAGGACGATGAAACTCTACTCGTATATTTGGCAGTATCTGACACAGCCGTAAGTGTCGTACTAGTTAGAGAAGAAGATAACAATCAGCACCCAGTCTACTACATAAGTAAAGCTCTACTCGATGCTGAGACTAGGTATAGTCGACTGGAGAAACTTGCGTTAGCTCTTGTCGTAACAGCACGCAAACTCAGACCATACTTCCAATGCCACTCGATTAAGGTACTAACTATTTACCTCCTCAAAGAATATTTTGCATAAACCTGAACTTTCAGGTCAATTGACAAAATGGGCCGTCGAGTTAAACGAATACGACATCAACTTCCACCCACGGATAGCATTGAAATCACAAGTATTAGCTGATTTTATTGTAGATTTTACCCCTAGTGAAAATTTAGTGAAAATTTACAGGCTGAACAAGAATTAATAGCCCTCATGGAGACTGCTGACACCGAAAAATAGACCTTTTCGGTCGACGGTTCTAACAATATCAAAGGTAGTGGACTAGGATTGGTGCTCAAATCCCCACAGGGGGACATATTGGAACAATTGATCCATTGCGATTTCCATGCGACAAACAACGAAGCTGAATATAAAGCCTTGATTGCTAAGCTCGACCTTGCAAAAAGCCTAGACATAAAGAACTTACAAGTATTGAGCGATTCATAACTAGTCGTTCGACAGATGAATGGCTTCTATAAGGCAAGGGACCAAAGAATGTCGGCTTATTTGATTAAAGCCAAGCAACTCTAGTCGACCTTCAACGAATTTACAATCAAACAAATACCCAGATCTGAGAATGCTCGAGCAGACGCATTAGCGAGTCTTGGATCGACAACAACAAGTGGTTCGAAATCAATACCCATTGTGCATCTTATGTCGCCACAATTCAAGAAGCAGAAGTACTTGCACCTATCGACCATGGAAGAAGCTGGATGGAGCCCATATTTAATTACCTTCAAGCCGACATTCTACCAAGAGACAGTTCAGAAGCAAGGAAGATCAAAGCAAAAGTTATAAAATTCTACATCATCTACGAAAAGCTTTATAAAAAATCGTTTACAGGACCTTACTTGAGATGCATCACCCCTCGAGAGGCGAACGACGTCCTGAAAAGTCTTCACTATGAGGAATGCGAAAACCATTCTAGCGCTCGTAGTTTGTCAAACAGAGCCATAACATCAGGATACTACTGGCCGACAATACGGTATGATTATCAAAATCATGTGAAGTCGTGCAACAAGTGTCAACGATTTGCACCTGTGTCGCATCTCCCCTCAGGTATGTTAAATTCAATTTCGGCCCCTTAGCCTTTTATGAAATGGGGAATGGATATTGTAGGTAAACTGCACCCCCCCCTTCAGCACTATGAGGTGTCGTCTACATGCTAGTTTTAACAGACTACTTCACCAAATGGGTCGAGGTCGGAGCATATCAACAAGTATGCGACATTGAGGTACGCGACTTAGTATAGAAGAATATAATTTGCAGGTTTGGAGTACCATGGGAGATAGTAACCGACAATGGATCCTAATTCATTTCGTACGACTTCAAATTTTTTGCGACAAGTATAGAATAAAGCTGAGCTTCTTAACTCCACATTATCCTTAAGCCAATGGACAAGCGGAGTCAACCAACAAAACAATTGTCAACACACTAAAGAAATGATTGGAGGCAGAGAAAGGCGAGTGGACAAAAAAACTCCCAGAAATACTATGGTCGTACAGAACTACTCCACGTCGGTCGACTGGAGAAACTCCTTTCTCACCTGTCTATGGTTATGAAGCAGTGATCCCAATAGAGACACAACTTGTGACCGCTTGAAATGAAAACCCAAATGAGGAACAAAATAACTTGGAGCTCAATTTCGAACTTGATCGTCTAGACGAACGTCAAGATTGTGCTGCTCTTAGAATCCAATCGTATTAACAGCAAGTCGCACGACACTACAACAAAAAAGTACGTACTAGAGTTTTCAAAGTCAACGACTGGGTTCTACGACAAGTCTTCCAAAACACGAGGGAAGAAGGAGCAGGAAAATTGGGACTGACATGGGAAAGCCCATATCAAATAACAGATGTAGTCGGATGAGGAGCATACAAATTGCGAGGACTCGACGGTCATGAGCTGCACAACAGTTGGAACGCTCTACATCTAAAACAGTACCATTTTTAAACCCACTATTTTGATATATTACTCGTTATACTATTACTTGTTTATTTTTATCGATATTTCAAAACTAACGAATCGACCAACAAGGAGCAATGATGAAAACATAGTGCAACTAAGTGCAAAACTGAGCTCACAAAACAAAATCATATCTTGCTGTATACAAGCTGTCGACTTCGACAAGTAATATATTTTTATTTTCAGATGCGATAAAATATCTATGAATCAACATCTACAAGATTAACTCTTAATTTCCTCATTCGACAAACGCATATTAAGAGTAGGGGAATAGCAATGGGGATAGAAGTCGACTTAAACGATAAATGTTGACCATTTAACGCATGTACGCGATTTTACTATGTAAAGAAATGTCGTGTCGATCCATTAACGCATGTACGCGATACGTAAAGATATATATAATATCGATTCTACCAAACTCAATTCACTGTTCGTAAAATGTTGTCATCAACACTATTTTCCTAGTTAAAACAAAAGGTCGCATCGATCGAATTACGTATGAGCATCAGTTTACAGGCTGATCTCATTCAATTACAAGTTACTATTGTGCAAACCTCATTATATGATGGTCGTATCGTTTCACAATATCAAATCAAAATAGCACACGAAGTCGATTCAAAATGAAGTATGAAATGCAAAGGCATCAAGATTAAATAAAGGTCGAGTCGACCAAATCATCCATAATTACATAAACCAAATAAAAGTTGAAGAAAAAGTAAGATAATTTTTTTTTTCATCAATTCGCCGACGGATCAGCAACATTGTCATTTGGGCTTATCTTCACCTCCTGTATTGTCGTGTCGTTCATCAAGGCTCTTATCGACATCTCCTTGAGCAGCCTCATCTTCACCTACTGCCTCCCCAGGTGAAGATTGTTCAAGCCTAAGCATCTCCTCTTAAGTGTCGATCACCTCCTGCATTTCCTCATGACTCCAATTCACATGCTCACCGGACAAGTATTCCTTAAAAATTTCTGCCTTCGCTTTGCACATCGTTGTATTTGCAATCGACGTCAGTTGCTCTTTCAATTCTGTGACAAGACGCTTCTGCTTGACGACAACCGCTTTAGCCTTTGTCGACTCCTCAAGGTGTTGATCCCTCTCCTCCTCCTTACCCTTCAAATTCTTCTCTAGAGTGATGTATTTTTGCTCTAGTTCCTTCAAAGCGTTGTCGACTTTAGCCTTATCTGCCTTGAGGGTGTCGTTCGCCTTCTTAAACTTCACGCACTTGTCACTAACCATCTTATACCTGTCATGAAGATGCAACTGTGCTTGCAAGACCTACAAAAGAAATGTCGTATAAATCAAAAGGAAACAAATGGCAATAATATTGAAGCGAAAACGAAAATCGAGTAGAACAAATTTACCTAGAACGCTGAAAGAATGCTCGTATTGAATACTTCCTCCATCTTTTTTCCTTTCAAAAATTCTTCGTCGGCTGAGAGAAGAAACTCGTTCGACCTTTCAAGAAAGCCATCCGGTTCCTTGAATGATGACATTCTGGAAGAAAGAAGCATCATCGACGAATCTGGCTCAAAAACAACATCAACAAATTTCATCTTTGAGCTTGATTCGACTTTCTTCCCTTGATCGGTAGTCGAATTCTTTCTCTGCCTCTTCCGCGTCAGATGGTGCTCAGGAGACAAAGTGTAAATATGCTCTTGTGCAACATGAGCATCCTCATTCGACTTGTCGGTCACTTGATTCTTTTTTTGTGCTGTTGCCCGCTTCTTTACAAGATCATCCCTATAACGCTTTATGGCATCAGCCTTATCTGGCAAGTTCATCTTCGCATTCGACATCGATGTCACTGCGAAACGACGTTCAATGTCAGTAATAGGTGATAAAAAAATCATATCACACCCAAGTATTTCAAGACTCCTCCTAATCCAGACATACGACGCGAAATCTTTCACAAGAGGATACGGTTCTCATGATCTATTCAAGGTCGACCATCGCCACAGACTGCTAGGCCTAAGCTTACCATCCACAAGCAATGTTCTACAACTTCTATCTTTAGCAGGGATGTGTAATATCTCTTTAGTACGCTCAGTTGTGTCGTCGCACGACATATCGTTATCCGTATGCTTAATGTCTACATAAAACATTTACTAATTAATATTAGGAGTTTTTAGGTTATGAATATTCCAAAGCGACAAAAATGTCGGTCGACACTCACCTTTTCGATTCCATACCCGCCGAAGGACAAATTGTGGACCTTTATCAAAGAAGAAGGTATCATTCCATTGACGATCATTTGTAGTAGTATCAATAATAAGTCGATTATTCTTGTCCCTGGGTATCAGTATGTAACGACCTTGGTCGCCCACATGCTCCTTCAAATAATAGTTATGCATGACACACCCTAACCCAAAATCAATTCTATATCTCTCGCGTAAAATGGTCAGACTCATCAATATTCTCCAACTATTTGGCATCAATTGGCCAGAAGCAATGTCGAAGTGTTTCAACAATCGTCGAACCAACGAAGGAACTGGGAACCTAAACCCCAGACGTAGAGTATACTCATAAAAACATGTCCAGTTAGGTATATCCCAGTCTGCTCGTTCATGTTCTAGCGGAGCACGTAGCTCAACCGACTTAGGAATGCCATATACCGTCCGCAAATAATGCAAATTATCTTCCATAACCAAACTTGCCGGACTACCATCCAAAACACCTAGAGGACGACCTGAAGTAGATGCCTCCACATCATCCCTATACTCCGGGAATTCAACCAACCCCGCTATGGCACGAACGACGCCCTGCTCTAACATACCTCTAGTATTTATAGTAACAACTTTCGACGGATCCTCAATTGTGACCAGTCGGTTGACATCTTGTGTCCCGCTGTCGACTCCATCATCCTTACCCACAGTATCATTTGAAGTCCAACTGTATTGTGGCTCTGAGACTGTATCGTTGCCCGACATGATATCTCCAAGAGTTGACAAAT
The DNA here is from genome assembly GCA_030490815.1 of Acer saccharum. Lineage (NCBI taxonomy): Eukaryota > Viridiplantae > Streptophyta > Magnoliopsida > Sapindales > Sapindaceae > Acer > Acer saccharum. The sequence goes on from CM059874.1 coordinate 24,584,604, forward strand.
GCAAAAATGCACAAGTCAGACAAACTAAACACTACAATCACAACCTAGGGATTCTAGATCAAAACCTAGGGTTTTTTACAAAAGAAAAAAGGTTATTCTTGAAATTCAACCTAGCCTTATAAAAAGCTTTGCCTACTAATGGTCGAGCATTTCCTCGAATCTAAACAACTACTCTCATCACAACGACATACACGTAAATCAGGAGCAACACATCATTTGAGCAAAATCAACATGGCAAGGAATCAAAAGCATCAAAAACGATCAAGAACATGTTGAAGGATATCAAAGATAATGAAAAACACACATTTCGCAAGTAATATCAGAAACTTCTACTTTATTTCCTATAGATTCATAAAAGTAAGTTTCATGCAAAAGTATACAAAGAAAAAAAACAACTCTTTACTGACCTTGAGGAAAACTTGAGAAGAAATCACGAAGAAATCCACAGAAAAGAACCAGCAATATCAACACCACTCAAGACGAAGAAAAATCGCCAGAAGACAAAGCAAAAGAGAAACTCTAAAGTCGTGCAAGAAGTGATCTTAGCAAGTGGAACGGTTTATTTATAAACCAGCATTTTAACCCTAGTTGCCACGTGTCAACACCCCTTCGATTGCTGGTTAACCAAGGTAAACCGCCCTGTTTAAAATTCAAAAGTTTTATCTCGAAAAAGGTGTGTGAATTAAATGCACCTGATGTCAGCATAGGAAACTGTAACGCTACCATCCCATCGATTTGACTTCCAAATCCTATTCTAGATATTTGTCGAGCGATAGGTCATCTCTGATGCCCAACTTCATCAATCCGACGACAAGGGTTGTCAATCAAAAGACATGCAAAAGTTATTGATTCGACTCGACAGAACGCACTCGACAAAACCAACAGTCGACTGAACGAAAATCACTCTCTAATTCATTGAATCCTTCTTTAGAGAGTGGGGGACAAACTATGGTAGTCCATAGGCCCAATGTGATAAAGCCCAGACCTTGTAATAACTAGATCCTACCCAAGCCCATCGTGTTGGATCGACCCAACACAAATATCAGCAACATCTTAACTTGGTCTTGGAGGGACTAAGTCAAAAGGTCAATCATTAACAGGTGGATCATTTGTTGAGAGGATCTCTCCAAGTATCTCGCCCATGATCAAGCCATGATCAAGGAGCCATTGGAGCTACATCTTCCACTATAAATAGAGTGGCTCTCTCACTTAAAAGCTCTCTGAAATCTCTCAAAAGAAAAGCTTAAGATAGCGTGCTAATACTCTGTTACCAAATATTTCGGCAACCGAAACCCGATCATATTCATCATCACGATCACTGCAAACCATTGCTCAGCCCAAGCACACTTAAGGCTAAGAATCTAACCACATCTCCCTATTTTTTCTATATTTTGTTTCTGTTTTAAGTCTTTTACAGGTTCAACAAAAGGAGACGACCGTCCCTAGTCGACAGTCTTCCCGTGTTTGCAAGTTCCCAGAGGAAACGACATCTCCAATCTGATAGTTCACCAAGTTGCCTTAGGCCTAACATAACCCGACCCGATTAATGTACCACCTAGTTCGACCACCTACAAAGGCAATTGCCCCATTTGGCTGTCAGTTTTTAATTTGTTTTTAAGCATTGTGATTTGTGAATCTTATTTTTGAAAGGTTGAACATGTATGTAAGTAGGTTAGTTTTAAAATAAAAATATTATTATTATAATAAATAAAGAAATATCCAATTTTATCTTTAACTTAGAAGGAGCTTAGAAGGAAATATATTCCTCATTTGATTTCCTATATATCATGAACCGGTCTAACCTATATATAGTTATATATACATGTTTTTTTTTTTTTTTTTTTTTTTTTTTAAATCCAATTTTTCACTTAAACAATTTCATTCCTACTACTGCAATTAAATTCTTTCTATTCTTCAATTCATCTATCTAAATAATTTCAGGTACGTGATTACTAATTAATAAATATTTTGGGTTTGTTTTCATTTTTTTTATATTTGTTATTTTCTTAGGCTATTAATATAATTTCTTTCATGAATTCTTCTTTCAAAAAATAAAATAAAATATGATTTTGGCTACATTCAGTATACTACTTTGTTATTTAAACGTTTATTTATTTAAATTAGTTTGATTTTTTTATTTGATCTTCAGCTGAGAAAGCAATCGACAATCGATGGATTTTTCAAAAGAATTAAAACCTTAGAAGCTGATTTATCTTTGTCAACATCTAATATTAATATTCCAGTTTCTGAAAATCAATCCACGGAATCTCCAACAAATGATATTAAACAAGATAATAAATCTTTGGAGCGTGACACATGATTACATCAAAAAATATGGGATTATCATGTCATTGAACGTGATGAAATTCGTTGAGTTTTTATTAAAGTTTGTCCATTCAAACCCATTCTTGACCATTATAAAAATCTGGACTAGATTTAAAAGAGCGACGAGTTTCATTTTGATTTATAAAGCTAGTGTCTAGACGCTATCACATTTGCTTTTTGTTTTGAGGTTGATCCGATGGTAAACCCTTCATATCTGCACCATGAGGTTGTGAGTTTGAGTCCTTTCTCTTCTAAAAAAAAACCCTGAATTACATTGTACTACAACAAATATTGCATATAATAGCATGCGATAAATGCTATCAAATGGCTTTGATAGCATTTATGAAAAAGCCATGACAGCCTGTGTGATTAAAAGTCTTCACTTATTGTAGCATTCTTCACACGCTATAAATGATTTTCTCAAATGCTATAAAATCTACTTTAGTAGCATTACAATACACTGTATTATAGCATTTAATGAATGCTATTATTTGTGCCATAATTTACAAAAAAAAAAACAAAAAATTTAATTCTATTTTGTAATTATTATTTAAATTCATAAAAGTACTATATAAAACAAAATTAACTCCAAACTTTTCATTGATAATCAAAATAATTATATAATTCAACACAACTATAATCTTTCATATACATCACTTATCCAAAAATTATATGGTCCAATATGTTTTTGTGTATAAGTTTGTTTTATACAAAAATTAATAATTACATAAACAAACTAGTTCGGTAATGTTGATCCAATATTTTTGACATGTTGTAGTAATCTTTATGTTGTCACTTACCTGCAAAAAAGTAAAGTAAAGTTATTACTTGTTTATAACAAAAAGAAAAGGAATAAACATATATAATTATAAATTTTGTTCTCCTCATATACAGTTTATATGTTTGTTTTCTTAAATCAATGAAATGATTATATCAAACAACTAATTAATTAATGTCAAGTATCCCATCAAAGTAAGCATATATGTATAGGCATTTTCTCAAACAACTTAAGTGCACTAAGGTAATCAACTTAAGTAAGCCTTGCAAACACCTTTTAGTATACGGTAAAAAAACACTCAACTTATTGCCAATAAACTTAAAACTTCAAGCTATTATTTATAACACATTTCATCAAACACCTTATATGCATAATAAGTTGATCCCTTAACAATCATATGGAGACAAATACTACTGCAACAAGTTAATGAATTAAGAAAACTGTAAGATAAAACAAACGTATAATTAACAAAAATGACAAATAGATATAAAAATTATAACTTACCAAATCGTCACTTTGTTCATAAAAATTCTTAAAGAACTTTTGAAATGGTAAAAAAAAAACCTGAAAATCAAGAAAACAAAAGATGAAATATGATTTTTAAAACACAAGGAACGAATTTATATAAAAACTCATACCTCTCAACCCTAGTGAACAGAGATCCATCGAATAAAGCACTTGGAAATTGAACAAAACACGAGTTTTTATTTCCTGATTGTCAAATAGTGATAATGAAACCTAAATATAATTAACAGAAAAAAAACCCTAATTATAATTATTAGAACATTATTCTAGTGAAATTAAAACCAACATCGTAATCTAATTATACATAAACTAACTTTGATATAAAAAAACCCAATTATTGAATAATAATAAAAATACCTGGAAGCCCTTGTCAATTGAATACAAAAAAAAGTTGTTAATGTTGGATTGCAGGAGTCCTCTGATCATGGAGTACTAAAAATCTAATTTGATGAGTCGAGAAATAAGTGGGTTGTGGTCAACTCTTGAGTTGTGGGGAAAAGATTAGGGAGAAGATTTCAAAACCCTAGTTTTTTTTTTTTTATCATTTAAAGGAAAAAAAAAGTTTAAATAGAGGAATAAATGTTTTGTGGTGGGAATGAAATTTTTTGTTCCCGCCTTCTAAGAGTGTCTGATATAAAATAGTCGATTAATTTATTTAAAATAATTATATAATATATAATTCTATTATAGCATTTTAAATATGCTATGACAAAGAAGGTGAAGTAATTAATAATATATAATTAGAAGATATATTATAACATTCATAAATATGCTATTTAATTATAAATAAACAGTAAAGTAAAAAGTTACAACTGAAAATACATATCATAGCATTCTTTTATTTAATGCTATCAAAGGATACATTTGATAGCACTCTTTTAAGAATGCTATCAATTAATGCTATAAAATTAGATATTTGTTGTAGTTACGTACTTATTAAAAAAAAAATATATATACCAATCATTTGTTGGTGTGAGTGGTTCGACGCTCTCATCCCTTAAACAAGGTCGTGGGTTCAACTCTTCTTGTGAACGGAGCTACACATATTGGGAGCACTTTAACCCTTAGTGGGCCGACCCAGTGCGAGTCCGGATTAGTCGGGGTGTGGTCTGGGCTGATTGCACTGTATGGTGGATCCGCCCCACCCGGAAACCGGATGGTGTAAACCAAATATATATATATATATCAAATATATATATATATATATATATATATATATATATATATTGGTCTCGGCCCCCCCAAAATCGAAATCCATGCTTCGCCCCTAATATTGCACATGACATACTTGGTACAATAAATGGTCCATGGAGGTAAGAAATCAAGCAAAAGCAAAGAGATAGAGCTAGACTATTACGACAACAATCAAGGCTCGTTTATTTATGGAATTAAATTTATTGTGACCACCCAAAACAGTTGTAATGATCATCATCATCATGGCACTCAGCCACTCCACCGATCGCAATCCATCATGGCACCCAGCCACTCACTTGAACAACTTACCATGATAACTAATATATATTAAGAAAAAGATGGTGAAGCCAAAAAATAGTAAAGAACTCCATCATGAATTTTGCCTATAAAAGCTGAGCAAAGCACCATTACACTATATCACCTAGCCTGAGAAAGACTTGATTAACACAAGCTCAAAAATGGATGTGGGGAATATTTTTCACATGACTGGAGGCTCTGGATCCACTAGCTATGCCAACAATTCCTCCTTCCAGGTTGATGATCACTTCTCTTTTCTCATCTCTAACTTTGTCTTGTTCATTATTTTGATTGTGTAAGGGATTCCAGAAGTGTAGTTACCACCAGACTATACTTGCGATCACAGAATAATCATGTTTTGTTGATTCTAAATTTTATTTCTATTTTTGTTGACAGATGAAGGCATCGGACACGGTGAAGCACATCACTGTGGAAACTATAGAACAACTCTACCTGCAGCTTGAATCATTTCCAAAGACAATAGGCATAGCTGATATGGGTTGCTCTTCAGGAAGAAATTCACTACCAGTAATCAAAACTATTGTTGAGAGTGTTGAAGAAATAGGTCGTCGTTTATTGGCTGAACCACCTGATGAGTTCTCTGTCTACCTTAATGATCTTCCATCTAATGACTTCTACTCTGTATTCAAAGCATTGCCTGATTTTATCAGACAACTTAGGGAAGAAAGAAATGGTCGGTGTCCTTCCATTTTCATTGCAGGTTGTCCTGGTTCATTTTATGGAAGACTGTTGCCAAAAAATTCAATGCATTTTGTCTATTCATCTTACTGTTTGCACTGGCTGTCGAAGGTGTGTGTGCTTTGATCTCTTCTCTTTTTCTCATTGGCCTAGTTTTTTTCTCCATGGAGCATGATCACTTTGGTCGAGGGTAGTGGTGTCAAAACAGGCCGGCCCGTTGGCCAAATGGGTCGTGCCAGGCACGGCCTGTTTTGGATGTGGGGGGGCAGCACGGCCTAGGCACGTGGCCTGTGCCGGGGCGTGCCAGACCGTGCCCATGTGGGGCCTGTGGTGGGCCGGCCCGTTAAGGCCTTAACGGGCTTTAATTTTTTTTTTTTAAAAAAAAATTTAAACATTTTATTTATACAATATTATTTTTATACATTGTAATAATTTTGTGTAATTATTAATGTAATAATTTTAATATGAAATATAACATTTTTCATTTCATACAACACTTAATTAGTTTTCGATGAATAATATTTTTTAATTTCGTATTAAATTTGTGGTGAAAAGTATAAATTACAAATCATGATTGTCTCGTTAAAAACCTTACCAAGAAAAACCCAATGGGATAAAAACTATAATAGAATATGTAGAGACTAGAGAGTGGGAGGTATATACTATAATAGTATATAGTATATAATATATAATGTATAGTGTATAGTATATTAGTATAATAGTATATAGTATTTAATATATTAAATAAATAAAATAAATTACAAAATAGTTGAAAGACTGAGTGAGAGATGTTGGAGATTGTAGAGAATAGAGAAAATAAGAGAGTAGGGAAGTAGAGAAAATGTAGAGAATGAGGTGAGGGTGATGGGGGTATTTATAGGAAAATGTTACGTTAGGGTATAATTGGAAAAAATTGTAAAAGATTTTAAAAAAAATGTAATTGTTAAAAGTTTTAGACATTTTTTTTACCCCACCACCGGTCACCAACGGCTCTGGATAATTACAAAAGTCACCCCTTAATTCAAATTTTAAATTTCAAACTTTAAAAAAAAAAAAAAATTAAAAATTTGAATTCCGGAGGGGCCCTAACAGGCCAGCCCGCGTGCCGGCATGTGAGTCGACCTCTTAAGGCCCGCCAGAATTCATTTTTTCAAAAAAAAATTAGGCCCATGGGCCAAGCCGGCCTACAGGGCGCGTCACCTGGGCCTAGCACAGCACGCCGGCTTAACATGCCATTGGGCACGGCCAGTTAAGCCGGCGTGCCGGGCCAACCCGGGCACACGACCGAAACAGGCCAGCCCAAGCGACCCGCCAGGGCCTGTCCCGTTTTGTCAGCACCAGTTGAGGGTTTAATCACTGACTGGCTAAGTGAAACAGAATCTAAATTATACACTATTATGGCAACCAATTAGTAAATGCCTAGAAGTGGAAAGACTAAAGAGTAGTGCAACACTAAGTTAAGCTGTCAATTCTTGACTTTAGTACTTTTCAACATATATCATGTACAACAAGAATTATCTGATGCAGGATTCAACACGTTTGTTTTTTGTATAGGGCCCTGATTTGTATCATTATAAATAATTCTTGAATCCATTATATATACACCGGTGTAAATCAAAATCATGCACAACAAAAACGTGCCGGATCCCGTGATCCTGCACATTTATAACTATTAGAATGTGTTACAGATATTTAAACCATGTAATTAAATAATTACAATCTCATGTAGGTGCCTCCAAGTCTCTGCAACGAGAAGGGGGAGTCATTAAACAAGGGAAACCTTTACATATCTAAATCTAGCCCTCCTGCTGTTTCTCTTGCATACTTTTTACAATTCCAGGATGACTTCTCCATGTTCCTCCGATCACGGTCGACGGAACTTGTTTGCAAAGGCCGAATGCTGTTGATTTTGTTAGGAAGAGTTGACCAGGACAATCATGTTGATAGAGGCAACTCATTCTTATGGGAACTTCTCTCTCGATCCCTAACTATTTTAGCTTCTCAGGTATTATATATCCACACAACTTTCAATTAACTTCGGTACTGAAATGTTTTTACAGGACTGATCTGACCGGAGAAGGACCTGAGATTTATATATATGCACGTCATTCTTATACATGAATTTTTGTTGTTTGTGTAATTTGTAGGGAAAATTAAATAAAGAAAAGTTGGTTTGTTACCATGCCCACTTCTATGCACCCTCAAAGTGCGAAATAGAAGACCAAGTGAGAAGAGAAGGTTCATTTGTTCTAGACAGATTTAAGATGTATCAACCGGAGAAAACATGTGATGGTACGAACTACAGGAGCTACGGGTTCGGGGTTGCAATGACAGTTAGGGCTGCTCAAGAAGTCATGCTTCGTCACCATTTCGGTCTTGAAGTTGATGGAATTCTTGACACTTTGTTTGAGATCTATGGCAATATGGTGGATGAAGAAATGGCCAAGGAGGAAATTGAGCCATTCACTTTCCTCCTAGTTCTTAGGAAATTATGAATCTATTTTAATTTTAACTAATTGAATGTATCAATATTCCAGTGGTTGAATACATTAATAGGTATCCATGTGTTGGGAATAGTGCCATAAGAACGAATGTTATTAATCATTTTGCTGAATTAATAAATAGAATTATATTTTATTTTATATTTGTGTGCATTTAATGTTATTAATATTGTGTTAATGACATAAAATTCTATGATTATTAAATATAATATTAAACATAGTATATAAGTCGTTATATACATGAGGATTATGTTCCTCTTTTGCTGAATAGCAAAAGAGTGTTTAGCTAGGTGATGTCGATGTTCAATTAAAAAAAAAAAACAAATTCTAGCCCACCCTGGTCTTCAATCCTAGTTATGTCTCTGCACATCACCCTATGATTTGTGTGGTGATGACATCTCATTTGCCATATCATTGGGTTGAATTTTGAACTAATTTTTTTTTAGATTGTATAGTACATTATTACTCAAAATAAATTTAGCTTTATAAAAAAAAAAAAAAAAAGCTAAATTTTCATTAATGATCAAAATCCCCCTCTTAGTTTCAATTAATAGCCAAAATACAAAATCGTCTCTTCAAGTCTTCCTCTACCTATCACGAAAAAGCTTTCCCTTACGTTTTCTCTATGGACTAAAATTGCATCATTTTGTAGATGTAGTTTGATTAGTGTACTTTCATTAGATGTAGTTTGATACAAAGGAAATTAATTAACTTTGTGATCCCTTTCTCTAATTGCTACTGATGTTCCTTCGGAGACATTGGATGAAGGGTTCCAAATTTTTGGGCATCATAAACTACGATACTTTGAGTATTTTAATATATCAATTGGGATTTTTTTTTTTTTTTTGACAGTATCCATTTATCCAGGTATTTTTTTTTTTTTTGAAGCTTTTGTCATTGGTAGGATTCGAGCCGCTGACTTGGATGTAATTTACCCAAGTCCCAAGCTTGTCTATCTATCAGCTGAGCTACGCCCATGCTAGCTTATATCAATTGGAATTAAGAACTAAGTTTATTTCTTTTGGACTGTATATGTTTAAGTATTTGTTTATTTGTTGTTATGTATATTTCTTATTTAAATATCTTTTTATAATCATACAAAAAATGATTTTTGATTGGAGCTATGGGTTCGCGGTTGCAATGACAGTTAGGGCTGCCCAAGAAGTCATGCTTCATCACCATTTCAATCTTGAAGTTGATGGAGTTCTTGACACTTTGTTTGAGATCTATGGCAATATGGTGGATGAAGAAATGGCCAAGGAAGAAATTGAGCCATTCACTTTCCTCCTAGTTCTTAGGAAATTATGAATCTATTTTAATTTTAACTAATTGAATGTATCAATATTCCAGTGGTTGAATACATTAATAGGTATCCATGTGTTGGGAATAGTGCCATAAGAACGAATGTTATTAATCATTTTGCTAAATTAATAAATAGAATTATAATTTATTTTATATTTGTGTGCATTTAATGCTATTAATATTGTGTTAATGACATAAAATTCTATGATTATTAAATATAATATTAAACATAGTATATAAGTCGTTATATACATGAGGATTATGTTCCTCTTTTGCTGAATAGCAAAAGAGTGTTTAGCTAGGTGATGTCGATGTTCAGTTAAAAAAAAACAAATACTAGCCCACCTTGGTCTTCAATCCTAGTTACGTCTCTGAACATCATCCCATGATTTGTGTGGTGATGACAACTCATTTGCCATATTATTTGGGTTTAATTTTGGACTAATTTTTTTGGATTGTATAGTACAGTATTACTCAAAATAAATTTAGCTTTAAAAAAAAAAATCAATAGCTAAATTTTCATTAATGATCAAAATCCCCCTCTTAGTTTCAATTAATAGCCAAAATACAAAATCGTCTCTTCAAGTCTTCCTCTACCTATCACGAAAAAGCTTTCCCTTACGTTTTCTCTATGGAGGAAAATTTCATCATTTTGTAGATGTAGTTTGATTAGTGTACTTTCATTAGATGTAGTTTGATATAGAGGAAATTAATTAACTTTGTGATCCCTTTCTCTAATCGCTACTGATGTTCCTTCGGAGACATTGGATGAAGGGTTCCAAGTTTTTGGGCATCATAAACTACGATACTTTGAGTATTTTAATATATCAATTGGAATTTATTTATTTATTTTGACAGTATCTATTTATCCAGGTATTTTTTTTTTGAAGCTTTTGTCAAGGATTTGAGCCGCTGACTTAGGAGTTATTTATCTAAATCTCAAGCTTGTCTATCTATCAGCAGAGCTACGCCCATTCTAGCTTATATCAATTGGAATTAAGAACTAAGTTTATTTCTTTTGGACCGTGTATGTTTAAGTATTTGTTTATTTGTTGTTATGTATATTTCTTATTTAAATATCTTTTTATAATAATACAAAAATGATTTTTGATTGGAGCTATGGGTTCGCGGTTGCAATGACAGTTAGGACTACCCAAGAAGTCATGCTTCGTCACCATTTCGATCTTGAAGTTGATGGAGTTCTTGACACTTTGTTTGAGATCTATGGCAATATGGTGGATGAAGAAATGGCCAAGGAGGAAATTGAGCCATTCACTTTCCTCCTAGTTCTTAGGAAATTATGAATCTATTTTAATTTCAACTAATTGAATGTATCAATATTCCAGTGGTTGAATACATCAATAGGTATCCATGTGTTGGGAATAATGCCTAAGAACGAATGTTATTAATCATTTTGTTGAATTAATAAATAGAATTATATTTTATTTTATATTTGTGTGCATTTAATGTTATTAATATTGTGTTAATGATATAAAATTCTATGATTATTAAATATAATTTTAAACGTAGTATATAAGTCGTTATATACATGAGGATTATGTTCCTCTTTTACTGAACAGCAAAAGAGTGTTTAGCTAGGTTATGTCGATGTTCAGTTAAAAAAACAAATTCTAGCCCACCCTGGTCTTCAATCCTAGTTACGTCTCTGAACATCATCCCATGATTTGTATGGTGATGACAACTCATTTGCCATATCATTTGGGTTGAATTTTGGACTAATTTTTTTGGATTGTATAGTACAGTATTACTCAAAATAAATTTAGCTTTAAAAAAAAAAATCAATAGCTAAATTTTCATTAATGATCAAAATCCCCCTCTTAGTTTCAATTAATAGCCAAAATACAAAATCGTCTCTACAAGTCTTCCTCTACCTATCATGAAAAAGCTTTCCCTTACGTTTTCTCTGTGGAGGAAAATTTCATCATTTTGTAGATGTAGTTTGATTAGTGTAATTTCATTAGATGTAGTTTGATACAGAGGAAATTAATTAACTTTGTGATCCCTTTCTCTAATTGCTACTGATGTTCCTTCGGAGACATTGGATGAAGGGTTCCAAGTTTTTGGGCATCATAAACTACGATACTTTGAGTATTTTAATATATCAATTGGAATTTATTTATTTATTTTGACAGTATCTATTTATCCAGGTTTTTTTTTTTTTTTTGAAGCTTTTGTTAAGGATTCAAGCCGCTGACTTGGGAGTTATTTATCTAAATCTCATGCTTGTCTATCTATCAACTGAGTTACGCCCATTCTAGCTTATATCAATTGGAATTAAGAACTAAGTTTATTTCTTTTGGACCGTATATGTTTAAGTATTTGTTTATTTGTTGTTATGTATATTTCTTATTTAAATATATTTTTTATAATAATACAAAAAATGATTTTTGATTGTAAATCTAAACCAATAAATCTATCGAAACCAACACGATTTTTTTTAGTGCGGGTGTGAGTGAGGGGTTTACCACCGGACCAATCTCATATTGTCCAAACCAACACGACTTTTACCAATTTGGTTTGAGTCAATTTGGAAAGTCACATTGGTTTGGTTTGGTTTGACATTGAGCTTCAACCTAAACCAAACCGAAAAATGCACACCCTTACTCAAAACACTTTGGGCCAGTGGAGTTCAAATTTGATTAGAGATTTTGAAACCGAGGAAGCGGCTCTTATTCTGAAAATTACTTGTGCTTCTTCTCAAGTTCAATGCCGGCTATAGGGCAAAGCAAACAAAGCATACATATATGGTCTCAAAAAATGGCAATAAAATAGGGGCCTCATTTATTTATAAACTTTAAAGATATTTTTAAAAAAATTAATGTGTTCGTGATAAAAATAAACTGAAGGGTTTTTTTGTTACTTAATTATTGGGCCTCATACCTAGAAATAGGATTATATTTGTGGTAGCCAAAAATGGCCCATAGGCCCAAACGTTTAAGGCCCAGACCTTCAGCCTTGGATCCTATCTAAGCCCACGTATAGTGGGTCGACCCAAGGCTTTGATCAGTTGAAAGTTGGTTGATTAACTCAGTCCAACTCAAGCCACCACTAATTGAAATGATAACCACCGAGTTCAAGTGAGAGTGAATCTCTCCTTGAAATCCTCCCACAATCGAAACCAACAGCTGGTGAACGTTGGGGATTTTTGGCCTATAAATGACCAGGTTTCGTCATAGTAAAGCTCTCTGAAACTCTTACTAAGAAAAAGCTCATAAAGGCATGTTCAAACTCTGATTAGACTCTCCCCGGCTACCGGAATTCAATCTAGATTGTGATTGTCATCGTCAGCCCAAGCACACCTAAGGCTAAGAAATCTAAACCCATATCTATCATTTTATTTGTGTTATTCTGTTCTAGTTTCATTTGTAGGTTCAACGAGGAAGGTATCCACCCCAGGTCGATAGACATTGTTTTGCAGGTTTAGCGAGGAGACGACATCGCTCATCCGACAAGCTCAATCAAGTTGCCTTGGGCCTAACACAACCCGACCCGATTCACATAACACGTAGTTCGACCCCCTACAATATTAATAATATTAAATAAATATTGAATATCCACTTTCTAGTTTTAAAAAAAAAATAAAAAAAAAATCAACTTTTTCAAGAATCATTATCACTAAAAAAAAACTCTTAAACTTCTACTTCTATTTTACCGTTTAAAAATTATCTATATAACAAAAAATTATTTTCTTTTCTATCTACAACAATACAGGTCTACAACTCTCTTTTGTTATAATTTTTTGTTCTTACAACTTACAAGTTACATCTTCGCAGTCTACAATATTCTTTAAATTTATTATTTATATTATCCTTAAGAAGAGATTGAGGTATGTAAATTCAAATTTAAGAATTTAGATTTATTTTTTTTCTAACTGTTTGATGAATAAAGTGGTTAATTTTGATATGGTTACTACTTACTAATTGTTGTTGTTTGACTTGCTCTATTCACGGTAGATTTGAGTAATTTCAACAATTTAGAGAACTTTTTGTTCTTTTATTTGATATTAAAAAATTAAATATTTTTATATAATAATACAAAAAATGAATTTTGATTGGAGCTACGGGGTTCACGATTGCAATGACAATTAGGGCTGCTCAAGAAGTCATGCTTCGTCACCATTTCGGTCTTGAAGTTGATGGAGTTCTTGACACTTTGTTTGAGATCTATGGCAATATGGTGGATGAAGAAATGGCCAAGGAGGAAATTGAGCCCTTCACTTTCCTCCTAGTTCTTAGGAAATTATGAATCTATTTTAATTTCAACTAATTGAATGTATCAATATTCCAGTGGTCGAATACATCAGTCGGTATGCATGTACATAGGTGGCGTTTGGTTACCATGGTGGAATGGTAATCAGAATGAGAATGGGAATTGGAATGGAAAGGAATGGAAAGCTGATTCCTTTGTTTGGTTGGGACTGTAGAACTAGTATCTGAATCAGTATTATTTTGTTTGGTTAACAACTGAATGGAATGGAATTAACTGTATTTTGATCAAAATACCCCTAATTACAAAACAATTATAATAACATGATATATTATGGATAATAATAATAAAATATGAAATATTATAATATATAACTTATTATATATATATATATATATAATTATAATATATAACATGTTATATATATATATTATAATATATAACATATTATATATAATTATAATATATAACATGTTATATATATATATATATATATATATATATATAACATATTATATAATATATAATATATATATTATAATAAAATAATATATACAATATAAATTGTTATCTTGAAAATCCGTCGGGGGTTTTCCCAGGATAACCTGGACCGCGGTGTATGGGGTGCACCGCAGCTGGCCTGGATCGGGTGGGGGGAAACCCCTTTGGTCCGGGTACCAGGGACCGATACTATGGGGTAGGACCGGTCCTATGAGATGGAACAGAGGTTGAGGTAGCGTGCTAGTGTGCGAGAGATGGCTGATACGCTTTCGGAGAGGTAGAAATGTGGCTCTCTTATTACTTAAAAACGGAGTACAACATACATCAATTTACACACTACATCCAACTATTACAAAAGGGTCTATAGGAGGGACGGGAATACGACATGCATGGATCCGGTCGAGGTAGGGGGATCACTAGGCTGGTTGCACATGGGAGATTTGACTAGGCGGGGTAGTAGCCAAGTAAAACACACACATAGGAGCTTTGACTAGATGGGTAGGATGTTTTTGTTTTCAAAAGTCAACCCCCTTCCTCTGTGGGATGTAAGGGCCTTTATAGTGTCTCTGGTAGGAGGGGTAGGTGGAAGGCCTTCGTTTAGGTGGGAATCCCTGGCTTGATCTCCACCGTCCCCTTCTATCCTCAATGGCGGTCACTAGGAATCAAGGATCAGGATTGCGCCTTGCTGGCTTTGCCTTGGTGGGAGCATCGGTTTCGGTAGGTGGGGGCCCTAGTTCCCAGGGAGTAATCGGCGGGGCCGATCCCAGCCACCGATAAAGGGTGGGATCGGGGTTGCCACACGCCTCGGAGGGCTTCGATCACTCCACCTAGGTTTCAGGTCCATATTAGCGCGTCTGTAGGGCTGAGGTGGTGAAAAGGTGGCGTTTCTATGAGCTTTGATTGGTCGCAAGGGGTCCTTGTGGCGGGTGGGAAGTTGTTATCAAAGTTCTGGCCCGGCAGGGGACAGTGTCAGCGCCTGTCCCGCTGCACTTTGTCAGGCTCCATCTTCCACCATTTCCTTCTTCATGCTTGCTGCATTTCTGTAAGTATCTTACTGAGGAAACCAGTATCCTATTGCAAGTATCTGGCGTCAGCCCTTACGGAGCAGGAGGCGCTAGCGAACTCCTAGGGTTTCTTCTAGAGAGGACCGCTGGAACCGTAAGAGGGCTCTGTGGGAGGCGAGGTAGGACTCCCTGTAGCGAGGCTGGCTATCGGAGCGGATTGGTTATGGGAGGAAGCGGTCCTTCTTACTAGATGAAGGGGCGAGAGCCGGATCCCGGATGGACTGCAACCTTTGAGGTGGGCTCTCGAGCGGGTCAGGTATCCTTTCTTCGCAAGCGTTCTCGTGGGAGGAAGGCCGGTTCTAGGTCGAACAACGTTTGATCCTAGCGTGCCTGTGAGTAGGCGCGGTTCAAAGAGGGCCAGGCCCTTTGTTTCTGACAGGCGGGCTGGACTGGTTAGGAGTGCCATCGTGGTAGGCAAGGGAGCGGTTCGGTCCTTTAGTGGGAAAAACTCTTCCTTGAATTAATTGCCTAAATTTCGGTTTAACAGAAGTCCCTCCCGCCTTGAATGTTCTTAATATTGATGAACGTTGGAGGCGGGGTACCTGGTCGTATGAAGGGCATTTTCCCACTTGGCTTTTCCTGTTTTTCACCCCTTGAGTTTATCAGAATTCGCTTCGGGGGCCAATGCTTGCATTAAATGCAGGAATAATGGTTCTAGGTATTAGGCACGTTTCCCGGGGCGTGGCGTCAGCGACCGGATGTTTTGCTGCACGAGGTTCCACGTGGCGTTCGCGGGGTGGTGGACTGGTCACGTCCGCTTTTTTTCAAGCTGCCCTAACCGTTGGATCCATTGGAGGGTCGAGATTCACCGGTTTGAATTTGAAACTGCAACTTTTTTTCCATTTAAGAGGCAGTTTGACTGGAGTCTCTTCGTTTTCCCTACTGCACCAGTTTTTTCTCTCTTCTTTTCTTTTCTATTTCCCTGCTAACCAACGTTACCTCACAATGGTTTCCGAGGATTCAAACGCAGAGAGAGACTATGACTATGGCGATGAGAAGAGCTCTCCTGAAAAGTCGGGGCTCTCCCACAAGAGGCGAAGGGCCGGTGGCGACTCTGCTGCCGGGGGAAGCAGGGGACGTCCCCTATCTCACCGTTCCGGGCGTCATTCTTCTATCGGGACAGGGTTTGCTAACACCTCTTCCTCTCCAGTGCATATCTCCGAGGAGGAAGATGAGGCTAGTCAAGGAGCTCTTTCAGGCGACGGGGAGCGGGACCTGGAGCATGTGGACATGGAGGAGCAGGGCCACCGCGTGCTAGCGGAGGGAGGTGGTACGGCCGGGGTTTTCGAGTGCGTTCCCCCCTCGGCGTGTACCGCGGCTGACCTGTCTCGCTTGAGGCGTGAGTTCAATATCCCGGCTGACATATAGCTCACACTCCCCACCGGGGATTATGATGTTTATGCTCCTCCTCCTGGCCACCTTCCCATACACGTGGCTGCCTTCGAGGGAGGGGTTCATCTCCCCCTCCATTCTACGCTTAGGCGGGCCCTTTACGCTTTCGGGTTAGCTCCTATGCAACTGGTGCCCGGTTTCTGGAGGAATTTGGTGGGATTCCTTGTGCTATGGCGGGAGGCTGCTGTTTCTCGGCCTAACTTGAGGGAACCGGGGTATAGAGAGCTTTGCTCTGTCTTCCAACTGTCGCCCTTGACTCAGCAGCCCGCTGGCTAGTACTACCTTCGATGTGTGAATGCAATTGATTTTGTGGTCCCGGGTACCCGGAGGAAGGATCCTGGGTGGAAAACGGAGTGGGTCGTGGTCAAAGGCAACTGGGGCGCTTCTGTTCGCTATGGTCACCGAGAGCGTACAATACCTACCTCCTTCGGGCCACAACCTGAGTGGGCGAAGGAGGAGGACGAGGCTGCAATCATGAGTTTTTTGGCTTCAATCAAACAGGCGGGTTACTAGCATGCGGGGATGAAGGGCTTCCCTTGGGAGCGTACTAGGGTGGAACATTCCCTCTTGGCGATAGATGCAGTCCCAGGTGATTTATCCTTCGTCCCTTTTATGCCTTTTTATTTGTTCTAGACACTGCGGAGAGGCTGGCGTGGGTTCTAATGGATGCTCCCTTGGTAGTTTCTTTTGCAGGAATTCAACAGGAGGAGGCTCCTCTCAACGATTCAGGCGGAGCATAGACAAAGTTAGGTTCTCCTATTGGTGGAGAGGCCACTTCGCGCACCCCCCTCAAGCAGGCAACATCGATGAAGGTGAAGAAGGAGAAAGGGGTCGCTTCCAGCTTGATCTCCCCCCAACCATTAAAGATGCTCTCCCCTACTTCACGGCTGGAAGAACTCGAGGCGCGCTTGCGCCGGAGTCGCGTCCTACCTAGCTCTCCCGCTGCTAAGCTTCCTCCAGTGGTCCCTTCAGGTTCTTCCACCTCCACCCCATCGCGGTCTTCTATGCCTCCTCCTCGTCCCTCTTCAAACAAAGGAAAGGGGGTGATGATTTCGGAGAAGGCGGCACCGGTCCCTCCCAAAGCAAAGAAGGGCCCATCCTCTGGTTCTGACAATATCATCCGCGCTTTCAGAGAGTCGTGTTCCCAAGTGAATTCATCCCAACTTGCTGTACTTCCTGTTAATGAACTCTCCTCCAAGGGTTCCGTGGTCGCGGCTGAGGTAACTTCATCCGCTCCCTTGTCTGATTTCTCCCCTTTTTTTTTTATCTTGGGTGGCCATGCTGAGTGTCTGGACTTCATATTTTGTGGTCCTTATCCCCCTCCCTTTTTTGTAGGCGTTTCGCTATATCTTGGCGTTGGGGGAGCAGGCTGTTTCGCTTCAGGAGGAGCACCATATAGCGGAGGAAGGCCGTGTTAGGGCAGATAAGCTTAGGATTGAAGCGGAGAGGACTATCATCCGTCTTGTGAGGGAGAAGAAGGAGCTGGATGCGAAGGCTGCTTAGGCGAAGAAGGACCTAGAACAGGTGCAAAAGGAGCTGGATGTTGAGGTTACCCAGTCCACCCGTCGGGCTTTGGAGCGGAACGAGTTGAGGGGAGAGCTTACTGCAGTGGAGAACCGAGCTGTGGCTGCCATCGCAAGGGCGGTGGAGGCAGAAGCGGGAGTCGACAAGTCTTTCGGAGAGGGTTACTTCCTTATGCAGCTGCATGTGGCCCAGCATGCTCCTCCCAATTTCGACCTCCATAAAATCCGCGGCTGGAGCAGGGAAGAGATCATGGCGGGTGCTAATGGAGTGTCCAAGGAGTTGCCCTGGTCAGCGGGACTCCCAGAAGGCGGGGATGCAGCAAGTAGCAGTGATCCCGCTTTGAGTGACAAGAAGGGGACCCATGCAACCGAGGAGCAGCAAGGGTCACTGATCGCGCTGCAAATGTTCACATTTAGCGCTCCCATTTCCTATCTTTTGTATTCGTTTCTTGGGTAAAATAGGGATTTTAATGGTTTAAATAAGTGTTTCAGGGAAATAGAGGAATTCAGGGGTATTTTGGGAATTTTGGAGAAATAGGCGCTAAAATGTAATTTTCTGATGAAGATTGAAGATTCTGCAATTAAGGGAGATATCAGGGGAGCAAATGGTAATTTGCCAGCCAGTCAGCGCAGCAACGCCACGTCACGCGTGAAACGGCAACGTTTTGGACAACATTGCATCAGCCTGACGTCACGTTGACGTCAGGTCATCTTCCCCATCCAGCCTGGTCGACCCGACGACCCGCGAACCTGGTCCAGACCCGGTCGTGACCCGACTTTTTCCAGCTCATTTCTGGCCTATTTTCAGTGGTTTTTCGGCCAAATTCCACCCAGATCGACGGCAGCACTCCCTCCGGTCACAACGGACCAATTTCCAACCTTCCATGCATAAGTTTTCTCTCTCCTCCAACAAGCCAAACCTCCATGGCCACCAAGCTTCAAGTTCAACTTCAGCGGCTCTTTGCCCGCCTTCCAAACGTTCCAAACTTGCCAAAACGACGGCGGTTTCATGCGGCGGGACAATGCCCACAGTCCAGAACGTACAAGCTCGCCTCCAACCTCCAAAAATGCCTGGCGACTTCGTGCGGCGGGCACAAGCCCGCGAACCCGCCGTTCTGAACCCGCCGGAGTGGCTGACCTTGGAGATATTTTGCCCAAAACTTGCCTAAACCTTCCATAATATATATATCCCTCTTTCCTAACCCAAAAAGACATCCCTAATATCCAAACTAAGCAAAATTTACACACAAAGCAAAAACCATTCACAAATAAACCTTAAACACCTTAGAAATAGCTTAGAATTGCACCCACACCAACCAAGCTCACTCTCAACATCTTTGGACTCCAAGCTTTGGAAAGGCAAGGGGAAGCCTAGCTAGCTTGAAAACTTCTCAAGAGATTGGGTTGTTTTCTTCATCTCTTTTGTTTTACTTTAGCTTGTTGTTATTGTTGTTGTAATTTTACTACATGTTTATGTTGGGAATATTGGTGGGATTGTAATATTATTCATATTTTGGTTGATTAGTATAATTGCTTGAGCTTAATAGATGCATGTTAATTGATTAACCAATTAATTGATATGTAATAGGATTTAGATATCAATAGCATTCATGAATGATTGTTTGTGTGTGTCTGTCTTATCCTAGTGTAGATTGGTGAATATCAATCTTGTAAGCTTATTGCTATCAACTAGGAATTGGATTTGTTGCATGAAAATCATTTCCTAGCATTTCCATGCATTTACCATCTCACAACTACACTTTCCCATGACCATGCATGAGTGTAGTTGTTAATTAGATTAGTTTAGTAAATTAGTGTTAATTAGTTAATTGATTAGGTAAGCTTGTTAGTTTAGTTAATTTAGTTGATTAATGTTAATATTAGTTGTTTTTTAATTATTGCCATCTTAGTTAATTTTAGTGTAATCTTAGAGTAGTTAGTTTAATTTGTTAGTGACCATCCCTTTTTACTTTTATTGCATGTTAATAGTGTAAATAATTGATGCAGTAAAATCTGTGTTTAATTTTCTAAGAAAGTTCGTTCACTGGGATCGGCGATTCTATCAGTAAAAGCCAATTAATCTAGCAAGGATTACTTTAAATGCGAAAAACTAAATTGCATAATGCTATTCTTTGGAATTTTGTTGAAATCTAAAATTAACCTAAATTATGACTACTTGAACTAAAGACTAAAATCAAATCAAATCAAATCAAAGATCACACAAGGGATGAATATATAGAGAGAAATACTAGGGAATCGATGCACCTTTCTTAGACACTCAATGCTCACACTTAGTCTCGTTAAACACTTCAATCTAGTTTACAGGCTTGTTTTCAAGATAATTCAATTAGGTTTAAAGATCCTTCCGAATACTCGCACACGGTCATGCAACGAATACAGAATAATGATCTAGGGTTCTTCCTATTACTCACACACGGTCATGTAATGAGCAATTGTCAAAACCCATATTTTACACAAAACTCTAAGCCAAATTAACATAGCACGGTCATGCATACATCAATTTTCTTGTTTATTAAGCTTTTGATTCAGATTTAAATGGAACGGTCATCCACATCTAAACCCTAATCTTATGGATAAACTAAGCCACAAACTCAAATCACTTACGGTCACAACATAATCAGAGTGAGTAGAATAGAGCAATTAATTCAATAAACAAAACTAAAACCCATTTGATTAACAAAAGATAGACTAATTGTTCACATAGAGTTATCCAAAATCGGTTACATCAATCCCCTAGTTAGAGGTTTAGTTACACATCAATGGAGAGAACAAAAACATAGAAGAGATGTAGAGAAAACCCGATGTATGGTGGTCGGAGTGATGGGGGACGGCCCCCTTCTGTGGCTTGGAACCTCCCTTAGCTGTCTCCTTGAATTGGAAAGAATATGAAGTATTTATAGGTGACTTTTCCTTGTGAACCCCCCAATTCTTCTTAGGTTTAGAAAACACACCAAGTGGGAAAGTAGAATGAAACAAGGGATGATAATCCTTTCCTAACTTGGTTTTCCTATCTTGATGATTGACTCCTAATTTGAGTTTAGGAAGTTTCCCAAACATGTCTTGATCTTCTAAAGTTATAAGGATTTGATTTGGGAAGTTTTGGAACAGTTCTGGACCAATTCGGAGTTGAAATCCGCCAAAAATATGTAATTTCGCTCCTTGGGTCGCTTCGAAGGCATGTTTCCTCGGCAGCTGCATGTCAAGCGGAATTCTTCTGCTCTGGGTCGCTGCCTAGGCCGCTCCCTAGGCAAGTTGCACGGGGGGCGGTCTGGGCCGCGGTAATTCTTTTCAGCTCTGACCTTCGGTTACTAAATCAGTCATAACTTCTTCTAGGAATATCGGAATTGCGATCCGAAAAGTGGCCGGAAACTAGACTTCCGGGGCTTTCAATCCATAGGTGTTAGGACACACAATTCAATCGAAGCTGAGAGATATGGGCCCCGCAACATAGAGGTTCTGTACTGGCCGAAAATCATCTTTTCATTGTTTCTTCCAATTTGCTCCTTTTCTCCATCTTTTGATTCCTTTTCTTCCAAAATAAGATTTAACACCACTTGAATGGAATGGACCTACACATGCTCAACAAACACATTAAACAACCTAACTTACTCGAGAACAAAGCATAAATAATAGGAATTCGGGGCCTAAAACATGTATAGAAATGAACCGATCAAATACCCCCAAACCTATCTTTTGCTAGTCCTCGAGCAAAACAAAACTAAAAACAAAAACTAAAAATCTAAAAACAAAATTAAATCTAAGCTAGGCCACTTTCGTAGGGAACACGATAGCATTGAGCGTATGCTACAAGCCTTTAAACCTCTAGGTGTCCCTAGTAGGAGGAGTGTTGTCTCCTGAGGGTTTACAGCTATGCTACCCACAAACATATTTCTGCGAAAAGCTAAATAATCAAGATGCAAACTCACATGTACCTTTCAAGCCAATGCATGCTAGAGCCAATAGGTAAAGACTAAAGTTAAGTCACAAATTTGAAAGCATTGCTCAATTTTAATGAAAAGCCCAAGCTCAAGACATTCTAGCATCAAAAACACTTTCGTCGAATGCCATAGATGTAATTCGCCTCGACTCTAAGCCTCACCAGATATCGCTCATATTTCACACAGAACCTAGGCAAATACACTCATCAAGCATATGCGAAAGAAGTTATGCACAAGAAATTTCAAATTATAATCGCATATGAATATGTCATTGAAAGAACGCTTGATTTGTATGCAAAAGATCTCATGAAAAGAATCAAACATTAAGAACAAGATAGAGCACATGTTTACCTTACTCTTGGTCTAGCATCCCCAAAAGATCAATTAGGTCTTTTCTTTGGTTGTAGCGGGGCCATTGGGTGTAGGCTAAGAAAGAACGGGAAAAGGATAGCAAACAAACCTAGGATTATATCGAGAAATTCTTCGGCAATCTTCATACTCAGCCGAATTTCTTCGAATTCTTCATTCCACTTGCATCTAGGCTTCTTGAACAATTTTCATTCGTCCTCCTTCTTGAGTTGATTTTGATTTCTCATCACTTCATTGTAAAGCTCTATTCCTTTTCTCTTTTATTTGATTCATCATCTCATTCATTTATCTCTTTCTTTTTTTTCTTTTTCTTTTTTCTTTTTCTTTTTCCTTTTCAATATAACAACTTTTCCATCTATTTCTTCTTGACACCACTTTGGTGTTTGTTCTCTTGCTTTTTCTTTGGTACATGTACATCACGAGTCGCACATTTCGAACTCCCTTCAATCATCTTCATCACTTCCTCTATATGATCCCAAGCTATATGGTATGGCTAAATTACGGCTTATTGGGGTTAAGTTAATGTGGGTGATGAAAGAAAAAGGCTTATTGTGTTTGGCTTCAAACAGGGCTATGGAGCACACACATAAGGTAGGAAATATTTAAGGCCTTCTAAGTGAGTTCAAGCACACATTGCCTATATCACTTCTAATGGTTCAACCAAATCAAGAACAAAGTCCACATGTGATATCTTTTTATGAGAATTGTTCTTTAATGCTCAATGTACAACCTATAGAGATCGAATCTACTGCTAAGAACCTACTGAGTGTTTAAAGAGTAGAAACAAAATATCCCTCATATCATGTCATTTATGTATGCTTTTTGGCTTAGTGAACTCACAAGGGTAGTCTCCACTATTAATCATGGTAATCCAACTAAGCATCCTATCCACTATCACATCAAGAGCATGTCATAAGTTTTGAAAAATGCAATGCAATACTCTAAGTGGCAAGAAGTTAGTTTAAACTCAGTGAATAAAGCATATATTACGGCTCTTAAAGCACACAAAAGAAGCATCTCAACATGGAGGACAAAAATACAAAACTGATGACTTTTGAAATCGACCTACGTCTGTTCTTTAATGTATATCTCTCACATGACTCAACAAAAGTTAACCAAATTTTAGCACAAGATAATAGACATGCAAACACACACTTTTCATGTAGAACATATTTCAAAATTCGCATTGGAAAAGTGAGAGAACAGACGACGAAGACAGTGCACACACTATTTTGCAACAACAGGGTATTGCCCATGACCTTTGGTCGAAGAAACATTCATAACTTTTTAACCATTGCCCAGAATTTTTCATTCTTTATACCGTTGGATTCGTGTCGAAAAAACGAAGAACCCAGCATGGACAGAAAAATTTATTTCCTCACCAATCAATACAATTTTAACAAAACGTTTGCCTCAAAATTTTCAAAACAGGACACTTTTTCGCAGATTTATCAATGAATCGAAAAAAAAAATCAAACATACACGAATTCACACCCCCAAACCTAATCTAAACATTGTCCTCAATGTTTGTATGACATTAAAAGCATGGACAATGAATAAAGAAAAAAGCATGGCATGTATGAACTCAACACACAAAACAAAAAACTAGAAAACTAAAAACTAAAAACTAAAAGAAATTACCTAGGTGGGTTGCCTCCCACCAAGCGCTTAATTTAACGTCTCGGTAAGACGCGTGCAAGGACGACTCAACCAAACTCCAATGTCTCGAATTTGCGCCTATATGTGATTAGGTCTTGGAAAAAAAATTCACACACCGGCATGTTCCTACACACAATAAGCAAAGGCAAGTAAATGTTCACTATAAAGTGTGATGAAATAAATTCAGAAAACCACTTATTCCACTTCCTTTTGTGTAGGCGGCTAGGAAAAGTAATGGGAGGAACATAAGGCTTGAGTTCCTTGTATAGGAGCGGTTCCTCGAAAGGTACATCTTCTGCTTCCTTTGCTTTTTCTTCTGTCTCCTCCTTTTGTTCTTCTTCACTTGCAACACTAGACAAATCATTAGAAAGTTCATTAGACAACTCCTTATTACATTGTTGCAACTCTTGAGTTGTTTGATGGATGGTTTGAGTAAAATTGTTCAAAGCCTCTTCAAGTGGTTGGAAGGACGAGCTCAGCTGCTTAAAGTTATTGACTTCTTTTCTTCTCCATGAGATATTTGCTGCACTGTACGAATTCATCCCATGGTGCTCTTGTAGATATTTTGAATAATTTGCTTCAGCGGTACAACTATCTATCTCATGACCCAACTCACCTCAGAACCCATAAACAACGAATCTTTCTCTTTTTTTTTTTCTGAAAATATTGAAGACAATATCTTAATGTGACACTGTAGAATATCCGATTGCAAACAGAGTTTGTGAATATCTTCTTCTTCCTCCTCATATCTGTGTTGCTCGAAGAAATACATTGTACCTGAAAAGAAAGAAAAGAAAAATAAAAAGAAAACAAAATCTAAAAAAAAATAAAAAAACTAATAACTAATGACACACACTACCAAACTAAACTAACTAGATTCAACTAATAGAATCTATACCAATCCTCGGCAGCGGCGCCAAAATTGATGCAGTAAAATCTGTGTTCAATTTACTAAGAAAGTTCGTTCACTGGGATCGACGATTCTATCGGTAAAAGCCAATTAATCTAGCAAGGATTACTCTAAATGCGAAAAACTAAATTGCATAATGCTATTCTTTGGAATTTTGTTGAAATCTAAAATTAACCTAAATTATGACTACTTGAACTAAAGACTAAAATCAAATCAAATTAAATCAAATATCACACAAAGGATGAATATATGGAGAGAAATACAAGGGAATCGATGTACCTTTCTTAGACACTCAATGCTCACACTTAGTCTTGTTAAACACTTCAATCTAGTTTACGGGCTTGTTTTCAAGATAATTCAATTAGGTTCAAAAATCCTTCCGAATACTCGCACATGGTCATGCAACGAATACGGAATAATGATCTAGGGTTCTTCCTATTACTCACACACGGTCATGTAATGAGCAATTGTCAAAACCCATATTTTACACAAAACTCTAAGCCAAATTAACATAGCACGGTCATGCATACATCAATTTTCTTGTTTATTAAGCTTTTTGAAAGTATACAAACGAAGTTAAATTGCTTAAAGCATACCTAGAGAGGGGGGGGGGGGGGGGGGGGGGGGTGAATAGGTTTTTACACCTTTTTCAATCCCTTGAACAAACTTTCGTTTGTCCCTCAAGGTAGCCTTACACACAACACAATAAGCCAAGGAAGACATACATAGACAATACGATAATACAATCATAAGAGCAAAGTCTAAGTATATCAACAAGTTATGTGAGGTATAAGAACAAATAAACACAACAACAAAGTAAGCTTGTATTTCAATAAGTGTTCAATGAGTTACAAGAGTAATCAAAATGTCACTATACAAGAATTACAATATATAAAGAATCATAGATACAAAATTGATCAGTAGAATGAATTCACTAATCACACTATACAAAGTCTTGCTTCACAATACACCACATGTGAATATTATGAATCAAGATAATAAAATATACAATTAAAATATAAGGGAAAGAGATATGAAGAATTAACACAAGAGATTTTTTAACGTGGTAAAACCTCCAAGGAGGAAACATCCACGGGTTGAACTACAACCATTGGGTACTATATTATTGGAAAGTAAACATAGAACATTCATAAAGTGACCAATCTTTAGCTCACCCAACCTAGTGAAGTCTAAGCCTACCCAACCCTATTGGAAAGTGTGAAATCCCTTAATGATGCGAAACCACCATATATTGGACACCACACACAACCAACATCGATGGTAGATTAGTGTAAGGATTCCCGTTGTTTTTAATTGGCTTATTTCGTGATCAAACCATATGTGGGGATTCTTTGTAAGGGTAGTTTAGATGTTGTTGTTATTTCATTAGGCCCTTTGAAGACCTCATTATTGACAAGCACCAAAGGTAATACTCTAAGTGCTTACTTGTCTTGAAGAGATAGTTGCACACACTCACAACTCATGCATATGTTTAATCTTTGTATGTTGTGTTTCTTTTTGTTGTGCATCAATGCTTATTTACATCTCTTCTTGCTTGTTATTATGATTGCATCTTGTGTTTATAATATCATAGCATTTAGGCTTTTAGGATGCATCTTAATTTACCTTTGTACCCCTTGCATGATTGCTTGTGGGGTTCAAAGTTGTGGGCTGTGCGCTGGTCCACCTGCGCCTATCGTCCAGCGCAGCTCACCGGCGTAAATCGCCCAGTGGCGTGCCGCTGGTCTGGCGCTGGTCCACACCAGCGCAAGGCCACCAGCGCTAATCGCCCAGTTGTGCTCCGCTGGTCTGGCGCCTGTGTGAGCGCATGTCGTCCAGCGCCATTGCAAAAATGTGCTTGTGCGCTGGTCCTGCGCCCGTCGTCCAGCGCAGGTCCACCAGCGCACAGAGCAATTTTCTGGCGCGTTTTCAAAACGACCTCACTTCACTTATGGCTCCTATATATATGCTAACTTGATTTTAGGTCACTCAGAAGAGTTCTTATTTATGCTTCATACTTAGGATATTTTCAAGAGAAGAAAAATACACAAAGAACTCATTTTTAATCACTCAAACACTTTTTAATGATCATCAATCATCATCTAGCATCATCTTTGATCATCTAGATGTCATCTTGCATGGATTCTTCATCATACTTTGCTTGGTAAGTTTTTCACTAATATCTTACATATTTTGTGTCTTTCTTAACTAAGCAATCTCAATTAATTACTTGTATGTTATTTTATATATTTTGGATACAAGTTTGAGATTAGTATGATGTATGTTTGAGAAGTTGTATTGTGATAGCTAATTAGGTTTTTAATTAATCTTGATTAGTTAAGCTATTTGACATGTCATCTAGCCATTTATATCTAGGATTGTTTTAATTGCAAAATCATTATCCTAGATAAGCATATAGAGTAACCTAGCTCTAATTTGCATTTTGAATATTCATACATATTCACTTAGGTTGTTTCTCTTCATTGAGAAGTAAGTCTTGGGGCTAAGAGTGCTTAGGCCTTAAGCAAATTGGAATAGGGTTGCTAATAAAGGCCCGCAGGGTAGAAGTGAGGGGTTACATACCGGAGTGTTAAACGAGGTCTACATAGGTTGCAAACTTCATTTCAATTAGTGATTTCGAGTTCCGAGTGTGGCGCACTATACAGCCCGTGGTTTTTCCCAGTGGTTGGGTTTCCACGTATATATCTTGTGTTATTTAAATTCCGCACATATTACACTTGATATATTATTTTGACTAGTTAGGGGCATTTTCATCAAATTGACTTGCATGCGAAAATTGGGTAATATTTGATAAAATCTATTCACCCCCCCTTTAGCTTTATATTATATACACCGCGTTAATTAGTTTCAATTGGTATCAGAGCGGGTTCCTAGATATACTTAGGTGATCCTAGCTCATTTTGGTGTGTTTTGCATTTGTGTGGTTCTTTGATCATTCATACATCTTGCATTCATTCATCTATTCATTAAACACTATGAGTGGAATCGGTGGTTCAAATGAGGGTGCTTCGAGCGTAAGGCCATCCCTCCTCACCGGCATAAATTACTCCCAATGGAAAGGGAAGATGGAGGCATATGTGTGTCAAATCCATGATAGGGCATGGATGGCCATTGAAGATGGATATTCGCCTCCTAAGATGACTCCCACGGGTGGAGGAGAAGAAGTGCTCAAGCCTAAGGCACAGTGGACACAACCCGAGTTTGAGTTGTCCAAGTGGAATCAAAAGGCGTGGCACGCCCTTATATGTGCAGTGGATGAAAATTAGTACAAACTGATTCAGAACACTAAGATAGCCAAGGAGGCATGGGACATCTTAGAGGTTGCACATGAGGGAACCGAAGTAGTGAAGGACTCCAAACTTCAAGTCCTCCAAACTCAATTTGAGACACTTAGGATGGAGGAGAATGAGTGCTTCAACGACTTCGAGATTAGGTTGATGGACATTGTCAACCAAAGTCATCAACTTGGTGACCCCTACTCGGATAGAAGGATCAAGCAAAAGATAATGAGATCGCTTCCCGAGAGATTTGAGTCTAAGGTGACGGCTTTAGAGGAGAATAGTGATTTTAAGGATATGAAGCCGAGCGAGGTAATAGGTAGACTTCTCGCCTACGAGTCTAGGAAGGGTCCTAGCTCCACTCCTTCAAAGAAGCAAAAAGGAATTGCTTTAAGTGCTTCTAAGGTAAGAAAGGAGGAGAAAGGTGACTTGGACGAAGACATGATTTTGATGCTTCAAAGATTCAAGAAATTTGTCAAGTTCGAGAAGCGTGGCTTTGGATCCAAAGGCCAAGACTTGAAGAAAAAGGCTCCCTTCAAGAAGCATGAGCATAGGCAAGAGAAAGGGGTCCAATGCTATGAGTGTGGTGGCATAGGTCATATCTCACTAGATTGTGGGAATTTGAAAAACAAGAGAGAAAAAATGATGGTCGCCACTTGGAGTGAAAGTGATGACTCCGAAGAGGGAGATAAGTCATCAAGTGATGATGGGCTTATCAATAACTTCAAGGCATTGGGTGCCACTAAAGAAGTAAATGAAGTTGTTGGTAAGATTTCCGTTGCTAGTGATCCTATAGAAGAGAAAGTCGAAGAAGTAGCACTAGAGGAGATAGTTGTTGCTTCACATTGGGATATGGCACTTATTGACTCAAGAGACCAAGGTGAAGGTCTTTATGAGGATATTAGATCCATAGGAGAGGAGGAGAGTCTAGAAGATGACACTAGTGGAGATGACTCCTTTTCTAACTCTACAAATGGAAATGTAGAGAATATGGATGTGCATGACTTCATAGTCAATGTTGAAAGCTCCATGAAGAAGAAAGATAGAATTCTAAGGATTTTAGAGGAAGAAAATCTAGAGCTTTCAACATACAATGACCACTTAAGGAAGCAAGTGGAGAAGATGGATCTTAAGGACAAATTTGAAAGTTTTGAAAGCTCTAAGTTAAAGAATGAAAAAGAGATTCAAAGGTTAAAGGAAGAACTACTTAGGCTTTCAACCCAAGTTGACGACTTGAATGATGAAGTGATAAGATCCATGGTGGAAGAAGACAAGCTAAAATATGAGCTAGCTTTATCGAAGAGGAATGAAGAGGGTTTGAAGAGAGAGCTTGTTGAAGCCAAAGAGTCATTGACTAGAATGACCACAAGCACCAAGAAGCTTGACAACATACTTGGTGTAGGAAAAAGCCCTTGTGACAAAAGAGGTCTTGGATTCGAAGTGAGCAAGGATTGCTCTATTCCTAAGAAGACCGTCTTTGTGAAGAGTTTGGGGAAGATAGAAGCGTCACCGGTGCAAACTCCTAGGAAGAAGTTGGAACTAGGATAATGTTCGAAAAGTGCACAAGTGAAGGTTGTGAAAACAAGACAACCCCAAGCTCAACGGATTAGAGCCTCTCGAGTCAACTCTCCTTAACAAATGACTCACTATGTGAAGAGGCAAAACATGCTACCTCATCCAAGGAGGCAACCCATTCCGGTTCAACCAATTAGAAGACATGAACCGACTCAACACCAAAGGAGACATCAAATGCATGATGAGTCTCCAATGACTTCACAAGGACATGGTATGAATTCTTACTTTGTACCAACTTGTCATTATTGTGGTGTTTATGGGCATACTAGGCCTAAGTGCTTTAAGTACATTAAGCACTGTAGGATTAATAGCATGATAGAGAAAAAGAGGCTAAGAAGAGCTCATTTGCATGAGCCTAGGAAATCCCTTGTCATTAATCCTAGGTTAGTGAATGACATGCAACACCTAACCACTAAGACCAAAAAAGTCATATCTATGTGGATAAGGAAAAATGAACCCGCTTGCTACGAGACTAACAAGTCTCAAATAGGTTCAACTAAGTCCAATGGACTTGGTAGGTCCATAGGACCTCATCGCCTTCATTGATGAAGGTTGATACTAACCCCATATGGGGAACTCAAGCAAAGAGAGCTATTTTTTACATTCTTGTCACTTGCAAAAAATTTGAAATATCTTATGCTTCTCTTTTGGTTGCTTGAGTAAGCTTGGTTGCACATATGTATATATATGTTTTCAATTCTATAAGTGTGAACCTTGCTTGTTTACAATCCATGTCATATTTATGTTCAAACATGCATTTTGGACTAGGAAATTAACATAGGAAATATGATTTGAATGACCTATAGTTATCTCCATGACATGATGATTCTTAATAACATGCTAATGTTTTATGAAAAGCATGAAATTCATATACATGCTCAAATGAAAAAGCATGAATTGATGATTGCATTTTTAAATGCAAAAACTTGTGTGAAAAAGCTTATGAGACTCAAATGAAAAAGGATCTTGTATCCATTCAAGGATTTTACAATCCAAATGTCTCTCTTTCTTTATTGGTTGAACATGTCTACTATCATACGGATATCTTATCCGGAAAAATCAAATAGGGTGCAAAGTTGCTCATGACATGTTTAGCTTATAAAGTTGGATATAGTTATTCTTAAATTGAAATCAATGAAATTTCTATATCCTTGCTTCTCTCATGACATTGGTGAAATTGCTTTGAATTCCTATTAGAAACCCTTGTCATTTGCTTTGCCAAATACCATGGTATTTTGGACTTGAATGCTATATGTCTTGTATGCAAAGCATTTTTGATTCACACAATTTTTTTTCTAATAAATCTCCTTGTTTCTCTCCGATTAATTGAGATTGCATAAAGTGACTTATATTGATTATGCAAATTCTAGAATGCTACTATCTCTCTTTGCCTTGAGTGACCCGGTTGGGGACTACTCCTTTGCCTATATCATGACAAAAAGGGGGAGTAGGATGTGGTAAGGGGAGGTGCAAATTGTTGTAGCAATTGGTGCACTTTGGGGAGAATATATATTGAGGGGGAGTAACCCTTTGAGGGGGAGCATTACATACACAAACATTGCATGATGTTGTGCTTAATTTTTTTTAATATGCAAATGCTTGTGTTAATCTCACTTGATTCATCTCACCTTTTCTTGTTTTGGAAAGTTTAGAAACCTTGTTTCAGGGAATGATTGTTCTACAAGAGATTGAAGAATTCAAGATTTATTTTTATATATCTCTTTGTATTGTAGAAAATCATCATTGACCCATAGGTTTATTTTGTTGTGAGGAATCAATGTGAGTGGTGGTTTTGTCATGAAATAGCCAAAGGGGGAGATTGTAAGGATTCCCGTTTTGTTGATTGGCTTATTTCGTGGACAAACCACATGTTGGGGATTGTATGTAAGGGTAGCTTAAGAGTTCGATATTCAAGCTCAAGACCCTCTCATGTCCTCAAGAGTGACAAGCACCAAAGGTATATCTAGTGCTTACTTTTGCTTTGAAGAGATTAGTTGCACACACACACAACATGCATAACTCTTATTCTTGAATGTTGTGTTTATATTTTGTGTGCATTGTGCTTAATTGTGTTTTCAATATCTCTTCTTGCATTCATTTGATTGCATCTTGTTCTATGGAATGCCATAACATGATAGGCATTAGGATGCATCTTGTTTTACCTTTTTACCCTTGTATGTGTTTATGGGGTTCAAAGGAGTGGGCTATGTTGTGCGCTGGTCGTCAAGCGCCTGACCAGCGCAGATCACCCAGTGGTCTGTCGCTGGTCGTGCGCTGGTCCACACCAGCGCAAGGCCACCAGCGTTAATCGCCCAGTTGTGCTCCGCTGGTCTGGCGCCTGTGTGAGCTCTGGTAGTCAAGCGCCTGTGCGAAATTGTGCTTGTGCGCTGGTCGTGCGCCTATCGTCTAGCGCAATGCCACCAGCGCACAGAGCAATTTCTGGTGCGTTTTTCAAAACGACCTCACTTCACTTATGGCTCCTATATATATGTCACTTTGACTTTAGGTCAGCCAAGAGAGTTCATATTCATGTTCTATACTTAGGATATTTTTCAAGAGAAGAAAAATACACAAAGAACTCATTTTTAATCACTCAAACACTTTTTCATGATCATCAATCATCATCTAGCATCATCTTTGATCATCTAGATGTCATCTTGCATGGATTCTTCATCATACTTTGCTTGGTAAGTTTTTCACTAATATCTTACATATTTTGTGTCTTTCTTAACTAAGCAATCTCAATTAATTACTTGTATGTTATTTTATATATTTTGGATACAAGTTTGAGATTAGTATGATGTATGTTTGAGAAGTTGTATTGTGATAGCTAATTAGGTTTTTAATTAATCTTGATTAGTTAAGCTATTTGACATGTCATCTAGCCATTTATATCTAGGATTGTTTTAATTGCAAAATCATTATCCTAGATAAGCATATAGAGTAACCTAGCTCTAATTTGCATTTTGAATATTCATACATATTCACTTAGGTTGTTTCTCTTCATTGAGAAGTAAGTCTTGGGGCTAAGAGTGCTTAGGCCTCAAGCAAATTGGAATAGGGTTGCTAATAAAGGCCCGCAGGGTAGAAGTGAGGGGTTACAGACCGGAGTGTTAGACGAGGTCTACATAGGTTGTAAACTTCATTTCAATTAGTGATTTCCAGTTCCGAGTGTGGCGCACTATACAGCCCGTGGTTTTTCCCAGTGGTTGGGTTTCCACGTATATATCTTGTGTTATTTAAATTCCGCACATATTACACTTGATATATTATTTTGACTAGTTAGGGGCATTTTCGTCAAATTGACTTGCATGCGAAAATTGGGTAATATTTGATAAAATCTATTCACCCCCCCTCTAGCTTTATATTATACACACCGCGTTAATTAGTCATGTTAGAAATTCCTCAAGAGTGCATACACCTCCCGTGTACCCCGCTTTATCGGAGTCTATGTCTAACCATACGCCTAGGCCTACCAATACAATAGCCAACTCCCTATCCAAGGCACTCTTGCCTCTAGGGAGCCTCCCATGCATGACTATTCGAGTCCTCCCGACTCTAGCCATGACTCCTTGCTTACCTATCCGAGTCATCCTGACTCTAGGCAAGACTTCTTGCTTGGCTATCCGAGTCACCCCGACTCTAACCAAGACTTCATGCCTTTTACAAGGACTTCCTAATGTGATCATGTGAATGCAAATGATGCAAACAATCAATACAACATAGAACATGTGATCAATACATTCTATGGCACAAATAGACCTAAACATGTGATATCACAAGTAATCAAGTCTAGATGCAAAATACACGAATAAAAACCTAAGCATGTGAAACGCCAAACACATAAGCTCAAGTTCTCATTTACATATACAACACTTGAATCAAAATATATTCATAAAGTACAAATTCAAGATGCTATCAATATACAATTAAATGCTAGATATATGAGATTAAAATCAATCAATATTCTAATCAAAAATATAGAGCAAGGATTTGAGATTTTCATCAATCAAAACCTAGATTCT
This sequence comes from Acer saccharum, assembly GCA_030490815.1. Taxonomy (NCBI): domain Eukaryota; kingdom Viridiplantae; phylum Streptophyta; class Magnoliopsida; order Sapindales; family Sapindaceae; genus Acer; species Acer saccharum. Next base: position 24,618,728 of record CM059874.1, read on the forward strand.
CTAAATCACAAACAAATACACAAATCCTAGATTTCTTCAATCAAAAGATCAAATCAAATCTCAAGGTCATTTAACACAAAATTAATTCAATTAAGTTCTAAACAACCTAAGATGCCATTCTAATCACAATATAACTCACAAACATTTGTAAAACCTAGAATCATAGAATCTAGTCAATATTAGTCCACAAATTGACTTTCAATTAGAATGATAATCAAGCTATCTTTCTCAATAGCTTTTACCAAATATAAACATAGATATAGAAGAAGAAACCCCAAGCAAATGGAAGGTCAAAAAGAAAGAAATCCCAAAGTTAAGTCCAATACCTTGGATTTTATAGCTGGTTCGGAAATCAGTGTTGAACCACTAGAAATCATGATCAAACAGCCACCAAACCACTTGGAGATGATAGAGGACTCAAATACGAACACTCCCCAACTTGAATCACTCAAATCCGACTCCAGATTAGGAAGATATGGTGTTTTGAAAATCTGAAATCTGGAGAGAAAATCCTTACGGGAAACTTGCAATTTTTCTTCTTAAAATTTCAAATGGAGAGAGAGAGGGAAGAAATAGGAGGAGAGAGAAGAGCCAACCGGCCAATTGTGTGTAAGGTTCCCATTTGTTGATTGGCTCATTTCGTGGACAAACCACATGTTGGGGATTCTTTGTAAGGGTAGCCTAAGTGTAGGTGTTATTGCTAAGACCCTTTGAAGACCTCATTCTTGATAAGCACCGAAGGTAATTTTCTATGTGCTTACTTGTCTTGAAAAGATAGTTGCACACACTCACTACTCATGCATATGTTTAATACTTGTATGTTGTGTGTCTTATTTGTGTGCCTTAATGCTTATTAACATCTCTTCTTGCATGTTAGCTTGATTGCATCTTGCATATCCAATTGCCTTGTCATACTTAGACTTAGGATTGCATTTTTGCATTGGGCGCTCCCAAAAGCGCTCTACAAAAGCGCTGTACAAACAGCCCCCATTGAGCGCTGTACAGACCTGATCGATTTAATTCGGTCGCTGTACGAGCGCTGTACAGGCGCTGTACAAAGCGCTGTACAGGGCACTCTACGTAGAGCGCCCCTCTGTTTTCTCATGAGAACAGAGCAGGGGCGCTGTACAGGCGCTGTACAGAAGCGCCCTACGTACAGCGCCCAAGGCAAATATGAGGCCAACTTATCAAAACGACCACACTTTGATTTGGCCCCCTATATATATGCCACTTTGACTTTAGGTCAATAACAAGAGTTCATATTCAGATTTCATACTTAGGATATTTTTCAAAGAGAAGAAAAATTCCAAGAACTCATTTTTATTAACTCAAACACTTTTTCATGATCATCAATCATCATCTAGCATCATCTTAGATCATCTAGATGTCTTCTTGCATGGATTCTTCATCATACTTTGCTTGGTAAGCTTTTCACTAATATCTTACATATTTTGTGTTTCTCTTAACAAGCAATCTCAATTAATTACTTGTATGTTATTTTATATTCTTTGAATACAAGTTTGAGATTAGTATGATGTATGTTTGAGAAGTTGTATTGTGATAGCTAATTAGGTTTTGTGCTTAATCTTGATTAGCTAAACTATTTGACATGTCATTTAGTTTTGATATCTAGGATTGTTCTAATTGCATATTAATCATCTTAGATAAGCATATAGGGTTTCCCTTGCTCTATATTGCATTTGGATATTCATATATTCACTTAGGGTTGTTATTCTCTTCATAGGGAAAGTAAGTCTTGTGTGTAGCATCCGGGATTAGGTTGCTTAGATCGCAAGCAAATTGGACTAGGTTCACTCATACCGGGATTAGGTAGGTGTGTGATTACTTCCGGGATTAGGTTGTAATCGTTTTACACATTTGGTGGATTCGAGGTTCGAGTGTGGCTTACTTACTAGCCCGTGGTTTTTCCTGTGAGGGTTTCCACGTAAAAATCAAGTCTTATTTAATTTCCGCATTTTATACTTGATTTTTTGCTTTATCTATTTAGGGGTAATTTCGTAATTTTGACTTAATACGAAAAATTGGGTAATAAGCTTAAAATCTATTCACCCCCCCTCTAGATAGTTTTATACACACCGTGCTATAATTAGTTTCATTGTGTGAGGCCACGTCACCCCCTGGCCGTGGGGGGCGTGTGGCCCACATGGGGGCAGAGGCCCCTCAAGGCCGTGGGGCCCACGGCCACACCAACGGCCAGCCCAAGTGGCCTCACGGCCTGGGCCGTCTCCTCGCGCGCTCCCTCGGTTCTTCAGCCCGTATCTTGGGCATCCTAACTTCGATTTCGAATCCGTTTTCGGATTACGAACCGTGACTCTCTCACGCACGACGAAGACTATACAACTTTGAAAAACGGTTGAGAAATCATCTCGGAAAACATCGATGAAGTTAACTCAATGAATGAGAACGAAAAGTAGCGTAGCTACATCGTTTGGACTCGAAACTACATGAATGAGTAACTGAAATGACCGGAACTCAATAAGGAATCATAATAGAGCATGTTCAAGTCCAAATACAAAAATACGGAAACATACAAACACAAAGACATGCACATATGCTAGTTTCCGAACATAGTCCTAGAAAATGCAAAACACAAAGTTTATCAACATAATATGAATGCATGAGCATATTTTGCCAAGTGTGTGAAAGTGATATATAAATGAAATTAAATCATGAAGGAACACACAAGAATTCTATGTGTGTGTGTGTGCCTAGCCTTGTAAGAGATAAGAGGTCCTTTAATACCTTTGTTGACCAATGATGCATGAATCTCTTAAAAGCCGGCTTCTTGAATGAATTGTGGTTGAAACGTCCTTCGTCTTCTAAATTCTTCAATATACTAACCACTAAACATTACAAGATAAACACGTTTTGATATGGAATTAATGCCAACACTAACTATAAACCTTACACTTTTGATTCAGATTTAAATGGAACGGTCATCCACATCTAAACCCTAATCTCATGGATAAACTAAGCCACAAACTCAAATCACTTGCGGTCACAACATAATCAGAGTGAGTAGAATAAAGCAATTAATTCAATAAACAAAACTAAAACCCATTTGATTAACAAAAGATAGACTAATTGTTCACATAGAGTTATCCAAAATCGGTTACATCAATCCCCTAGTTAGAGGTTTAGTTACACATCAATGGAGAGAACAAAAACATAGAAGAGATGTAGAGAAAACCCGATGTATGGTGGTCGGAGTGATGGGGGACGGCCCCCTTCTGTGGCTTGGAACCTCCCTTGGCTGTCTCCTTGAATTGGAAAGAATATGAAGTATTTATAGGTGACTTTTCCTTGTGAACCCCCAATTCTTCTTAGGTTTAGAAAACACACCAAGTGGGAAAGTAGAATGAAACAAGGAATGAGAATCCTTTCCTAACTTGGTTTTCCTATCTTGATGATTGACTCCTAATTTGAGTTTAGGAAGTTTCCCAAACATGTCTTGATCTTCTAAAGTTATTAGGATTTGATTTGGGAAGTTTTGGAACAGTTCTGGACCAATTCGGAGTTGAAATCCACCAAAAATACGAAATTTCGCTCCTTGGGTCGCTCCGGAGGCATGTTGCCTCGGCAGCTGCACGTCAAGTGGAATTCTTCTGCTCTGGGTCGCTGCCTAGGCCGCTCCCTAGGCAAGTTGCACGGGGGGCGGTCCTGGCCCGTGGTAATTCCTTCCAGCTTTGATCTTCGGTTACTAAATCAGTCATAACTTCTTCTTCAGTTACTAATAATATATATAAATACTGTGACTATAACCTAAGGCGTAGAACCGACTTTACGTGTATCATACTTCCTCCGTGGGAACGATACCCTTATTCGTAACCACTATACGTGGCAAACGATTTGTATACTTACGAGAGGGTAAAAACTCGCACGTCCGATCATTTACGATAGTTTATAGAACTATCACGTACCACATTTTCGACGATCAGTCACCGCCTGTGGAGTCTGGGAGGTTATCTGTGGCGCCCCAAGAGGTTCCAGCAAGCCAGCCGTCCACCGAGCCCGCCTTACCTGTCGTCGATCCAGCCGATCCTATGCAAGAACAGCAATCAATGCCTGCTTTATCATCATTTGGTCTAGCTATTTCTGTTGCTCTACATTTTTACTAATGATTTGTGGAGGGTCAGGCCTTCTGTGCCTTGGCCCTCCTTTGGCATGTAACCCTGAACTGATGCTTATGCATCATTTTATTTTTTTTCTTTTTGCTTTGGTATTTGTGGGGAGGTTGGGCCTGCTGAGCCCCAATCCTCCTCTTGGCATGTAAGTATGAACTAGTGCCTTATGCACTATTTGCTTGTCTCTTTCTTTCTCTTTTTGCCCTGCATGTTCTGCTTGAGGAGCTTGGTCAGGTGCCACGGTCTTCCGTGGGTCTTTTGTACTTTTTATTAATGAAGTGAGAATCCACATTTCTCGTTCTAGCTTTAACTCGATACGGTCTTGTGTGCTTCCTATTTGTATGAGAGAAGTCTTGTGATCCTGGCTTTGGTTTTCCTTATGTGGAATTTGCATCCTTTGAGATAGTGTGGCCATTACCCGGTGTGGACTGGATGGCTTCACGTTAGGTGAGGTTTTGACTTAGGATTTTTTTTTTTTTTTTTCAATAACCTGCGCTTCCAATCCTGCCTTCTTCAGGAGTAAAGTTCCTGGTTGAACGCCAGCTGGGGCATGATTAATGCTTAAACTTGGTACCCAGTGCGCTCTGGCTTTGGCAGGCTACGAGGACCACTTAAGCCCAAGTTCCTTCTTGAGGGGACAATACCCATGCTTAAGGCATCGAGGTAGCTCGTCCGAGTTACCTGGTAGTTCTGGACTTGGTATGCAATCAGGGCCACTTAAGCCCAAGTCCTTTCTTGAGGGAACAATACCCATGCTCAAGGCATCGAGGTAACTCGTCCGAGGTACCTGGTAATTCTGGACTTGGTAGGCAACCAGGGCCACTTAAGGCCATGTCCCTTCTTGAGGGGACGATACCCATGCTCAAGGCATCGTGGTAGCTCGTCCGAGGTACCCGGTAATTCTGGACTTGGTAGGCAACCAGGGCCACTTAAGCCCAAGTCCCTTCTTGAGGGGACAATACCTAGGCTCAAGGCATCGTGGTAGCTCGTCCGAGCTATCCGGTAATTCTGGACTTTCTAGACTTGGTAGGCAACCAGGGCCACTTAAGCCCAAGTCCCTTCTTGAGGGGACAATACCTAGGCTCAAGGCATCGTGGTAGCTCGTCCGAGGTATCCGGTAATTCTGGACTTTCTGGACTTGGTAGGCAACCAGGGCCACTTAAGCCCAAGTCCCTTCTTGAGGGACAATACCCATGCTCAAGGCATCGTGGTAGCTCGTCCGAGGTACCCGGTAATTCTGGACTTGGTAGGCAACCAGGGCCACTTAAGCCCAAGTCCCTTCTTGAGGGGACAATACCCAGGCTCAAGGCATCGTGGTAGCTTGTCCGAGGTACCCGGTAATTCTAGACTTGGTAGGCAACCAGGGCCACTTAAGCCCAAGTCCCTTCTTGAGGGGACAATACCCATGCTCAAGGCATCGTGGTAGCTCGTCCGAGGTACTCGGTACGCTATAGGCGAGTTAAAGGAGACTATCAATCGAGAGGAATAGCTTTTCATTGATTCAAAAGAGGGCGGGATACACCCTAAGTACAGGCGGTCAAGGTCGCTTCATTCACTTGTTGAACCCCGGCTCTGAAGTGCCTGACGGGTCACGCTTACACCAAAAGAGAAACAAGAGAACTATCTCTATTTACAGTAGGATTGTCATCTTTAATCATTCTTGAGTTACTAGGGGTAGAACTTCTTCAAGTGATCCGCATTCCAAGTATGTCCGATGGGATCTCCCTCGAGATCCATCAGCTCGTAGCCTCCCTGGCTCACTTTTACCTTGATGAGGTACGGTCCCTCCCAGTTTGGAGCGAGGACACCATCCGAACGGCGACGGGTGTTCTGTGTGACCTTCCTCATAACCAGGTCGCCTTCCTTAAAGCTCCTGATTCTGACACCTTTGTTGAAGCAGCGGGCAACTTTCTGTTGATAGGCCACGACCCTCAGTGCCACCCCGGTCTGTTTCTCCTCCAAGAGATCTAGGCAGGCTCTGAGTTTGTCCTCATTATCTTCTGAATTATAGAGTTGGGTGCGAAAGGTAGGAAGCTTCAACTCAATGGGGAGGACCGCTTCAACTCCGAAAGCCAGCGAGTAAGGAGTCTCTCCAGTCGCGGTCCTCTTTGTGGTCCGGTAGGCCTACAAGATGTTAGGGAGCTGCTCTACCCAAGCCCCTTTCTCTTCTTGCAGCTTCTTCTTTAGCAGCTTCTTGATGGTCTTGTTGGTTGCTTCGACCAGGCCGTTCGTTTGGGGGTGAGCTACTGAGGCGAAGCGGCACTCAATCCTTAGATCTTTACAGTAGTCCCTAAAGCTGTAATTGTCGAATTGCTTTCCTAGGTCGGTGATAATAGCCTTAGGTACCCTGAAGCGGCATACCACATTCTTCTTGATGAAGGCTGTTGTGTTCGCCTCAGTGATGTTCGTAAGGGGCTCAGCTTCCACCCAGCGGGTGAAGTAGTCTATGGCTACAACAGTATATTTAGCCTGTTTCGCTCCGGCGGGCAATGGCCTAATTAAGTCCGCTCCCCATACAGCGAAGGGGTATGGGGACGAGATAATGGACAGTCTTTCTAGGGGTTGATGCAAGAGGTTTGCCACATTCTGGCATGGTGTACATGAGCGGGCAAAGAGGCATGCATCCTCATGGAAGGTGGGCCAGAAGTATCCCATTCTCAAAACTCGGTGAGCCAAGGCATCTCCCCCGGAGTGGTCGCCATAGTCGCTTGAGTGAACTTCTTTCAGTGCCCATTTGGCGTCATCAGGGTGGAGACATCTAAGGAGAGGCAAGGATTTCCCCTTTCGGTATAAGCATCCCTGCACAAGACAGTACCGGGTTGATTTCCTCTTTATTGCCTTAGCTTCTGCTGTGTAAGGATTCCCATATTTTAATTGGCTTATTTCGTGGACAAACCACGTGTTGGGGATTGTATGTAAGGGTAGCTTAAGTGATTGATATTCAAGCTCAAGACCCTCTCATGTCCTCAAGGTTGATAAGCACCAAAGGTAAACTTCTATGTGCTTAATTTGCTTTGAAGAGATTAGTTTCACACACACACAACTCATGCATAAATTTTATTCTTGTATGTTGTGTGTTTTATATGTGTGCATGCATGTTCTTGAACATCTCTTCTTGCATGTTTTATTTTGATTGCATCTTGTTCATTGAAATGCCATGACATGTTTAGGCATTAGGATGCATTCACTTCCCACACTTGCACTTCATTATTAGTCTTAAGTGTGGTGTAATTCGTTTCCGTTTGTGTGATCGGAAACGTCCGCGCTTGCATGATGGTGTGCATGTCTTAGCGCGATGGTTGACCAATTGAGAAGGTCTCATTCTTCTCTTGGATAAGTGGTAGTTTTGATTTGATTGTTTAGAGTAAAGTGTCTAGTTTCAAAAGATTAGATTTCAATGTTTTAAATGTTTTTCAAAACTGACCTTTGCATGGTCTTGTGACCATAACTTTTTATACAAAGCTTCAAAATGAGTTTTGAAAATTTCTGTACAAACTAGACACCCATACCTTTCCAACGGTATATTATTCGTAATATTTCATGACCGTTTAGATTGGTTTTAAAATCTCCAAAGTTACAACCAAAACAGGGCAACTCTGTTGTTGTCCGTTTCTGACCTTTGGTCACTCAATTGACCATAACTTTTTCTACAGACATCGAAATGTCATTCTATAAAAACGAGTAGAAAGTAGACTTCCATACCTTTCCAACGATATATCATACGAAAGGTTTTGATGTCGTTTGGTCATGTTTCGAAGCTCTCGAATCTTGAGTCGCTGCACTGACGCGAGTACCGCGAAAATGCCCATCATTTTTCCAATTCTTCCAAAACGACATAGTTTCACTTGGGCATTATAAATACATATCTTTCTCATCATTTTAAGGGCTGTGCCACAAAATCAAACCCTAAAGAGAGAGGCTCCATATTCTTGAGAGAGAAAGAGAGATTTGAGAGAAAATCAAATCAAGAACTCACCTTTAACCACTCAAATCAAATCCCTTTTGCATCATATTTCATATTGCATCTTCTATTACTATATAGAATGCATCCATGATTGGATTTGCATCATCACAACTTGCTTGGTAAGATTTTGATTAAGTTCATCTTATTTGATTATTTTTATTATCAAGCTATTCTCTTTAATTTACTTGTATGTTTTGATCATATGATAAATACAAGATTAGAGAATTAATTGTGATGAATTGATTGAGTGTTGTATTGTGATAGATATCTAGGTTTTTATAATCTATGTTTATCTAAGCTATTATGACATGTCATTTAGCACTTGATATCTAGGATTGATTTTAATTGATTATATCATCATCCTAGATAAGCATCTAAGGTTCCCTAGCCTTGTTTGTTATTTGAATATTCATACATATTCACATAGGTTGCATAATCTCTTCTTAGAGAATTAAGACTTGAGGCTAAGAGTGCTTAGGCCTCAAGCAAATTGGAATAGGGTTGCTAATAAAGGCCCGTAGGGTAGAAGTGAGGGGTTACAGACCGGATTGTTAGACGAGGTCTACATAGGTTGTAAACTTCATTTCAATTAGTGATTTCGAGTTCCGAGTGTGGCGCACTATACAGCCCGTGGTTTTTCCCAGTGGTTGGGTTTCCACGTATACATCAAGTGTCATTTTTAATTCCGCACTATATTACACTTGCTTGTATTTTTGACTAGTAGGGTCATTTTCGTAATATTGACTTGTATGCGAAAATTGGGTAATAATAGCTAAAATCTATTCACCCCCCCTCTAGATTAATATATTGATAACACGCCTCGAGTATTTAGTTATTTACATGCTGGGTCATCAGGCAATCTCTGGCTATGAAGGTAGTCCACTATCGGGTCCATCCAATAGGGGAGACGGTCAACAGGGTGGACCTCGACGGTTCTAGCAATACTCGATCGGCTTAGGAGCTGCAGTCGGACTCCCTTGGGGGGGGTCTGTCCTCCTCCTGTCGTGATCTTGGCGAGGACATCTGCTCGGTGGTTAGCCCCCCTAGGTATCTGTTCCATCTTGATCATCTGGAACGCCTTGATCGCTTGTTGTACTTTCTCTAGATAGGCAAACATATTGTCGCCCTTGGCTTGATAAGTCCCAGCCACTTGCTTCACGATCAACTGTGAATCGCTCTTGATGGCGAGGAACTGGGCTCCCAATTCTCGAGCGATAGTCAAGCCAGCAAGGAGTGCTTCATACTCCGCTTCATTGTTTGTAGTTCTGAATTCGAACCGTATGCAGTGAGATGTCTCGATCCCTTCTGGGTTGACTAGCACAGTACCTGCCCCACAACCATGTTGGTTGGAGGCTCCATCGACGAACAGTGTCCAGATGCATGCCCAGGGGGGCCACTCTTCCCCCGAAACTGGGAGGCTATCGTCTATCTGGGCTAGGGGGCTTTCCTCCTGGGAGAAGCCCGGGCTCCCGCTGAATTCCGCTACGAAATCTGCCAGTGCTTGTTCTTTGATTGCAACGTGGGGCTTGAAGGTAATGTCGTACTGGGTCAGCTCGAGGGCCCACAGAACTAGCCTGCCCGATACATCAGGTCGTTGCATAAACTGTCGGAGAGGGAGGTTCGTGAGTACTGTTACTGAATGGGCTTGGAAGTAGGGGTGCAGCTTGCGCACCGTGACGACCAAAGCGAAAGCGATCTTTTCCATCTGGTTGTAATTCTTTTCGGCCTTGCTGAGGGAGCGGCTCACATAGTATATGGGTCTCTAGATCCCTCCCTCACACTCCTTTACAAGGGCCACACTAGTCGCTGTGCTCAATACAGCAAGGTAGAGCTGCAAGATATCCCCTGGTAGTGGCTTAACGAGTAGCGGGGGGTTGGTGAGGTAAATCTGGAGTTCCTTAAAGGCACACTCGCACTCCTCATCCCAATTCATCCCTCTCCCCTTTTTGATGACTTGGAAGAATAGGAGGCACCTGTCCGTGGACCATGATATGAACCTGTTGAGGGCAGCGAGTCGGCCAGTCAATCCTTGCATCTGCTTTAGAGTAGTGGGGGATTGAAGTTCAAGGATTGCTTTGATATTCTCAGGGTTTGCTTCGATTCCCCTCTCATGGACCATGAAGCCTAAGAATTTTTCGGATGACACTCCGAACGCACACTTGTCCGGATTCAGCCACATTTGGTTCTGCCGGAGCACCTCAAAAGTCTCTCTGAGGTGGTCTGGGTGCTGCTCTACCTGTTGTGATTTGGTTATCATGTCATCCACGTAGACCTCCATGGTGCGACCGATCTGCTTCTTGAATAACTTGTTGACCAGCCTCTGATAAGTGGCTCCGGCATTCTTAAGCCCGAAGGGCATCATTTTGTAACAGTACAAGCCTTGGTTGGTGATGAAGCTGGTCTTCTCTTGGTCCGAGGGGTGCATGGTGATCTGATTATAACCGGAGAAGGCGTCCATGAAACTCAAGGTCTTGTTACCTGCAGTCGAGTCAACAAGCTGATCAATCTTGGGAAGGGGGAAGCTGTCCTTTGGGCAAGCGCGGTTTAGGTCAGTATAGTCCACGCACATTCGCCACTTCCCATTAGTCTTCGGGACCATGACCACGTTGGCGATCCACTCTGGGTACCGCACCTCTCTGATGAATCCGGCGCGGAGGAGCTTGTCCATTTCTTCTTGTACTACTGTGTTTCTGTTCGGGTTGAAGTACCTCCTCTTCTGTTTTACTGGTTTGAAAGTAGGATCCACATTGAGTCGGTGCGCTGCGAGGTTAGCGGGGATGCCAGGCATGTCCTCATGGGACCAGGCGAATACATCATTGTAGTCCTGAAGCACTTTTTGTAGTACAGCCTTGTGTTCTGGAGCTAAGGTGGATCCAATCTTCACTGTTTTGGGAAGGTTTTCTTCCCTTACCACAACCTCCTTGAATTCTTCAGCCAGTCCTCCTCTTTCTTCCTCCGGCATCTCTTCTTCGAATGTATCTTCTTCAACCTCCATCTGTCCCATCACGCTTGATTGTGCCTGGTAGTTCCGTGCTAACCCTGAGGCCCGCTTGGTGAGGGATGCCTTCCGCACTCGATTCCCCCTGATCTTTATCCGTTGTGATCTATGAGCACTGTTTAATTAATGCAATGGGATTGGATGATACGGCATAGCACCTCCGCGCCATCTGTTGGTCCCCTTTCAGGATTCCAACTTCTTCCCCTACCAGGAACTTCAAGACATTATGATAGATTGATAGGACTCCTCTAATCTTTGAGAGGAAGGGTCGTCCCAGAATCATGTTGTAGGCGCTTGAAATGTCTACTATCACAAAATCGACCATGTTGTTAACCTGTCGAGGCGCTTCTCCTATGGCTACCGGGAGTATTATGGAGCTGGCCGGCATCAAAGAGTCCCCGGTGAACCCATAGAGGGGGGTGGTGCAATTGTAAAAGCACGATTGGCGGAGTTGGCAGCGGTCCAGCGTCTCCTTGAAGATGATGTCTACACTACTCCCAATGTCAATCATGACCCGGGCCACCCGGTTGTTCGCCACCTGGACGGTGACCACCATTGGATCATCATGGGGTTGGACCGTGTTGTAGGCGTCGTCTTCAATGGATATAATTTGAGCAGAGCTGGGACGAGGCGATGCGTCCCTGCTAACTTTCAGCACCTGGCCCCTTGTGTCGTGTTGGGGAATCTTCCTGGCGTGATTCTTCCTGGAGTTATTGGAGGTACCGGTGAGGGTAGGGCCCCCACTGATAGTGTTGATGATTTGGATTTGTTCCATCAGGTCTCTTCCCTAGTTATTTCTTCGTTCTTCTGGTTCCTTCATCTCTCTCTAAACTTGCTTCCCCGTCTCAATCCCGTCCCTTACTTGTTGCAGGAATTCCACCAGCAGGCTGCCCTTTACCAGGTTCTCGATTTGGTTGCGCAAGCTGAAGCATTCCGAAGTATTGTGTCCTATGTCCCGGTGGAAATCACAGTATTTGTATTTGTTCCTTCTATCTGCTGGGAGCTTCATGGGGTCGGGCTTCTTCAGGAGCCCCTTGTCCCGAATGGCCAGGTAGATTGTTTCCCTCGGGGCATTGAGCGGGGTGTAGTTGGTGTATTCTTCTTCTTCTGATTGGATGATTCTAACGACCTCTCTCACGGGCGATGGCGTCCTTCGAATTTTCCTTGGTGGGGATATCCTCCTGAAGGGGCGCGGTCTATTAGGGGGTAGCGGAGGCAAGTGGTAGGTGGACCGGTTTGGAGGATTATTTCTGAACTTGGGAACCGGCTCCTTTTCCTTTCTTTGGTTACTGGTGTCTCCTTTCTGCCGTTTGCTGGAGCGTGACTCGTCATGCTCTATCTTGATGCGGTATTGCTCATCTAGCTGCACTTGTTCCAGAGCTCGGCTATATGCCTCCTAATAAGTTTCAGGCTTATCTTTGCTGAAGGAGCGTCATAATTTCCCCACCCAAAGGTTCTTTCTGAAGTTGGTGAGAGTTTCCTTCTCGGCGAACACCCCCATTTGAATGACTTCCTTGTGAAAGCGCTCCACATAGGATTTGAGCTTCTCCCCACGCTCCTGAACTATGTATTGCAGCAGGATGGGGTCTTTGGGGGGCGGCTTAATGCCCTGGAACTGAGTGCAGAAGTCCTTTGACAGTTTGGTGAATGAGTTGACACTCCCCGCGGGGAGTTTCCTGAACCATGTCTTAAGGGGTCCGTGAGAGTGCAGGGGAACATTCGGTACATCACCTTTCGGGAGGCATTCTGCACCTCCATTTGCTGCACGAAAGACTCCAGGTGACTTAAGGGGTCTTCCACGCCTGAATATACCTTTTCGGGCATTTTGAACTTCGGAGGGAGGGTAGCATGCCGAACTTCCCTCGACAGCAGGGTATTCATCTCCCCGAGGGGGTCCTTCTTCATTCCCTTGTACTTAACCTTGTCTTTCTCCAGCTCCGCTAGGCGCTTTGCCATCTTCTTCATCTGCTCTTCCATGTGGCCTCGACCTCTTTCTCTCGACTGGGCCTCAGCTCCCTCCTCCCGGGCTACGGTTCCAGAAGCGGCTGATGCTTCATGACAGGCCTCCTCGCCTCGCCTGGGTGGGCTCCGGTTCCTGCTGCGATTATGTGTAGCCTCGGTCCTGCTCCCGGTGCCAGATATCTCTTTTGCCCCCGTCGTGGTGGGGCGAGCTAGGCGACCTGCTGGAGGCGACGAGGCACGGGGAGCGCCGACCTCTGATCGAGCCCTCCGAGGTCCCGGTGGGGCCGCTCGAGGTGTAGCCCCGGTTGGCCCCACTCGGTCGAAGACAGCTTTAGCGGGACCTAATCTGTAGAAAACGTGGGCCCAGTTGCTAGGTCCTGCTTCGCCATGGTGCGAGCCCAGCAGTTCTTGCCGCAACCCCTCTAGGAAGTTGGTGACGTGGCGGTTGAAGGAACTTGGCGGTCCGGGAGAAGAAAGAGCTTCGAACGCAACTGCGTTGGCTTGGACCTGCCCTTCTACTCGCAGTAGCGGGCCCTGAGTTGGGGTTCCCTCGGAGGATTCAGCCCCGTGGGTAGCTAGGTAGGAGCGAGGCTCTGATGGGTCGACCTGGTTCGTGGATGACCTCAACCTCATGTTGGCTAGGATGACTAGAACGCTTTGATGATAAGAGAAAGACACACTGCGTGTGAGTTTCCCACAGACGGCGCCAAACTGTTATCCTAAAAATCCATCGGGGGTTTTCCCAGGATAACCTGGACCGCAGTGTACAGGGTGCACTGCAGCTGGCCCAGACCGGGTGGGGGGAAACCCCCTTGGTCCGAGTACCAGGGACCGATACTATGGGGTAGGACCGGTCCTACGAGATGGAATAGAGGTTGAGGTAGCGTGCTAGTGTACGAGAGATGGCTGATACGCTTTCGGAGAGGTAGAAAGGTGGCTCTCTTATTACTTAAAAACGGAGTACAACATACATCAATTTACACACTACATCCAACTATTATAAAAGGGTCTACAAGAGGGACAGGAATACGACATGCATGGATCCGGTCGAGGCAGGGGGATCACTAGGCTGGTTGCACATGGGAGATTTGACTAGGTGGGGTAGTAGCCAAGTAGAACACACACATAGGAGCTTTGACTAGGCGGGGTAGTAGCCAAGTAGAACACACACATAGGAGCTTTGACTAGATGGGTAGGATGTTTTTGTTTTCAAAAGCCAACCCCCTTCCTCTGTGGGATGTAGGGGCCTTTATAGTGTCTCTGGTAGGAGGGGTAGGTGGAAGGCCTTCGTTTAGGCGGGAATCCCTGGCTTGATCTCCACCGTCCCCTTCTATCCTCAATGGCGGTCACCAGGAATCAAGGATCAGGATTGCGCCCTGCCGGCTTTGCCTTGGCGGGAGCATCGGTTTTGGTAGGTGGGGGCCCTAGTTCCTAGGGCGTAATTGGCGGGGCCGATCCCAGCCACCGATGTAGGGTGGGATCGGGGTTACCACACGCCTCGGAGGGCTTCGATCGCTCCACCTAGGTTTCAGGTCCATATCAGCGCGTCTGTAGGGCTGAGGTGGTGAAAAAGTGGCGTTTCTATGAGCTTTGATTGGTCGCAAGGGGTCCTTGTGGCGGTGGGAAGTCGTTATCAAAGTTCTGGCCCGGCAGGGGATAGTGTCAGGGCCTGTCCCGCTACACTCTGCCAGGCTCCATCTTCCACCTTTTCCTTCTTCAAGCTTGTTGCATTTCTACAAGTATCTTGTTGAGGAAACCAGTATCCTATTGCATGTAAGGAATAGTTGACCTTTAATTAGGGCTGAGGTGGAACATTATCCAGCCGTTTAAGTAGCATGGCTAGTAGGCGATCTCTACCGTCGGCTGCTGTCTTTCCTCAACCGTGCTTGCTGCTCCTTATTAATGAGGCAACATTGGTGCCTTGCAAGTGTTACCAACACCCTTTTTACCCCATGTGAGCTGGAGGTGTGGGCTGGCGTCAGCCCTTACGGAAAAGGAGGCGCTAGCGAACTCCTAGGGTTTCTTCTAGAGAGGACCTTTGGAACCGTAGGAGGGCTCTGTGGGAGGCGAGGTAGGACTCCCTATAGCGAGGCTGGCTATCGGAGCGGAGCGGATCGGCTGTGGGAGGAAGCAGTCCTTCTTACTGGATGAAGGGGCGGGAGCCAGATGGACCGCATCCTTTGAGGCGAGCTCCCGAGCGTTCTCGTGGAAGGAAGGCCGATTCTGGGTCGAACAACGCTTGATCCTAGCGTGCCTGTGAGTAGGCGCGGTTTAAGGAGGGCCGAGCCCTTTGTTTCTGACAGGCGGGCTGGACTGGTTAGGAGTGCCACCGTGGTAGGCAAGGTAGCGGTTCGGTCCTTTAGTGGGAAAAGCTCTTCCTTGAATTAATTGCCTAAATTTCCGGTTAATATAGTATTATTATATATGTTGTATGTATAATTTCGCCAAGCAGACACGTCATTAAGGGAGTCAATAAATGCTGAAGAAAAGGTTGCCACGTCATTCGTTGACTAGGTCAAAGGAAAAAACGTGGACTAGTCAGTATCAGTCTTAAATCAACAAGTCAAGAGTGTAGTCGCCAGAGCCAAGGTATGTACTCGCCAAAGTCAGAAACGTAGTCGCCGAAGGGTAATACCCATAAGCGGGGGTGTTCGCTGAATCAGCGTACTGGGCACGAACCGACTCAGTGAAAATACAGGAAATCCTAACCCGGAGCAACGTGGGATTCCCAATACAAGTCCAAGAGGGAATCCTACTACCAAAAGGGTGAAGACCAAAGGCAAAACCCTAATTATTATGTATAAATAGAACCACCTATCTCACGAGGAAGAGGTTCGAAAACCTAGAGAGAAGAGAGCAATTGTATGAGAGATCTGAGTGTGTAACAAAGCAATAAACCTAGTATTATTTTTCTGCCCTCTAGGGCGCCGTGGTTTTTTCCCATTCAAGGGTTTTCCACGTAAAATCTATCTCTTGCATGCATTGATTATTTTCTCGTTTTACTTTGAGTTGATATAATTGTTGAGTGTATGGCAATCCAAATTTCACCGTCAACAATTGGCACTAGAAGGAGGGGGTCACTCTTTGAACAAAAACTTCGAGGAACCCTTGCGAATTGAAAAATATGAACAACGACAGTGACAAAGATGGTAACTCCAGTGGAGATCTAATTGTTGAACCAACCGCGCCGATAGGAGATAGTGCGGTGTCGATCGGGGAACAATCGGCAGCAACGCTAGGAACTAGGGCAGCCGACCCCGGGGTTCTGCAGCACTTTCAAACTGCACTGGTAAACTTAATCAGCGAGGCTGGCAAAATAGGGCTTTCACTTCCCATAGGATTGGAAGTTTCTTCTCCCTATGAGTTAACCACTCCTGGAATCTAGCTGCTCGGAAGACTATGGTCAAAAATTCACATTGCAACCCCCGATGCTCAAGCAAGACAATCTACTGAAGAGACTCCTCAGGATCACCCTGAGGATTTCGAAGGGAGAAAACAAAGGAAGGGAAAAGGTGTGATGAATGAAGAATCTATGGAGGAGCGAGACCAGATACGAACACATGGGGTCAATTCCAGTGACACATACCAAAGGTACCTGCGGAGACACCGTTCTATCTCGTCTAAAGATAAGAGTCCTCGTCCACGAAGGGAATTACGATCTAAAAGAGCACGGCGGAGAAGATCCGAGAGCACAGAAGATCGATGAAGCCCGGATGATAGAGGCAATTATGGGAGAATGACAATCAAAAGCAGACTCGATCCAGCGGGAGAGCCAACTGGTTAGCGAGATGTCACCCTGCAAAAGCTATCAAGAAAGGTTTCAGCGATGGCATGAAGGTATGGTCGCAAAGTATCTTCGGATGATGAGTCAGATAGCCCATTCATTGAAAATATTGCTCTCACCCAATTTCCAGATAGATTCAGAATACCAACCATTGAGCAGTATAAGGAGAACAGGGATCCGAAGGAGCATGTTTGCCGATTCCGTAATATTATGCCCCAATATTCATCCAATGACGGGCTGTTGTGCCTCACCTTCCCGTAAACATTCAGTGACCTCGCCTCCAGGTGGTTTGGAAGACTTCCACCCGGAAGTATAAGCAGTTTCTCAAACCTAGTAAAGCGTTCATAAAGCAATTCATGGGGAGTGTGCAGAGAAGAAAGTCACTCGCTCATCTATCAAACTTGAAGCAGGAGCGCAATGAGTCGATCAAGAAGTATCTAGCAAGATTTGGGAAGGAGGTTGCTCAAATTGAGGACGCCAGTGATGTAGCTGTTATCGCCGCTTTCACCAATGGGTTACAAAATGGTCGATTATCCTTTGACCTGTGAAGAGATAGACCGAAAACTTATGAGGAGATGATGGAAATAGCTGGCGACTATGCACTGGCAGAAGAAGAAGAAGAAGAAGAAGAAGAAGAAGAAGTAGCGCAAGGGGGTAGCTACGTACATGGACACAAGCCTGACTCAAAATCAGAACATAAGGATGACAAAAAGTCGCAGTCACGTGACCGCCAGAGAGACGAGAAGGGCCAAAAGGGACATCCAAGGGAAAGCAGGGGAAACGCTCGAGCCAATAGGTTTTGAGGAAGGTACAACCATTACACCTATTTAACTGGCGATCAGGAGGAAATACTTTCTGTGGTAGAAGACAAAGGACTCGCCAAATACCCTCGGCAGCAATCAGCAAATGCCAGGAGAGATACAACTAAATACTGCCGATTTCACAAAGATCATGGGCATGAAACTTCAAAATGGTTCCAGCTGCGTGATCATATTGAGAGCTTGATCAGAGATGGGCACCTGAAGGATTTTGCTTTGAAAGGGGATAAGCACGGTGGTCGCCAGGATAGCCGTCAAGGAAACGGGCAGGAAAGGAAGAGTCCAAGGAGAAACAGCCCTAACACCACTATAAACACCATTTTTGGCGCGCCCCATACTGGGAGAAGCAATCGATAAAGGATGTCAGAAATTTGAGAAGTAATGTATGAAAGCAGAAGCATGGAGATTAATTTCATGCAAAGAAACCCCAAGAAAGGAAGAGAAGGACATGACCCCATAACGTTTACAGCAGAAGACTCAGACGGAATTGATGCAAAGCCTAATGATGCAATCGTAGTGGGGGTTCGAATAGCACACAGGGATGTCCTTCGGGTAATGATTGACAACAGGAGTTCAGCTGATATTTTAAGTGCCAGGGTATACGATGAGTTGCGGCTGGATAGAAAAGATCTTGAACCCTTCCATGTGCCGTTGAAAGGTTTCGGGGGCGCATAAGTAAGATCATTGGGAACTGTAAAGCTACCGGTGAGGTTTGGTACAACACCATGCCGGCAAACAATCCTACTGGACTTTGTTGTAGTCGACATCCATAATTGGCCGTATAATGCTTTGCTTGGCCGACCGTTTCTTAACAAAGCTCGAGCTGTCACTTCAACCCACGCGTTGAAAATAAAGTTCCCTATAGAATTTGGAGTCGGAGAATTGAAAGGGTCACAAGAGATGGCTCGTCGCGCCAACCTATCAATCTTCAAAGATAAGGCAGGGATGGAGACCTTAAGCATATTCGAGGTAAACAAGGAAGTGCAGGAAGATAATCCGGAAACCTTTGAATTGGACCCAAGGGACAAAACGAGCAGAGAAAAGGAAGAGCCAACTGAGTCGATTGTTTTAAACGAAGCAGAACCAGACAAAACAGTCAAGATCGGAGCAAGGCTAACTGAACGAGTTAAGAGAGATGTGACAAACTTGTTGAAAGAGTACAAGGAGATTTTCGTTTGGTGCCATGAAGACATGCCGGGAATTGATAGAAGCGTGATTTCACACAACATGGCTGTAAACGAAAAATGCAAACCGGTTGTGCAAAAAAGGAGAAGCTTTAACCCAGAAAGAAGTGCAGCAATAAAAGAAGAGGTGTCGAAGTTGCTCGCCGCATGATCAATTAGAGAAGTTAAGTACCCAGAATGGGTGGCGAATGTAGTTCTAGTGAAAAATAAGAACAGCCAATGGAGGATGTGCGTCGACTTCACCGATCTGAACAAGGCCTGCCCCAAGGATAGCTTCCCGCTACCAAGAATTGACCAGTTGGTCGATGCAACAGCCGGACATGAAACATTGAGCTTCATGGATGCATACTTAGGATATAACCAGATAAAAATGCACAAGCCAGACGAGGAGAAGACAGCGTTCACCACAGATCAAGGGTTATACTGTTACACAGTCATGCCATTCGGCCTGAAGAACGTTGGAGCAACTTACCATCGCTTAGTCAACAAAATGTTCGCCAGACAGATAGGAAGAAATATGAAGGTTTACGTTGACGATATGCTGACAAAAAGCATCACAATTGATAAGCATATAGATGACTTGAGGGAGACATTCGATGTGTTGGTTAGGTATGGAATAAAGTTGAATCCAGTAAAATACGTGTTCGGCGTACCATCTAGAAGATTTCTCAGATATCAAGTGCATCAAAGAGGAATAAAGGTGAACCCTGAAAAAATCCAAGCATTAGCAAAAATGGTTTCGCCAAGAACTTTGAAGGACGTCCAAAGACTCATGGGGTGCCTGGCATCGCTGAGCAGGTTCATAGCTAAATCAACAGACCGATGCCTACCATTTTTCAAAGCTCTAAAGAAAGGAAAGGGAGTCGAGTGGAACGCGGATTGTGAAAGAGCTTTCCAGGCCTTGAAAGATTACCTTGGGCAAGCACCGCTGCTGTCAAAACCAGAAACGGGAGAAATACTATATATGTACTTGTCCGTCTCTGAAGCAGCCACAAGTTCCGTGCTGGTAAGACAGGAAGAGGGGATCCAGAGACCAATATACTACACTAGCAAAGCACTGTTACCAGCTGAGACCAGGTACTCACCAGCCGAAAAAATGGCACTCGCTTTAATAACAGCAGCAAGGAAGTTAAGGCCATATTTCCAGGCTCATAAAATCGGAGTATACACCAACTTCCCACTGAAATTAATTCTGTAAAAACCAGAAGTATCCGGTCGATTAACGAAATGGGCGATCGAGTTAAGTGAATTCGATGTAAAGTATCTTCCAAGGACAGCAATTAAAGCCCAAGCGGTGGCAGACTTCGTAGCAGAATTCACCGAGCTAAGCATAGAGGTGGCGAGAATGATGGTGGAGCAAAATAAGAAAGTATTCAAATGGCAACTCCGCATTGACGGGTTGTCAAACACGCACGGCAACGGGGCAGGGGTAGTGGTGTCAACCCCGGAAGGAGATTCAGTCGAATGTGCCTTATGATTTGACTTCAAAGCTACTAATAACCAAGCTGAATACGAGGCACTCATAGCAGGATTAAAGGTTTGCACGGTCCTAGGAGCAGATGAGGTGGAAATCTTCAGCGACTCTCAAGTTATTGTCAATCAGGTGCTAAATGAATACCAGGCGAGAGATGAAAGCATGATCGTTTACTTGGAATTAGTAAATGAGCTACTAGAAAGATTCAAAGAATATAGAATTGTCCAGATCCCTAGAGAAGAAAACGAGCAGGCGGATGCCTTGGCCAAGTTGGCATCCGCCACAATCAACATCTGGCCTAGAACTATTTCTATGATCCGCCTGCTGTAGCCAAGTATAGTCAAATTGAAGGAAGTTGGGGCAGTCTTTGGCGAGAGAGACAGCTGGATTACACCAATCAAAGAGTACCTCGTCAATGATGTACTCCCAAATGATCCATTAGAGGCAAAACGATTGAAGTACAGAGCTACGAGATATTCAGTACTCAATGGAGAACTGTACAAAAGGGGGTACTCAAGGGCACTGCAGAGATGTGTCGGGCCCGATGAAGCAAAAGGTATCCTGAGAAGCATACATAGTGGAAACTGTGGGAATCACACTGGGGGTGTCAGCCTAGCCCACAAAACATTCAAAACATTAAGACAGGGTTTTTACTGGCCAACGCTATTCGCCGACGCTAAAAGGGTGGCAGCAAGATGTGAGGCATGTTAAAAAATTGCCAACAACATCCGCCAACCACCTGAACTCTTGCTAAGTATCACCTCGCCTTGGCCATTCGCCATGTGGGGAATTGACTTGATGGGCCCAATGCCAACAGCAGTTGGAGGAGCGAAGCACGCTATTGTAGCCGTGGATTATTTTACAAAATGGGTAGAAGCCGAACCATTGGTACATATAACAGAAGCAAACACTATAAGCTTTGTGAAGAAAAATATCCTGTACAGGTTCGGGATACCAAACACCATCATCACGGACAATGGGACCCAATTCGATGGCAGGAAATTCAGGGAGCTGTGTGACAAGTATGGCATCAACAACTACTATGCCTCCCCAGCACATCCGTAGACAAATGGCCAAACTGAAGCAGTGAACAAGATCATAAAACACAACCTGAAAGCCAAATTGGGGGCGAAAAAGAGTAGCTGGGCAGATAAATTACCACAGGTACTCTGGGCATATCGAACCACAGAAAGGGGTTCAACAGGTGAGACCCCATATTCCATGGCTTACAGAGCTGAAGCTGTCATTCCCGTGGAAACATCTTTCTCTTCACCAAGGGTACAACTCTTTCAACCGGAACTCAACATTGATATGTTAAAATGCGGTCTGGATGAATTAGAAGAAATAAGAGAGCTTGCACAAATAAGAAACACTGCGTACCAACAGAGAGTAGCCAGATATTACAACTCACATGTGCGTGAAAGGAGGTTCGCGCTTGGCGACTTGGTGCTAAAAAGGGTGAACCCAGGAACAAGAGACAAAGCTGCAGGATCACTCGCAGACAAATAGGAAAGGCCTTATCTAATTACAGGCATAGCTGGTCACGGGGCATATTGCATTACTCGAGAGGGTTTAGGCAAACTACCTCGGCCATGCAATGCGCAGAACTTGAAGATATATTACCCTTGACCTTTCTCGTTGCTTTTAGGATTTATTTCAACCTTTTTATTCTTATGCAATTTTCATTTTAGCATTTTTTCTCTGTGACTATGTTAACAAAAGTTGCAGGAAGTATTCAATAAAGAGTAATTTATTACTGAGAATTCGTGATTTGACTCACCAATTACAAAGGGCATTCGTCGTCATACGCCACTACCATCGCGTAAAAACGAGTTTCATACTCACAACAATGAGAACTGGCGAGAAGAATAAAATCCCAAGTTATAAAAATCGGCGATCACCACTACGGGAAAAATAAAATCCCTTGAGAGGCGAGAAACACCCAATCAAAAACATACATGAATCTCAAACGAAAGAAGTCGAGAAAGCCAGCTGAAAACAAAAAGACAAGCAAAAAGCAAAAAGCAAAAAGCAAAAAGCAAAAAGCAAAAAAGGGAGACGTCCCAATAATATGCTGAAACTCAGCAATGACAGCTGAATAAATAAAATAACATGTTAAAAACTTGGTGTATGGTCGGATACGTCTTGACAAACACTGAGTACGTCAAAACTCAGCAATGGCAGCTGAATAAAGCTACAAAATATGTTAAAAACTTGGTGTATGGTCGGATACGTTCTGACAAACGTTGAGTATGCCAAAACTCAGCAATGGCAGCTGAATAAAGCTATAAAATATGTTAAAAACTTGGTGTATGGTCGGATACGTCCTGACAAACACTGAGTACGCCAAAACTCAGCAATGGTAGCTGAATAAAGCTATAAAATATGTTAAAAACTTGGTGTATGGTCGGATACGTTCTGACAAATGCTGAGTACACCAAAACTCAGCAATGGCAACTAAATAAAGCTATAAAATATGTTAAAAACTTGGTGAAACACTGAGTAAGCAGAAAACTCAGCAAAGGCAGCTGAACAAAAATAAAGTTAAAAGAGTTATTAACTTATAAAATAAAAGTCATTTACAATTAAAGGTGCAAAAAGATACAGATATTTACAATCATAGACCTAATCTCAACTAGCTGCAGGAGGACCTTCGCTGTCTTCTTCATCTTCGATCTCTTCTTCAGAAGGCCAGGTAATTTCTTCGTCCCCATCCGGCATGAAAGGCCCATAATCCCTACCGGCAACAGGACCCAAATCGGGTTCAGCACCAGAATTAGAAAAGCTGCCCTTCTGACCAGAGTAGTAAGTATTGAAGGCACGCTTACTGGGAATTTCTAAATGCATGGGATAAGGCTCAGTCCTGTTATAACAGCAGTGGGCTTTCCATTGTATTATCTGTTCTTTAATCGAACCCACTCCGCTGGCCATATGCTGTTGAAGAGACCTATCAAAACGCCTTAAAGCCTTTTCATTCGAATGGTCCTTCATGGCGAAGAACTTCTTCGAATGCCTCATGCCTCGTTCAAACTCGCGCAGCAAAAGCGCATCATAGGCAAGGGATCTCTTGAAACGATCAACGGCTTCAGCCTCCAGTACAGCCTTTAAATTGTCAAAGATGAGCTCGCGCGAAGACAACTGATTGCGTAAATCCAACGCCTCACGTTCAGCTTTTTCCTTAGCCTCCTCAGCTAGCCGTTCAGCTTCCAAACGCGCTGCAAGGGATTCTTGGCTAGCAGACAACTACTCCTTCAGCAAGCAAACCTCCTCCTCAACAGCAGACAATTTCTCTTCGGCAGCTATTTGAACGGACAGATGACCATCTGCAGACTCTCTTAGATGAGCAAGATGTTGAGCATAAGATTCTTCAATAGAGAGCTTCTCGACCGCCAAAACAGAAGCCTGCTCTCGTAAATATTTGATCTCCCTGGAAACTTTGTTCCTATATTTATAGTTCTCAGCCAACTCAGACATCATCTGAAAAGAGAAACATCCGAATTAGAAAGTAAATATAAAATACAGATATAACAGGGTTGAGGCGAGAAGCTTACCAGAGAGTGGCAGTTAAAGAAAAACTCCATCTTCCTGTTGAAGGGTTTGCCTTTAACATGCTCCCAGCCCTCGCCAATGTACACGTCATTGTTGATCAAATGCGAGAAAATCTCGGTAGCCTAAAAATCAGAAAGAGACACGGTTCCTCCATCGGCTTCATTTGATCCCACGGGAGGGGCTTCATGAGCAACACCTGAGCAAGAGGTAGAACCCCTAGGTTGCTTCGATGGTCCTGGTTGATCAGCCGACTCTGACCGACCAGACGGTTAAGGATGACCTGAAGAAACATTTGGCTCGCCCATGGCCACCGGAGAAGAGGCCACTCGGGATAGACAGGTTGTTTGGGGTGGAGTAGAAGCAGGGACATGTAATTCATTAACTTCCTCGGAGGAAGGCACCACTGCATTTGCCCCTTCAGTAGGATCCTCGTGGGTAGCCGTTTGAACAGAAGGAGTTTCAGCGAGTACCGGCTCATCAGCACCCTCCTCATCCGAAGAGACAACATACTGCACAACCCTTGACGCCCGTTTTGGGGGTCGAGCAGCATGGTCAGGAGTACCCTCAGCTGGGCGTTTACCTCTATTGGCTCTGGGGGCTAAGTCACTCGCAGGATCAAGAGGAGTCTTAAGAACATCCGCGTAAAAAATAGGGATGTCGCTGATCCCCCCCCCCCCCCCCCCCCGAAACGCCAACTTTCTCTTTACCTTTACGGCTGGGGGTAGCCATAGCAGGAGTATTCGCAGCAGCCTCTGTATGCACAGGGGGCTGCCCCGATTCGACCCCTCCCTCAGTAATATCACCAGCCTCCTCGCCATCTGAGGGATCGCCACCATCTGGGCTAGCAATTCCTTCCTTGGACAAACCAGCAGCTTGTCTTTTACTGGCAGTCTCAGAATTCTTCACTGCACGGGCTTGCAAGTCACAGACAGTATCGAAGTCACACACTGCAAGAAAAATCACCAAGTATTAGCAATGGAAAAAGCAAAACTATAAAACTAAAAAAAAGCAGGTAAAACTTACGGCGAGGAAGTCTGGCGGGTAAGCGCGAAAAAAGCCGCTGAGCGATCATTTTATCCTCGTCCAAAAGAAATGGATGGCCCCTTTCATTTAGAGGGAGGACGGCCGCAGTAGTGAGATGAGATATCTCTTCGTCTAACAAAACGGGGATGGCCTTCGACCAAGCATCGGGAGATGTGAAGTGCCTAGGAACTTTCTTCGCCGCGAGATTTAGGCGACCACAAGCAGACACGTCTCTACCCCACTTACCGCCAACGAAGAACCAGCTGTTCTTCCATCTCTTATTTGAGGTAGGAAAACCCTAGATAAATCCTTTCTTCTTCTCATCACCAGAAATCTCCACTTGTCCAAGGTTCGCCACACCCTCTGGGATCCAGTTCTCCACTGGCGAAGAAAGAAGAAAGTAAGTTCCACTGTTGCCCGCCTGCCTTAAGGTGTAGAAATGGTGAATCTCACGAGGCGTAGGAGGTTCATAACCTTTCAACTTCCGCATTAAACCCAAACACATAAGAATCCTATAGCTATTTGGAGCAAGTTGAGCAGGTGCAATTTGAGCCACCGCAAGAAACCTGGCGATGAAAGGCTGAATAGGAAGGGTTACCCCACAGCTGAGCATGGCACCATAAATGGTGACCGCATTTTCGGGAGAATTCCATACTGCTCGATTACCAGGTAGCATCAAAGTCACTGAGTCTGGAATTTCAAAGCGACTCCTATACTTGCAGAGCTCATCCTCGCCAACCACATTAACTTCGGTGTCAAAGGAACATGGACGATCTAACAAAAAATGCAGCCTATCCCGTTGATGGTCTTCAACATCAGAGTCAACAGTTGTCTACGCATCCAGTAGGGACTCACGAGGAACCCTAGAGGCACGTCGTCTGCTGCCACCTGGTTTAGAAGATCTCGGCATCATTGGAGAATCACTATCGGAGGACGAAGGAGGAGAAATGTTAGGAATAAAATCATCTTCAAAAGACGGAACGTAAACAGAAATTGGGACCGGAGAATCCGGATGAAAATTACGAATCAAAGATTCGATTTTGTCCGTAGTACATTTGTCACCAAGCTCTATAGCTTGCATCATTTGATTAAAAAGAGAAGAACGTAAGGAGGGATCCATGAAAACTCACTAGAAAAACCCTAGGTTCGGAGAATGAGCAGGAGATTTGGGGATGCCAAGAAATAAGCACGATCGAGTTCAAGGTGAGCCGTCCGACAATGAAATAAAATAGAAGAAATTTGTGGCAGAAATCTCTAAGGGAGAAGAATGAAAGACAATGAAGGAACTCTGTTTTGAGAGAAAGAAGAGATTAATGGAGATGTGAGAGGATAAAGGAGAAGGAGAAACGTTTGAGCATTAAAAAGGGGGATTTTTCAAAATTTAAAAAAGTCAGAATAAGATGTTGTTAAGGTGAACGACTGTCACGGTGAACAGCCGCAATGATGCCCATCAAACGATGGACATGTGGCACCTCGGGGATAACCAAGTAGTCAAAACATATCTTCACCTTTCAAGTAAGTGGAAGCGCCAGAGTTTGTGTGGCCAAGAATAAAAGCTTGCACCGGAAGGATCAACTAATAAATTCCACACATGGTGAAAATGAAAAGAGGGGGAATTATTTACAAAGCGCGCCAAAATCTTAAAAGCATGGATATAAATACTGCTCGTGGAGGCAAACGAATTGGAAGGTCAAGTCATTCGCTTAGCTCGAAGTATTTATGGGGGTATTGTTGTATGTATAATTTCGCCAAGCAGACACGTCATTAAGGGAGTCAATAAATGTTGAAGAAAAGGTTGCCACGTCACTCGTTGACCAGGTCAAAGGAAAAAACGTGGACCAGTCAATATCAGTCTTAAATCAACAAGTCAAGGGTGTAGTCGCCAGAGCCAGGGTATGTACTCGCCAAAGTCAGAAACGTGGTCGCCGAAGGGTAATACCCAGAAGCGGGGGTGTTCGCTGAATCAGCGTACTGGGCACGAACCGACTCGACGAAAATACAGGAAATCCTAACCCGAAGCAACGTGGGATTCCCAATACAAGTCCAAGAGGGAATCCTACTACCAAAAGGGTGAAGACCAAAGGGAAAACCCTAATTATTATGTATAAATAGAACCACCTATCCCACGAGGAAGAGGTTCGAAAACCTAGAGAGAAGAGAGCAATTGTATAAGAGGTCTGAGTGTGTAATAAAGCAATAAGCCTAGTATTATTTTTCTGCCCTCTAGGGCGCCGTGGTTTTTTGATCGGTTCATTTCTATAAATGTTTTAGGCCCCGAATTCCTATTATTTATGCTTTGTTCTCGAGTAAATTAGGTTGTTTAATGTGTTTGTTGAGCATGTGTAGGTCCATTCCATTCTAGTGGTGTTAAATCTTATTTTGGAAGAAAAGGAATCAAAAGATGAAGAAAATGAGCAAATTGGAAGAAACAATGAAAAGATGATTTTCGGCCAGTGCAGAACCTCTATGTTGCAGGCCCCATATCTCTCAGCTCCGATTGAATTGTGTGTCCTACCACCTATGGATTGAAAGCCCCGGAAGTCTAGTTTCCGGCGCACCTTTCGGATTGCAATTCCGATATTCCTAGAAGAAGTTATGACCGATTTAGTAACCGAAGGTCAGAGCTGAAAAGAATTACCGCAGCCCAGACCGCCCCTCGTGCAACTTGCCTAGGGAGCGGCCTAGGCAGCGACCCAAAGCAGAAGAATTTCCGCTTGACGTGCAGCTGCCGAGGCAACATGCCTCTGGAGCGACCCAAGGAGCGGAATTACGTATTTTTGACGGATTTCAACTCCGAATTGGTCCAGAACTGTTCCAAAACTTCCCAAATCAAATCCTAATAATTTTAGAAGATCAAGACATGTTTGGGAAACTTCCTAAACTCAAATTAGGAGTCAATCATCAAGATAGGAAATCCAAGTTAGGAAAGGATTCTCATTCCTTGTTTCATTCTACTTTCCCACTTGGTGTATTTTCTAAACCTAAGAAGAATTGGGGGTTCACAAGGAAAAGTCACCTACAAATACTTCATATTCTTTTCAATTCAATTAGATAGCCAAGGGAGGTTCCAAGCCACAGAAGGGGGTCGTCCCCCATCACTCCGACCACCACACATCGGGTTTTTTCTACATCTCTTCTATGTTTTTATTCTCTCCATTGATGTGTAACTAAACCTTTATTAGGGGATTGATGTAACCGATTTTGGACAACTCTATGTAATCATTTAGTCTATCTTTTGTTAATCAATTAGGTTTTAGTCTTGTCTATTGAATTAATTGCTCTACATTACTTATTCGTATTATTTTGTGGCCTCAATTGATATGGGTTTGTGATTTAGTTTATCCATGAGATTAGGGTTTAGATGTGAATGGCCTTTTCCATTTAAACCATGATCATAAGCTTAATAGATTTTGAAAGTTAATGTTTGCATGGCCTTGTTGCATTGATTTGGCTTAGAGTTTGCTTTAAAGGATTTCGTTACCATCACTTGACACATGGCCTTTGTGCAAGTGGTGGGAAGGAGATTCGTTCTTAATTGTTTATCATCAAAACAAGCCCTAAACTTTATTGAAGTGTTTATTGAGACTAATTGAGAGCATTGAGTGTCTAAGAAAGGTGCATCGATTCCCTAGTATTTCTCTCCATATATTCATCCCTTGTGTGATCTTTGATTTAATTTGATTTTAGTCTTTTAGTTTAGATTCTCATAATTTAGGTTAATATTAGATTTCAACAAACTTCCAAAGTAAAGCATTATGCAATTTAGTCTTTTCGCATTTAGAGTAAATCCTTATTAGATTAATTGGCTTTCGACCGATAGAATCGCCGATCCCAGTGAACGAACTTTCTTAATAAATTGAACACAGATTTTACTGCATCATTTTTTCCCATTCAAGGGTTTTCCACGTAAAATCTGTCTCTTGCATGCATTGATTATTTTCTCGTTTTACTTTAAGTTGATATAATTGTTGAGTCTATGGCAATCCAAATTTCACCGTCAACAATATATATTTTAATATATGTTTATATATAATATAGTATATATAATATATATTATATATTAGTAATATTAATATTATTATATATTATATGATATAAATATCATATATTATATAATACGAATATTATATATTATTATATATATATTTATTATATAATATAATAATATATAATATATAATTTATAATATATATTTTGGATAATAATAATAAACTATAAGAGTATATTATATATATATATATATATATATATATATATATATATATATATATATATAATATATATTATTTAATATATTAATATATAATACATATAATAATATAAAATATAATACATATAATAATATAATATATAATACATATTATAATATATATATATATATATAATATAATATATAATACATATATATTATATATATATATATATATATTATTTAATATATAAATATATAATACATATAATAATATAATATATAATACATATAATAATATAATATATAATACATATTATAATATATATATATATAATATAATATATAATACATATATATTATATATATATATAATATTTATATAATATATATATATATATATTAAATAATATATATGTAATAATATAATATATATATATATATATATATATATGTAATATATATATAATAATATAATAATATAATATATATATATATATATATATATATATATTATGTTATATATATTTATATATGTTTATATATATTATAATAATATAATAAATAATAATAATAATATATATAATAACATAATATATAATACATATATATATAAGTATATATATATATTATATATAATATATAATGATAATATATTATTTTTGGAAAGGAGGGTATTTATGGAATAATTTTTTTTGTTTGGAATGGAATGGACAGTCCATTGGTTTTTAGATAGAATGGGCATTCCATTGGTTTTTGGATGGAACGCCCATTCAACCAAAACGGTGGAATCACCATTCCAATAGAATGCCCATTCTATTGGATTTTAACCAACCAAACTTTGAAAATGGAATCCATTCCATTCCATTCCAGCCAACCAAACGCCACCATAGGATGCACTTAGGGGCGGAGGAACATGGGAGCCGATAGGAGCCATGGCCCCTACAACCAATAAAAAATTCTTAAATGTTTAAAGTACAGTTATTCGTAAGATGTTATATTATATGTAATAATGTATGTGGCCCCCACTAGTATTCTTTTATGTTTTTCTTTTGAACAAGTCTTATTTTTTTACAGCTTTTTTTTTTTTTTTTTTGATAGTCCCTGTTACTATGTTAGTCTATTACCAATTTACCATTATAATTAAAAAATATTATTGTTATAAATTATAAAGAAAAGTCCAATTATATCTAATTGTATGTATTCCTGTTTTATATACAAGAGAAAATATATTCCTTTTAGGGTTTGGTTTCCATATATATAATTTTTCAGTTTTCTACGTGAGCAATTTTATGTCTACTTCTACAAATAAAAACTTCTTATTCTTTAAGCTATCTGTCTGAATAATTTCATGTAAAGATTACAAATTAATAAATATTTTAGATTTATTTTCTTAGGTTATTAATATTATTTTGCTACATTTATTATAATAGTTTTTTTTTAAACGTTTATTTATTTAAATTAGTTCGAAATTATTAGTCTGAGAGCAATGTTATGATGGTGCAAGCAATATGCATTATGAGTGGAATGAGCTATATGCTTTGATTATAAATGCTTGTCCATTGTTTTGCACACCAATTGCAATTGACACTAGTTGCAGCATCAAAATAAGTTATTCCTATTCATCATTTTTTTAACCTAATTTAACTTTTTTTTGTCAATATTATTGGTGCTTTGTACATGATGGATTAGAACTTTCATACACAAATTGATCGTGCATATTGAAAGGGAAATCATAGAGAAAATTAGTATAGATTCGATTAGAAATGATTTTAGAGATTTAAAATAGCGATGAATTCCATTTTTATTCATAAAGTTGTGTCTATTTATTTTTGTCTCAGCCTCCTAAAGCCAAAATCCTGGCTTCGCCTCTGGGCCGTGCACCAAAGATTTTCTTCATATCCAAACAGTATGTCCAATAAGACCTGAGCCTTTGAATTGATGTGGGCGCCCTGTACCCAACCCAGGGGTGGACCTTAATGGGATCTGACCCGGACTACAGCTGGGTCAACCTTTTATAAAAAAAAATTAAAAAAAAAAAAAAAAAACAATTATTACTCACCTCTCTCATAGTTTCATGTCCTAACTCCCAACACTATTGACCGATCTCAGATTCTCAGAGCAACTCCATTATACAATACTGAACTCTACTCCAATTTGAAGTTAAAAGGGAATCTTTTAGGAATATGTTAACACTAAATTTTTATCCACTCCAATGTTTTACATCAAATTTTACACCAAAAAGCATCTTTAAAGAATATTATTCCAATAAATATTTATACAATACCAATTAATCTCTATTAGTTAACTTATACAATATTCAATAATTTTATTGACATAAAATATATATCAATATGGGTGTCATTTTAAAAATCTCAAATAGATCTTTCTAATGGTATATTTTTGGAGAATACATATTGTTGGAATTAAGTATAAAAGGGTTAAATTAGAGATTTGAAAAAGATTAAAACGTTTATTTGACATTTAAAGAATAATAATAAATAAATAAATGGTTGGTAGCTTTTGTGCACGGTGCACGCCATATATAGTGTGTTACTGTAGCACAACACAAATTTTTTTTTTTTTTCCTGAGAACTATAAATTTGGTGCAACGTTGGAGCTCCAATTGTGAACAATATACTTCATCTTGGAGTTTGGTGTGGGGTTTGAAGTGTTGTTGGAGTTGCTCTCAGCCTCTCACACACACAATCTCTCTCACTCTCTATATCTCTCTCTCAGAGCATCCACAATGGTGCTACTATTCAAGACCCAAATGAAGAAGACCCACTTTGGATCCACTTTTTGTTCCACAATGGTGTCTTTTAAGACCCAAAATATGAGACCCAAATGTGGGGCCCACCCAAGTAGACCCAAATTGGGTTCCACATTTGGAACTCAATTTGGGTCTTGCCCAATGATTGGGTTGGGTTGGGTTCCCAACACTTCCCAATCATTGGGTTGGGCCCCTAAATATATATATATATATATTTATTTATTTATTTATTTATTTATATAATTTAAATTAAAATATATAACTATTAATTTTAATAATTATATATAATGAAAAAATATAAATAAATTTAATATATATATATATATATTTCAATTATTTAAATTTAAATATATTATTATTAACTTCAATAACTATATATATAATGAAAAAAATATAAATAAATATAATTTCAATTATAAAATTTTAGTTCAATGAAATTAAAATAATTTAAATGAAAACATTAATTTTTTGAAGGTTTGGAATCGGAACCAAACCTTTAAAATCGGAATCGGAATCAAAACCGAACCTTCAAAACCGGAACCAAACTCGAACTGGAACTGAAACCGAAACCGAACAGTCAAAACATCCAGAACCGAACCGAACCGGAACCGAGGAACCGAAATCTCTCCGAGGGAGGTTCCGATTTCAGTTTCGGTTTCGGTTTCGGTTTCGAAACCGCCACTTTCGAAACGGAGCAGGAACCGGAACCGACGCTATGTCTAATCGTAGACAATATTTTGTTTTAATTATTTATTTTTATTGTTAATGAAAAAATATAAATAAATTTAATATATATATATTTCAATTAATTAAATTTAAATATATTATTATTAACTTCAATAATTATATATATAATGAAAAAAATATAAATAAATTTAATTTCAATTATAAAATTTTAGTTCAATGAAATTAAAATTATTTAAATGAAAACATTAATTTTTTGAAGGTTTGGAATCGGAACCAAACCTTCAAAACCGGAATCGAGACCGAAACCGAAACCGAGACAGAACCCGAACCATCGGAACCGAAACCGGACCGGAACCCAACCGAACTGAAACCGGTGCCATGTCTAATCTTATACAATATTTTATTTTAAATATTTATTTTTATTGTTGATGTAATTCGGTTGTGAAAAATTTATTTTAAATTAATAATAATTTGTTAAATAATTATTGAATATATATATAGATATATATATATATATATATATAATATTTTAAAGAAGAGTAATGATTGTTTGGAAAAAAGTTTAAAAAGTGGATCCACTTTTAGTTTTTCAATTGAAAACCATTGTGGGAAAATGAGACCCAAATAAATGAGAGCCAAATGAGAAGACCCATTTTTTACTATTCAAGAGCCATTTTTGGCGATGTGGCAATAAATGGGTCTTGAATAGTGCCACCACCATTGTGGATGCTCTCACACCCACTTAGGTACCAAAACACTCTCTTTCCACATCAATCAATCAAGTCCCACTCTCAATTCTCATTTCTCTCTCTCTCTCTCTCTCTCTCTCTCTCTCTCTCTCTCACTCTCATATCCCTAATCAATTCTCTCTCTTATAATTAATAATTATCTCAAACCTAACAACTCAGTTATCATATTTTATTTGGTCTGAATTTTTGGATTATATATTTGGATTGTATAGTATTACACCTAATCTATTATTTTTATTTAGTTATTTTAATTCAGCTATTTTTCTTAGTTAAAATTTATTTTTTCTAATTAATAAGTTAGGGTCCTAGTTTGATAGTCATAATTTTAAATTAAAGTTTTATTATTTTTTTATGAATTTTTTTTCTGACTACAATTTAGTTTGCTAGTGTTGTATTATAATTTATAATGTATCATTTTAACCAAATTGTTTGATAATTTTAGATCACGATATTAAACAACAATACATTAAAAAAAAAAAAAAAACTATAATTCCATACTTTGGGAAAATATATATATATATATATATATATTATTGAGTCAGTGCATCAAGTTTTCCATGTAACACTGGAGACTAGGGTTCAAGTTTGTCATATATATATATATATATATATATATATATATATATATATATATATATATATATATATATGTTTGTTTTAACCCACCCTAGCAAAAAAATCATGTGTACTCCCCTGACCCAACCTAAACTCTAGTTTGCCTTTTTGTATATGCTGTGTCAATAACTTTTTTTTCTGCATCTACAAAATTATTGTCATCTCTGTTGATCATCACGTCATCCATCAAGTCCTCAATTTTTGTTGGATTGAAGTGATAAGGAAATTTAGAGATGCAATGGCTTCAATCTTTCGAACTTACTTTTTTTTTTTTTTTTTTTTTGCTCTCCACTAAAGCTAAGGGGGGTGTATTGAATTAGGATTCTCAAGAACATTTAAAAACTTTATAAATCCTAGTGTATTCAATTCGGACATTTAAAGACTTTAAAAGAGTCTATATTAATCCAGTGTTATTCAATTCAGATTTCTATGGACTTTTAAAAAATCCTTCCAAATCTGGATGTATTGAACTGAGACTTTAAAAGAGTCTATAAATCATAGCGTATTCAATTCAGACATTTAAAGACTTCAAAGAAGAAAACTAAGAAAGAGACACAAAGCTACGCCTAAAACAGGCGACACCTCTAGCATCAGCCTCCAAAATGCCTGTGGAAACCAGGGGAGGGTCTTCAAGAACAAGCATACAAAAATCCATGCCATGACCCAAACGAGCTAGACTATCAGCCAACAAATTACCTTCTCTGAAAACATAAACAATGTCACAAAACCACTCATCAGCAGTCATCCTTCTGCAATTTTCGAGAAGACTAAACAGAGGATGGTTAGAGTTTGTAACTAGAGAGCAATTAGATGGTAGTGAGGGAATTTGTTTCAACAATAATTTTTTTTATACCCACAATTCCATGCCATTTTAAGGCCTTTAAATAAACCCTATAACTCAGCTTCAATCACACTACCACATTCTTTGTTCATCACAAAGCGTTTAACCCACTGACTCAAACTATTAGCATAACACCTCTTGTTGTAATGGTTCCAAAGTTAGTGTCCCGGCTACCATCAATATCAAGCTTTATCCATCCTTCGTTAGGAGGATTCCAAGCTACTGGAATCACAAGACCAGTTCTAACAGAGGCAGGTTGATTGGCATCAAACCAATCCTTACCAAAAGAATTAATGATCAGATCGGGAGAATGTAGGGTAGAGAAATTCACATCAAAGACCTTTTTACACCTCCATTTCCACAAGAACCCTAAGGTACTAGAAATTTGAAGATAGCTAGGAATCTTACTAGTCACCAACTTATCATTTTGTAAATTCTGAACCAACCACTCTTCAATATCACCTTTGAAAGAAGGAGAAGAAGTTACAACTTTAGAGATGTTTTCCCAAACTCCACAGGAACAGTTGTAACCACGCAACAGATGGTTCACATCTTCAACAGCAACATTATATCTGGGACAAGAGGCATCCGCAGCCAAACCCTTAGTCACCCTTTGCAAATTTGTGAGAAGCTTGTCATGGAGAAGAATCCACTCGTATTCTCCATTTCCTTTGGATTCTTCCTTGCTCTTTTTCTCTTCTATATTTTCCTTCCTGAAAATTAAACCCCATTTTTCTTTCCTTCTTTCTTTTCCTTCCTCAAAAGAGTCGATGAAAAATGTGTTTAACCGAAAAAATATATATGTATACCGATATTATAGAGAAAGCAATGCATAATTATTTTGTTCTTCTAATAAAATTAATTTAAAACTTAATTTTTTACAACCAATTTGTTTGATGATTTTGATTCATTCTCCATACTTAGCAATCAATTTTTATTTCATTAAAAGAAATTGAAAATATATTTGAAATTAGTTTTTCAAAGAGAATCTAGTGCTGAAGAAAATAGAAAGAGTATTTATGATATATTTTAGTATCAAACCATTAATAGAGAACTTCCTTAAATAGTTAATAGAAAACCATTACTTCCTTTTCAAAATAAAAATAAAAAAAATCATTAAATGATACTTTTTTTTTTTTTTGACAAAATATTAAAATAAGAAACTGATTAATAATTATTGGTGTTTGTACTTACAAACTATTTAGTCATCTTAGGGATCGTTTTTTTTTTTTTTTTTTTTTTTTTTGTCTGAAGACTGAATAGTCCTGAATTTTTTTGAAGACCAAATATGGACTGAAATTTGAACCTGAATGACATGTTTGTTTGTTTGTTTCTCACAACTAAATGTACCGTCAACATGTTTGTTTTTTAAAAATAAAATTGTCTAAAAATAAGTAATTTTACATTTATACCCATGCTAATTAAAAGAAGTAATTTAACATGTATGTTCTTATGCAAACAAAGTTCAATTTAACAAAACAAAAAATTCATCAAAGGATATAATTTTACATACTCTGCAAACAAAGTTCAAGTTCAATTTATTGTCAAAAAAAAAAAAAGGTTCAAGTTATCTTGCATGTTGTCCACGTTTCCAATGTATATAATTGAGGAAACCATTTTTGTTTTTTTTGGTTTCTTGGGTCATATGCACATCGGGTTATTTTTTTTTATTTTTTTTTTAAATAGGTTCTTGAATTGTATGCACCGGTCTCTATGAGAAATGATTAGAGTTTTTTTTTTTTTTTTTTTTTTTTTCTAAAAGCATTTAAAATAAGAAATGTATTAAAAGAAAGATCTCTACACCATATCAAATTAGGATAAATTTGGAAATATATCTTCTTTGAGATGATAGACTTGGAAGAGACTATTTTAATTGTAATACAGTGATTTGGAATTAAGTTAAAAGTCAGGATTTCTTTTAAGTTGTTTGGCCACTTAAAAAAAAAAAAAACAAACAAAACAACTTAATGTATTCAATTAAAACTCTTTAAGTTTTAAGTGGAAAAAACAAACGACCCTTTAGTAATTTTACTTGAGGATATTATTGGATTTTTAAAAATATATTAATTTAAGATGTATATACAATTTTTAAGGGATGCAAATATGGTCACTTTTAATAAATTTCGAAGATTACTCAAACTTTACACATATGTGGTTATGTCTAAGGCAATCATGTCTTTCAAGAAGGTATATACTACTTATCAATCTTGAAGTAGGGGCAGTATTTCCAGACTAGCAATTCAACTACTTGCCTTGCCTTGTGTTGTATCATATATCAACGGTTCATGATAATATTTCTCACATACCGAAAATAGGTTCTCAACCGGCTCAAGTAAATTAAATTTCTTACTAGTTTTTGCTTTTCTTGTATCATCATCTTTACTTTTTTTAATTTCTTACTATTTTTTCCTTTTTGGGTCATCCGTCAACCGTCATCTTAACTTTTTCTACTATCCCCTTAAATTCTTCCCTTGTTACTTACTTAATTGTCTTCCTTCCATAGTCAACAACATGGTCGGGATTCATTATATACCAAAAAATAAATATTTGTATGCTTAACTTATAAAGTATTAATTAATGTGTTTGTCTTTCGAGCTTTGTCACACTTTCAATATTAAAAACTTTAAGGAATAAAGATACAGATGACCAACACGTACAAACATTTAACAAAATATTTTGAACTCTCATTCTGATTTCTGAACCACTCCAATTGTTTGGAGGTGTCCCTTTTTTATAGCACAAAACACAAGTCAAATGGCACGCTACTAAATATCCATGTGCATACAAGACCACTCAGATTCCTCTAATTTTGCGTGTAATTATATGCTATCTATTCACATCTCTCCATTAATTTCTTCCCTACCCAATTAAAGTTGTTGAACTGCAAATCTCATCTCCTCCAGTAATTAATTATTATTTTTCACGAACCCACAAGTTTTTTAATAAGAGAGACATTTTCCTTTTTTCCATCCCTTGTTTTATGCTTTTCTGAGCCAGTAGTTACACCAACTAATATTTGAAATTTCTCTACACAACAAGAAAACATAAGCTAGATGATAATAAAACTACAACAACTTGAGTTAATTTGGATTATCACAAACAAATTATTGAATGATCACTTAGCATTTAGCAATGACATCCATGGCAGCAGCAACTAGTAATGTAAGATTATCTTTTCCTGTAAAGGAAGAGATCAAGAAGATTATTGTGCCGATGGCCAAGGTAGGATATTGTTCTTCGTGGAATTCGATCATCACACCGAAAAGACAAAGCTCATTGGTGATCATAGCTAGTACAGCCAGTAGCAATCCTCGGAAGGTGGAGAAGATCAATGGAAAAAAGGTGAATGGGATTTATGTTAATGAGGCACCGCAAACGGGCAAGGCCAGTGTTGATCCTCAGCTGGTACTTAAAGAAAATTTTCCTGTAGATTCACCCCTCCATGCATGTTTGCATGGAAGGTTTGTGCAGGATAGGTTTGTTTATAGACAGATCTTCGTTATCAGATCATATGAAATTGGACCAGACAAAACTGCCACCATGGAAACTCTCATGAATCTCCTTCAGGTTAATTCTCTTTGTATTCATCTTTTTTGTTACTTTAGAGACTGGCTAATACGTCCCAAATACTCAATTCCCTCCACTTTAGGATCTCTTTCATGTGTTTTTCCATATATTTCATCTTATGTTTATTGATATTTATTAAAGAAAACAACGAAGTTTGTTTTTTTCCAACCGTATCAATTCACTCATTAAATTGTTATTTTTTTTTTTAAAAGAAAATAGTTATAAAAAAAAAACTAAAAATTAAAATAAAAATAAAATGCCCAAGTAATTCAATCATTTCAATTTCTTGATTTAGCTAATAATAAAGGTTAAACCTAGCTAGAAAATAATTTTTTCCTTTTATAGTTATTTTCTAGATGTTATAGGGGCACAAGTTAACAATATCCAATAATAAATAGAAAAGTATAATTTGACTGTTAGTTAATAATAATCTGGGGATTGGCCACAAACTATTAAAGTGCTTAAAGCTAAAAATTAGATAAAACTACGTAATGCTTTTCAATTGATTAATTTATGTATGCAATTAATTATATAGGAAACAGCTCTTAATCATGTAACGAGCTCTGGACTTGCTGGAAATGGATTTGGTGCAACACGCGAGATGAGCCTTAGGAAACTCATATGGGTTGTCACTCGAATTCACGTTCAAGTACAGAGATATAGTTGCTGGTATATATGTATATGGATAATATATTATATATGTTTCTACATGGATTAATTTGGTTTCTACATGGATAATACTGACATTATCTGAAATTAAAAATTGAAATTGACAGGGGAGATGTAGTTGAGATTGATACTTGGGTTGATGCAGCAGGAAAGAATGGAATGCGCAGGGACTGGATCATCCGAGACTACCATACCCAAGAGATCATAACAAGAGCAACAAGGTCCACCATCCATCATCACCATTTACATATACATACATACATATATATATATATATATATATTCATTAATTATTAGTATATAATACTTAGCTAATCATCCTATTATATATATATCTTGTAGCACCTGGGTGATCATGAACAGAGAAACAAGAAGACTATCCAAGATTCCTCAACAAGTCAGACAAGAAGTCTTACCATTTTACCTAAACAGATTTGCAATTGCTAAAGAAAACGACGATATTCAAAAAATCGACAAGCTTACTGATGATACCGCTGAGAGAATACGATCTGGTTTAGCTGTAAGTATCATTTTCATGAATTTAATTAATTAACTAATTAATTTTTTGGGTACATTAAATGTCATTAATAGATTTTTGTACTGAAATATTAATTGCTTCATAAAATTGACGCTTGTCTTGCTATATTATACAGCCAAGATGGAATGACATGGATGCCAACCAGCACGTAAACAATGTCAAATACATAGGATGGATTTTGGAGGTAATATATTTGTCAATTACTATATATTATAAATATTGTATCTTGTTTTGCAATATAGAGATTGGACATAATGTTAATAATGTTATATGCGCAGAGTGTGCCGATACATGTATTAGAACATTACAATCTGACAAGCATGACCCTGGAGTATCGACGTGAGTGTCGACAATCAAGCTTGCTAGAGTCTTTAACAAGCACAAAAGCCAATGTCACTGAAGACTCCAACAACAACAATAATTCCAATAATCGAAAAACAGGCTTGGAATACACACATTTACTCCGCATGCAGGCTGATAAGGCTGAGATTGTCCGAGCACGATCCCAATGGAAATCCAAACATATTAATCCCAAGTGAAACAGCCTTCACTCGATCATTTTATGCTTGTTTTCTTCTTCTTTTTCTGTGGAATAAGTTATATTTGTATTTCATTTTGCTGCATAATTTGTTGTCAGTTTAATTAATTAAATCCTCAGGCTATGGCGCTATGCCCATTTTTGCAAATGTCCAATTTTGGATGTAATTAAGACCAGCTAAAATCGGGCCTAATTGATGGAAACTGTGGCCCATTACGACCCAATTAAATTCGTCATTCTTGTACACTGTTTGACTAATGAGTGCAACCCCCACTATATGAGGTGTTGATTGTGTAAAAATCTCATTGATCATCATTCATATTCGTTAAGCTAGCAAAGTAAACTTTAGGGATTTGGATCATTTACTGATCTTATATTTTTCTTGACCTTTGTAAAATATATGATTAGTTGTTGATAAAGTGGTTGTGGAAACCAATCACATTTTAACCATGCAGTCATTGCAATACTTATGTATCATGATATTAGGTGAGGTTAGGAAAAAAATAAAAATCACATCCAAATTCAAACCGTAGACCTACCCGAAATAAAAAATAAAAAGGTGTACAGGGCACCTACTAGAGGGAAGAAGCACTTCCAACCATTGTTTTATAAAGGCTTTAGGGCATTGCCATTCATATGCACATCATCAGCATTATTGACTCTCCCGTCGCCTCTGATTTATCTTATCGTCAACAAAAGTTTGATTAGACTTTGAAAGATTTTTGAATATCCCCGCGGTCAAAAAGAATGATCAATTGAAGTGCTGAAAATAATTGAGAAAGTAAAAATGCAGCAAGGAGATATACATGTCTGGTGGCATTCTGATTCAACCAATACTTTGAGTAGGCATGTGACCAAAAATGATTGAGATATGCATCTCAATTATGTCTCATCTCTATATATAATAATAATAGTACCAGCAATAAGAATAACGATGATGATGATCATGAGTATATGTTATTAATTAATTAATTAATTATGTATAATTATTCTTTTATTGATTCCACATTAGTGGACGTGTACACTAATCTGAGGAACAACATTTTTTTAGTCAATAAAGAATATATAAATAAACATATATGGCAATAAAATAAAATCTGAATACACTGCTATGTGGTGGTATGACTGGTATCCTCGTATATTGCACTTGATCCAGTAGACCCATCTCGAAAGATCAATTAACTCATACTATAATAAGAATTTCGACACATGGAACAATCCGACAGTTTAGGTACATAGTCACTCACACTGTCACACAGAACCATTTTCAATTTGGAAATAATAGTAATATCTTTTTTGTTAAACTATTTTGAAGATCGAGCCAAAATTTTACAAAATAGAAGCAACTGTCAAATCATTAATTAGGTTTTCACTTTTTCTAATAATTATCTCATCTATATTTTTCTAAAGTAAAAATAAGTGCATTTGGTTTGAATCTAAACCGGATCCTATGTATTAACATTTGTCTTAAACTCTTATCGAAGAAAATGTATTAAGATAATATTTTATTAAACACCAACTTTGGTGCAGTTGTTTGACCCCCACTTTACTAAAACAAAAGTGAGTAATGGAAAGTTTATTCTAGTTTGTCAACAGTAGCAGCAATTGCCGGTAAAAAAAAAAAAAAATTAAAAAAAAAAAAACCCCAACTATTGCCTATTTAATTTTATTTTTTTTAATTATTTACAATTTAGAATTTGAAGGGAATACATGATTCTAATCGTATTCTTAGATCATCTCCAATGTAAGCGTGACTTGTGAAAAAAAGAGATGTGACATAGGATAAATAGACGTTCTATTAATAATTGTGTCTCCAATGCAGCCGTGCATATTCAACATCAAACTGACGTGACAAAAAAAATATTAGACATTGTCAATATGACCGTCTACTTTCATGACGCAGCGGGGTATGGTGAAAATAAGAATGATCACTTTGTCGAACCCTGAGGCACACTTAGATGAACCTTGACGCAACGACCGGTAGTTACCCAACCATGGATCGCCATGCAGGGGCCATCATTCCCTAATCTACGTTAGAAAATGGTGCTCTCGAATCCTCAAAGAGCATGTCGAATCCACGACAGATAAGTGTTCCAAAGAACGATTTTATTGATTATGAAAAGTTACAATAATTGAAAATAATAAGACTATTTATAATAAACTAACCCTAATACGACTCGAATACGATATTCCTAAAAAGACTAAAACAGGA
The DNA here is from genome assembly GCA_030490815.1 of Acer saccharum. NCBI lineage: Eukaryota > Viridiplantae > Streptophyta > Magnoliopsida > Sapindales > Sapindaceae > Acer > Acer saccharum. The sequence goes on from CM059874.1 coordinate 24,661,007, forward strand.
AAAGATAAAAACTAATCATAATCTTCTAAGATTCATGATTCCTAACTTGACTGAAAAAAAAAGATCAAATCTTACCTAAAAGGTAAGTTTGATTTATTTCCAAAACCTAAATTTAATTCCTAATCAAACTAAAATAAATAAACTTGCTAAACAAGAAACAAAGACCCAAATTAATAAAATAAGACAACACCCAAAACCGTCCTACATCATTTCAGACAGTCTGTTGAGTTGACGGTTTATTGCAGAACTATTTTTAGGTTGATTCAATAAACATTTAAAACTGACATTAATTATTCATATATATTTTGTAAGGAAATAAAATAAAAAATAAAAAAGGAAAAAAAATAGACATGTCATTAAAAAATTATGTTTTAGACAAATATTTAAGGCCAAATTTTGAGTTGATTGTTTATCAAATCTATTTTTATACCACATTGGAAGAAGGTCTCTTGACATTTTTGCCATGTCAACGACTATTGGTATACAAGTCACTTTTACATTAGAGATGCTCTTATTCATGTGAGAGTGAGGAGCATACATACCACTAAGAGTTTGTTTAGTTGGGCTTTTGAAAAACCTCTATTAGTAAAAGATCTACTAGTAGTAGATCTATTAGAAATAGAGTTTTTGAAAGAAAAAAAAATTATAGTTGTTTGGTTGATAGATTTTTTTTTAAAAATAAAAAAAAACTATTTGGAGAAGCACTTCCCCATGAGCTTTTGTCTAGTAGAGGTATAAACTCTATCAGCATCTACTCAATTTAAAATAGACAATTTTAAAAGCTCAACCAAACAACTCTAAAAAAAAACTCAAATAGATGTTTATAGACCTTTTGAGGCCGTAGAAAGCTTAACCAAACAAACACTAAATCAACTTTATCTTATCAATTTTTATTGTTAGTACGAATCCTTATTAAAACCGTATTTCATATTCAATTATTATGGTATTTAATTTTGTATTATCTCTAAAAAAGAATTGTTAAATAAAAAGTTGAAAAAAAAAAAAAATACAAACAATAAAATACTTTGTTGACTGGAGATTTCATAATTTACATCAACTTACGAAGATCACACCATTATTCGTAAATTGCAATAAATATGGGGAGACCACTCGTAGAATAACTGAATAAGACGTAAAAGAAAATAACGAAATCCTTATAAAAATGATTGAGCCTTATATGTAATGCTTATCTATGACAACATCTATCATGTTTGTTTCAACTGCGTGACAACATCAATACCTTTGTATATTTTCTTAATGCTATCCAGCTATCACACGTATAGTTTTATATTAGACAACTTGGTTTTTTTTTTTTTTTCATAAATAGAAAGTTATTGATACAATTCGGATAGTAGAAAATTTACCATATATAGTACAAAATTTCTTCATCGATTCAATCTAGCTGAGTTGTTCGGTTTGTCATTATATCTCGAGAAGTAGGGAGAATTACAATCCCTATCCCGTCTAAAATTCTAGGAATTCGTTGATAGTTAGAATAGATTCAGAGACCAGATCGACCTATTCGTTTTAAATTGAAAAGAGTTTTGTTCCTCCTAAAGTTTTTTTTGGTAGAACTTATCTCATAAGCGCCTATCAATCTTGTTACAGCCCTACACGGCTCTACTAGACACCCATACATATGATTGTTGAAAATGATTATACACACCTCAGTCACATTAGATCGTGATGATGATGGTCCATACTCCACAAAGCATACTGCTGCATACCATATATAAAATAATAATAATTGAATTTACATGTATATATACTATAAAGTACGTGATGCCGTGATGGTCCACAAAAAATAGGCTGGCTAAGTAGACAAGACAAAGAACCGATTAGTGTTACCACGTGATGACCACGACCCACTTTAGTCACTGTCACTGTGATTCCCACCACCACTTTTGGCGTTCAAAAGATCATTCTGGACCAACCATGAGGAGAATTGAGAGCCGTAATTTAACCGTGTGCCCACATAATTTTTATTTTCTTAATAAAAAAAATAAAAAAAATATATATATATATAGATAGGCATTTTGTTTGAAGTGTGGAGCCCACCAAAAGTACAGAGGCAACGGTGAATCCTACATCGTCCTACGTGTATGCATGTGAATTATAAATGTAAATATTTCTCTTCATTCTTGAAAAAAGTGAAGAAATTTTATTGAAATTCGTGGGATTTTGAGATGATCTGTGAGTCCGTGGAAGAAAAGACAAAGGCTGAGAAGTAAGGTAGATCTGTAGGTCACATGGGCTAGGACCCCTGTTACTGTTGGACCCATCACGTGGGCCCGCCTACCAACCCATCATGTTATGATTTCCTCACGCGAGTGGAACTATTAGGGAATATTCCACATGTCAATCAAAAATCGTAATATATGTAGACATGTATAGGCTTGCAGTTGCAGACTATTGTTTTATAGCTTGGATATGGTGGAATCCTTGTACAACATCTACATTATATAAAGTGATGTTCAAATCCTGACAATGACATACTTCCTGTTAAATGATTTTGAAGCACTGAATTGAACTTCCGATCTAAGAAGGGACACTTAAATAAATTAATTTTCGTGCCTAACCAATTAACTTGTAATTATTACCCATTAAACTTTGTAATAGTGATAATTCTATTACAAGTTTGGGTGTTAAGAAGGGTTCAAGTCTAATTCCAATAAATGTATCTTTTACTAGGTCTCATGATAGACTTTTAGCCAAACTGCCAAAGGATCTGCTAACATAAACAAAATACTTTTATCAAGCCTACAGATATCGACAGTTCTATTCATGTACTTTTATTCAGAACCTCGTCTTAGTTAGGTCACTTTTTAGGAAGTCTCCTAGAAGAATTTCTTAATTTTGGTTAATGCAAGCAAAAAAAAAAAAAAAAAAAAAAAAAGCATCAATATTAGCAAAACCCACGGATAACTCTATCTAGCAGTCTAGCACTAATGATCACTTCCAATCCAATATTGAATATTTAGAAAGGTTATATGAACGCGTGCTTTTAGAAAATAATTAATATGGTTCAACTATTAAGTAAGATAAATTTACATAAATTCTCAAATTTTGTAAGGATTAAACTTTTGTTTTCTCATGAATATATAAAGTCGCAGGTCACACATTAACAAAACTCAAAAAATAAGCATCCCTCAATTTAGGTGAAAATAGTGTTTCTCTAACGTCACAACATAAAGTAAAAAAGGCCCCTTATTAATTTGTAATTTAGGATTCTAGGCTAACATGGCGTAACTTTAAAAAACTAACATTTTACTCAAATTTTTGATATAATTACAAATGGACTCTGAATCACATCACCTTCTTCATCCTCTACCGTTATCGTCGTGGAGCGAAACTAGTGTGAGATGGCTCACAGCCTCCTCCCAAATCTTGGAGGAAGCTGCGAGCTTCCTCCATGAAAATGGGAGGTGCAACTCGTTGCGCCTCCATTTGAAGACCGAGGAGGAAGCTCGATGCCTACTCTACATAAATGAGGCACATCTTCGCCTCATGCATCTATTCCAATAGAGACAGTAAACCTCCAAAATTACGTGGATGAGGCTCCCAACCTCCTCTCAAATGTGGGAACAAGGTTGTGAGCCTCCTCCAACCAGTAATATTGTCGCTAAAGCACTGACAGTAACAACATAAGATGAAAAATCTTTTGAGAGGTTGTGGTGGATTTGTAAGTTTCTAAATTTTTGGGTTATTATAATTATAATTTGAATATATCTATAATTATTGAATTATATGGGTTCCTTTGGTTTTTGATTATTTTATTTAAGGGTAGAGTTAACTTGTGCCCTAAGGACACAAGTTAACAACACTTTATTACTATAAATAGAAATAAACACACATATCAATGACTGTATTTATTATTTATTATAATAAATGCAGTAACTATTTTCTATTTATAGTAATAAAGTGGTTGTTACGGCACAAGTTAACACTACCCTTTCTTTAAAATGACTATTTACCCTTGTTATAATAAGTTGGTCATGAGTAAATATTTTTTAGGGGAGGTTTGTATAATAAAAGAAAAAGTTTAATATACGTATAATTTCGCCTTAAATTAGAGGTGTAGTGCAATTAACCTTAATTTTTATTGTATCCAAATTCCAAAGACTTCTAAAGCTTCTCAGCTGATGCGCGTAAAGAGGACGCGCAGCAAAAGAAGAGAAACAATTACAAGTTGCGGCGTTTTCTAAAATATTAAAATGAGATAATGATAAAAGATAAACAGTATAGAAAAGCGATAGTAATGGCATAAAAATGCGAGCTATTACATCATCCCCCACCATCACGTACTCTGAATCTTATTCTACTCCCAACGAAATGAGGTCATTTTGGAGTCAGACGAATTTTTAGGACTTATTTTATTTTATTTTATTTTATTTTATTTTTTTTAAGTATATAACTGTTAAAATACAGTCAGATTATATTAAGGGAGAATTGTATTTTAGTCCCCGTAGTTTGTCTTAATCCAATTTAGTCCACGGTTTTTTTTTATTGTAACTTTTAGTCTTTCTGTGACAGAATCCGTTAAAAGGACGGATTCTAACATGTCAGGCATGTAAAATGACTCTGATGCCCCTGAATCTTGCTACTCCCTCTGAAAAGACTATAATACCCTTACTTTTCTCTTTTATAGACAAAGTTTATATAATGGGAATTTACAATTTTACCCTAACTAATAAAATACATTAAAATAAAATAATATACAATATATATATATATATATTAAATGCATTTAAATTAAATTAAATAATAAAAACAACTCCACCACCATCTGGTACTTTCATCATCACCTCCATGGCTCCACCACCATCTCTGGCCACTACCACCACCACCAAACCTTCACCGTGTTTCCACCAAAAAAGAAATAGGAATGGCCACCGAAAAACTTCTGCACCGTGTTTCCACCAAATCACCACTACCAAATTCATCTCCACCAAATCACCACCACCAAGTTCATCTTTCTCTCAAAATGTAAAAATAAATTCAAAAAAATTGATGCAACTGTTCATCTTCTTCACACAGCCAAACCCACAAGCACAAAACCATTTCCAGATTCAAACCACATTCAGATTCAAATAACACAATAAATTAACAACAAATTCACCCACAACCGATCCAGATAATACACATTTTTTTTCTAGAAATAAAACCTAAAAATCTAAAAACAAAATCTCAAAATCAACCAAAATGAAATTCAAATAAAAATCAACCAAATTAACTTTTAAAATAACAAAACCCTAATACATTTTTCCAGATAATACACACATTTTTTTCTAGAAATAAAACCTTCAATCGCAACCTTCAAATCGACAAAAAAACAGATCGCTTGTCTCCTCTTCACGATCATGGGCAGTGGGTTTCAACGCGACCTTCAGCCAAGGAGAAGAGGGAATGTGAGAGAAAGCCGAAGAGAGAGACGACGAGATGGAAAGAAAGAAAGAGAAGATACAGCGGCCGGGATCTCGTCGGTGGTGGTGGTGGCAGCGGCGACGGCTAGGGTTTGATGGAGATGAATGATGAAGAAGAAGATATGGGGTTTGAGTTGATGATGGGGTTTGATGGAGATGAATGAAGAAGAAGATATGGGGTTTGAGTTGATGATGGGGTTTGATGGTGATGAATGAAGAAGAAGATGTGGAAGTGGGAGATGATGATTTAGGTCGATGATGATGATGATGTGGGAGATGTTTTCTTTTTTATTTTATTTTATATTAGTTTTGTAAAAAAAATTTGTTTATTAGTTGGTTTTTTTTAATATATATAATTTGTTTTAATTGTTTTTAATTTAAATACATTTAATATTAGTTTTATTTATTTATTTTATTAATTATTTAATTTTTTGATTAAAAATAATTATTATTTAATTTAATAATAATATTTATTTGTTTTTTTAAAATTAATTTGTAAATTACTATTATACCCTTTTGTTATACAAGCTTCTAGAACATCAGATGTTATTTTACCTTTTTGCCCTCGTTGACCCTTGTTGACTTGATGAAACCCTAACAGAATTGGACGGTAGGGACCGTAATCCATATTGTCAAAACAATGATGGACTGAAAATTACAATACCAAAAAACCGTGGACTGAACGTAGATTAAGGCAAACTACAGGGACTAAAATACAATTTTCCCTTATATTAATTCAAAATTTTAATTGATATTTTATTACTCCAATAATCATTCACCTTTTGCTTTCAATCTAATAGTGAAAAACAATGAATTAAAAGTATATTACAATAGATGGATTGAAAGCAAATCGATAGATGTATACTAATATTATAAATTTAATTATAGTCTAATCTATTGACATATATATATATATATATATATAACATAAATTATAAAATAATCATATTTTTAAGTCCACATACAAATTCAGATTTAAACTTCATGATAAAATTAGTTATGTCTAACTCACAAATTTTACATATGAAATCGGTGTGATGTGAATGAATTTAAAGAGAAAGCATGGTGTTTGATAATGTTGGAAATTAGCTTTGTATTCACATGCATGTGATCCAAACGGAATTCAACTGAGCGGAATGGTCCAAACGGTGTCTGCGTAAAGTTTCTAAAAAATGTGTGAGAGAATCCATGTAAAATTACATTGAGACCAAGTAGTGTATGAGAGAAGGCCAGGTACTGTAATTAATTTGGGAGCAAGTGGTGTGCTAGATAAGCCAAGTATGCTTTGGCTCCAAGAAAATGTCTTGGGTTCCAAGTACTCTAAATCTATAAATAGGGGTGGTTATGCTTGGAACACTAGGAGTGGAGCGGAGTGACACCTGGAAACATCAGAGAATAGGTGAATTCGATAGGTGAGACCCTAGGGAGATTTGGAGGGAAACCCTAGGGATATCTAGGGGTGAAAGTCCCAAGGAATATTTGGGGGGAGATCCATAGAATATCTGGGGAGAGATTCAAGTCTCCGGGGGATATTCAAGGAATACCTAGTGGATATTCGGGAGACACTTAGGGGGACCTAGAGAGAGTTGTGAGCTTAGAGTTTGGTTAAGAGCTCAATTGTGAGCTTAGGGAGGATATTGAGTGTGTAATGTGTAGTTGTAACAATTTTTTACATAATGGATATTTTTCTCTCGTCATTGTAATGGCCTTGGTTTTTCCCTGTTTTAGGTTTCCACATGAAAAGCTTGTGTTGTGTGATTGGATGCTTCTCTTCATCTTATTTCCTATGTTTAGACATGTATATTTGGCACCAAAGGCGGATGGTAGAAGAGGTTGAACTGGGCTATAGTCGGGTCAGTTTTTTGTTAAAAATTAAAAAATTATAATTTATTTAATATTATTTAATTAATAATAGAGCTAGAGTAGCTACAAAGATAAGTCACATCAACATCATATCCAATTCTCTCCCTCTCTTTCTGTTTCTCTTTCTCTCACTGTACTAATTTTCTCCCTCTTCTCAATTCATTGATTTATTTTGTGTATACACTCCCTTCAAAGTTCAAATATCAAATTAAAAAGTTTATATTATTTTAATTATATTAAATAATAATATATAAATAAATTGTCATCAATAACTGATTATATTTATTTAATTATTTTAATATATAAAAAATATCATTTTATATAATTTTATCTTAATTTAATTGTTTTTGATAATGTATATAATATAATATAACTGCAAATAATATTATTTTTACTCTTATAATATATAAAAAAGTATTTTTAAAACAATTTCATTAAATACATGTTCATTTTTTTTTAGAATATTGTTTTCAACTATTTCTACCTAACGCGTTTTTAAAAAATTTCAGCTTTTGAAAACTTGAAAATCAATTACTTGTGTCGAAATGAAGATACATAAAACAAAAACCAAAAACAAAAAACATTACCGAACAAACCCTCCAAACAACTACTTTACCCATTTTAAAAACAACAACCAAATACTTTTACATCGTTTTTCGTTTTAAAAAACTACTTTTAAAAAACACTACCAAACACATTACATTTTTAAAAACATCATTTTTAAAACATGATTTCCATTTTAAAAAAGGTTTTCAAAAACACCATTTTAAAAATCATACCAAACGCGTCCTAATTACTTCCATCACTTTGTTTTTATTTTTCAATTAATGAAATTTTATAGTACTACTAAAATTTTATTATCATTAATTTTATATATACACTTTTGGTTTAGCCCACCCTATAAAAAATAAAAAATAAAAAAAATCTAGGTACGCCCCTGTTTGGCATGCGCTTCCACGTCAAACCTTTCCCAATAGATAAGAATACAAAAAGTGTTTTAGAAAAATAAATAAATTTGAGAATGGAGTATCCCATCAATAGCTACTTGAAGCTTCTAAATTGATAAAAGCAAGCTATTACAAAATGATTACAAGCTGAGATTGTAAGACTATATATATGAATTTTTTTTATGTTTTTTTAGAGTTTGATGGCTTCTTTAAAATGCGATTATATTGAAAAAGTTGTTTTATTTGATTATGATTACATGCAATTCATATACGCAATAGACACAGATGCATCGGTATAACGGTATGCAATAGATTTGGTATGTAAATAGTAAACCATCGTATTAATCATGAGATGATGTGGTAGATGGTGTATTAATTACAACTCATTTGATACATTATTTAAACAAATAATTTGACCAATGTAACATTATACATATAATAAATAAAAGGTTAAGGCAACCTTCAAGGAAGATTATAAGAAAAATGGAATATTGATTTTAACGTTCAAATATGATTATGATCATTGAATTGTCTATCTTTCAAAAGCTAAAAAAGCCTAATGGTGGATTTATAAAGCATATCAAGACAAAATTCTACCATATTTTAGACAGAGAAAGCATCACTAATTCACTATGATATAATTAATGTACCGAGTGTCCAACCTAAATAACAAGTCTATTAGGAGGATGAACTCATCGATCTTAGATTCTTAGTTATAAACTTCAAGATGCCCATATGGTTTAATTAGATACAATTGAGATATATCGATATCTCGAGTCCGAAAACTTGAGCCGTCCAATGGCACATGTTAGGCTCACCTGAGTCTACATTGTAGTTACTATTTATTAGGAACATGGTATCCAAGTTTCCAACCCAAACGAGTAAGAGGAACCCATCCTAATTAATTATAAACCACAAGTTCCCATTTTAAGCCATCTACGTGGGACTCTTTGGAGAAGGTCTTTGGTAGAGAAGGTGACACTTGAGTTCAAAAATTAGTACTAGCTAGGCTCATACAAGTCCATACGACAGTATTAGATGTGGCTTGATATCATTAGTATGAATTGTACATCAATTGTATATACAGGGCAAGGCTAGGATTTTGGTTTTGGGGGATTGTCGCTACCATGTTCGTCCCTGTAAGACTGCAAAAATCAATATCAAGCGACACAACTAAATCAAACAGCAGCGTTTTGGGCTGTCGCGGTCAGTGTCACCCTTGCTCAACCGTGAACATCGGGCCGCAACATCCCCAACAACGGCGTCATTTCTTGATAGGGTTGTTTTTCACGCATCACGAAAGAAAAATATTTGTTTAGAAAACCAATTTGTTTACCACTTGCAACCATACTTAAAATGCAAAATTCATATACGGCAAGCAAGAGATTGTCCACATGGATCGGATTTGAATAATTGATTTACAATCTACTCTAAGTTACTCTAACTAAGTGCAAGAAAACATAAATCATTTTAGTTTGAGATAGATTTTGAATTAATAACTAGAAAAGTAAATGACAAGAATTTAAAGATAGAATTCCAAAAATCTAGATAAGCGAATGGATAAAATCAAATGAGAAATGTCTAGGGAATCAATAGAGTTGTAATCGGATCATGCATGGTGTTGTGCCATAAAATTAACCACGTAAAATTTTCTAAGTTAATAAAAGGAAACCATGACTTTAGCATGTAAATGAGTAAATGTATACGTATATATCACACAAGTATGTATAGAAGCATGAACAAATTTGACCGAAGAAGGAAATAAGGGGTGTGCAAAGAAAATCGTCTAAGGATTATCCGAGTACGAGTCCGAAGGAATCTGTTACATGCCCGAGTTCAAGGTCATGCACCAAGGCACACGAGCTCGACTTGAGGATGACTACCTAAAGTCGCCTAAGCACGGTCTTATACAAGAAGGAGGAGCTTGTCCTATGACCAAGATCATTCCCAGTGGGGAATCTTTTCTAAGTCCGAGTTTGTACAAGGATTATCCCAGTTCGAGTTCAAATATCAAAAAGACAACGGTGCCGAGTCCGAGTTCAATGTCGAAGAAGATAAAGGTGCCGAGTCTGAGTTCAAATATCAAAAAGACAAAGGTGCCGAGTCCGAGTTCAATGTCGAAGAAGACAAAGGTGCCCGAGTCCGAGTTCAATCCAGTGTTAAGAGGAGAATTTGTCCCAAGTCCGAGTTCAATCTCATGGAGATTTTGTCTTAAGTCCGAGCTCAATCCCCGTGGAGAGTTTGTCTTAAGTCCAAGCTCAATCATCATGTGGCATGAACACAAATCTAAACACGTGTCCTAAAGACCCCACAAAGAAGTATTATAAAAGGTGAAGCTCACCAAGAAGAGGAGGCATGGACAAAAAGAGAAAAGAAAAGTGTATCAATACATAAATTGTAATCTCTCAGTTCTAAAGTTCAATAAGAGAAGTCATTTAATTCAATTTGCTGTTGATCAATTTTCATGCATCAAAACATGGGTAATGCTTTCATAGCTTCATTGTCGCACAATTCACACAATTAAGGACCCGATCTCTTTCTAGATTGTGATTTGGCCGTTGGAACAAGACCAAATCACTTCTCGATCTCCTCTATTCCTCACCTATGGCATAAAGAGTAAGGGGATAAATGAGAGATCGGTTAAGTGACGATCAATGGGTCTGGGCCATTAGGAGTGGCATTCTCACCAACAACCTATCATATTCATTAAGAGCTCTAATTAACCAAGTGTGTCAATTCTCAATCAATTGTATATCAAATTATCTTACCAATATTGTAATTAAAGAGTGACGTTCAATTCAATCAAGCATATGAATAGAATAATAATTGTGTAAATATTCCATTGAAAGCTAAACAAAACCCAACATCCAAATATTCCTCACATTAATCCCCTAGAAATGGGGTTTAGTTACACATATTCATAAAACAAGAAAAGAGGTAAAAAAATAAATAAGTAACACATAGTTGATAATAAGTCTTCTCTTGTAAGCTTGATCCTTCCTTGAGCTCCTTGCCTTGAATGTTGTGTGTAAATAATGGAAGCTTAGAAGTGTATGTAATGGAGTCAAATGGGCAGTGACAAAGGAAAGTGGTGGAGAAGGTGGGTAGATATGAATCATAGGATTGATTAAAATGAAGTAGTTCTAGATCTTATTGTTGAGTTTTTGGTAATGGTGGAAAAATGGGCTGGGCTTGGCAGGCCAGGGCTGGCCAGCCCGGCCCTGTGACAGGCTGTGCCTGGCATGGCTCGACCAATAGCAAGCCAAACCAAGGCCTGGCTACGAAGCCGGCCTAGGCTCGACCAACAAAGGCGGCCACTTTTTTTTATTTTACTAGACCAAACGGTCAAAAATTCAAAAAAACAAATATAAATTATATATTAGATATTTAGATTTATAAATTATAATTTATTATTTTATTAAAAAAAAAAAAAACCGGTCGGCCAGCAGGCCAGGCCCTAATATTTTTGGGCTCGGCACTGTCAGGCCGGGCCACCCATTTTGCTACCACTAGTTTTTGGGGTCAGAAATGCAAAAGAAACTGAATATTGAGAAATATTATGTGTATAGAAATTGAATAATATTACAAAGAGAAAGTGAATATTTATGCATTACATCAGCTAATCTATTCTAGGAAACGATCAATTACAATCAATCAAAAATTAATGACATATATACAGCCATATAATTAGCAAATCACATTCCTAAAGTTATGCAGAACTTCCCGTAATACTCCCCCTCAAGTTGGAGTGTGTATGTCAAGGACGCCAAACTTGCTGAGAAGGGAATGAAAAATCGATGAACTAAGTGGTTTAGTGAACAAATCGGCAAGTTGATAGGCTGATGGAACATGAGCAGTTACTATTGCACCTGACTGAATCCGCTCTCGAACAACATGACAATCGATCTCTATATGTTTGGTGCGTTTATGGTAAACTGGATTGGCAGCAATATGGAGCGCTGCTTGACTATCACATAATAGTTTGGCCGGTTGTGAATGCTCTACCTGTAAGTCATCCAGCAAGTACTTGAGCCAAGTAAGCTCACACGTAATAGAAGCCATGGCTTGATATTTCGATTTTGTTGAGGACCTTGACACTGTTGTTTGTTTCTTAGTTCTCCATGAAATAAGAGCTCCTCCAAGAAAAATACAATAACCAGTCACAGATCGTATTGTAATCGAACATCGAGCCCAATATGCATCACAAAATCCTATCAATAGCAAATTTCCTTTTGCTGGAAAATATAATCCTTGCTTAGGTGCACCTTTAAGATATCGCAAGAGATGATGAACAACATCTAAATGAGGTTTCTTGGTTCTTGCATAAACTGACTTAGGATATGAACTGAATAACTTATCTCTGGCCTTGTAATAGTAAGATAAATGAGCCATCCAACTAATCTTCTGTAGATGGATGGATTCTTCAATAGATCCCCTACTGTGGGCAGGAGTTTAATATTTTCTTCCATAGGTGTCAGTAATGGTTTGTCTCCAAGTAAGCCTGCTTTATCTAAGAGATCAAGAGTGTATTTTTGTTGGGATATTGAAATACTATCATTAGAACGAGCAACTTCAACATCGAGGAAATATCGTAATTAGCCAAGGTCCTTGATACGAAATTTGGTGTGGAGAAATTCTTTAAGAGCAGCAATTGCATTGTCATCATTGTAGGTTATGATCATGTCGTCTACATAGATGAGCATGGCTATGAAAGAATTACCAGAGATCTTTGTGAAGAGTGAATAATCTGCTGTAGATTGATGAAAGCCATTTTGTTGAATGGCAGTAGAAAATTTCTGAAACCAGCTACGAGAGGCTTGTTTAAGCCCGTATAGTGACTTGTTGAGTCGACATACCATAGGTGTCTCCTCCTATCGATGAAAACCGGGCGGTAACTGCATATATACTTCTTCAAGCAAATCACCATGGAGAAGTGCATTTTGAACGTTCATTTGGTGAAGTGACCAATTACGGACAATGGCTACAGCAAGTAAGCAACGAACTGGCCATAGGAGCAAATGTCTCCTTATAATCAATCCCTTTGCGTTGAGTGAATCCTTTTGCCACCAACCGTGATTTATATTGCTCAACTGTGCCATCAGAGTTATGTTTAATCTTGTACACCCATTTGCACCCGATTGGACAATGACCGGAAGGTAGAGATGTGAGAGTCCAAGTGTGATTTTGTTCAAGAGCATCTAATTCTACAGCCATAGCTTCCTGCTACTTTGTATCCAAGATTGCATGTTCATAAGTTACAGGTTCCATAAGTGTAGTGATAGTACAAACAAAATTTCGATATTTGGGTGAGAGTTGTGCATAAGAAATATACCGAGGTAAAGGGTGACGCGTACCTGACGAGGAAAAGATTGGCTGGGATCGACCAAGGCTGTGTGGTAGAGGTGAAAATTTTGAAGTTTGACATTTGGTTGTTTAATACGGTTGGAACGGCGAGTGACAGGAGATTGTGGTGGCACAATGGGGTCATGGTCAGGTATAGGATTGTTTGGAGTAGACACAAGTGATAGAGATGAGGTTGGTGGAGATAAAGAGTGGTCATATGCTTGTGGGCTAGTTGTATCTGTGGTGATTGGTTCATCTGAGATGTGTGACAAAGGGAGGACAACCATATCGTGTTGTTGTTCTTGTGGATGAGTGTGGAACGGGAAGATATGTTCATAAAGACAACATCTCGGAAGAAAATAATTTATGAGTTGTTAGGTTATAAACCCGATAACCTTTCTGACCAAGAGGATAACCAATAAAAACACAACGGCGAGCTCTTTGATCAAATTTATGTGTGGGTAGGAGATTGGTGGCATAGCAAAGGCACCCAAAGGTTTGAAGATGATTGTATGTGGGTAACTTGTTGTGGAGAAGTTGGTATTGCGATTTATGAGAAAGAAAAGATGTAGGTAAACGATTGATTAAATAGCAAACCGTTTGAATACTTTACCCCAAAAATTTCAATGGCAAGCTTGAAAGCAAAGAGCCCTTCCCACATTTAAAAGATGGCGATGTTTCCTCTAAACCACCCTATTTTTTTGGGAGTTGAAGGACATGAATGATAAAAAATAATTCCCTTAGTATCTAAGTAATGTTTCATAGATACGAATTCAGCACTGTTATCGGCTCGGAGAATTTTAATGCGACAATTAAATTGTGTTTCCACCCAAGAAATAAACGATTGCAATATCCCTTGTGTTTTAGATTTTGTTATAGGTAAAAATCGTCATAGAAGACACGTCATTGTAATGAGAAGGTTAGCATAGCCACGCAAGCAAAAAGGTCAAAAGAAGTCAACTCAAGGAACAAAAACTACCTAGAAGATGATTTACTCGGCATCAACCAAGACAACCCGATCAGAGCCGAGTGATACTACTTGGGCATACTTGGTACTTAACAAGGGAGATAGAATACAAAACATCCTCTTTTCAGGTACAGAGATAGAATCCGCAACTGGCAGCTCCAAAATAACTACAGTGAAGCTGCCCAGAGTCCGAAAAGGAAACAAACAAGCTCGCCGCGCATAAGGAAGCTAGAATCCTGTCAAGATTCGGACTCAGCCAAATTAGAGAACGTGGCAAAAAACCAAAGAGGAAGCCAAATCCTTCAGGATTTGGTAGTCGCCTAGGACTTGGTTACCATGACATCAAACCCTAGTGATATCTACAAACCCTAAGAGCACCATGTATAAATACCCCTACAAAACACCAATAGAGGGGTATGTGAGAATTAAGGGGAGAGATCTGAATGTATTTTTCACAATATTCATAGTGGATTTGACTACGTTGCCAAGGCAACAACCCGTGGATGTTTCTCCGATCATCGGAGTTTTACCACGTACTTTTGTCTCTTATTATTACTCGTTTCGTTCGTATTATTTTCATTCATAATTACAGGTTTTCTCTGAGATAAATCGTTGACTGATTGACCACGAAAAATCACCGTCAACAGATTTAAAACCCATGAAATGTACCCAAGTATATCGAGTAAAATCATCAACAATTGTCAAAAAATAACGAACCCCAAAATGAGAGTTTATTCGATGTGGTCCCCAAATGTCACAATGTATCAAATCGAAAGGAGCTTTAGAAGAAATTAAAATAGATGGAAAAGATAAGCAAGTTTGTTTTGCTAAAGGACAAATTTCACAAACATGCTTTGAATCAAAATAAATTGCAGGATTTATCTTGGTAAGTATTTGAATAGGACCGGATGATGGGTGCCCAAGACGCTGGTCCCAAAGGTTGGAATGTTTGCTGATGGTGTATGCCAAGGCTGGATTTGGTCTTGTGCTAAGTAGTAGAGGCCATTATGTTGCTTGCCCAGGCCAATCGTCTTCCTTGTAGCAGCGTCCTACACAACATAAAAATCAGAAAAGAATGTTACCGTACACTTTAATGCTCGTGTTAGTTTACTAACTGATAGTAAATTAACTTGGAATTGTGGAACTTTGAGGACTTCATCAAGTTTTATATGAGGCGTAACATGTAATTAACCAATTGACTCAATATGTGTCTGACTACCATTTGGCAAACTAATGGTGGCTGACTTGGGCAAATTTTTCGGGTCTAATAAATCAGCTGAGGAAGTCACATGATCCGTGGCTCCACTATCAATAATCCAACATAAATTCGAGTGTGGGGCAACTGAAATTTTAGATGATGGTGTGATGTTACCTGTGGCATTTACAAAGTGTTGTGAGTTACTATCATTCTTCTTAATCATGGCCATCAATTGATTATATTCCTCAATTGTGAGTCTTGGTCCCTTCCCTTATTGGCAGAAAAGGGTTTCGCTCCTGTCTCTGGTGCCTTATTTGTTTCCACCCTCACATTGTTTGCATTTGAGTAGCGTTGATTAGGAGGTTTCATGTTCTTCCCATGAAGCTTGTGGCCTACTGGAAAGCCTTGTAGGTAGTAACACTTCTCAATGCTATGATGATCTCGATCACAATAAGAGCAGTGCAACGGTGTCTTTTGCCTTTGAACCTGATATGTTTGAGTCGTCTTGCTGTTCTAATTTGCAAGCATGGCATGATGGTTCATGTTCCCACGATTGAGAGAGACTTCAACTTGCTTTTCTTGTTGAAGGACAAATGAGTAAACTCAACGTGTATCAGGCTTAGGTTGCATCAATAAGATTTGTCCACGGATAGCTGCATAACTATCATTCAATCCCATGAGAAATTGCATAATTCTCTCCTTCTCATCCCTTTTGTTGAGTTTCTCCAACCCACCACATTTGCAAGATAACGCCTCATGATAGGATGAAAGTTCATCCTAAAAAGCCTTTAGCTTTGTGTAGTAGACTGAAATAGACTGCTGTCCCTACCTATGTTCCACGATTTCTCGTTTGATCTGATAAATTCTCGAATCGTTTCCTTAAGAGAAACGCTCTTGTAAGTCTGCCCAAACTTCTGCTGTAGTTTTAGCATAAATCACACTGCTTGCTATGTCTGGATGGATGGGATTCAATAGCTATGACAAAACCATGTCATTGCATCGCTGCCAAGAAGGAAGCTCATCATCTGTCGAGGCAGGTGGCTTGATTGAACCTGTGACAAATCCAATCTTATTCTTAGCACTCAAGCTAATTCGTATAGCTCGACTCCACGTGCTGTAGTTGTCTCCTTCGAGCACCTTGGAGATGAGTATAATACCGGGTGATCCGAGTGATGTAAAGAGTAGGCGTCTGAGACTCCTATGGTAGTCTTAGACGGTGTCGATTTTGTTTCATCATTGCCTTTGTCTCGTCATTGCTTTTGTCTCCTATGGCAGCAACTGTAACAAAAGATTAGGTTGCAGAAGCGTTTGGAGAGTTCACCAGGTTTGGTGCTCTGATACCATGTAAAAGAAACTGAATATTGAGAAATATTCTGTGTATAGAAATTGAATAATATTACAAAGAGAAAGTGAATATTTATGCAGTACATCAGCTAATCTATTCTAGGAAACGTTCAATTACAATCAATCAAAAATTAATGACATATATATAGACATATATATAGCCATATAATTAGCAAATCTCTTTTCTAAAGTTATGTAGATCTTCCCGTAATAAGAAGATGATGGAGAGATATGGAAATTCGGACTGTGTATGAGTTATGAAGGAGATGATGTGAAATAATCTAAGAGATGAATATATATAGTGATTCAAGAAGCAAGTTTGTAACCGCCAGATTTGCTGATGTGGCATGTGTCGCAACCCAACTATCACAGTCTGGACATAACGACATCAATCGTGATAGATGGTTTTGAGCATCTCTGATTTGGAATTCGTGGCCTTCAACCTAGCGACCATGGGGGTGACATCTCAGATCTAGATTTTCACTACAAGTGTCACGGCCCTTGCCTAGCGACGCATGAGAGGCGACATTCTTTGGAATTGATCTTCGCTGTCTCGATGCATAATTGTTGCGGTCGATCCCTAGCGATGCAATGGGAGCGACGTCCACTGGAATTGAGTTTGTTGCCAGTTGGTAACGACATACTAGCGACATTTCCTTTGCTTCACTTCTTATCTCTTTTTGCACTTTGACCTCTACTTCAATTTTTGCTTAAATACCCTTGTGACATTAATTTACCTACATGACTCGATTCAAGCTATTAAATGACCAGATTAATATAACTATCACAGTCTGGTAGGAACCGTGGCGCACCAACTGTGGTGTGTACTGCGGTCGATTTTAGTGAGTTCAGTGCGATTGAAGCACGACAAAGGCAAGATACGCAAACTGCGGTATTATGAGTGTTCATTTCCAGAAAGTATTTCGCAGTACAGGGTACGAGTTGCAGACCACAGCCCAGATCTCGGTAATGGTAAAAGTTGCGTGAAATAGGAAACGTGCAGAACAAGAAATCTTCTGTGGAAAAGAAAAGGAGTTTCTCTTTGTGCATAACAAGAAAGTCTTGAGTGTAGAGACGTAAGACTTTGCATGGATCAGGAAGACTTGTGCGTGTAGGAAAAGGTTTCCTTGTTGGTTTTAAAATTCCCTAGTACTCTAGTATAAATACATGTAATATTTGTTTATTGAGTGTGGAGTAGAAAAAGAAACACTTGTAACATCAGAGAGTGGGTTTGATTTAAGTGGAGACTCCATGGGAATATTTAGGAGGGATCCAAGGAATATCTGGGGATCGAGGCGAGAGATTCGTGGGTGATATTCAGGGGAGACCTAAGGGGATATTCGGGGGGAGGGGGTGCACTCGAAAGAGGACCGGTGAGCGTTGTGAGCCAAAAGATAGGATGTAAGCTCGATTGTGAGCTTGGGGGCTTGGTAAGGCTCGGTTGGGGTTTAGGGTTAGAGAGAATCATGGGGTGTGTGGTTGTACAAATTTACTACATATTGAATTATTTCTCTTGTCATCCTGATAGCCGTGGTTTTTCCTTGATTTAGGGTTTTCACGTATATCTTGTGTTCATGTGTGATTGGTTTATTTTTCTCTCATCTTATTTTTTTATTAGTAGATGTTATTTGTTATGTGGTAAATATTAGGCATGCGCCTTCGCGCTCATCGACTTTTCCCAACAACTGGTATATGAGTAGTGCCGGTGTTTACTAACAAAATCCTCCCCTCAAATCATTGTTAGTCTTGAAGGATGATATTAAGGGTCTAGCAAAAGCTAGGCTCGTTCCTAGTTTCTAGGTTCTTTGTTTGTTTTAGTCTTCTTGCCCCCTTTCTTGTAAATATATATATAACTTATTATAAATTCGAACAAAATTTAAATAATAAACCAATAAAACAAATTTATCAAAAATAGAGTAGTAATTAATTAACCTAACAAAGTAAAATATTAAAGGTAGTTGTAGACTCCAAATCTAAGAAATCAATATTTACTTGTATTGTTTTAGTGAAATTATATATATAACACTAAATGATGTAATAATGTATGAAATAATAGAAAATTAAAATCTTAAAATGGATTGATTTTATCTTCTACATTCATCGGTAAATCCGGTAATAGAGTGATGGAAATTTTTTTTTTGTTAATTTATATTATTAAAAGAATAGAGGACCAATCCCCCCATATAATCCAAACGCTGACCTATTAGATTGAGAAATCTATTTAGTAATTTTAGACCATCTATGATATTTGTTCAAATTCATGTTCAATTAATGTGTTATATGTAAGTTGTCAAAATCACGTTACTCTCCCTGAATAAACTTTTGATTAACCGGTTGTCGACAACTCTCATGCATGTAACCACAGGTAGAGGCATTTGGAAACTAGCATGGGCTTCAACCGAGTTTTATAGGGGAGAGGGAGAGACTCGAACCCACAACCTCGTAGTGTGAGTGTGAGAGGCTTTACCACCGGGCCAACCTCATCTTCTTCTTTATATATATATATATATATATATATATATATAAATGAAAGAAAATTACAATAGCTTGATAATTTACAAAAATAGTCTAGTTTTAATTTAATTGAGATAATCTCAATAAATTCATTAGAGTTAATATTGTATTGAAACTCAAACACATCACAGTTTATTTCTCTTGCTATTTTTTTTTTCTCTATTTCCTAGTTTAATCATTTTAAATGTTTTTAGGGGCAAAGAGTATTATATTTTTATTATCTAGGTACATACTTTTTAATTAGAAAAATTTTATTGTAAGGTTTGTTTTAAAAATTAAAAATTAAAAATTAAAAAAATTAAAAAAAAAACTATCGCTCAGTTTGGCTTGTGTAGGAAATTACATTAATTCAAGCATTCAACATCTCATGTACGGGTCGCCGCACAAACCGTAGATATATACCCAAAAGAAAATTATATTTAGCATACCCAGACAATAAGTCCTGGCTTCGCCCCAGCATCTAACATCATTTTTTTTTTTTTTTTTGGTTAGATAGTCTAGACAAACTCTTTATAAATATCAATAACCCCTTGTCAATCTATCACTTAAAAGAATTACTTTTATTTATTATTTTAATCTCTAGAATATGGGTGATGGATTTGGGAAAAGCCAGGAAGAAGTAGACATGACCTTTTGATACTTCTTCCCTTTTGGCAGTGATCAGCATAGTTAGGACCGTAAAATATTTTTCAGCGGTGAATAATGAAGGCCTTTTCAGTGGATCACCACTGGTAGGTAATGAGCAGTGATGACTGGTATAAACAGAACGCCCCAGGCTGATTATAATCACTGAATTTATATTAATAATTTATGTTCAGGTAGATCGGATATATTGGGTTTTGGTTCCATATAACTATTTAGCCTGACAAGTATAATAAACCGGCTTTCAACGTTTCGAGACTTGTCCTAGTATTTTTTTTTTTTTTTTTTGGAATAAACAATAACTATCGGGACCGGCGAGATTAGACCATATATAACATGAAAATTTTGTTTGTAACCACAAACGAAAATTCAATTGTTAATAACCATATTTTGTAAATTTACTTGAATACCCCCATATAAAAACCATCCCAAATCAACTCTCTCTCTTTTTCTTTCTCTCTTCTCTGCTCTCTCTCTCTCTCCCCAATCTCTCTCTCATCGGCATGCTTTGAGGGTCGCCAAGCGTCGGCGTGCGTCTTGCGACAGCGCCGTGCGCTGTTGGTTCGTCAAGCATAGCGGCGTGATAGGCGACAGGCGATGGGCGATGGGTGATAACCAGGCGATGGGCCACGTCCGACGATGGGTGATGACTAGGCGATGGGCCATGTTCGGCGATGGGCGATGGGCGATGGGATGGCGACGACGTCCGGTGGCTCCATGCTTTGCGATCGCTGGTGATGTGGTCTGCAAAAAAAAAAAAAAAAAAAAAACAAAAAAACAAAAAAACCTAAACCTAATTTGAGGAAGAAGAAGAGGAAGAATAGAAAAACCTAATCCTAATTTCAATTTAGTCAAGATTTCAAGTTTGGACATTTCAATTTAGTCATGATTTCAAGTTTTGACATTTCAATTTAGTCATGATTTCATGTTTCAATTTTTAGTCATGATTTCAAGTTTGGTTTCAGATTTTAGGCATGATTTCAAGTTTGGTCCAGATTTTAGTCGTGATTTCAAGTTTGCTTCGAGGTTTTTTTTTTAAAAAAAAAAAAAAAAACTATTTTCAAGGGTACTTTGGTAATTTACGGATATACACTGATTTTTTTTAAAAAAAGTGGTTATTAACAATTAAAGTTTCAAAAGTGGTTACTAGCGAAAGTTTAATGTTTCCAATAGCTACTTTTCGTTTTCCTCTCTTTTTATATTGTTATACTTGCGATTGTTATGTTAATTATACACTTATGTGATCATTACGATATAAGATTAGTCCGGTGGTATATTCCTCACATACACCTGTACAATAAGGTTGTGGATTTGAATCCTTCCCCTTTTCAAAAAACCCAAATTTAAATAATACTTAAGAATATATATATTATGCACTAATAAGTAGTTAAATATAGTATTATTGCACTAGAGTTGGTGATAAAAACGTTGCTCATAAGGTACATTCCGACTCCTTTTCTACTCTTGGTTCAAGTGTTTTGTGTAGTACTACTCTCTCTTCATGTCGGTGACAAGGATTCGAGTCCCATATTTGTTATAAAATCATATAGTGTGGGGAAATTCATCCCTTACAGTGGGAGCTACTTTATGAGTGTTTTTGTCAACAAGTCTCAACTGACTTCTTAATTGACCAGTGTAAGTGTGTAACTTAAATAATAATAATAATAATAATTTTGACTGTAAAAATTGATCAGCAGAAAAGCCAAACAGTCAACGTACCAAATAAGCAGTGTGGACGAAGTGATTTTCTGCCACATTAGAATTAGATGAATAAGGGTAAGTTTGATATTCCTTTTGAAAAGTTAAAATCAGTTTATTTTATAATTTTGATAAGAAATTATGTTTGGTAAAACTTCCAAAAATGATTAATTGATAATCTGACAAGTTTTGACAGTGATTTTGAAAAATAGATGGGGGTTACTTTTTGAAAATGATTATGAAATAATCTATTTCAGAATTTAATGAATATTTTAAAATATCATTATTATCCCTATGAAATCAAATTAAAATAATTTATATATCTTATTTCATCATAAAATTAAATATTCTCCTTAAATATTGATTTGATTTATAAAATCTTTTAAAAATATTTTTATTGTTCTTATGAATTATTTTTTTCTCTAATTCAAATATTATACTTAAATATTGATTTAATATAATAATAATAATAATAATAATAAAATCACGCCTATTTTAGTCATTGTAATTAATCTCAGCACTTTTACAATAAAGTTACCAAACATATGTATACTGCTTTTGAGTTATACAATAGTTTTTGTTATCCTGAAAAATCCGTCAGAAGTTTCCCGAGATAACCTGGACCACGGCGTACGGGTGCGCCGCAGCTGGTCCAGACCGGGTAGGGTATGGTTCCTCGCTTCCCGGTGTAGGTACCGGGGGAGGCCCTTGGTCCGGTTGCCAGGGACCGGTACAATGTGGTAGGACCGGTCCTGCAAGCGGGGATGAGGTTGAGTTTGTGTTTATAGGGGCGTGACGAGTGCAGTTTTACTACCGAGAAGGAGGGATCTTTTTATTCCTTAACGATGGGGTACATTATGAGCCATTACATGCGTTATAATTACAACGAAAGCAAACAGGACAGAGGTAAGATACCCTAGCTAAATGGGAGCTAACCCGTGGGGGGTTTTAACTGAGCTAGGTAGCAGCCAAATAAATCATGCCTAGGAGCTCGGGTCAAGTGGGGCAGTGGTTAGGTGGAACACACATAGGAGCTTTGTTTAGGCGAGGTAGTAGCCAAGTAGATCACACATAGGAGCTTGGGTTAGGTGGGGTAGTAGCCAAGTAGGACACACATAAGAGCTTTGTTTAGGCGAGGTAGTAGCCAAGTAGATGTCTCGGTTTTCAGAGGCCAACCCCTTATTCTTGGAACGTAGGGGTATTTATAGTGTCTCTACTTGAGGGGTGGGTGGAAGCAGCTTATTTAGGCGATAACTCCTAATTCCATCTCCACCGTCCCCCCTTGTCAGAAATCGCGATGGTACAGAATCAAGGGCTAGGATCGATCCACCGTGTTTTTCCTCTGTTGAGGGCTTGGTTTTGGTAGGTGGGAGCCCTAGTCCCTAGGGCGTAATTGGTGGGCATGATCCCAGCCCCTACTTTTGAGCGGGGCTGTGGCCGTCACACTCCTTGAAGGGTCTTGATCGTTCCACCTAGGCCCTAGGTCCATGCAGGCGTTTCTCTAGGGCTGATATGGCGTACAGGTGGTGTTTCCAAGGGTTTTGATTGGCTAGATGGGTCATTGTTGCAGAGGGAAGTCGTTGTCAAAATCTAGCTTAGAGAGGGGACAGTGTCAGCGCTTGTCCCACTGCACACTGTCAGGCTCCTTCTTCCACCATTTCCATCTTCATGCTTGCTGTGTGTTTACGAGTATTTTGCTGGGGAAACAGAGTATCCCTTCTTATGTATGGGATAGTTGACTTCCACTAGGGCTGAGATGGAGTGTGGTTCCACCGTTGATGCAATGTGGCCAGCGGATGACCTCAACCGTAGGCTACCTATCTTCTCCCATTCGTGATTGCTGTTTCACATTAATGGACTGGTGCTGTGGCTTTTGCAGGTGCTCCCAATCCCTCATTCATCCCATATGAGCTAAGGTGAGGGCTAGCGTCAGCCCTTCCGGAGCAGGGGTTGCTAGAAAGTCCTAAGGAGTTCTTCTAGAGGGGGGGTCGTCCAGGTTGTAAGAGTGTGTTACGAGGGACTGGGTAGGCTTTATTTAGGATGGCTTCTAGCCGGGTCACTGGCTAGGAGCGGGTCCTATACTGGAACATGTAGTTCCTCTCATTGGGCGTCCGAGGGGAGTCGGGTCATCAATGGACCGCGTCTTGGAAGCGGGATCCTGGGTGAACCAAGTCCCCCTTCTCAGTAGGCATTCTAGGGGAGCATCCCGGATCTCAGTTGAACAGCGCTTAGATCTGGTATGTCCTGGAGGAGGCGCGGCACATGGAGGACCGGGTCTTTCTTCCTAATAGGCGCTTTAGAGTGACCAGGGGTGCTTATTTGGGGGGATGCTAGGGAAGGGTGAGGTCCTTTAAATGGAAAAACTCTTCCTTGAATTAGTTGCCTATTTTCCCAATTAACAGTTTTAAAAGTACAATTAAGTGAATTAACCAAACATCTACTAAATAAGGGTTAATTGCACAAACATACCATGTGTTTTGCCATTGTAGCAAAATATTCAACAAATAGCCTTAATTACACAAACAACCCATTCCATTAGTAGAAAACCCTTAGATTTAATGGTTAATTGGAAAAGACTAAAATGCCCCTAAGTTGAAAAAACAATACAAAAATAAAACAATGAAAGTCCAGCACCTCCATTTGTGGACTTTGTCTTTCTCCTTGTTTTCTTAGTCCCCAAACACAATCAATTCTTCAATCAAATCCACAAATCAATTCCACAATAATAAAAACCCAAATCGATTCCAATAATCCAAATAGACTCCAACAATCTAAATCTTCTCCGATCAAAACCACATCAATTTAAAAAAATATAAAACAACCAGATTTTCAAGCCAGAAAATTGGAGCAAATATGCTCTAGATGGAGTAGATCGCTCCATTGGAGATGAAGCAAATCTACTTCGATAGAGCAGATCTGCTCCAAGCGCTCAATCTTCGTGTTTGTCCCATGGTTCCCTTTCCCTCGCATTCGTCGATTATTCTTGTTTCATCAATTATGTCTTTTTTACGAAGTTCGCTACCAGCCTTGGCGGAGGCGTAAGCGAAGAAGACGGTAGAGTTCATGGTAGAAGTTGGAGAGGGAGTGAAAGCATAACAGTTAAGCTGGAGGAGAAGAGGTGGTGGTTAAGGAATATGAAGACTCTTGGACGATCTCAAAGATCTGGATCTTTTCCAGATATCATCCAAAATTTAATTTTAAATTTCGTTTTTTAATTTTTCAATCTCTTTTGGTTTTTCTATCTCTTCTTTAATGGTTCATTGAGATTGTATGGATAGAGGAGATGATATCCTCCATCAATTTTTTTTTAATTAATCAAATTTTTTTAATTTTTTTTTAAATTAATCAATTAATTAGTTTCCGGTAGTGATGAAGTTTCCAGATTTTGAAAATGAACTGGTGGGGTTGATTTTGGAAGATGAAGTGATGAAATTTCCAGATCTGCTTATCCTTAGAAAAAAAAAATTACTGTGGTTTTTAATTTGTTTTTTATTTTGGGGTTGAAATGTGATTATAGGAAATTATGGGATCTTTTTATCATTTTTATATAGGTAGATATGTAAATTACAAAAGTTTTTTAGATTATTTTACATTTATGTTTCATTTGATAGGTAAAATGACCAGTTTACCCTTTAACATTATAGTCAACCATTAAATCTAACATTTGACCACTAACGGTAAGGGTTGTTTGTGTAGTTAATGTCATTTGTTGAATATTTTGCTACAATGTCAAAACACAGGGTAAGTTTGTGCAATTAACCAGCTGATTAAATTCATAGTTGATTATTCTTTCAGCACAGCTAACAGTGATTATGATAAAAGTTACAGCAATACCAAACTGACCCTAAGTCCTTATCACGCCATATTAAATGCTAATCAATTAATTAGTGACTTCTTAGATTGTTTGAACATTAAAGAGATCCATTTTGTTACCCTAAGAATGATGAGAAACCTTACCCAAACAACTTACGTTTAGGTTGTGTTGGTCTAACTTTTCTCACAGCTTATACACTTTTCCTAAGTTTTTTGTTAGGCCTAATGGTCGAGCTATAAAGAATATAACCCTTGACTTTGACCAGATCATGAGCCCATTTTGACTCCTTAAGATGATGTGTCATCCTCGCAAAGAATTAGGTATAACAATCAAGGGTTAAACGAAATCAACTTAAATTTGTGACTTCTTAAATTGGTCAGACATCTATGAAATCCCCTTTGTAACCTTGAGAATGATGAGAAACCTTACCCAAACAACTTACGTTTGGGTTACGTTGATCAATGGTTGAGATTGTCATCATTAGTTGTCGTATGGTCGAAGTTGGTCATTCGATCTTTTACTTTTCTCTCAACTTATACACTTTTCCTAAGTTCTTTTTTGGGCCTAATGGTCGAGCTATAAAGAATCTAACCCTTAACTTTGACCAGATCATGAGCCCATTTTGACTCTTGAGATGACGTGTCATCTTCGTAAAAAATCGGGTATAACAATCAAGGATTAGACTAAATAAATTTAAATGTGTAACTTCAATATCTCAACCATCCATGTGCTCTTAATCCAATAGTTGTAAATACATTCAAATCTCAACTATTGTATTAAGATCATATAAGTGGTTGAAATGTTGAAATCAAAAAATTAAGTTGGTTTAGTTTGACCCAACATTTATTATTTATTTTTAATTTTTTTGAAGAAAGTTTGACCCAACAATTAATCATAAAAAAAATTACAATCCAACTATGATCCCTAAATAAGGAAAACGAGTTTTAGTGGTCCAAGATTAATTTTCCATTGAAAGAAAGAAGGGGTATTATCAATTTAAGCCCGAACTTTTGTGGACATCAAATTTTAAAAATGTTTGTTTTTTCAGGACCCATGGTCCCTTACCTCTTAGAAATGTTTCGAATTGGTCATCCTGAATTTAATTTTGACAATAAGACGTAACAGAAAATATAAATTGACCATTTTACTCTATGTATTTAATTATTGAATGAGAATTAAACTTTTGCCCTCCAACCTTTTATAACTTGATAACTTTACCAATTTGGATTGTTCAATAAAAAATTGACATGTGCTATAAAACCTATTTAAAAACAAATTACTTAAAAAATTAAATAATAATAGAAAATTAATAAAATGCATTAAAAATAAATAACATCAAAAAAAATATTACAATTTTTTTAGTAAAAAACCTATAAATATATAAAAACTCTTAAAATAACATAAACATATTTATTTATTTTAAATGGAAATGCATTATAAAAGAAAAATTCATTTGATATATATATATATATATATATATTTTAAATTGATATCCAAGATGGATGGTGGATATGAAATATATATTTTTTTTAAAAAAAGCAAAAATTTAATAAAAAAAATACACAAATAAAACATTTTTTCTTAAAAAATATCTCTAACCGTCCATCGTTGTGATGGATGGTTGGGATTACTAGATTTAAAAAAATATATATGGGTGGAGATCCAATCTCCACCAGATCTATGGAAATCCAATCTGGAGATTTGATCTTCACCCTTATATATATATATATATATATATATATATATATATATGTGTGTGTGTTTTTTTGTGTATTTAATTTATTTATTTTACCTTTTTAATTTATAATTTTATATTAATTTTATTTTGTGAAATAATATATTTTTCTTTTATTTTATATACATGTGGTATGTTTTTATGTTTAAAGGCAAAAATACATCTGGAACCGTTAAGTGGGACTAACGGTTAAGTAACATAAAAGGACCAATTCGATAAATTTATGAAAAGTAAGGGACCATGAGTAAAAACAAAACGATTAAAAAATTAATATTTCACCAAAAGTTAGGGACTGAATTGATAATAACCCATGAAAGAATTCTTTGATATGTTTTGCTCTGCTTTTCAAAATATAAAATCAAGTGACAGATTATAGAAAGGGTATGATAATTACCTTCAAATAAGTTATTTATGTGAAAAATATTATTCAAGTGTTCAGATCCCATCTATCAAAATTTCAAAATTAAGTATGTTTAGATGATCAGAGTGCCATAACATGGGGAATCGCTCTCCTGGGAAATCATCGTGTTGCTTCATTTTTACCTCCCTATGCAGAGGTTTTTCAAAAAGGTTTCTCTTATAATTTGTATCTAAAAAGAGTAATATTACTTTGCTCAAATTTGGTGTCCAAATCTAATGCATAAATGGTGTAGCAACACTTTAATCTATTTATTTAAATCATGCAAATCTAATATATATAATCAAATTGAATGGATTATAATGTTGCCACATCATTTGCGCACCAGATTTGGATACCAAATTTGGACAAAATAGCATTATCAATCTAAAAATAGTCTAAGCTGGTGTATTTTTTTTTTTTATATTCTTAAATATTAAAAGACTTTATTTCAATTAAGTAAAATAATACCATTTAATATTTAAGACACTCCAATTTGTTTGTTTTTTATTTGAGGTTATCCCACTTAAAAATTAAGTGGTTTTGGTTTTTTATTTGAGGTTATCCCACCGGAAGTTTACCCGGCTGTTAACTTCAGGGCCCCGTGGGATTAGTCGAGATGCGCGCAAGCTGGCCTGGACACCTACGGATACCACAAAAAAAAAAAAAAAAGAATTATAAACTGGAACATATATGTTAATATATATAAATAGTCGTTTAACAGCCGAATGAAAATGGAAAACAAAAAGAGAAGAAAATGACAAGGGATACTGTGTATAATTTTATGCATACATCGAGAAGAGAAAAAAGAAAAATGAAAAAGTGGATTTTACCTTTGCAGAGATCGGCAAGAGGTCGAGGGTATCGGTATCAGACGGTATCCCCCTCAAAAAATAAAAAATAACAAATAAATAAAAAAATCTGCTAAGGTTTCGTCATGTCGATTGGTGAGCAAATTTAATGTAAGAGATGATGAGGGCAAGGACGTTTCCAATAAGTCAAGTATATCAAATCTATTACGTAATCAGCTGGCATGGCGCAGTGAATTATAATGATATTCAAACCTACCAAGCTAGAGTTTGGCTTGTAATATAGTACTGTCATATTACTACAACTTATTTATATATATATTTTTAAGAAATTCTTTATAAGATTAAACTTTTAATGACTTTAATGGTAACAACATCGACTTAATTAGAACTAATTTCATCCCAACATTGTGATATGTTTACGACCACAATCGGATTAGAAATTGTTTTCAAGACATTGATGGCATGAGGTGCCTACTAGCTAACCTACTACTACATGTATGGTTTTGTAGAGTTAATTCAAGGAAAGGAAATGACAAAAAGAGAATTTGGCATGTCGCTCTATAGTCTATAATGGAGGCAGCGCCTCAAAGAATCAGAATAAATTAAAGTTTATAATATTAAATTATATGATACGAGGTATAAAGGTTTAGAAAGGATGATGAGATTAAGTGTTGGGTTGGGATTAATTAATGAGTGGTAATTAGGATAGAAGAAAAAACAAAAAGGGTGTAGGTGGAATGATGGGAACAATTAGCATGCATGTGATGGGTGGAATCTTCTGCATAACAAACAAGTCATATAATTAAGCTTTTGAAAGGGTCTGGAGTAGTACTGGTATTCCTCATTATAAACCTATATGAAGCCATGATTTAAGTTTGTATAGACACTCTTGGCACAACTCTCCACATATTATATATATACTACTTTCAAGTTTCAACACACAATTTGACAAAAGCCAATTCAATGTGCTAATAATATCCACACCACCATATGGTACTTAAGTTAAGAATCCCAACCTCTAATATATTATTATTATTATTATTTATTTTTATTTTTGAATTACAACTACTATCGGGACTTGGTAAGATTAGACCCTACAAGTACAGCCCAGAATACTACTCTCACTATCGGGGAGAGGTTATATATGGACTACAACTCTCATATCCGGGGAGATGACTAATCCCACTTTTTGGGAGAAGGCTCCCTACACTTTGAGATTTTATGACCAAATGTGGGATAAATATTTACAACTACCAAGACTTGAACCTTAATAGTGAAACTTCCACTTAAACACTTCAAACACCAAGGCAAGTGGCCATTGGTCTCTAAAATATATTATATATATATATATATATATATATATAGCCCATTCCAGTACTTTCACTACCAAACCTGTCTGCACCAGCTAAGACCTGCTTCTCTGCGTTATTCATTATTATTAAGATCATCATGTTAACCTACATGTTATATAACAGCAAAAATTATAATGATATATAATTTTAATTAATTTTCATCAATGTATTTATTATCTTGATGAATTAATTCGAACAAAAGTTAATTATCACTCTTACAGCCCAAGATTTTGTAACTTCATTGTATGTTTTTAATTAGTATACATATTAAGAATGTGACAATTATTAATTATTATTAACGTCTTGTTAACATATTCCTAGTGTTAGAGAATCCACAATCACATGTGAAGCTAGAGAATGTAAATGAATACCACATTTGAAAAGAAAAAGAAAAAAAATATATATATATATTGATATATATATATACGGAAATTTTCCTATCAGTGCATCCTGATAGAATTATATAAGGATATTGAATGTGAATCACTCGTTTTACATACTTTGATTTGGTATGTATGCACTTGTCAAATCACTGTTATAAATGAGTGGTTCACATTCAATATCCTGATAAAGTTATATCAGTGCATCCTGATAGGATCGGGACCGTGTATATATTTATATATATATAACCTAATAAAAATGATGAGATGTTGTGGTGATTGGTGAATGACAAGATAAAGACCAATAATTTGATATATCCATGAATGCATAACCTAATAGGTTAGTTTTTTTTTTTTTTTTTTATTGTAAGTCTATCCACTCATGTATAAATCACTTCTTATAATAGATATGAGAAATACAACTAGTTAGTATGTATAATTTAAAACTAATTAGGACACTCTTTAAAATCTTAATAAGTGAAATTAGCAAGATATATATTGATATCTAGTCTCTGTCGTGAAAAGATAAATAAGAGTTTTTTATATATTATATTTTCGATACATAGCATCTAATTACCCCTATTAGTAGGGGTGCCTGGGGTGGGCGTTTAATAGATTGGTTCATTTTTCAATAGAACCGATAAAAAACCGATAAAGTTCGGCTTCTGAAAATATGAACCAATCCAATAAAATTTACAAATATCAACTGTTCAAAAACCAATCGAATTGAACTGGTTCGGTTCGGTTCGGTTTTTTCGATTTTGGTCCTACTGGGCCAAATTCATGGGCTTTAATTAATCACATATTTTCATATTTTAATCCTTTTGGGCCTTCGACCAAATTAAATTATGGGCTTAAACAAATTGAAAATACTAGTTTAAAATAATATTCAGTAAAAAAACAAAGGAAAAAAAAATATGTTGTGACACATTTTCATAGTTTAATAGTTTCATGAACTCTTGAACATTAAACTAGGTTTATATATATATATATATATAAGTTGGATCTCGGTTCGGTTTTTCGGTTTGGGAAACCGAACCGGGAAAAAAACCGATCCAATCGGTTTTCAAAAAATAAACCGAACTGAACTGGCCAATATAAGAAAATCGAAAAAAAAAAACCGATTGGATCGGTTCGGTTCGGTTTATTGGTTTTTTTCCCACCCTTAGCTATTATTGTTACTTTTTGAGGGA
Source organism: Acer saccharum (assembly GCA_030490815.1). Classification (NCBI taxonomy): domain Eukaryota; kingdom Viridiplantae; phylum Streptophyta; class Magnoliopsida; order Sapindales; family Sapindaceae; genus Acer; species Acer saccharum. The sequence continues at coordinate 24,692,629 of CM059874.1, forward strand.
TTAAGAAATAATTCAGTGTTCGAAAAAACACACCTGGGCACCGCTTAGGTGGCCGCCTAGGCGCTAGGCGGCCTCAGCCGTCCCGATTAGGACAAAATCGGCCGTATTAGGTGGTGGATAAAAAAACGGGTGATTTGGCCAATTTGTCGGCCAATTTTACCGATAAATCGATTTAGGCGGAATCAAAGTCGTTTTTATATCCTAGTTGAACTTTTTAAAATTTGAATATTGAATTTTTTTTTTTAAGACATTGAATATTGGTTTTCTATGTAGGAAAAATAATTAAAAAAATAAATAAATAAATTCCCAACCGCCTAGGCGCTGTCTAGGTGCCGCCTAGGCTAGGCATTGGACTGCCGCCCAACTAGCGCCTAGCGTTTACTAGAATATTGAGAAGGTTACAAGCTGCTCTATTGACTTATATATTATATCCTCGAATGAGTTCTATTTCCCAATCCATAGAAAATTACATTTTGATGGAAAATTTAGAGGATTGTATGGTATGGTTTTCCAAGAGTGAAGTCTCCAAGGTACATAAATAAAGTTGACAAGTACGACATCGAGTAAAACTAGACAAGTTGCATCGCAGAAGATCGGCGATGTAATGGAAATTTACTTCTGGAAAGTGTAAACATTAATTAACGACAGTTGCACTGAAATCAGTGTCTCAAATAGCACCAACTGGCCACCGCTATTAATATCATGCCATGTCATGTGTCAGTGGTTTTTCATATCATTAGATGCTCACACTATATGCAATGATGTTTATGATTCACACATAACGATATTTACATAAAAAAAAAAAAAAAAAAAATGTAAACTTTTTTTTTTTTTTTTTTTTTTTTTTTTTTTTTCTGTGTAAGTTTAGATTTTTTTTTTTTCGATAACTGCTGATCACTTGAATGTGTAAGGTCAATTTTATCTTAGTTTATTAATTTTTTTTTTTGAAGTATTATTTTAGTTTATTAATATAATCACTTCAATGCATAGTGCCGACATCTTTCCACCTTTAATTGCTAAAATGCTTACTAAAAACGATAAATGATGGCATTGCTGTTCAAATAATGGGTTGCTAATTAGCTAAACTCATTCTTAAAACAGGAGGAATAATTAATCATACAAGAAACAGTACCAACCACTTGATTTCAATTTCAGAAGCATTCAGAGCTACAGATCGAGACTTGATTTCAAATCAGTACAAAAGCATTATCCAAGATTCAGCGATTTTTCTTCTTCTTTCACTCTTTTAATATCAAGATAAACCGACCATTTATAATTAGTCATCAACTAATTAATTCATCATATCTCAATAATAACTTTATCAAAAGAGCTATATATTAAAGACTAATTGGTTGGGGCCACGGACGTCTAATTGAAGATTACTTGGTAGCCGACGCACCGGCAGCCCCCACCAAACCGAATCAACTATATACAAAATAAACGACCATCTTATTTCCCTTGCACAATGCACAGTGCAATCTAAGTGCATAACAAGGAAAAGTATTTATGGTCAATTTTCCCTTCATTCCATTTCATCAAATCCAACTTTTATTTTTATTTTTTATCTTTTTTTATTAACATCATCTCTTAACAAAGATGGTAGTGTAGGTTCCAACAGATCTTTACAATTCATCAGAAGCAGGTCCCAGCAGTCCTATCGTAAAAGTTATAACTTATAATACTTCCCAAAAAAAAAAAAAGAAAAAACCCCACCTTTTTTTAAGCTGGCACCATTTTGGGTGGGGCTGACGGAGTCAGAAATTTATTTGTGTGGGGCAATATAGTAGTAAAAAAAAATTTATGGGAGCCAATGTATAAAGTTTTTTAAAATTTTGGAATTTAAATTTCACTACGAACGAGGGATCTCTCTACACTTTACAATTTAATATGCAAATGTGAGATTTTATTTATCAAATGTATTTTCAGAACTAGCCATTAGATTATTGGAAAGATTAAATTTATTCATTCCCAATAAATTTGTTGTTTTTGTTCATATTTTCATTTTGTGGACAAAGATGCCCTTGAACGAGTTTAATTATCATGTAAAATTGAAAATTAACAGGAAAAGGAGGGAGAAAATAGATCTTGACTCTCGAGAGACATAGAAACATGGAGAAAAAAATTGGAAGACAGATAAAGTTACAGAGAGAAAATTAGAAGTTATTAGAAAATCGAAGGAGAGAGAAAGTTGCAAGTTAGAGATAAAAAGTTACGGAGAAAATTGGAAGAGAGAAGGTCGGTGATAACAAAACTTGATTGATTTCCAATAATTTTACACACAAATTTTATATTTTAACGTGCGTGTAAGCACGTATGGTATTTTAACATATAAACATGTTGAAATTTTAACATGTACGTAAACATAATTTATAGGAAAATTCATATCGAGTGGTAGAAGGTAATAAGTTTAGTAAACTTATTAGGATCCGGCAAAAGTGAATATTCCCGTAAATTTAAAACTAAAGTAGTTAAGTAGGGAGTAAACTCTACTCTTTCCTCCTAAAGAGCACTGTGTTTTTTTTTTTTTTTTCCGGAGACGTACAATATGAAGTTAGTTTAGTGGTAAACCCCTTCCACCCTATCTTAAGAGATTGTGAGTTCGAATCATGTCTCACTCTATTTGTACAGGATGAAAACGGTGGAACTTTGGAAACCCTAGGTGAGCTTAACACCAACAAATTAGATTATACGTTTAATTAAATAAGAAAAAAATGATGATGAATTGCTGGTAATTACCAAAGCATCCTAGAACCGAAGGACAGAAGAAACAATAAAAAGTACCACATTATTTTGAAACTTTTTATGTCGATATATATTGTTATTTATTTATTTATATATAACAGTTTAAAAGAAAGTACAAAAGCCTCAAAATCTCACAGCTTATCTGTAGATTATACTTTTGTAGCAGCAAAATTACAACTACACAGTACACAAAAGGGGCACATGGCGAGCAGAAGGGAGGGGCTAAACCAACTTTGCCCCTAAGCCCTCCAAGTTTTTACATGACAGAGCAGGCATTAGGGTTCTCATCACTGAACATCTGTGGAGCGTATGGACTGAGCATTTGTGGAGGGTATGAACTCCACATCTGCGGCTGTGGAGGGTATGGATTCATCTCCATAGCAATACCGTAAATTGCTGGGTAGTGATTATATTCATTTATCTTCAACTCCACCACTTTTGCCTCTTCTGTTGTTGCTTCTGCTGATGGTTTTGCTACTTCACCACCACCTTCTTTTTTCTCTTCTTCAATGGCTTTGTTCTCTTTCTCTTTCTCACCACCTTCTTCTGATCCCTTTTTCTGTTCCTCTTTATTTGCCTCTTCTGCTTTCTCTTCTTTCTTCTCTGGTTCTTGCTTCACTATCACTCCATGCTTCCCGGTTCTCTTGTACACGTATTCAACCAATTTTGGTGGATCAAACGCACCCTTCACTGTTACTTCTGAGCTCTTTAGATCTGATTCCGCCGATTCCACCCCTAATTTATATTTTTAATTAACAAAATTTAATTAAGATTTGGGGTTGGTGGGATTTCATTTTGAAATATTGATCAATTATTGCGGAATCTTAATAACGATTTGAATAATTCGATAAAGTATTTGAGAGAATTATTAAACTCTTTTGAGAGAGATTCAAAAGGTGAAACAATTTTTTTCTATTTTTCTAAAATTAAAATTAAAAGAGGAGTAAAACCGTTTATCAAAATAAAAAGTTAAAGCTGAACAGAACTGGAAATCAGAATTGCATGAACCGACAACAAAGAAGAAAAAAGAAGAAGAAAATGAACAAACCTTTCATTCTCAGTATGCGTTTCTTGATCTCCTGAGCACAAGCTTCGCAATGCATGTGAACTTTTAACACCACTGTAATCACTTGAGGCTGCAAAATTAAATTAAACAAAAGGATCCATATCAATCACCAACATCAAATATTAATAGAATTATAAAAAGTGAAATATGTGGAGTTAAAAGTTAAGAGACCACTTCTTTCTTCTCTTCAGGTTTGGGTGTCTCTTTCTCTTCAGGCTTCTTCTTCTCCTCCTCAGAAGGTGGTTTAGGGATCGGAGAGAGAAGCTCAACTTGCCTGTGACTCTTCCTCTGAACTCTATCCAACACCTTCAAAGGATCAGCTTTTTCTCCTTTCACAACCACCTTGTGAGTTTTGCAATCAGTTATTACATCTTCAACCCCTGTAAAAAAAATTTATAAAAAAAAAAAAAAAAAAAAAAAACAGAGACTTAATTATATCACTCACTCACTCACTCACTCACTCAAATCTCGACATGGGAAATCAGTAAAAAAATAAAAAATTATTGTCTACCTGGAAAACCTTTGAGGCAGCGGCGGACTTTGCGAGCACAACCCTCACAATGCATGTAAACTTTCAAGATGATTTCTTGCGGCGGAGGAGGAGGAGGAGGAGCTGGTTCTTCTTTTGTCTCTTTTGCTTCCTTTGATTCCTCTGGAGCTTCTTTCTTCTTCTCTTCAGCTGGTTTCGTTTCTTGTTTCTTCTCTTCCTCTGCTTTCTTTGCTTCTTCTGGTTTCTTCTCCTCCTCCATTTTCTTCTCCTCTGCTGCTGCTACTTGTTTCTTCTCTTCCTGTATAAACAACACACAATAATCAAAAGATTCAAAACAAGAAACTTTTTGAAAATATACAAAAAAAATAAAAATTGTAATTGAGATGATGGGATTATCAGGAGTCAGGACCTCCCCCATTAGTTTGGTCTGGATTCAAAGTACAGAGACTGTTTTGAGGAGATAAGCTTTGAAGTTCTTCTCTCTTTCTGTGAAGAGGCTAGCTTTCTTCTGTTTTTCTTTTTTTTATCTCTCTTTCTTTTGTATAATTTTTTTTTTGGGGGGTTACGGCCGCAGTGTGCTCTGGACCATTAGATCTGAAAGTTAAAAAAAAAAACTCTATAGTCCATTTATCTTCATCATCACCATTCACATTAAAGGGCACGTGCAATCAACGAAGGATGTACTTAGGACAAATCACAAATGGTGCCCAGAGCTTACATGCTTCTTGGGGCATTTCTGGAATTTTACTCAGTCTTCATTTTCCAGTTACTACGTAACTCCAGAGTATATATAAAAAAATATATATATTACTCGGTACAAAACTACAAATCAATCATGCTTCTTGTGACGGGTATATATATATATATATATATCTATTTCATCTCAGTGAGTTTTGCATGAAAGCCGAATGCGCGCAGTTTATCATATAAATGTATAAAACATGATAAAAGAAGTTGAAATTATCATATGAAATGTATGAATTCAATTTCAGTTAAACATCCATTCCACCTTTTTTTTTTTTTTTTTTGTTTATTACTAATTGATTATATATATATCATCATTCACAACATATATAAGAATTAATTTAATTGGAATTTGATATTAGATTTCTAGTTCAACCTTACCAAATTGAATAATACTTGGGTACCGACCAGTTAGGGGTCGTTTGTTTTTTCCACTTAAGACTTAATGGGTATGAATTGAACTCATTAAGTTGTTTTGTTTGTTTTTTTAAGTGGTCAAACAACTTAAAAATATCAAAAAATAACTTTTTTTTTAAAAAAAAAGTAAGAAACCCTGACTTTTAACTTAATTTCAAATCACTGAATTATAATTAAAATATTTTCTTCCAAGTCTATCCTCCAAAAAAAAAAAAAATTTTCTAAATTTATCCTAATTTAATATGGTGTAGAATTCTTTCTTTTAACGTATTTCTTATTTTAAAAGGCTTTTATAAAATTTTTAAAAAAAAATTAAAAAAAAAAAAAGAAAACCTAATCACTTCTCATATTGAAATCTTTCTGGGATTAAACAATTGAATTTCTCTCCTACCAAATCCTGGCAAAAACTCTTTAATTTGTTATGATTGTCATAGTTGTAGTTATATAATTTATCAAATATTATTTTTGTGGTTGCATTCGATATTGAGTAGATTTCGTGGCTAGAAGAAGTTATAGAATAATTGTTTATATATATATATATGCATGTGTGTGTGTGTGTGTGTGTGTGTGTGTACCGGTGTATATAATTTAAGGACCTATTTCAAAAAAAAAAAAAAAAATGGTTTATGGTTGCATATGATCCAGGAAACAATATATATATATATATATATATATGTTTTTAGAATTATGTACTGGATATTTGGACAATATGTAAAATTGAATTTGAATCTTTTTTATTTTTATTTTATTTTTACAATAAATTGAACTTAAACTTTGTTTGCAGAATAACATGCAAAATTATATTACTGGATGAATTTTTTATTTTGTTAAATTAAACTTTGTTTGCAGAAGAACATGTAAAATCTTATAAAAAAAAAATGTTGACAGTACATTCAGACGTGAGAAAAAAAAAAAAAAACATGTCATTCAGATTCAGGTTTCAGTCATTATTCAGTCTTCAATAAAATTCAGGACTATTCAGTATCCAAAATACTAGCTCTACCAATGAGAGTGTAGCATGTGGCCTTTTTTCTTTTACTTCTTATATTTATCTCACAAATTAGGCCACGTGTTATACTCCCATTGAAGGGGTCAGTATTTTGAGTACCGATCGATCAGTACCCAAATGTCCCCTGAGTTTAGGCCTAATTATACACATATGGATTTTTTTCCCAAATATTACACAAACATCCCCTACCGTCAGTTGATTTCTATCCAAACTAACTGTTGACAAATTTTTAGTATTAAAAGTCCAAAATACCCTTAGTTATTTATTTATACTTTATTTTGTTCCCCTTGAAATAAAATAAATTATATAAAAATGTAAATAAAAAACTTTTAATTATATTTTTTTCAAACAAATTTTAAAAGACAAAAATATATAAAACAAAAAAAATTGAAAAAGGAATAAAGGAAAATTTTTAAGAAAAGAAATAAAGAACAAATCTCAAATACGCCATTACTGGGACTTGGATCCACAATCATGTAAAATAAAACTAGATTTTAAGTTTTGATATTAAAATACAATCATTATTGATGATTGAAAATTGAATATAATTGTGGAATCCCATTTATTGTTAAAAATCTTGTGGCTTGAATGAAATCCTATTGATGAATAATGATTGAAAATTGAATATAATTGTGGTTTGTTGGTTTATGAATCATCAATAATGATTGTATTTTAATGTTAAACTTAAAATCTAGTTTTGTTATTCATGATTGTGGATCCAAGTCTCATCAATGACGTATTTGAGATCGATCTGTTCTCCATTTCTTTTCTTAAAAATTTTCTTTTATTCTTTTTTCTAATATTTTTAAAGTCTTTTATATATATATATATATATATATATATATATATATATTTGTCTTTTAAAATTTGTTTGAAAAAAATATAATTAAAGTTTTTTGTTTGCATTTTTATATAATTTATTTTATTATAAGGGGAACAAAATAAAGTATAAATTAGTAACTAAGGGTATTTTAGACTTTTAATACTTAAAATCTGGTCAACGGTTAGTTTGGATAGAAGTCAACTAACGGTAGGGGATGTTTGTGTAATATTTGGTACAAAGTCTACATGCGTGTAATTAGGCCTAAACTCGGGGCTGTTTGTGTAATTTCTCCATATATAAATATATAATCATTTCATTTATTTACATGAAAAAAAATTAAATCGGTTGACTGGGATTTGACTAAAAGTACAATTAAGCCTAGGTCAAAGTATGCTAATTATAGCCTTATAGGGTTTAACACTCCACGTGAGCGCCACTTCAACAGCGAATAGCATTGCAGCCGTTTAAATGAATCTGCGGACACGTGGCATGCACAGACGGACAGCCAACTAGACATAAGCAACACACGCGCCCATCGCAGGCAAAACGGTGCGTACTTGTAGAGCTGTGCAGGGTTCTGATTAAACCACCCGCGGTCAACTAGCTAGCTCACTGCTGCAATATGATTAGGGCAACACATCTTCATCATCTATGACTTGCATCCTGAACTATCACTGGTCACACAAATTTCCTGGTGAGTCATATCCAAGCTAGTGGTCCGTTACTGGCATACTGCACAAATTAGCAGAATTTTTAATGTTAAGAATTAAATGTGGAATATATATATACTGTATATAGTCAGTGACCTGTTTAAATTCATTAACCTGGGTGTTTGCATTTATTATATAATTAAACCATAATCTACACTTACTTTAAAAAATCTTTCAATAGCTCCGATGTAAAAGTAGTTTACATACCAATAATCGTTGACATGACAACAATGTCAAGAGACTTACTTCCTATGTAGCATAAAAATATACTTGATAGACAATCAACTCAAAATTTCGTCTCTAATACTTCTGTCTAAAACACATTTTTTTAATGACTTGTTCATTTGTTTTCATATTTTATTTTATTTTATTTCCTTACCAAAAATAGATGAAAAATTAATGTTAGTTTTAAATACTTATTGAGTCAACCGAAAAAATAGTTGTGCAATAGATCGTTTGAAAGTAGACGGTCATGTTATCAATGTCTAATATTTTTTTTACCATGTCAGCTTGAGGTTGAATATGTTTAGCTGAATTGGATATACATTTTTTAATAGACTATCTATTTAGAGCATCCCTAATGCAAGAGTGGCTTGTGAAACAAAAAGATGTCACATAAGATAAATAGATAGTCTATTATTAAAATACTCTTTTTTTCCAAGTTTTTTAATGGTGAAGATCCATTTTTTTTTTTTTTTTTTTTTAAGTTTGTTTTATTAAAATTAAATATAAAAAAATGATGAAATGATGAAAATACCGTTTCAGCAGTTAAGTTTGACAAAGTTTAAATAATATTAGAGGAAGTTAATGTCATTTTTCAAAAAAGTTTTTTCTGCCTGTAAATTTAGTGTATAAAATTTTATTTTGTAAATTTTAGAGCAACAAATTTCATTTCATGTGTAAAATTCCATTTGCGATTTTTAACATATAAAATTCCATCTTCTTAAAAATTAAATAAAAAAAAGTTGGAGGAAAGTATAAAAATACCCTTATAGAGTAGTTAAGGCCCCGTCCTGTAGCTGTTTTTCAGTCCGTTTTCGTTTTTATTTTCCAAAAACGATTTCAAATTCACGTTCGTTAACCGTTTTTCATTTTTTTTTTTCAAAAAACAAAAAACAAAATGAAAAACAAAACCAGTCTTAACAGTGAAATATTTGAAAAACACAAAATACTTGTTTTATTTGTTTTTGTTTTTGTTTTTCAAAAAAATTAACATTTTTTTTCTTTTATCTCTTGAACCAGAGTTCTTCTTCTTTACACTACTTCACCTCTACTTCTCTTCCCATCTTCATCTTCTTCTTCATCTTCTTTCTTCCTTCAATTACTGCTCTTCCTCCTCCTTCAGGCCCGCCAATCGTTGCTCGTCGCTCGTCGCCGCCGATCTGCTCTTCTTCTTCAACTTGTCTTCAGCTTGTCTTCTTCTTCTTCTTCTTCTTCTTCTTCTTCTTCTTTTCTTCTTCTCCGATTTGGTTCTCTTCTTCCTTTTTTTTCTTCTTTTCTATTTTCTATTGTATTTTTTTTACTGTTATTTAATATTATTAAAGTGAATATTTATTTATAATTTAAGAGTTTAGTTTTGATAATTGATTTTTTGATATGTTTTTTTTTTTTTTTGAAGTAATTTGTGAAGTGTTTACTTTTGTTTAATTTATAAATTACAATACAAAAATTATATTGGTTAATTATATAATCAATTTGTTTATAATTGTTATAATATTAAACAAAATGTAAAAAATTGATATTTCAATTTTTGATATTTTCGGATAACCTACTAGACGTGTTTTTCCCGTTTTCATTTTCAAAATACAGATTTCAGTATATGCTGCCCGACGCGTTTTTGGATATCGAAACTGAAACCAAAAACACTGTTTTCGTTTTTATTTTTCTTTTCAAAAAACAGTCAATGAAAAACGCTTACAGGACGGCCCCTAAGTTTGATCAAGTTTAACTAACTTCAGAATAGATCAATTTCATTTTTCAAAAACATTGATTCTGCCCATAAAAAATTATACATCTTGTAGGTTATGTATAGTTACATTTTTATTTTTATTTTATTTATTTTTTATTTTATTTATTTATTTTTATTTTTTTTAAGAAAGACTGATACATTAACACGAAGAAAAGGCACTACAAAGGCTATTATACAACCAGGAAACTCTCCTTTCTACAGGAGACAGCCAAAGAGGCTAGATTGTGAGCCAGCTTGTTTCCTACTCTTGAAATAGCTTGGCATTTACAGTCACCAACCTCTTTAAGTAAGGCCTTGATTTCTTTGACTATGAAGATTACATTGCTATTAACACCTTCAGAGGAGTTAATACTTTGAACAACATTGGTAGCATCAACTTCAGCAATCTTCACAGCTAAATTGTGATGTTTTGCAAGAAGCAAGCCTTCTCTTAAAGCCAAAAATTCGCCCACTTCTGCAGTAAAAGAACCATGTAATGGCTTTGAGACAGCCGCAATTACAGAACCTTCATGGTCTCGGATGACAGCCCCCACACCAACAAAAGAAAGACCTTCACGAATAGCCACATCAGAATTAAGTATAAGAGCACCAATAGGGGGAGGATACCAACCTGATTTGGGGGGCACCTTTGGAGGCTGGCTGACTGAAGACATCACTTGTTGGGTCCCCTGGAATTCCCTCAAGAAACAAACAGCCCACTCCACCAAGTCAGCAGCATCCTTAGTCTTTCCTTTAATATTTGCAATGTTATAGTTCCACCAAATGCACCATAAAATCATGCACAAACAATTCAAATCTGAACGATTAATACTAGGCAAGATTCCACACAAAACATCCATAGAAGAGAGACCATAAAAGGAATTAATTAAAGATATAAAGGAAGTTTGGTTCCAGACCTGCCTGGCTTTCTTACACCAAAACAACGCATGTTCTACAGTCTCAGTGTCTGCACCACACAGAACGCATCTGGGATCTTTCATCACACTCCGCCTGACAAGATTGGCCATAGATGGTAAGACATTCAAGCAGGCCCTCTAGACAAAAATTTTTATTTTGGGTGGGATGTTCAAGGACCATAGTGTCTTCCACCATTTTTGGGTTATGGAGGGAATAGAGGAAGAAGCATAGAAATTATCCCGCAATGCCAACCAATAGCCACTTTTAACAAGATACTTACCTTTCTTGTCATAATGCCAGATCAGACAATCATGACCCCCACTCGAACTAATAGGTATGGAATTAATGATTTCCCTATCCTCTGGAAAAAAGTGTCTCTGAATCAAATTATTGTCCCAGCATCTCAAATCACGATTAATTAAGTTGCAAACACGAAGAGAACTATCAGTACAACGAGAAATAGGCTTGAAGGATAACAGACGAGGGAGCTAAGGATCTTCAAACACTTTAATATTTTCACCTGATCCGACTTGCCACTGAATCCCTTTGAGGATAAGTTCTCTACCCCACAGGATACTACGCCATATGTAAGAGCAACCAGGCCTAAGCGGAACTTGTAGAAAGCTGCTACTCTTAAAATACTTGGCTTTCAAAATGTCGCCGACCAAGGAGGTATGGGTTCCAACAAGTCGCCAAGCCTGTTTTGCCAACAGTGCTTGGTTGAAGGCTAAAAGATCTCTGAATCCCAAACCCCCAAGAGATTTCGGAAGGCACATGGTACTCCATTTTACCCAACTTATTTTACGCTTCCCATCCATCGTACCCCACCAGAATCTAGAAATCATGGAATTCAGAACCTTACACAAATCATTCGGAATTCGGAAGACACTCATAAAATAGTTCGGAATTGACTGTGCCACTGCTTTGATGAGAACCTCTTTTCCCCCTAGTAAAAATAAATTCCCTTTCCAGCTGCGGACCTTTTTCCAGACCCTATCTTTGATTTCTTGGAACGTTTTCTTTTTGTTTCTTCCTACAAGAGTGGGAAGTCCTAGATAACGATCATGGGTGTGACTGTCTAAGATAATCAATAAGTCCTGGATAGCCCTTCTCTGCTCCACTGCCACATTTGGACTAAAGGTAATACTAGACTTTTGTAAGTTGATTTGTTGGCCTGAGGCCTTTTCATACTTCCTTAGAATCTCTCTAATTTCCAAACCACTCTCAATGGAAGCTTTGCTAAACAGGATACTATCATCTGAGAAAAATAAATGGCTAACAAGTGGGCTACCCCTACAACACCAAATCCACCCATCTTCGGGGAAACTCCATTTTTTCCAAAACTGCCCGTAAGAATCTCCATTCCATCCTATCATATGCCTTACTCATATCCAGTTTTACAGCCATCAAACCCCTATTACCCTTCGATTTTCGGTTTATAGAATGCAAGACCTCAAATGAAGCTACAACATTATCAAATATTAGTCTGCCTGGAACGAAAGCCGACTAGTTAGAGGATATGAGTTCAGGCAAAATACCTTTCAACCTGTTCGCAGGGACTTTTGTGATGATCTTGTACACCACACTACAAAGACTTATTGGCCAAAAGTCCCTTAAAGTTTCTGGTTGCTTCTTTTTTGGGATTAGAACTATGTTTGGTTTATTGAAAGCTCTAATAGATTCTGTACCATTAAGAACCTGTAAGCAAACCTGAGTAATATCCTCTTCCACTATCGCCCAGAACTTTTGAAAAAATAGGGCATGGAATCCGTCTGGACCAGGGGCTTTCGTAGGCCCCAACTAGAATACAACAGTTTTTATTTCCTCCACCGTGAATGTTGCTGCTAAATAACCCCGCATTGTTTCATTCAGATTCTTATCTATGAGATCAGTAACAATCTTAATATCCATATTGCTGGGATTTGAGGAGGTGAAGATATCAAAGAAATACTTACAGGTTGTTCTGGCAATGTCTTCCTCATCTTCTATTCTTCTCCCTTCTTCGTTTATAATTATGGAAATAGTGTTTTTAGCTTTCCTGGCTGACGCTCGAGTATGAAAAAACCTAGTATTGCGATCCCCTGCTACTAACCAATCCGCTCTACTGCGCCGACGCCAGTAAAGTTCCTCTTTTGCCAACAATCCCCCAATATCTCTTTCCACTCTTGTTATTTCCGACATTACTCCTATTTCGTTGCTTCGTCTGTACAGAGCTTCCAATTCTTCCTGCTTTGCATTTATTTTCTTCTTTAGGGAGCCAAATTTTTCCATACTCCAGGCCTTGAGTTTCGTAGCACATCTGCTCAGTTTAATCCTGAGATCATTAATAGATTGAGCTTGACCCCTCTCTTTCCACACTGAATCAACCACTGTGGCACACTCCTCATCCTTGAGCCAAAAGGGCTCAAATTTAAAACCCTTCTCTTGTTTGGTCTCTGCTCTAGTGTTTACATCAAAGGATAAAATAATAGGACGATGATCTGAGAAATTGAAACCTAAATTCTGCACTTTATGGATCACAAACATACTACACCATTGATGATCAGCCATAAATCTATCCAATCTTTCTTGAATATTTTCATTCCCATTTCTTTTGTTATTCCATGTAAATTTTGGTCCAGCAAACCCCAAATCAATTAGACCACAATCATCAACTGCTTGTTGAAAATTGAAGATTTCTGCTACAGATTTGACAGGACCCCCTAATTTTTCGTTCGAAGACAATACTTCATTCAGATCACCCCCACAAACCCATGGCAAATTGTCAACGTCCCTAAGCCGTCATAAAAGATCCCAAGAGGCTTTCCTGAGAGAAGAATTAGGATTACCATAAAACCCAGAGAAACGCCACACCATACCACATTCCATTCTTATACGAGCGTCAATATAACCCTGAGACATTGATAAGATGGTTATATCCCAATCACTTTTCCAAAACAAAAGGAGTCCCCCACTTCTCCCTCTATAATAAACCTGTATTCCCCCATCAAAGCCTAACTGATCCCTTATCTTATCCACACCATTGTGTAGTTTCGTCTCACATAGGAAAAGCAAAATTAGGGAGTGTTTCCTAACCACCCTTTTCAGGGCATTGAATGTACGAGGGTTCCCCAGCCCCCGTACATTCCAGCATAAGATACTCATTGTTCCCGGCGGGCTTGGGTCCCAAGCTCCGCCGATGGATATAAGGGTTCTTCGAACTCTGTTTCCTTCATCTTCTTGAATTCTGGTATTACCACTGGAGTTATAAAGGACACATTTCTCTTTCCCCCATTATCTATATCAGACCTGTGGGAATTCTCAGATAACTCGTGCCCAGGTACCTCTCTAACATTTGATACCTCATCGCCATATGAAGGAGAAACATTATAAAAAGAAAGCTAGATAGGTGACAATTGCTTACTGTGGCCTTGCTCTGAGTCTAGGTACTTCGTTCTTGCAATTCGTTTCCATTTCCTTATTCCTGGTTTGCTAGAATTACCCTGATTCTCAGATACGTCAACTTGAGACACTGTTGCTACAGGGTTTATTTCTCTAGCTTCAACTATCTCCATGTCTCTTTCTTCTTCAAACCCATGAATCTCGCCTGTCCCATTACCTCTTTCATACTCCTCCCTTGTTGTTAAGACTGGTATCAGCTCTGTCATCAGTTTCTTTGGGTTTACAGAATCATTGCTATTGTGACCACTAATTTTGTTAGATCCTGAATTCCTCTCATTCTGATTTTCTGACGGGTTTGGAGTAGGAGCAGTACCTGATCCATTGCTGTCATTTTTCTGGATTCTGGCTTTTGACTGTTCTACTGTAGCCGCTCTAAGCCACGAACCATATTTAGTGGTTTCCCCTTCAAGAGCTCCAAGTCTTGCTTCATCATCAGGACAATCTCTCAAACCATGGCCTATGATCCCACACGCGTAACAAAACTCTGGGAGCCTCTCATACAGTAGTATCGCTGTAATGACCTCCCCTGTATTTACTTCTTATAATTATTATATCTTTCAAATTAATGTTTAATGGTATAATAAAGCTATAAAAATGTTGAAGAAAACAATAAAATAAGTATTTGTTATTTTATACCACCACCGAATGTGGCCTATTGGTAAATGGCATTCATTCAAACGGTCAATGTCACAGATTTTAGTCATTGCACAATAGGTGGTGTTTATGGCAATTATTAAAATAACCCTATAATTTGCCTTATTCTCCAACATTCTCTACTAGTTTTAGAATTATCCCAAATCCCCCTATAAATTGTTTTCTCCAAAATCCCCTTGCCATTAAAACAAATCCCCAAAATAAACCTACCGTTAGGAATTCCATTAAAGACGTAAGGGTAAATAGGAAAATTCATAAAAAAATAAAATTAAATTAAAAACTTAAATTAAAAACCATTTAACAAATTTTAAATTTGTTTAAAAAAAAAATCAAATTCTTTTTCTTTCTTTCTTCTTATCGTCTTCTCTCTCGGGCGATGACAACTACGACAGTCTCCTCTACTGCAATCTTCAATTGTTTTAAACACCACAACCATCTTCTTTTTCTTCTTCGGTATCTATCACAGTCTTCTCTCTTCAGCGACACCGATCTCCTCACTGGCCAAAGGTTGGGGTGGCTTTTGGTGCGGGTTTGATTTATGATGGAGTTATTGATGGTTGGTTGGTGTTGGTCATATGGGTGTTGGCATGGTTTTTTTTTTTTTTTTTTTCAATTTCTTGTGATGTTTTTCAATTTTGTTTTTAGATTATGGTGTAGGTATCGGTGTTGATTGTGGACGGTCGTGTGGTATGAGGATGGTTTGGATTAGGGTTGGATGGTGGGAGGGTTCTTGATTGATGGTGGGGGTGTGTTTGTGTGGGTTTTAGTTTGTGGAAAGTTGATGATGATAATGTTTTTGATGGTTCAATTTTCTATGTTTGATTTTGGTTTCTATTGCGGGTTTGTGTTTGGGATCAGGATCCCTACCTATCCTTTTTTTTCCTTAGCAGATTTTGACACATAAGCATAAAAGAAAATACATAGTCAAGATTTGTTGTGGGAGTAGTTATCTCTCGTTATGGGAGTAGATATCTGAACCGCACATGTATTGTTTGATCTCAGCAGGTCCCGACAGTCCTATTGTAATAGTTTTAAAAAAAAAATCATTTAATAAAAAACTAATATGTTAAACTAGAGTTTTTATTTTTTATTTTTTTATATTTTATTTTAATAATATCTCTTGTTTTATTAAGTCAAATAGAGAATTCAGGTTCGGGACTTATCATCATCCAAAAAAAAAGTATGATAGAATTTGCTAATTACAAAAAGTGTCTGTAATAATTAAGCAATATATGACAAAATAGGTATCTGGATTTTCAAAGGGTCGGCAATAATGCGTTTAAATGGGACACCAAGGGAATTATACCGAAGAGAAATCGTCGATTCTGATTCATACAATCACTTAAAGATGTGTTTGTGTGACTAAGCGACATGACTTTTTTGAAGCTTTTTGCTATTGGTAGGATTTGAGCCACTGACTTGGTAGTTATTTGTCAAAACCCCAAGCTCATCCATCTACAAACTAAGTTACGTGATTAGTCACCACATTGTACCACCACATTTGCCATTGGTATTATTTAAATGGCTGTATTACTGCGGATTAGATAAAATTCTATAATTATATAAGCTTTAACTTTAGGAGATATATATATATATATATATATATATATATATATATAAAATTAAAAATCTTGATGTCGTATTTTTTCCAGCATAATAAAATCTATCCTAACAGCATTATAAAATCTTGATGTCGTATTTAAAGATAAGATATCTTATCTAATTACCTTTTTCAGTACAATTATTTTGAAGAAAACTGTTTCCTCATAGTAATTAATGTCGCAAAGGTGTGAGCTTATTGATTAGTTTTCATATATCTTATCAACATTTTTTTCATAATATATATATATATATATATATATATATATATATATCAGTATTTTTATTGTGAGTTCGTTTTGATATAAAATATATCAGGACGAAGAATGTGGACCATAGATTATGGAGAAGTTTTGACAAGTGCATATACTTTTAGTCAAAGTATGTAAATCTAATGGTCCACATTTTTCGTCATGATATATTTTATATCAGGATGAACTGACAATAGAAAAATTGTATATATATATATATGTTCAAGTCAGTTCACACTAATATAATTTCATCGGTGCGTTATATCAGTGCGTTGGATGTGGACCATTAAATTTACATACTTCACTCAAAGTGTATGCTCTTAGTGCGCACTGACCAGAACGGGACCGTATATATAATTCCGTTCTCATGCGGACACCCTGATATAATTTCATGAGGATATTGAATGTGAGCCACTAGCATACACACTTGAGTCAAAGCATGTAAACCTAGTGGCTCACATTCAATATCCTCATGAAGTTATATTAGGACGTCCTCATTTGAAAATTTATATATATATACATAGTTTTTCTATTGTCAGTTCGAACTGATATAAAATATATTAGTTTCTTGTACATGGGTTATTGGATTTAAAAGATGCTTTTACAAGTGCACGCAGTCAAGCTAAAGCATTTAAATCCAATGGTCAACATGTTCAAATAACTGATATATTTTATATTAATTCAAACAGATGATAGAAAAACTCTCTCTCTATCTCTATATATATATATAGGTACAGATATAGTAAAAAAAAAAAAAATTTGTTAGCACACTCGATGAATTAGTACACCCAACATAATTTTTTTAACGAAAAAAAAAAATTCAAAAAACTTAAATCTACATACTATAAGTATCCAATGAATTATCGAAAATAACCATGTAACATATTATTGAACTTATGATCCCTAAAAAAATTCAGATCAATGGTTTTTATTGAAGTCATTAGTTCATATTAAAATAAAGGACCTCTTATGAGAGAACCACTGTTGTCTCCAAACAAAGTATTTTTACATCAAATTTTCATTTAAATTTTATATTACAAATATATCATTAAGTGAATTTACCAATAACGGAAAAATAATTTTAGAGCAAATTGCAACCAACCTCCCTAAGGTTTGGTCTTTGACTATTGAAAACAATTTTATCATTAATTGACAATAACCTTCCCTACTGTTAGTTAAAATATGTTAAATCAAATCGTTGACCACTAGTTAAAGGGTACTTTGATACTTTAGTAAAAATTGTAACTAGTACAGTACACATCATGAAAATGTCTGAATTAAGTATAATTTTCAATTAAATTGTCTTATCCTTAAAAGAAAATATTTTATTAAAATTTTCATTAAAATAAATAAATGATCTGCATGTCCATCTTTTTAGATGGACAGTGGAGATCAAAAGAAATCAAAGAAAAAAAAATGTATTTTTGTGATTGAAAAAAAAAAAAAAAAAAATTAGTCTTTCAAAAAAAAAAAAAAAAAAATGTAGATGGGTGGAGATCCATCTCCACCGTCCATTCTCCACCATATATCCATCTCAGTATAAATCTATTTGTTTTGTTAGTTAAATTATTCTAATCTGAAATCTTTATATGTTTGGAAAAATTGAGAATCATTTTGAAATTCGCAAAGAAAGGAAAGAAATGCACAAACTAGATTGACGACAAGTAGATAACTCAACCATTTGTTTTGTTTTGTTTTACCTTTAAAAACAATATCTATCTGATCTAGATTTGACTTTATTCCTTATTCTTTGTTCCTGGATTTGGAGGTTTTGTAAACTTGAGAAGCCCATCATCAGCTATGGAGATATGGAGATCCAATCCGGATCTTTGATCGGATCTCTCCAATTTTTTTCCCATTTTCCATTTTTTTATTCTTCAAATTTATTTTTTTTGTTTTTCTTATGGATCTCCATCGTCCATTGTAGAGATGAATGGTGGAGATCCCCACTTTTTATTTTAAAATTCTTTTGTTTTTTTAAAGAAAAAAAAATAGAAAATAGACTTTTAAAAAAAATAGAAAATAGAAAAACAAAATTTTTAATTTCTTAAAATTCAGAATTGTAGGGGTATTTTGGTCCATTTAACAGTCAAACTTGGTAATGGTTAAGTTTTACTAACAACAGGTGATTGTCAATTAATGATAAATTTTTATTTTTTATTTTTATTTTTATTTTTTAACAATTTTTATTAATAGAAGAGGGCAAGGCGCCCAGAACACCAAACAAACAGCAAACAAGTCAAAACAACACAAGAAAAAGAAACACAAGAAACCCCAGAAACCCAGAAAACAGGCAACATCAGACCAACCCCCCACCCCACCCCCCAATAAAAACAGTGCACCCAAAAAAACGAAAACAGAGCACCCCAACCAGCCCCAACCAAATTGCCTCAGACTCCCCTTTGAACAATGCATGTCTCCTCGAGCACTAGACCCCATTTTAGCTAAGGTATCCGCAAACGAGTTAAAAATCCTAGAGTCATAGACGACCTCCATCCCACCCCACGAATCCATGTTGCACCTTATATCGTACACTGTATTAACATGATTTAAGCTGCCGAAATCATCCTTGTTAATCCATGATACAGCCACCTTCGAGTTGCTCACAATAGAAATGAATCAACCATTGAGTTTATGATTGTCAAAAAGTAAACCTTAAGGAGGTTGGCTGCAATTTGTTAGGAAGTTTAACTTACATATATTGTATATTACCTTTTCTATTGTATAGCCTATCATATAGCTAGTTGTTTTATTTCGTTTGTAATTGCTCTCCTGACTTGTAGGAGTTGTAAGTATGTTTTCTGTACAAATACCTGATTGTGTATCAATAACAATTACATTAGTCAATTCTATATTCATCTTTTCATGGTATCAGAGCGAAATTAAGATCCTCATTCATCACTGCACTTTCATCTTCCGTGTAGTATCTAATTCCTTTCAGTCATCATGGCCATTGACGAAATACCACCAACATCTTCTGTCCTTGGCAAAGAAATAGCCGATCCTACCACATCTGCAGATTCTTCAAGAATGAATATTTCAAACCCCTATTTTACTCATCATTCAGATCATCCAGGATTGGTTTTGATTTCCAAACCTTTGAATGGAGACAATTATTCAACTTGGAAAAGGGCAATGACTCTGGCCTTGAATTCCAAAAACAAACTAGGATTTATTGATGGTTCAATCACTGCTCCTCCAAAAACATCAGATCCTGATGGATATGCAGCCTGGTCTCGCTGCAATGATATGGTCCATTCTTGGCTTATCAACACTCTCATTCCAGAGATTTCAGACAGTGTTATTTATTACTCTATCGCTAATGAAGTATGGGAAGATCTTCGTGAGCGATTTTCTCAAAGCAACGCACCCCGTATCTTCGAGATCCAGCGAGATATCGCTTATCTTCGACAAGAACAATTATCTGTCTCTGTCTATTACACCAAATTGAAGGGCCTATGGGATGAATTAAGCTCCTACAATGATGCAGTAATTGGGGCGCAGCAAGACCAACAGAAGTTGATGCAGTTTCTAATGGGATTGAATGATTCTTATAGTGCTGTACGTGGACAAATTCTTCTCCTGAATCCTCTTCCTTCGGTTCGCCAAGCATATTCCTCTGTCTCCCAAGAAGAAAAGCAGCGTCTCCTGAGTTCAGCGCACACTGATTCAATTGGCAGCGCTGCTATGGCTGTTCGAAGCAACAACAGCAGCAGATTTGTTCACTCTACTGGTACAGGAAAGTCAGAACGCCCATATGGTTCCCAAGATTTCAAGTCACAGGAAAAACCATCAGAAAATTTCGGTGGAGGTCGTCGGTTTGATCAAGACAGGCGACATTCTGGTGTCGACAGCAGAGTTGGCTCTGGCAGAGGACGTCCTCATTGCACCCATTGTGGAAAATTGGGTCATTGGATCCAAACTTGTTATGAACTACATGGCTATTCGTCGGGTAACCAAAAAGGAAAGTTTCATTCCGGCACCAAACGTTTCCACAACAATACCGGACCTGCTGTTAACAATGTCTCTGAGGTTCCTTCTAAGGAAGATGACAATCACGTTGTTGGGATTTCAGAAAATCAATTGAAGCAGCTCTTGTCACTCCTTGACAACAAAAATGACGGGTCTAGTTCTCACGCAAATGCCGTGACCAAACCAGGTTTGTCTAAAGTCACTTCCCGCAATTGGATCATTGATAGCGGAGCAACGGATCACATTGCTTCATCTTCTACATTATTTTTTCGCAAAGATAAAAGTTGCTCTTTGCCTCCCGTATTATTGCCTAGCGGAGAAAAAGCACCTATTGTTACAAAGGGATCATTGCCTCTGAATTCCATCTATTATTTGCATGATGTGCTTTGTGTACCTACATTCAAAGTTGATTTACTGTCAGTTAGTCGTCTGACGAAAGGCCTGAATTGTTCAATAACATTTTTCCCTTATTGGTGTATTTTGCAGGATCTGGCTACGAGGAGGATGATTGGTTTGGGTAAACAACGTAATGGCCTTTATTATTTGGTGGCACTAGCGACGAAGAAATCCGTTACCACACAACAACCAGCCTGCAATCTCACCATCTCCTCCACTAATCTCTGGCATAACCGCTTGGGCCATGTCTCCTCTCCTCGTTTGAATTTTATTGCCAAGAATTTTTTGAATTTTTCTGTTCAGTTTAATAATGCTTGCCATATCTGTCCTTTGGCTAAGCAGAGTCGTTTACCTTTCAGTTCTAGTGTAATCTCTTCTGTAAAACCTTTTGAGATAATACACTGTGACATTTGGGGTCGTTATCGCCACCCTTCTCTTTCTGGTGCTTATTATTTTCTTACTGTTGTTGACGATTATTCACGTTTCACATGGATTTTTTTGATGCGACATAAAAATGAAGCACAATCACTTTTAAAACAATTTTTCAGTTATGTTTTCAAACAATTTGAGTCTCATATTAAAATTCTTCGAAGTGACAATGGTGGGGAATTTGTCTCCCTTCGTTCTTTTTTTCAAGATAATGGTGTCATCTTTCAGCATTCTTGTGTTTACACGCCTCAACAGAATGGGGTTGTGGAACGCAAGCACCGTCACATTTTACAGGTGGCTCGAGCTTTGAAATTTCAGGCTCACCTTCCTACCCAATTTTGGGGGGACTGTGCTCTCACTGCTGTGCACATAATTAATAGGCTACCTTCTCCAGTTCTCTCTTTCAAAACCCCTTTCGAACTTCTTTACTCCAAGCCTCCTTCTTTTTCTCATTTACGTGTCTTTGGTTGTTTGGCTTATGCTACAAACGTCCATCCTTCCCATAAATTTGATTATCGTTCCATCCCTTCCGTTTTTATTGGCTATCCTATCGGTCAGAAAGCTTACAAATTATTCGATTTGTCGACCAAAAAGGTTTTTACTAGCCGTGACGTCAAATTTCATGAAAATATTTTTCCCTTTTCCTCTGCCCAGCCCAGCTCTCCTCCGTCGTCCTCCTACAATAATTCTGGTCCGATCCCACTTGTAGCCCACGACATTCCTTACCCACACACATCCACGTCCACACTGCTCTCCCCACTTCCTTCTTCTCCGCTGGTCACTCCTTCCTTGAACCCAGACCCTCCCGTCAGTCATCCTCCTTCCCCACTTCACTCTTCTTCTACACCTGTTACCGCACCAGACCCCTCTACCCCTTCTCCCGCATCAGATACTTCTGTCCCTGTTCCTGCACCTGACCTCCCTGCCGTTGATCCCGCCCCAGCAGCTGTTCCTCTTCGTCGCTCCAGCCGTCATGCTGATCTGCCGGCCAAGCTCCGTGATTATGTTTGCTCCACCGTTTCCTCGACCTAATCATCCTCCTTGGTGCCTGGTCCAACGAAAGGTACTCAGTTTCCTCTTGCGAATTTTATTTCGTATCACAGATATACACCTGCATATCTTTCTTTTGTGGCTCAGGTCAGTGCTATCACCGAGCCTAGGTCTTATTCGGAGGCTGCTGTTCATCCGAAATGGCAGGAGGCGATGCATTCTGAATTGTTGGCTCTTCAGGCCAATGGCACTTGGTCGCTCACTCCGCTTCCGGCCGGTAAAACTCCTATTGGCTGCCGTTGGGTATATAAAATCAAGCATCGTTCTGATGGTTCAATTGAGCGGTACAAAGCCCGTTTAGTCGCCAAAGGGTTTACTCAGCTGGAGGGTGTTGATTATCAGGACACTTTTTCCCCTACTGCCAAAATCATCTCCGTTCGCTGTTTGCTCGCATTGGCTGCTGCTCGTGGTTGGTCCATTCATCAAATGGACGTCAACAATGCTTTTCTTCACGGCGACTTGGCTGAAGAAATATACATGTCTCCGCCGCCAGGGCTTCGGCGACAGGGGGAGGAACACTTAGTATGTCGCCTTCACAAGTCATTGTATGGTTTGAAACAAGCGTCTCGTCAATGGTTCGCCAAGTTTTCCAATGCCATTTGTTCCGATGGTTATACACAATCTCGGGCTGATTATTCTTTGTTCACCAAAAATAAAGGCAAGTCTTTTACTGCTCTCCTGATATATGTTGATGATATTCTGATAACTGGAAATGATCCTGTTAGTATTGCTGCAACTAAAAAGTTTCTACATAGTCATTTTCATCTCAAAGATCTTGGTGATTTAAAATACTTTCTTGGTATTGAGGTTTCAGCTTCTAAGAATGGTATTTTTATTTCTCAACGTAAGTATGCATTAGAAATTATTAAGGATGCAGGTTTATTAGGCGCAGCTCCTATTGATACTCCTATGGAACGGGGCTTGAAATTATCAGACAAGAGTGACTTACTTAAAGATTCGAGTCGGTATAGAAGGTTAGTTGGCCGACTAATCTACTTGACTGTTTCGAGGCCCGATGTAACATATGCTGTGCATGTCCTGAGTAGATTCATGCATCAACCCCGAAAACTTCATATGGAAGCAGCTCTTCGGGTTGTTCGATATCTAAAAGGTGCTCCTGGCAAGGGTTTATTTTTTTCTTCGAATAGTGATTTCAAATTGAGAGCATACTGTGATTCGGATTGGGCAGGTTGTCCACTCACTAGGAGATCTACTACAGGTTATTGTGTATTTCTTGGGCCTTCATTGATATCTTGGAGGTCAAAGCGACAGAAAACAGTCTCGCTTTCCTCTGCTGAGGCGGAATACCGAGCAATGGCAGGTGCTTGCTGTGAGTTGACATGGCTTCGGTATCTATTGAAAGACTTGGGACTCTTACATCATGAACCTGCTTTGCTTTATTGTGATAACAAAGCTGCTCTTCACATTGCAGCCAACCCAGTTTTTCATGAGCGAACTCGACACATCGAGATGGATTGCCATTACATTAGAGACAAGATTCAAGATGGTTACGTAACTACAAGACATGTAAATTCTGTCCATCAGCTAGCAGATGTTTTGACCAAACCCTTGGGTAAAGAAATTTTTGTTCCTATGGTTCACAAGTTGGGAGTGCAGGATATTCACTCTCCAACTTGAGGGGGAGTGTTAGGAAGTTTAACTTACATATATTGTATATTACCTTTTCTATTGTATAGCCTATCATATAGCTAGTTGTTTTATTTCGTTTGTAATTGCTCTCCTGACTTGTAGGAGTTGTAAGTATGTTTTCTGTACAAATACCTGATTGTGTATCAATAACAATTACATTAGTCAATTCTATATTCATCTTTTCACAATTTGCATCCACAATATTTACGCAACGAATAACTAAAGATAAACAAATAAATATTACAAATTAATTATCTACAAGTCATGAACAAAAGAAGTTTGCAATTTAATTATGCTTGATCACTTATTTGGACCACATATATATATATATATATTGATTATTATTATTATTATTATTTTAAGCTTTTAAATTATGGAAAATTTTAAATATATCAATCGTTTCTAACTCTTCTATTGTTATCAACTTTAGCAATGGTGTGACCAAAATTCACATTTTTATGTTTTTACTTTATCTTCCTCACTAGGTTAAAGCTCTTTTCTCTTTTCCTAAATCTTTCTATGCATTTTTCTCCATTTTTGCAACTAAGCTTTTTTTTTTAACCTTTTTTTTTTCCTTGTTATGATATGTTATTGTTTAGAGAGGGAGAAAATTAGAGAAAGTTTCATTTCCAGTAACTTTAAAAGTTAGAAAGAAAAAGCTTATATAGAGAAAAGGAAGAGAGAAAAGTTACTAAGAGAAATGGAGAAGAAAGAAAATTAGACGTTAGAGAGAGAAATTGACAAACTTGTCGTTTCAATTTCTAGAAAATTTACATTGGAGTGAAAAATTTCATTTGTAACTAGTGAGTAACATTCCATGTGTAAAATTCAACGTGTAAAATCTCAATTTCATGTATAAAATTCCTGTGTAAATTTTAGCATTATATATTTCATTTCATGTAAAATTCCATTTTGTAAATTGAAACGTGTAAAATTTCATTTCATGTGTAAGATACAACTTGTAAAATTCAAACTGTAAAATTGTTGGAAATCAAAATTGAGTTTCATTCTTTACCAATGACTCTCTCGAGTTTAATTCTTTACCAATGACTTTCTCTCTCTTCCAATTCTTTCAGAAATTCTCTATCTTCCATTTTTCATAGTAACTTTCTTTCTCTAACTTCCAACTTTCTCCCTCTTTCAATTTTATGTGTATCTTTCTTTCTCTTTTTTCCAACCTTCTCTCTCTTCCAATTCTCTTTATCTTTTTCTCTCTAATTTTCTTTCTTTTTCTATCTCGAGATCTACTTTCTTTTCTATTAAGGGCATTTTTGTCTACATAAAAGAACAATAAAATTATTGGGATTGGATAAATTAAACTTCCACATAATTGAAAGGAGATTTTTTGGATGAATGATAAGAAAATGAAATATATATATATCTATGAATTTTTTTTCGAAAGTTGTCCAGTTTATGTACTAATTTTTTCTAAAAATCGTAAGCTAAAACATTTAAAAAATGGAAAATGTAGGAAAAGTCAGAGAAAAATTCTACTTGTATTAGAAAAAATTTCAAAATATATTTCCTCAAGCATATCTCATTTTTTTTTTAACATTCATGCAAAAAAATTAATGAAGTTATGGATACTGGATAGTTTGAACATAAGATTAATTGTTTTCACCGGAGAAAACGGCCTCCATATACACAAGACATTTTTACGTGTGAAAATCTATTTTGATTAGTGCAAGTTGACATCAGGTATTCCACCATTAAATTAAGTTCAGCATCAGACCGAAATAGATAGGTAGCCGACCACATCAAATAAGGAAGCAATTTACTCACTAAACTGATTAAGAAAGATAGCGCCACCAAGCTTTATTTTTCTCAGCTCAGAAATTATTTTACTCAAATCTGTTCTAAGATGCCATCTACAGAAGGATATAAATCTCCTAATTAAACTGTTGAAGAGCTTTTTAAGGAAACAAATTTTGCGGTTTCGTTTTTCTCAGAAGTAGACAATTCCTCAATAATTTTAAATGTAAGTGAAGCTATTTTTATTTAATTTTTGCACAGAATTTACGTAACGTTGAGTTAGTTGGCTGAGTCGTTTTCCACTCCACGTTAATCGCTTTCTTGCCAATTGCCATACTATATATGGCCTGCAAGTGATCAATATTTATATGAAGTATGTGTATAATGACGCCTCATAAATCTTGCAAACTGTATATCCATTATCATAATTTCATTGTAGTATTTGGCTGGAGATAATCTACAACTAGAAAATGGCATGACGCATTTGAAGGATAAGGTGCGCACCATCTCAAGACATATAGGGGCAGTGATATGATTTTTTGTTGGATTATTATTATTGAAGCAAATTTGATTGGGACTTGGCAGTGCCTTTCCTAATAATCGTGAAAGGAGTTGTTTCCAATCTTGAATATGACCAATCTGTCACAATTCACAAACTCCATGATTTTACTTAATTGCCTTTTTGAACAATATCGTTTCATTGTTGGAATCTAGATCGAAATCTCTCATTTCTGGTACCTTTCGATATCGGTTAGCTTTCTTGTTTCTGGTAAACTTTCTGATGTGTGATGATGATATATGGATTTTATCTGCCGACCACATATACACACCACTTTTTGTTTGATCGATTACTAAACGTCGTGTAATATGTTCCACAATGTTATGCAATTATTATACAATGTTGTACAATTGAATATGGTAAGAAAAAACATACGAAATCCCCACAACTTAACAAGTTTTTCATTTAGAAATTATGACAATGACAATTACGGGTCACCAATATTGATGATTTGAATTTGATTATATGGTTGAGTTTGGTGAGATCAAGGATGGATATATAATATATATAGCAGATCGCTAGCTTTTCTAATGACAAATTAAGCTTTGAAGATGGTATAAAATCAAAATTTAAATTTCTGTTTATTTAAAAAAAATATCTATCAATAAATATTACATCTTCGTATAAGACTTGATAGCTTATCGTATCATAAATTAGAATGAACAAAAATAACAATAGGCAAAAGACAACCATCGTGCTTTTATTGCAGAATTAGGTAAGCAGTCTCTCTCATTATAGGGTCTACTTGTTCCAACCAAGGCCCACTTGGATGAGGCCCGTTAATGGAATCCGATTGCCTTCTCCATGTGATTTTGTCTATTAATCTTAATGTTTCTGGAGTTAAATGTTAAAAGTTAAACAAATCGATCTCCTTTGATGGTTTCTTTTGAGTCCACGTATGTGATGACATGTCACAATCTGGTGCTAAGTTACTGACACTGGCAAAAAAGTGACAGTGTGACACTTTCCGACATATAAATCCTGAAGGAAGATTTGAGAGTGTTGTAGAGTGATTTCACAGATGTGGCCTGCCAGATGATCAAATTAAAGCTTGTTGGGATGATTTGAGCCACTTAAACCAAATCAATAATTTAATTATCTTTTTCGAATAACATAAAGCAGAATACATGAAGAAGTATGTGGAAGTGAAACAACTTAAAAGAAGAAGATGATTAACAACTTTTTGTAGTGGACAAATGATCAGGCTTTGATAGGCCATCCGTATTGCTGCTAATGAGGTCATGTACCTTTGCCTATAAGCCCCATTTAAACAGAACATTCTTTTTCCCACAATTTTATTTATTTATTTCTTTATTTAAATAAAGAAGGAAAATAGTGGGTTATTGAAGTGGAACAGCAATTATAAAAAGAAAACATTTGGTTTACTTAAGATCATCAACATTTTGTTGTGCAAGTTAGTCGGTTCCTGGTGTCCGAGGCTTTATCAACATTAATTCATGCTGTTTAATTATCAAATGGGACATTGGAGTTAATATGTATTATATGGTAATTCTAATCATAGCTGCCACATCAACATGGAAATAGTCAAAGTAATCAAAAGTCAAAGACGTGTGATGACGTGTTAAAGTCAAACTACGCGGTTTGGGAAAAACCTTTGGTTTTCCTCATATATGGTTTCTCGAGATGGTTTCCTAGGATGAAACTTGGTGGACAAGGAAGCTTTACGAGATAGCGACACGTGTCGAAATAAGAGAGGTAAATCAGAATGAAGGTACACTAAGAGCATCTCCAATGCTACTATGGCTTGTGAAAAAAATAGTGGGCACGTAGGATAGATAGCCAATCAAGTAAAATTTTCATCTCCAATGCAGTTGTGGTCTTTCATCCTCAAGCTGATGTGGCAAAAAAAATTTAGACACTGTGAAGGGGACTGTCTGAAATCAGTGGTTCTATTGGACAGCCATGTTTTTGTTTAGTCAACAACCACGATGCTCGCACCTGCTTTCTCTTCCTTCCTCTCCTTCTGGATTTCCAATCTTCAAATTTGCTTCCTCCTCTCTCAGATCTCCTTTTCCAGGTACTCTCTCTCTCATTCCATTTTACAATCTCTGCTCTACAAGTCTCGATTTCGTCTGATTTCATAATTTCACTTTTTCTTCACCGCCTGTGAGATTTCGCTTTTACAACATGGTGAAATTGGGTGATTAATTGAGGTGGGTAATGTAAATTATGATCTGATCTGTGGATTTTGCTGCGTTTCAGGCCAAGAAATCGAAGGATGATGAAATTAACAGAAATTGGGTGATTATTTTTCACAATTGACAGTGGGCCGCAGCCCTCTTGTTCGTCCCTGACGCCGTTCGTCTCCCAAACCCACCGGCCATCGCTGGTCTCTTAGTTCATCTAAAATGGGTGACAAGAAGAAGACTTTCATGTTCGTCCGCCTCATCTAAGCCGCTGGCACTGGATTTTTCTATGTCAAGAAGAAGAGCTCCAAGAAACTTCTGGAGAAGCTTGAGTTCTGAAAATATGACCCTCGTGTGAATCGTCATGTTCTATTCATAGAGGCAAAAATGAAGTGAGGTGTCCCCCATTTGAGTGCTGTTTCTTTCTTTTCACTACTCTTTGAATTAATATACAACAATTGCTATCTCTGTAGACAATTTTTGACTTAATTGTGTAGCTAAATATATCTACTGTGCCAAAAAAAAAAAAAAAAAGTTGACAGTGTTGACAGAGCTACAAATGAAGTATTGGAGACCAATTTTTCATTTGGTTGTCTATCAATGCCACATAGGAAGCAAGTGTCTTGACAATGTTGACATGTCACTATTTTTTAAATGCAAGCCATAGTTGCATTGGAGATGCTCTAAGGCGTGCTCTGCAAGGTCAGAATCATGTGGTGGCATAGCTAAATATATATATATATATGTCATTGAAATGCTTGTCCCTGATTGGCTGTTGAGAAACCGTGCGCAAAAAGCATGTCCCCTCACTGACAAAGCAGGATGCATGGGAAACCATGACTGACGGGGACAGGTTGGCACAACTGTCTCATCTTCTCAATTTAAAGAGGATCAGAGATTAGGTTAAGAGGAAGACGAAATGGTGAACAAAGAATGATATGAAAACACAAGATGATGATGAAGCACAACACACAATACAAATCCAAAAGAGAGAAATATATCTTTTCACTTATCTTCTTCGGGGATTACTACCCACTTTCGAGATCAATTCTTGGAGATCTAGTCTTATGAAGCCATCTGTCATGATAAAACACAACCTCTCTCTTTCTAAAAGTCTAGATCCTACTTGAACATCGGAATGGGGACCAACGAACGCCAGCACCTTACTCTGGTCCACTTTCTCTTTGTTTACGGGGAAAGCATCTACTGCTTTCTAGGCCCTTTCAGGGGAAACTGTGTACTACTATCAAGACCCTTTCAGAGAAACCAACTACTATGAACACGAGGTATGTTCTCCAAGTGAAAGGGGTATCCTCCTCCTCTTATACATATGACAATATTATCTCTCTACTTAAAATGTTTCCCCAATTATAAATGCTCAATATTGACTTGAGCATTAGAGGTGAAATCGAACGAAATGCCCGATTTGCCCACTACTTAAAATGTTTGCCCAATTATAAATGCTCAATACTGACTTGAGCATCAAAGGTGAAATCGGACGAAATGCCCAATTTCCCACTAACCTTTCTTTCTTTTGTGAGGTTTTCTCCGGGATTTCTTCAAGAAGGGAAAACCTATCGCAGCTGGTTCTCACCAAGATGAATCTTTTCACCAATCTTTCCACTCCCAAGTGGCCTTCACGCTGACCTTCAACCCAAGATCGGTTTGACCATGTCCAACTAGCCGTTGAAAGTCCACTTCATCTTACGTGGCGAGAAGCTCTTTGACTTTTGACCGTCGACGAGTTTCACTGTCAACAATATGTATGAGATAATTAAGGTATATGATTCATATTTTTATAAATTTTATTTTTATTAGTTATGAGTAATTTCCTGTTTTACAAATGATTTTGGTATAATTTGCTTAATTATATATATAAACAAATTCCTTTTCCCGTAGATTTGAATTATTTTTAAACATGGTATACAAAATCATGTTCTTGATGCCATTTAATTAAATGAATTTTTTTTTAATAACATTTCTGTGTTCTCAATTTTAAAAATTGAAAACTATATTTAGATTATAATCAAACTTCATCATGTATAATATTTTTGCAATTCTTCCAACTTGAAAATATATAACTCTAGGAGTATATAGATGAGATGAAATTGATCCGGTGGTATACCCCTTACAAATCACACCTGCACCACGAGATTGTAGATTTGAGCCCTTCCCCTAACAAAAAAAAAAAAAAAAACCCCTAAATTTATGTAATACTTTTTTATGGTAAACTGGAGGGCAACAAACCCAAAAAGCAAAACAAAGAAACTAAATAGAGACTAAAATAGAACAGCGCCTGGAACACCCAAGGCCTCTGCTATCAACATCAAAATACTAGCAATATCAGGAGGGGGCTCATCAAAGAACTGAATACCATAATCTTGCTCATGACCGAGGCGAGCTAACCCATCTGCCAACCTATTTCCTTCTCTAAAGACATGCTGCAGACGACAATCCCAATCCGCAGCCAGAAGACTTTTACAACTCTGAATAATGCTAAATAAGGGATGATTATCCATGGAATTTTGAGCCATAAGCCGAACACTAACAAGAGAATCAGTTTCCACAATAACACATATGTACCCAGCATTCCAGGCCAAAGAGAGGCCTTCAAACAAACCCCAAAGCTCGGCCTCAAGAGCACTGCCAACACCTTTCTTTAGCACAAAGCCAGTCACCCATTCTTGCGAATGATTACGCAACACTCCACCGGCAGTAATGATACCCGAACCCGGATGACAGCTACCATCCACATTCACCTTGACCCAACCTTCATTAGGAGGCACCCATTTGACAGAAATAACAACAGTGTCCTTCCGAGACCCAATAACATTGGCATCCATCCAATCTTTAGCACTTCTATAAATGGCCAACTGCGGAAACTGGGGGAACACAAACTCAGCATCAAAAACCCGATTGCATCTCCACTTCCAGAGGAACCATATAACATAGGCAAAAGCCAAGAAATGAGGAAGATTACCCATCCCTATTTGACCATTTTGCAGATTTTCAGCAACCCAATTATCAAAATCACCCTTGAAAGAGTTAGAAGAAGTGAATCCTCTACAAACCCCCTCCCAAATAGCAACCGACACCTTACAACCCCGGAGAAGATGATCAATATTTTCAATTCCAGCCTTACACCTAGGACAAGTGACATCAACATCCATTCCCTGAGCAGCCCTCTGGTGGTTAGTAAGAATCCGACCATGTAACAGCACCCATAAAAAATGTTGCACTCTAGGAGGGAGCTTAATATTCTATATAAACTCCCATTTCCAAGTAGAATAACACTCAGCATCAGACAGCCCTCTATAGGCAGATTTGACAGAAAATTCTCCACCTTGACTCCAACCCCAAATAATCCTATCAGAACCACTATACTCACCACCAGCATGAATAATAGCCACACGATAGATAGTGTGCCTAGGAAGAACAAGCTCAAGCTGAGGGATATTCCACCTACCATTCACCAAATAATGCTCAACATACTGAGATGCAACAGCCTCAGAAATTCTGATAATGGCATGGTCCAGTAAAGCACCAATTCCAGGCACCCAATTATCCACCCAAAACCTGATTTTATAACCACAACCAACCCGCCACACAAGCCCCTTATTTAGAAGCTTGGCACCATGCAGAATACCTCTCCAAGTACTCGAGCAAGCACTCCTCATACTTTGCTTAATACCAGTGAAAAAAGAATTGGTAAGATACTTACTGTTAAGCAATTAACACCATAATCCACTCTCATTTTGCAACAAACGCCATCCCACTTTAGCAAGAAGAGCTTGATTCATGCCCTTCGTTTTCTTGATACCAAGGCCACCATACTTCTTAGGCACACAAACACTGTCCCAATTAATCAAATGGACAGCCTTCTTAACCTCTGTATGACCCCAAAGAAAATCCCTATTAATCTTATCCAATCTATGACAGATATCACCAGGAAGCTTAACTGACTGCATGGTATAGACAGGCAAGGCGGAAGTAACAGATTTAATAAGGGTGACATGGCCAGCCAAAAACAGGGCATCACTTTTCCAAGCTGCCAGACGTTTTTGGGTTTTTTCAACTAACTCCACATAAGTTTGATTAGTGACCCTACCGTGAATAAGGGGCACTCCCAGATACTTACCCAAATCCTTAGTCAGAGGAGAACCACAGGTATTAACAATTCTCCTAGCATCAGCCTCGGTGATGTTAGTAGAACAAAGGATTCTAGATTTTTCAAAACTAACTTGTTGACCAGAAAGAGCACAGAAGTCATCCAAACACTCTTTCATGATATTGGCTTGGGCACTAGTAGCCTGCCCAAAAAGAATAAGATCATCAGCAAAAAAAAGATGCGAAACCTCAGGCCCTCCTCTAGAAATTGTCACACACTTCCATAAACCTTGGCTAAGTTTGTGATTAATAAGGTGGGATAACTTTTCCATACACAGAACAAAAATGTACGGGGAAAGGGGATCTCCTTGTCTAATTCCGCATCCAAGAGAGAAAGCCTCCGTCTTCTCCCCATTCAAAACCACTTGGTACTGAACACTCGAAATACACCACATTATAAGATCCACTAGCTTACCATCCAGACCCACCTCCACAATAACATTTCTGATGAAATCCTATTGCAATCTGTCATAGGCCTTGGCAAGGTCTATCTTCCAAGCAATATAACCTTTCTTACCTCTCATGGTTCTATACTTGTGAAGAACCTCCTGAGCCACAACAATGTTATCTTGAATTTGCCTGCCAGGGACAAAGGCTACTTGGTTTGGGCTAACAAGATCCGGCAGCAGGACTCGAAGACGCTGAACAATCACTTTACTTATGATCTTATAAGTAGAATTGCAAAGACTAATAGGTCTGATTTGAGTCATATTAAGCGGATTGGCCACTTTGGCAATGGGAGCAATAAGGGTTTGATTTATTACAGCAGGGAAGGACCCGGATTTGAAACTGTCGACAACCAAGCTAACCAAATCCCTCCTACACACATCCTATTGAGTTTGGAAAAACACTGTAGGAAACCCATCCGGACCAGGAGCCTTCAAACCACCAATTCCAAATAAAGCATTCCTAACTTCCTCGTCAGACACCTCCTTGTTCAAATTGTCAAACACCCCCTCCTCCAATCTAGGAAACAGATGAGGCAAATTATTGTAGCTATCCATAGTATGCTGAACAGAAAAGAGTTTTTGGAAATAGGAAACAGCAATAGACTTCATATCCTCTTTCCCACTCCTCCAAATGCCCTCCTCATCTTTCAAACCCTCTAATTTATTAAATCTCCGACGAATATGAGTACCAAGATGGAAAAACCTAGTGTTTTTATCCCCCTCCTTAAGCCAAGAAACCCTTGACTTTTGGAGCCAGAAAATTTCCTCCATCTCAATTATTCGATTATACTCCTGCCTAAGCTTAATATCAAGCTTAGCCAAACTGGGCATAAACCTCTCACCAAGCCTCCTTTGGATTCCTTGCAACCTAGCAAGTATCCTCTTCTTCTGATGAAAAATAGAACCAAAGACATCTCTATTCCAAGAACTCAGTATACTGGACAACATAGAAACCTTTTCAGAAATTGTACTCCCATTCTTGTTCCAATTAGAATTCACCAAACTACCAAAACTCTCATGCTTTAACCACATAGCCTCAAACCGAAAGGGTTTAAGGTTACTATGAGGGACATGATTACTATATAAACATAGAACAATAGGGCAGTGATCCGAAGAGAGTCTAGGTAAATGCCGAATGTAACCCTCTGCAAACATAGTCCTCCACTCCATGGAACAGAGCCTTCTATCCAATCTCTCCCAGATATCCTCGCCAATGCCCCTCCTAGTCATCCATGTGTACTTTTGGCCAATGAACCCCATGTCAACAAGTTTGTTACTACTAATCCAATCAACAAAACCAGTTTTCGAGAAGAACTTTCGACCCCCTCTTTTCTCAGAGCTATTAACAATCTCATTAAAGTCCCCCATAATCACCCACGGGCCATTGAAACACTTCCGTAAAGAACTGAGATAATCCCATAAATATCTCCTAACAGCAATGCTAGGATTAGCATAGACAATAGTAAGAATCTAAACTTTATTATCTTCTGCCACCACAGCAGTAATAGTATGCCTAGAGCTAGCCACAACCTGCAGCTTCACATTCTTCCCATTCCAAAGAAGCCAGATACCCCTAGAAAATCCAGATGCCTCCACAATGAATCTGTCAGAAAAACCCAACCTATCAGCAACTTTACTAGCCTTGCGGCCACTGATTCGAGGTTCTAAAATGGCAATCGCCTCAAAATGCTGAAAACTTCTAATATCAGAAATAATCTTATCAAAACCCTTCTTCCCTGCACCCCTAACATTCCATGTTCAAATCATTTAAAAAATAATTAAAAAGGAGAGAGCCTATTCCATAACAACCTCCATTGCCTCCTTTAATTTGGAAGCAACATCATCAAAATTAACAATTCCATCTACATTAACCAACTGGTTATTGCTATTAGAATTTCCATCATTAGAATTATTACATTCACCAGGAGACGGGAAAGACTGCCCAGCACCCCCCACAGCTCCCATCACCTCCTTATGCAGGGATTGTAACACCTCTGTATCCTCAAGTTCCTCCTTCGTATCAGCTGCTTTCGATTCAATCACATGTGATTTGCCTTTAGTGCTAAGTCTTCCCCTTCTCACAATCCGCCGCATAGGAGCAATATTCTTGAAAGGTTTATTAGCACTAGTTTTTCCTGTAACATCATCCTTCAGGTATTTGTGAAAGGTAGAGCTAGCTGCTGTCATCCTGGAGGAACCAGTATTCGAAATTTCTGCCAGAACCGTACTATCATCGCCCATGATGTGTGAACTCGGGCCTGCTCCAGAATTATCCATACCAAGTTCTTCCTCCAACCCCTTAGAAAGAATAGAGAATCTAGACCCATCCACCTTTTTGGCACCAGTTTTCCCACCCCTATTAACATTTGCCACTTTTCTAGGCTCACTTCCCACCACTCCTCTCACAGAATCTCTCCTACCTTCCCTAGTGTTTCCAGAACTTCCAGCTCCATTTCCAGGAGGACCATTAGCACTTCGATTGCCACTATTAATTTTCCCAAAGTGAGCGATGGGTCCAGTCTTCTTACCAGCATAAAATGATCCCATATTGTTCCTGCCTGCCCTCCCATAAGAAACTTGCATCCATGGGCCAAACGAATCAGTCTCCACATCTTGCTGCACATTATCCATTTGCGCCTCAACCTGAACATTATCACTCTGCTTCCCCGCTCCCGTAGGGCATCCCTCTTTGCTATGTCCCATACGACCACAGTTGTAGCACATTAGCCCAATGTTTTCGTACTCAACCCGAATACACCGATCATCCACACTAAGAGAACCCTGTAAAGGCTTAATGATATCAATCTCAACACAAATCCTAGCAAACCGTCCCCTAGCTTGAGACTCAGTTATCGGATCAACCTTGAGAACAGTGCCCAGCATGCCCCCTATATTCTTAAGAAGATCCACTTCAATCCATTCCATAGGAAGTTTCAAGAGTCTCACCCAAACCGGCATCCTCTGAATCTCCTCCTCTCCAGGAATGAAATTCAGTCTCCACTTCTGAACAACCAGGTATTGATTAGCAATAAGCCAAGGCCCTCCAGTAAGTACGAATTCCATATCCTCAACCATCTGAAATCTCACAACAAAATAGCCGTCTTCCAAATCAGTAAGTTGCCATTGCCCAATCAGAGCCCAATTTAGCCGTAACTTTGAGAGCATAAAATTGAGGGTGTGGGGTCGTCCCATGATCTTCAAAATCACAGCATTCGTCCAAGGTTTACACAATTGCTGCTTCAAGTTCACCGATAACCTCATATTAGGTCCATTCAATCCCTCAGTGATTGTGATGTCCCCATCCTCAATCCTCAATTTTTCCTTCTCTGAACCAAAGCCTGTCCAATTACCCTGGCTGGATTGCCCCAAAAGTTTCGCTTTGAAACTGGTATTCGCCGAAGTCCTCAATTCTCCACCATCGACATCCTTCTGTGAACGGGCTCTCTTAACACCCATTCTGGGATCTGGTGGTTTTTCCTTCAGAATCTTATTCCCCTCTTGCATCGATTGTGACGAAAACGTGAAGATTTCCTCCATAGAACGCTAAAAGATTCAAGAAAGAAGGCGCGTGGGAAAAATCGC
The DNA here is from genome assembly GCA_030490815.1 of Acer saccharum. NCBI lineage: Eukaryota > Viridiplantae > Streptophyta > Magnoliopsida > Sapindales > Sapindaceae > Acer > Acer saccharum. The sequence continues at coordinate 24,729,594 of CM059874.1, forward strand.
AACTTGCCGATCTACGCGCCAGGCGCGTTCAAACCTAGCTCTTTCTATAGTTAATCAAAAAATAATTTATGTAATACTTAAATAATAATAATAATAATAATAACTCTAGGAGTATACACGCCTTTTCCAATTAAAACCTTTCCCAAAAAGAAACAAAATAATGTAAATTATTAGGACAATGAGAACAAGATCATAATCATTTCAAAATATATCATAGTGAATTGTAAATAACTAACAACTAAAATACTATTGGTAGGGATATCACTTCATTGTAGTGCGTTTGTGCATGGCCATATATGCTTCTGAGCCCTTATGTGTGTCATAAAGAAACATGTATTTTGGTTTTACCGCTAGAGGAAATGGGGGAAGATAGCACTTTTTGGACTTGGACTTGTGCAACTATCACCACATTACTAAGTGTTGTTTTATTAGCACCAAAAATGGTATTGAGACCAAAATGCCCTCACTTTTACTTTTGTCCACTTTTAATTTTCATTTTCAATTTTCAATTTCCCTCACTTTGTCCAAACAGTGAGTCTCCTTTCTTCCACCATCACCGTCCAAGCTTCTATTTCAGAATTCGTTCTTTCTTCCACCATCACCGTCTAGTCTCCTTTCTTCCACCATCACCGTCCAATCTTCCTCTCCTTTCTTCCATTTCGCAGCTCATTCTTCCACCGAGGTTTGGGTCGTATTTTCCTTCAATAATTTCAGATTTAGACAAGCTAATTGGATTATTGGAAGGTAAATTTCAATATTAAACTAATTTCAATGTTTTCAGTTGTGGCCTGGAAGCTTGCACTTTCAATTTGTGAGATGTTTATGTTGAACTAATGTGAATTCTTCATTTTTAATTTCAGATCCAGACAAGCTATTTGGATTATTGGAAGAGTTGATAAGGTAAATTTCCTCCATAAACTAGTTGAGAAACTCGTGAATGACAATTTTTTCAGTTCTGGTCTGGAAACTTGCACTTTCAATTTGTTAGAGGTTATGTTGAACTGAAGCTAATTCTATATTTCGATATGATTTGCTAGAACAGTATGTGTTTTTCGAGACTTATTTGATGTTTTCGAGACTTAATGTTATTATTTTCTAGACATATGTATGCCAATTTCGAGAATAATTTATTCTAGATTTGAGACTTATATAATGTTGGATACTTATTTATATATTATCGAGACTTATTTATATCAATTCCGAGACCTATTTATATAAATTTCGAGACCTATTTATGTCATTATCAAGACCTCTTTATTGATTTATTAGGAAGACGTGTGGAAGGAGAGCTCATTTCTAGTTCGAACAATACAACAATATGGGTTATCCCTGGATCAGAGTCATTTTGTTTGGCAACATGAGCACCAAGGGTCGTTTTAATGCTAGATATCCAAACACAATCAGGCCGGCCCTGAAGAAGTCAATTTCCCTTCGCCTCTGAGAGGCCTAGCAAACAAAAATGTAAAAAATACTGAACACATGGTCACAATTCCAGGCGGTGTTCGATTCTGAGCCACAATTCCAGTAGTACTATTCCAGATGCGTACTGTTGAAAATGTAGTTTGTGCCATGAAATCGAGCACAACAAAAATAACTTGCCCAAAAAAGGATGAAATCGTTGGACACAACTTGTAATAATTTTATTTTACTTTATCTCACTTTCTGGATGACTGTAATGCTTCCATTTTCCTTAATTCTACTTTCTTGATGATATGTATCGACATTTCTTTATTATTTGTAAGAGCTAAATGACAATTCTTGGTTTGTAATTTGCAAGTGGATGGTTAGTAGGTGTTATGTTGCATTATAAAATTCGTAAGTGTAGGTTAAAAGGTTTGTAATACAGAATGACATTTGCTCCAAATAAATCTCGAATGTACCAAATAAGTCTCGACATGACGAAAATAAGTCTCGAATGTACCAAATACGTCTCGAAATTATTGATATAAGTCCCGAATGTTCCGAATAAGTCTCGAAATTATTGTAATAAGTTGCGACAATATTATAATAAGTCTCGAACATAATAAATTAGAGACTTACTGAGAAAAATTCCATCCATTAAAAAATAATCATTCAATTCCATTCAAAAATATTCATTATAAACACAGTCACACATAGTCCATGTCAATTCTATACAACATAACCATTCAAAAATAATCAACATAATTCGTCCCTGGATCAGACTTACGGGAAACACAACATAATTCATTATTCATTATAAACACATCCAACATATAGTCCATGTCAATTCCATTCAACATAACCATTCAAAAATAATCAACAAATTCAATTCTTGTCAAACACAATATAATTCATTATAAATACATTCATCCATCCATCCATCCATCCATAATATTAAAAAAAAAAACCCATAATATATCTGATGGAGGAGTTTAAAAATCCACAACATAATTCATAATAAACGCATTCACTGGACATGAGTCCATAACATCTGCTTTTGGACCCCCCTTACCCTATTGTCTATGCCGGTAAGTGCATCATCTATTACTTTAAGAATTTCAATATGATTGTGGCAAGTAATTATTCCACCGTACCAATCGGAAACGAGAGTTTTCAGTTGCCTCTTAAGATTCACCATCTGCATATATAATATTACAAACAAAACATACAATCATAACTACACAGCACGGTAAGTCTCCAATAAAACAATTGTTTCTGGAAAATATACATCAGTAAGATGTTAATAAGTCTCGAATAAGCAAAATTTATTTATCGAATACATGTTAAATAAGTCTCGAAAAGGCATATCTAAGTCTCGAAAATACATATATAAGTCTCGAAAAGGCATATTCAAGTCTCGAAAATACATATATAAGTCTTGAAAGGCATATTTAAGTCAAGAAAAAATATATACAAGTCTCGGATTTTTTTTTTTTTTTTGAAGTTGCCTGCTTTATTGAAAAAATAGAAAAACAAGAACAGCACAAGCCAAAGAGGCAACCAACAAAACAAAACAGGGTAGACAAGCCACACCCCGCAAACAAAGCAAAGCAAAGCCAAGCAAACAACAAACAGAACTAGCATACCAAAAACCACCACAGTAGCAGCAAAAGAAAACAGAGGCTACCCAACCCACACTATACCTTGAACTCAAACCACTCAACCAATTCACCATCCAAAGCCAAACCCTTTTTAGCAAAACTATCCGCATAGGAGTTCGATAATCCAATAAAAGCAGGATTATACAAGCATAAGTTGCATGCTTTATGTATTGCCCAGATTTCAGCTGAGATGGCATCTAAATTTCCATAGAAAGCAAAGAAAGAACACATGACATCTCCTTTGGAATTGTGGAGAACCCCACCTATACATGCATGCCCCTCCACAAAACTACTAGCCCTATCAACATTGAACTTCAATTGGGCAAACTATATAAGTCTCGCAAACTATATAATAAGTCTCAAAAACATAATTAAGTCTCGAAAAATGTTGATATTTCTGGAAAAATCCCTAATTGTGAATAATACTATTCACCATCTTCTTCAAATCGAAAAACCATAACCCACCAACACCACCATTCAAATTTTTTTTTTTTTTTTTTTGATAAAATGAATCGAAATCTACCAAACAACAAAACAAATTCAAAGCAAAGTAACAAAAATAGAAATCTACCAAACAACAACACAAATTCAAAGCAAAATAACAAAAACTAAATCAAAATACCATTTTTGTTACTGTTGATTGTTCATCTTCTTCTCTAAATAGAAAACCGTAACCCACCATCACCACAATTCAGACAACTTAATTCTTTTCTTTTTTGATTTAATAAAATGAATTAAAATCAACCAAACAACAAAAACACAAAATCGAAATATAGATTCAAAATAAATATCACTCGTATAACACCACCATTCTTATTCAAACAACAACATTTCAAATTCACAAAAAACTAAATGGAAATCAACCAACAATATCAAATTTGAAAACAAAACCCAAACGAAAATACCTCAAATCTTGATTGACTAGAACTGTTGGACGTGTCACCGGAGTCGTGCGGCTGCCGTCGAAGTCCTCGTGGTTGTCACCGGTGCCGTCGAAGTCCTCGCTGTTGTCACCGTCGATGGATGTGTCGCTATTGCTTCAACTGTGTCTTCTTTCCTTGAGTCAACGGGTAGAGAGTAAAGAAAGTGAGATGAAAATAAAAAGTAAATAGTAAATAATAATTCAAGAATAAGATGGCTGATGCCCTAATATAAGGGTATTTTTGTCCGAACACATACTTTAGTGCTATTTAAACAACACTTATTAATGTGGTGCTATTTGCACCAGACCACCCCTAAAAAGTGCTATTTAATTTTTTACCCCGCTAGGGCTATTTTGTAATTTCAGATTTTTATTGTATAAGTGAGTTGTTATGAGAGCTATTAATCTAAAGTGGTCACAGTGTGCAGAATTTGATAAAATTATAACCTAAAAATGTAAATGATAAAGAATAGTAGAGTAAAATGTCAAAGTGTGCACTAGTAAAAGGTGTTGTCTCGCTCCAACAAGCCTTACACAAGCGATGATTTGTAAGACACTGGTGGAAACGAAAGTCATAAAAATTTGATAAATTCATAATCTTAAGTGTGGGAAAAAGAAAAAGATCTTGATTACAACATATGTATGATGCATTTTGTGAGCGCGCTATATGACATAAATGTGTTATGCTTATAGCACATTCGCAAGGGAAGATGCATCGTACATTCGTTTGCACCGAAGACCAAACATGTGTGATATATAGACTCTCGATTGTCAATTATGTTCGAGAAAAGCCAAACATTTTCTCAAACATATCATGGTAATCGTTAAGATAATTTGATTGGGCATGCATGTGATGATGTCTTGTGGGACTACAGCTACTTTAAAATAACAGTGTAAATAGCAGCAAATTAATTCAAATATTGGATTATTGGGCAAGCATTCATTGAAGCTTATTTAAGGTCCTCTTTCCTTTATGGGCACCGACCATAAGTACTTGATCACAAGCTAGAAATACGACGCATGCTTATTGTTCCCACCAAAGGCCCCATCAGTTATTCATGAGTAAGAGTTTCATGATCTATAAAATTATTTTGATTCTTTCGAGACCTAATAAAATCAATGAGATGAAGCACATTTCTATCGTTTTTGCAATCCTTATTTTGATCAAACTCTTACTTTATGTGTATTATATATGGAACGAATAATGCTAAACATCCCAACTTATCTCTTAATATGTATCACTAATATATTACTAGCGGCGAATTGAACATGAGATATAGGTAGACTGTGATAAGATGATACATATTGCTGATGCTTCAAGAGATTGTACAAAGAAGAAGCATCAGACAATTGGTGAAGCTCGCTGGAGATTCTAATACACCACTCTCCAGTGTCAGACTTGGTCAAGTTGATGATTCTAGACGTATGTTAGTGTCAGATTGTTGTTTTTCTAATTTCAATAATCCCTGCCTTGGAAAGTTGCCTCAATCCAAGTCACAATAAGCTCATTTGGTTGCTGTGAGTGCCTCTGTTTGGCATGCAAAGCTGGGACATCCAGCCCCTCTTATTTTGCAGAAAATGTTGAATAATGTACACTTTAATGCTAGGTTTCATGCTCCACATTTCTGTAACTCCTGTAAACTTGGTAAGCTTCACATATTACCATTTCCAAACCTTGAAATCATTGCTAAAGCACCACTTGAAATCATTTATTCTAATATATGGGGTCCAGCTCCAATGTTGTCTACAAATGGATTTCGTTACTACATTTCTTTCGTTGATGCATTCACCCGTTTTACGTGGTTGTTTCCTTTGAAACTCAAGTCAGATGCATTTGAGACCTTCATTCGATTTCAGAAAAATGTAGAGCTCCAATTTGACAACAAAATAAAAAATCTACACTCAGATATGGGAGGCGAATTCATTGCAATGAATTCCTACCTAGCAAAACAGGGAATACAAACAAGGTTTTCTTGTTCGTATACATACCAACAAAATGGGGTTGTAAAAAAAAAAACATAGACACATAGTGGAGACTGGGCTCACACTTCTTGCTCAAGCAAACATGCCCTTGAAATTTTGTTGTGAAGCTTTTGCCACTGCTGTCTTTCTCATAAACAACATGCCAATAGCTGTGTTTAAATTTGTCTCTCCTTATGAGAAGCTGTACATGAGAAAACCAAATTACAACTTCCTCAAAGTATTTGGGTGCAGCTGTTTTCCATACCTACGAGATTATTCAAAAACCAAATTCAATTTCCATTCTACCAAGTGTTATTCATTGGTTACAGTCAAGTGCACAGAGGTTACAAGTGTTTACACCCATCTGGTAAAGTCTACATCTCAAGGCATGTGGAATTCAATGAGTTAGAATTCCCATACACCTCACTTTTTCCCTCTATTGATGTCCCACAAACCAGCATTAATGCTTCAAGTCTTCCTTTGGCAACCTTACAACAAACTTTATCAAAAATGCCTAAGCCAAGTCTCGAAAATGGTATTGTTGGCAGCTCATCACATGTCTCTCCACAGTCTTCTTTTGAGACTATGGCCTTTCCTTTGATTGGTCCCTCACAGACCTCACATGACAGCAGTCAATCTTTAAGACAAAATATTTTGGTGGATGACACAGCTGTAGAGTCAAATTCTACAGTAGCAGCAGTTTTACCTCCAAGTCCTCTGTCACCAACTTTACCTCTTTCGGCTCAACCATCCACACCAAATTCTGTCCATCCTATGATTACTAGGTCTAAAAATGGAATTTTTAGACCAAAGTTGTTCATCTCTAGCTGCTACTTAGCCGAATCAGATCCTACCACAGCCAAAATTGCTCTACAAGATCCGAAATGGGTTCAAGCTATGCAAGATGAGTTCAAGGCTTTGCAGGCTAATAAAACATGGTCCTTGGTCCCATGTACAGCAGATATGAATGTTGTTGGATGTAAGTGGGTATTTAGAACAAAGTTCAAGCAAGATAGGAGTCTCTTAAAGCATAAGGCTTGATTGGTGGCTAAAAGGTTCCATCAAACACCAGGTTTGGATTTCTTGGATACTTTCAGCCCTATTATTAAAGCTTCAACAATTAAAGTCATATTCTCCATTGTTGTGTCCTATGGTTGGCAAATAGAACAAGTGGACATTAATAATGCTTTTCTAAATAGAGATTTATCTGAGGTTGTTTACATGACACAACCCGAAGGCTTTGTTGATTCCAACAATCCTCATCATGTTTGCAGACTCCATAAGTCCTTATATGGACTGAAACAAGCTCCTAGAAGCTGGTTTCACAAGTTGAAGACAGCTCTTCTTTCTTGGGGCTTCACAAACTCTACTTCGGATACTTTCTTGTTTCTCAAGATTACTGACACTTCTTCTTTATTTCTATTAGTGTATGTGGATGATATCCTTGTGATAGGTAGCAGTTTGGCTAAGATCAAACAACTGATCATCACCCTTCATGCAACCTTTGCTTTCAAAACTATTGGTCCTGTAAATTACTTTCTTGGCTTTGAAGCCTTTCATGACTCATCTGGTCTCCATCTCACACAAGCAAAGTACATCACTGACCTCCTCAAGAGGACAAACATGGCTGACTCTAGGGCGTGTGACACACCCATTGCAGCTGGTACGAAATTATCTCTGAAAAATGGTATTCCCTTTGACGATCCTACTCTCTACCAGAGTACTATAGAAGCTCTTCAATATCTCACCAATACAAGACCAGATATTTCTTTTGTTGTAAACAAACTTAGCCAATTTCCGGTGGCTCCAACTCTTGTCCACTGGCAGGCATGCAAGAGAGTACTTCGCAACTTACAAGGCACTCCTCACCTTGGTCTCTTCTTTAAGCCTTCTTCTTCATTGTTTATTACAGCCTTTGCCTATGCGGATTGGGCAAGTTGCATTAATGACCGAAGATCCACAAGTGGGAATTGCGTCTTGATTGGTGGTAATCTGGTTTCCTAGAGCTCTAAGAAGCAGCGGGTAGTTGCTAGATCAAGCACGAAGGCTGAATATCGGTCTATGGCTCAGGTCACTACAGATATTCTTTGGCTTCGATCTTTACTTACTGAGTTGAGTATTCTTGTCTCAAGTGGCTCGGTTCTTTAGTGTGATAATATTGGTGCCAACTCCTTTGCTCAAAACCCAATTTTTCATCAATGGACGAAGCATATCGACATTGATACACATTTTATACAAGAGAAGGTAATTTCTGGTAAGGTTGACATTCCGTATGTGCCTACAAAGCATCAGGTGGCTGATGTTTTCACCAAAAGTTTCACTACTGACAAGTTTAGGTTTTTATGCTCCAAACTAAATCTCGTCAACTCTCCTCAGTTCAATTTGCAGGGGGAATGATAAGATGATACATATTGCTGATGCTTCAAGAGATTGTACAAAGAAGAAGCATCAGACAATTGGTTAAGCCCGTTGAAGTTAAAACAGAGCATACAAGCAAGCAACAGATAACGTCTGTTAAGTCTCAGTTAATGAGAGTTAGCTGACCTGGCAGTTTCAACAAGTTATTAGAAGTCAACGTTAGTTAAATAGTTGGTTAGACGTTGATCAGAGTTTGTTAGAAACTTTCCACACAATAAGTGTGTGCTCAAAATCTCTATATATAGGCTTGCTATTATATTTGCTCAATCAATAAAACTCAATTACAGAGCTCAAGTTTCTGAGCTCTGCACCATCAATGGTGATTCTCTAAAGTTTTCTACTTATTCATTTCTCTTAGTACTTTTCACAAACACATTTGTGTATCTGTCAAATACTTGCATTTTCTTAGACTGAATGAAAACTCTTACCACTAAACCACATTGGACGGTGATTGTATCACCGCTTGTGAAGACTCAAGAAGAGAAGTGAGAACTGTATATATATATATATATATATTCATAAACAACGTTACTCATTTTGAAAGCAAAGAAATATACATATTTACAAGATTTTAATATAGGAAAAACAAAATGAATAATTTACAAATATGTGTAAGGAGTTTTCTCTCGATTCATGGGAGTAGATATATGGGTCGTATATGTATTGTAAGGATTTCCATATCTTGATTGACTTATTTCGTGGACAAACCACGTGTTGGGGATTGTATGTAAGTGTAGCTTAAGTGGTTCATAATCAAGCTCAAGACCCTCTCATGTCCTCAAGGTTGATAAGCACCAAAGGTAAACTTCTATGTGCTTAATTTGCTTTGAAGAGATTAGTTGCACACACACACTCACATCTCATGCTTAATTCGTTTTCTTGTACGTTGTGTATGTGTTGTTATTATGTGCTCATTAATGTTCATTTACATCTCTTCTTGCATGCCTTACATGATTGCATTTTGTTGACCAAAGTTATGTTCACTCTAGACTTAGGATTGCATTCATTGTGATGGGCGCTGTACGAACAGCATCCATATAAGCGCTGTACGAACAGCGCCCATATAAGCGCTGTACAGACCTGATCGATTTAAATCGATCGCTGTTAGGTCGCTGTACAGGCGCTGTACAAAGCACTGTACGTACAGCGCCACTCTGTTTTCCCGAGAGATCAGAGTATGGGCGCTGTACAGGCGCTGTACAAGAGGCGCTCTATGTACAACCGCCTAAGGCAAAAATAGGTATAACTTATCAAAACGCACCACTTTGGTTTTGACACCCTATATATATGCCTCTATGACTTTAGGTCATTCAAGTGAGTTGATTTTCATATTTCATACTTAGAATATTTTCAAGCAAAGAAAAATATAAAAGAACTCACCTTTAACCACTCAAATCAAATCCTTTGTGCATCAAATTTCATATTGCATCTTCTATGTCTATATAGAAAGCATCCATGTATGGGTTTGCATCATCACAACTTTCTTGGTAAGATTTTGATTAATTTCATCTTATTTTAGTATTTTTACTATCAAGCCATCTCTTTTAAATTACTTGTATGTTTTAGATCATATGCTAAATACAAGAAAAGAGAATTGATTGTGATGAATTGATTGAGTGTTGTATTGTGATAGCTATCTAGGTTTTGCTTAATCTTGATTAGCTAAGCTATTTGATATGTCATCTAGCTCTTGATATCTAGGGTTGATTTAATTGATTATATCATCATCCTAGATAAGCATCTAAGGTTCCCTAGCCTTATTTGTTATTTGAATATTCATACATATTCACTTAGGTTGTATAATCTCTTCATTGAGAATTAAGTCTTAGGGCTAAGGTTGCTTAGGCCTTAAGCAATTAGAACTAGAGCCACTTTTAAAGGCCCGCGTGGTAAAAGTGGGGGGTTATTGACCGGAGTGTTAGACGAGGTCTACATAGGTTGTAAACTCCATTTCAATTAGTGGATTTCGAGGTTCGAGTGTGGCTCACTAAACAGCCCGTGGTTTTTCCCAGTGGTTGGGTTTCCACGTATATATCAAGTGTTATTTAAATTTCGCATCTTATTACACTTGCTATATTTTTGTGACTAGTTAGAGGTATTTTCGTAATCTTGACATGCATGCGAAAATTGGGTAATAACGATTAAAATCTATTCACCCCCCCCCCCCCCCCCCCCCCCCCTAGATATATTTAAAACACACTGAGCGTTTATTTGTGAACTTTCATGTATTGTCTCATTTTGGCAATAGCGGAGTTATATTTTGGAACTTTGGTTCCTAAGTTTTGAGACATGTTACATTTTTACACAACATATGATTATTAGATTTGTTAATAGTATTTTAAAATTGTTGTGATGATTGAAGAAACACTGTGCAAGAGTTTGGTAATTTTATTTTAAAAGTGATCTAACCATGTATTATGACCAAGGAATAAAATATCGGTATCGGTATCAATATCGGGCTTCTAAATTTATGGATATTTCGGGGATATTATCGATATCGGTGGATATTTTGTTAAAAATTAAAAAAATGATGGATATTTACACCTAAAGTTAGATTTATTTTGTGAAATTTTAGGACAAGATTAAACAAGTAATTATATATCAAATAAATCATATTTCAACAATAAATTAGCATAGTTATGAGTTTTATAAATTATAACATAGATAGAGTCTGTATATAATTTTTAAAATTGAGTATTTAATAGAATAATATTTTGTTTCACTTTTACAATATTATATACAATATAAAGAGATTAAATATTTAATAAACAAAATTATCATTAATATATATATATATATAGTTCCACACTTCCAAGATTCTATCATAAATCATAATTCATACATAATAATACATTGCGTGTCTGAAATTTAAAACCAAAATGAATTCATTGATGGTTCAAATACATAAGATACATTTCTATCTTGATTCGAACACTAATTTTCCCAAGAAAACGTGCTTGCATAGTTTTTAATGTAGTTATTAATATGTCACACGTATGTTGCTTGATTTCTTCCAACTGATCCATGAATTGGGTAGTTTGGATTTACCCAACTTGGTGGATATTATTGATCTGCATGCATAGGTATTGCATATGGTATTTGTAAAGAAGGATAATCAAATATATTACAGTCACCATAACTACCATAATAGTATGGCATTCATTATTATTCTCTGTTGTACTATTTGGCATAGACAATCATTATTATTCTCTACCATACTATTTGACATAGGCATTCATTATTATTCTCTACCACATACTATTTTTCAAAATTCTATCATCACGATTCTCTACCATACGGGCCATACCAAATAATTGTGTTCTTATTTATTTATTTTATTTTATTTTTTGATAAAAATAATTGAGTTTCTTTAGATTCTCTACTCAAAAGAAACAATTATGCGTTTTTACACGTTTTGCATAAATAATTTTGAGATTCTTTTATTTGGAATGTCGGCACAAAGTTACAAAAAAATCAATTCTACATATTTATAAATTGATTGGTACATATTTAATATTATTTGGAATTAGTTTTACACATTTGAGTCACAAACAATTTTTTTTTTTTTTTTTTTTTTAAGATTACTTTCACAAAATTTTACATATTTTACACGTCTACTCTTTGGTTCTTTATCCAATTTTACTTCAAGTCCTCAATAATTTTACTATTGACTATTATATTGGAAATTTTTATAAATTTGTTAATGCTTCTTGTAAAATAATTTTCAGTGTAAATTATTTAACAATAATTCAATTGTTTAGGATTAAAAAAATTATTTTAATAATATGCAAAATATCCATGGACTTTTGGGGTGAAATTCGTGAAATTTCGGGAATTTCACGATATTTCGGAAATATCGGGAGATTTTTATGGATATTTTGAAATCGGCCCAATATTCTACAGGATATTAGATATTTGTTTGTTTCGATATCGGTCCTTATAAAATACGAATATATCGGTGGATATTTCGGTATATCTATTGATTTTAAATTTCTTGATTATAACATAAGGGTATGGCTACCTTTGTTGGGAGATTAAATCCCAGTAACGTTATTAGGATTTTGTTACAAGATTTCTCCTATACTTGATTAACATGTGGCAGCCAAACACTTTAAAAATGATGAAGTAACCTGTTATAACCAGTTAACCGGTTACTTTCAAGTTATTTTATATTATATATTTTTTAAAATCTATTTTTCAAAAGTAATAAAAAAAAATGTAATTTAATATTAATAATTGGTTTAAAAAAAAATTAAATGATATTAGATAAGGATTATACATATCTTTAAAATAATCTTATGTGATTTAAATGCATATGTGATATTTTTTATTATTTTAATTTGTATTTAATTTAGTTAAATATTTATAATATAATAGATTTAAAATAGTTAAAATTATTTTTTTATTTTAAATTATTATTATTTTCAGAAAATAGAAAAAATATATATTTATTTAATTTTTATGTAATATATTTTGAAATTAATATTTATTTGATTTAATTTTATCAAATGTTTGAAACATGATAATTTTTGAATTAAAATTTCATTTTAAATATTTATAATTATTATTATTATTTTTATATGATAAACTACATGTAACATAATTTTTGTATAATATAACAAATTTTGAATAAAAAGTTGTAATTAAAATGTGTGTGGTAACAATTTCAACTTTGTAACAAATTTTAAGTGATGTGTAACTATAAAATTGTAGCGCGTAACAACTTTATTGTAGTATGTAATAACTCGGTTTATATTGATAACAAAATATGTGTTTTGTAACAAGTTTCATGTAAAAAGTTATAAGTAAAATGTAAAACGTAAAACGTTTGTGGTAACAATTTCACATTAGTGTGATGTGTAACGAAAAAGCTGTAAGTTGTAACAATGTTGTCTATCATGTAACAAATCATTTTATATGGGTAACAAAATATATGTACTATGTAACAAGTTTTACATAAAAAATTGTAATTAAGATGTATGTGGTAACGATTTAATATTTTAACAAATTTGACATGACATGTAACAATAAAGTCATACCTTGTAACAATTTTGACGTAACAGGTAACAACTCGATTTACATAAGTAGCAGAATATATGTGTTTTGTAACAAGTTTTGCGTAAAAAGTTGTAATTAAAACGTTTGTGGTAACAATTTCATATTGGTTTGATGTGTAACGATAAAGCTGTAGGTGGTAATAACGTTGTCGTAACATACTCATTTTACATATATGGGCAACAAAATATTCGTACTATGTAACAAGTTTTACATTAAAAAAAAAAAAAAAAAATGTAATTAAGATGTATGTGGTAATGATTTAATGTTGTAACAAATTTTACGTGAAATATAACGATTAAAATATACATTATAACAAATTCGTGGTAAATGTAACAACTCATTTTTTAATTTAAAAAACAAATTATTAATACTATGTAATAAGTTTATATATAAAGCTGTAAACATATTATTTATGGCAACAATTTCAGGTTGTATAAAACAATGCAATTTTTTTTTTTTAAAGAAAAGTAAAACAATAGGGGGTTAATATTGACACCCATAAATATGACAAACACACCATTTTTTAATAAAAAATTTAATTACAAAAATATATCAATAGGAATTTACCAATAAAGACAAATTAGTGTAATTAAAAATAAACAAAATACTATTTAGACCCATTAATTACTCCCATATCTTCAATTATATCACTTTATTAAAAAAAAAATGCTAGAAATTGTACACAAAAAATAGCAGGCCGTGGACAATCAACATTTGACAGTTAATGAGGTAGATTTCTTGGTTATTTATATTTTAGAATTAAAAATATCTTGGCAGTTTTAAAAAATCTAGTTTGATACAAGCTCTCTTTCTCATCTTCTTTCCATTATTTTTAAGGTTGTGGACTTCCTCGACAAGTTGTTGCGATATGATCACCAAGAAAGGCCAACTGAAAAAGAAGCAATGGTAAGATTTGCATAACGTTTAATCGTGTATGTCCCCACTACTCCTTTTAATTATATATTTATTCTACTTAGGTGGACAATCCTTTGTGAATAAAATGCCATTTCTTTTCTTGCTTGCAAGCCCATCCTTATTTCTTCTTGATCAGAAATGCCGAAAGCAGCAGAAATCGTTCCTAGTATACATACTGGATTTCAGATGCTTCTAAGATAGTGTATTTTCTGAGTCTAGTGGCCTTGCCCTTGCTTTGTGATTGACTGAGCCTTAAATTTGTGGTGGTTTACATGTTTTCTTGGCACAACACAATCAGACCACCTCCATCCCCTCGTTCTTTTTTCCTTTTTGTTCGTTTTAGCTTTCCTTAACTTTAAAAAAAAATTCTTCTCATTATTGATTTTGATTTAATGTGTGCTCTTAACTCATTGAATGATTTATTGATCTGTTTTCAGTCAAAAATACTATGCATGTTAGAACCTTTTTTTTTTTTTCTTTTTCTTTTTCTTTTTCTTTTTCTAAAGCCCAGTGGAATTTATCATTTGTAAAATTTGGTGTGTTAATAACTTATTAGGGTTTATAAATAAATTGTATTGAAATGAAACCATTCATTTAAATAAGGGTACTATTGGCATTAAGATTGGTGTTTATAATAATGTTTTAATTTTAAATTTTAGACATGAGTGTACTTATAAATATGAGTGTGTTTATCATATTTATGAGTGTCAATATCTGTACCTAAAACAATATTATTTAAGCTTCTAATTAAATTATAAATTTATAATGTAAGTTTCTTTGTTTTTATTTATCAATTATTATTTTTAGAGTACTAACTAAATCATTTATTTATTTTGTCAAATTATATCCAATATAAATATAAAACAATGAAACATGTTGAAAATGTTTCAAGTTTTTACTGTAATAAAAGGCATTAATTTCAAAATTTAATAATATCTATTGGATTTGCTTTCCTCCAATCTAATGGTAGTTATTAAGTTCAATAACGTTATTGTTCTAGTAAGGTAGTATGATCCTATGACATAAGTAGATATGAAATTGGATTGCATTTGTACTCTTTTTAGTTTTTATTATTTAAAATTTCAAACCAAATGAATATTGAATGCTTTATTGGAAATAATTATAATTAAGTTTCTTATTTAGAAATAATTATATATATATATATATATATATATATATATATTTCCAGACAAACCAGAAGAGATTTCCCCACTATCCATCTTAGTTTGAAAAGGTTGGAATTCTACGTTGTAAGTCCAAAATCTTTATATTAAAAATTTATATTGAATTTTTGGTAAAAAAAGATTACAAATTTTTGTTTTAGATAATTTAAGTTCTGATTTTTTTAGGAGAAATGAAGATAATAGTGTTTACTTGTCAAATTAATAAGGGGATTTGGGTCTTCCTAGTCATATTTCACTAATTTCATGACATATAAGCATCAGTTTTTCTATTATCAGTTCGAACTGACAAAAGTTATATCAGTTCCTTGTATGTGGGCCACCGGATTTAAATATTTTGACTGACAAGTGCATACAGCTAAGTCAAAGTATTTAAATCCAGTGGCCCACATGTAAGGAACTGATATAACTTTTATCAGTTCGAATTAATAATAGAATTTCTATATAAGCATTACAATGAATGAGTGGTTATAATGTAACTCCTTTTCACTGTAACTTGATCAATAACTAATCACATATTTTATAGAGATGAGGAAATAGTACTGGATCAGTAACTAATCACGTACTTTAAAAATGTGAGGAAATAGTTAAGGTTAGGAGAGGTTCATATCCAATTTTTAGCGGGAGGAACTTAACTTGTCGATTATAGTAAGTAAAATCATGAATTGGTTGGGGCGGTGTAGTCCTTCGAAATCCAATAATTAATAGTTAAATGTGGAGGAAATTGTCAAAATTTTCCCTATAAAATTTATTAATTTTTATTTTTAACAGTATATATATATATATATATGGGAGCCAATATTGACACCCATAAAAATGTTAAGCACACCCATATTTTAATAAAAAATTTAATTACAAAAATATCCCAATAGGAATTGACCAATAAGGACAAATTAGTTTAATTAAAAAATAAATAAATAAATAAATAAAAACTATTTACACCCATATCTTCAACTACATCACTTTATTAAAAAAGAAGAAGTTAAAATTCCATTGAATTCCTAGCACTTGATTTAAAATATATTTTTCAAACTTAAAATAGTTAGAAAAATATATATATATTTTTTTTTCAAAATTTTCTTTTCAATAAAAGAGGTAAACAATTAAAAAAATTTGTTGAATTTTTTTATTTTTATAAAAA
Organism: Acer saccharum; assembly: GCA_030490815.1. Classification (NCBI taxonomy): domain Eukaryota; kingdom Viridiplantae; phylum Streptophyta; class Magnoliopsida; order Sapindales; family Sapindaceae; genus Acer; species Acer saccharum. The sequence goes on from CM059874.1 coordinate 24,746,253, forward strand.
ACAATTATGGATCGGCTGCCGCAAAAAGCGCTAGTAGATAGTCTGATGGTGGCTTGTGCAAACAACAACAAAAAATGTTGTTTTTTTTCTGAAAAATAAAATAACTTTACCTTTCCATTAAAAAATCACTTTATTTAATAAAATTTGAATTTGAAAATGATGGTCAGGCGGTGTAATCAAGCCACGCAACTCACATAGTCACACGCACTGGAAAAAAAACGCGTGGACACTATGCGTGCAGCCTGCACTGCCTATCGCGTGCGTTCCACGTGCCATCGGTTACTGTATTTGGATTAGGAGTGAATGACCATCGCTGCCCTAAAGCATTGGTGAACTGTTCTTCATGTTCATCATCCAAAAACAAACCTAGAACCATTTCCATCTTTCGATCTACGATAGAAAAAACTCAAAACAGTTTTTCTCACTCTACACTAATCAGAATTAAGCGTATGACCTATTGTTGGAAAGCTCTTAGAAAACCCTTTCTAATGATACAGCGATCGTAGAAGAAAAAAAAATGAGCGGTGAGTTATTAACCAATTACAGTACGGATTTTCACACAAGGGTACTATTGGTATTAAGATGGGTGTTTCTAGTAATGTTTTAAATTTAAATTTTAGATATGGGTGTACTTATAAATATGAGTGTGCTTATCATATTTATAGGTGTCAATATCCGTACCCTATATATATATATGAGTGTTAAAATCACTCTCTCAACTCACTCTCCCAACCCACTCTCTCTTATCCTTTTGACACTTGTTCATTATTTACTTTTTTGAAATAAATTTTAGAGCCATCATTAATGAATTGTTTTTATATGTTATTTACAATTCAAACCATCATATATTCCCAAATTGCCCTTTTTTCTTTACACCTAATTGTTATAGTCCTTTTCTTAAATATTAATATTATTATTATTTTATATACCTCTTTTTTTATTTTCTAAAATATCATAACAAATACAATTTATATTCGAATAATTATCATTTTTGTCGATATTATCATAAGTTCATCATATTTTATAAAGTGATTATTTTTATGCAATTTGAAAAATATAGTTAAAAAAAATTAAAATTTCATTAATAATATCAAAACTCAAATATACTAAAAAACACAAGATGCCAATGTTTATTGTATTTTAATAACTTAAATATTGTTAATAATATATTTGCTATTTTAAAAAATATATATATAAAAAATAAATTTAATAAATATTATTCAACCCATTTAACCTTTGAAGATTTTTGCTTACACAATCTTTCTATTATCAGTTCGAACTGACAATAAATATATCAGAACGAAGAATGTGGATCACAGATTATGGAGAAGTTTTGACAAGTGCATATACTTTGAGTCAAAGTATGTATGTAAGGTTTATGATTTGTATTGGCTTAATTCCATTGCAAAACACTCTATGATTGTATTAGTTGTTGCTTAGGACATTATTTGAAGAAATGAAGCTTAAAGAGTGAAGAGCAACATCTAGTGCAAAAGTCGCCTTCAAGAGGTGAAAAACGTCAAAGGTAAATCTTGACTTCCATCCTCTTGCAAGGCGTTAGCGCACACACACACAATTCATACATGTGTGTCCATGCATCATGGTTCAAACATTTGGTATAACACATTCACACACTTCATAGCATGCTCATGCATTGATCGTGTATTGACAAACATTGTGAAATTGCATGTTTTGTGACTATCTCTTTGATATGGCATGCTTGTGTGAATATGTATTTATTTGTTTCCGTATTTTGTGTTTAGGACTTGAACATGTTCTTATTTAATGCCTTATTGAGTTCCGGTCGTTTCGGTTACTCATTCATAAGGTTTCGAGTCCAAACAAGTTGACTATGCTACTTTTCGTTCTCATTTGTTGTGTTGACTTCATCGCCGGATTCCGAGATGATTTCTCAACCATTTTTCAAAGTTGAGTAGTCGTAGTCGTGCGTGAGGGGAGTCATGGTTTGTAATCCGAAAATGGATTCGAAATCAGAGGTCGGATGCTCAAGATATGGGCTGAAAATCTGAAGGAGCGCGCGAGAGGAGTTGGAATCACGTGTGGCCACATGGCCAGGCCGTGTGGGAGGCCGTGGGCCCCACGGGGTGGTGACGTGGCAGCTCCTAATTCGCTCGTAAAAAACTCTCCTTTCCCTCCTTTTAAGCCAACCTCCTTCCCTCCACACTTGATGAATTTTGAAGAACACTTGAACATTTCTCGCATCAGAATTCTACAATTTTTTGTTTACTTGTTTTGATCATATCTCTCTCATACGAACTCGAAATCAATCGATTCAAAAACCAAAATTGTTGGTCTCGAAGAGAGCTACAAACTCCAAGCATTTCCAGAGGCAGCTGACTTCACCATTTTTCTCAGCTGAAGTATTTTCAGTACGTGGTCAATGTTTGATTTTCAACTTCTTCTTTTTCGATTTCATCTTTGATCATCTCTTGATTCTTACTATTTGATTGATGAAATTTGTTGAGAAGTATATTAGATCACTTGCTAGGGTTGTTTGATCATTTTTAATTGAGTTTTAGTTTTGTGATTTGTTTTGAACATATATGTGCTAAACTTGATTTATCATGAAATTGATTCTAGAAAATATATGTGTGATGTGCTTCATGTTATTTTCTATGTTTTATTTCATGATCTAAGAACTAGGTTTTTAGTGTGATAAATTGAATATTCATACCTTTGTTCTTATTGATTTGCATGTCTTGATTTCTAGATAATTTTGTGATTGTGTGTTGAAATCATATTCTAGACTATCATTAAACATGTACATTTTGCTTGATTGATCATCTAGCTTAATTTGTTTGTGTTTGCATCACTTGCATCACTTTAGATCATAGCCTTGCATTAGGTTGAAGTCTCTAGCAAAGTGAGTGAAGCTTTGTGGATAGAGCAAGGGAGCCTTGATTAGAGTCGGGAGGACTCAGATAATCAAGCAAGGAAGTCTTGTCTAGGGTCGGGAGGATCCGGATAGGCAAGCAAGAAATCTTCCTAGAGACGTGAGCGTCTTGGATAGGAAGTTGCTTTCTAGAGGTGTAGGACACATCTCGGATAGAAAGTAGGCTTGGTGATTCACTAGCCCGAGGGTAGATTAGGAGTTGATAGCTTGAGCGGATATCATGAGTGATAGCTTGAGTGTGTAAGTCCTTTTTCACATAGTGGATTGCTTCGCCGGTGGTTGTGGTATCAACCCGTGGATGTTTCCTCATTGAGGTTTTACCACGTTAAAATCATTGTGTTCAATTTTGCTTTACTTTTCTTTATCTTCCATATATTACGTTGATTGCATATCTTGTAAATTGATTAACTCTTGTCTTAGTGAAATCAATTCATTTGCTAAATCTAATCAAGTGTGCATTTGCCTTGTAATCTTCCGCATTATTTTTAATTGGGAAAATTTGGAGCCTATACCTATTCACCCCCCCTCTAGATATATTTCACTACTACATTAAGGGAAATTTCAATGTAAATCTAGTGGTCCACATTCTTCGTCCTGATATATTTATTGTCAGTTCGAACTGAAAATAGAAAATCTATTTGCTTACATATTTGGAAATGACAATTTGGTGTAAAAAAAAGGGCAATTTGGGAATATGTGGATGATTTGAATTTTAAATAACATGCAAAAAATAATTTATTAATGATGGCTCTAAAATTTATTTCTAAAAAGTCAATATAGGACAAATGTCAAAAGGATAAGAGAGAGTGGTTCGGGAGAGTATATCTAGCACTCGTAATATTATATATACATATAAATCCTGGCCATGAGATTGTTTTTTTTTTCTTTTGAATTTCACGCTGGGCCCAATATGAAATAGGAGCTTAAGGTGAAATAGGTTACCCAACATTGAAAAAAAGAGGCCAACGTGAAATACTTTATTTCTCGTTGGGCCTTTTCTTCACTCTCTTTCAAAATAGGTCCAATGAGAATAGGGTAAACGTTAGCCCTGTTCCTTTTTCTTTTTTCCTCCTCTCCTATTTCATGCTGAGCCCCAACGTCAAATAGGATCCAACGGACCCATGACTTCTCCAGCGCCGACCAATATTTCCGCTGTCGCCGACGTTCCTCCACTCGCTTTCTCTCTCTAAGGTTGTGGGCTTTTCAAATTGGAGGTGAGATTTCCAAAAGCTGATGGGTGTGGTTTTTATATGGGGATAGTTTGGACATTGCATGTGAATAAAAAAAAAATTGCTCTTAACAATCCACTAATCATCTATTTACACTTCATTTTAATTTTTTTTTATTAATGACAATTTTAATCTAATTAAAATTACTTAACAAAACAATAAAGTTCTAAAAACACTCTAAACTATTTAAAAAAAAGGTTTTTTTTTTTTTTTTTTTTTTTTTTTTTTTTTTTTTTTTTTTTTTTCATCTTTAGTTGTTTTTTTAAATAGAGTGTCTTTATAATATGAGTGTCAAAAGATAAAAGGGATAATTTAAAATAAATAAATAAAATTTTAAAATTTTTTTAAAATTTAAATTTTTAGAAATGAAGTATAAAAAGAAAAACATTGTATTCTAAGGAGAAACTCTAAACAAAAAAATTGCATGTCCGTTAAAAACCAATTTCTATAATTTTATATTGATATATATATATATATATATATATATATATATATACAGTCTTTCTATTATCAGTTCGAACTGACAAAAGTTATATCAGTTCCTTGCATGTGGGCCACTGGATTTAAATACTTTGATTGACAAGTGCATACAGCCAAGTCAAAGTATTTAAATCCAGTGGCCCACATGCAAGGAACTGATATAACTTTTATCAGTTCGAACTGATAATAGAATTTATGTATATATATATACCACCCAGGGCCAATCCTGAGAGTTTCAGAGCCTGAGACGAACTATAGAAAATGAGGCCCTCACTACACTCCATGTATGTTTACTTAATTATTTTTTCTCTAGTAAATATTCGTAAAAATCAATATTATAATACTTTAATGTGTGTGTCTTTGTTTTTTAAAAAATTGGATGTGGACCCTTTTTTTTTTAAAAAAAAAAGAAAGAATGTGGCCCAGCCAATAGATATATATATATATATATATATATATTTAATATGAGTGAAGATATTTGCATCATTGAAAAACTGTACATACATCCCTTTTTGTATATACACCCTATTAAAATATTTTATTTTGTAAACACACCCCCATATATTACAAATATATCCTTTCTTTTAATTTTGAAAAAACATATTAATTTAATAAGTTATAAAAAAAAAATTAAGATAAAAAATGAAAAACAAGAGAATGGAAACGCTACCCCCTCTAAGACCCCATTTGATTTTTTTGTTTTAAGACAGAACATTGCTAAATGTTACTAAAGACTTAATAGTGACTGAAACTGAAAACTAAAAAACATATTTGTTTTTTTTCACTGAAAATTGAATTAAGCGATAAGTTGTTTGTTTTTTTTTTTTTTTTAAGTTACAAATATCTGAAAATAAATACTTTTACATCTATGCCCTTCTAATTATTATTTGTTATATATTTATATTTTAATATATTACAGACAAATCTAACATATAAATTAATTCTAAAATAAATTTATTTAGTTATTAATAATATTTCAAATTTATATTATTGTATAGAATCTAATAATTACTAAGATCTTAGCTAGTAACATTATAAAACTAATGGGCTTTCATTTTTAGTCTTGTATATAGACAGGCAGTAACAAAATGATCCACCGGGGAATATTGAGGGTCAATGTCCTTACCAAAAGAAAATTCAATGAACAATTTATTCTTTAATTGATTTGGAATAAACTTGGATAATTATATAATTTATAGGTTTCATGTAAAAAAAAATAAAAATAAAAAAACAGTATAGAACAAGTGCTTAGTTTTGGAAATATATTAAATTAGTGAAGATAGTTTTGGAAGTAAAATTTTACATTAAATTTTACTGGATTTGTGTTAAGTGAAAAGTGAAAAGTGAAAAATGAAAAATTTTCACTTTTCAAAACAAGTGGTTTTAGGGGTTCATTAAGTGATTTTAACACTTAAAAAATCAAACAAAATAATTGAATAGAATACATTAAGTACCATTCAGTGTTAAGTGGAAAAATCAAATAGAGCCTAAGATTCAACATGGATAAATTCAAGATTCAACATGAAAAGACACACCAAAGCCTCCAGATTCAGTGACCTTCTCTATCTTTTTATTTTTTTTGTATACTTAAATTTTCTTTTATTTTCTTTAAATTTTACTTATATTAGTAAAAAACGAGGAAATAGCGTCAAGTAGAAAACTAGAAACAAACATCTTATGGCACGATGACTGTCTATTTATACATATTCTTCTATGGCAATATCTCCATGTATATTAGTATATATGTTTTTTTTTTTTGAATAAATATGTTCTTTGTTGCTAGAACCCATAATAGAAAACCCTCTCTTCTTTGTTCAAAGAGAATTTTAGTTTATTTTTTTAAATTTAATTCATTGTTTACTCTTCTTAATTTTGTATGCTTTTAAATAATAAATATTTACATTTCAATTAATAAAAATTAATATTATAATAAAAAGATATTACGATTTTTTTTAACTAATTATAATGTTTAAAATATTAAATTTTATATTAATATGATGTATGAGATATAGTTACTTTTACCATTTTAAAGATTTTATTTAAGGGTAATGCTGGAATTTTTGAAAATGTGCTTACTTGGTGGTGTACATACAATTTTAGAGGGGCGTAAGTATCGCCACTCATCTAATATTTAGAACATCTCCAATGCAAATATGGCATTTTTGAATTTCTAAATAGTGTCATATCAGTATTTTTATTCACTATGGACCCACTTTTGAAAAAACAAATTTAGAGAAATGCATATTTACATTTCCAAAGCAATTATCTAAAATCAAATATGCTTCAATTTTATGACCAATCACAATAAAACAATTATTACACACTCTCTCCTCTTTTATATTGTTTTACACTCTCTCTCCTCTTTTATTTTACAATTAAATGAGCTATAATATTATTGGTGGAAGGAGTTAGAAATCTTAGTCAGCATTTCTAGGTGAGTTTCTAGAATTAGAAACTCAATTCCATATTCTCTAACATTGCATTGGAGAGAGTTTTTCTAACTTTTTAACTATTTATCCTACGTGGCAGCAAATTTTCTCCAAATGTATATTTGCATTGGAGATGCTCGGAGATGCTCTTATAAATAAAAAATGAAAAATAAAACAAAATTGGACGCCATTTTTTAGGGCGTACTTGGACCTTAGGCAGTTGTCTCACTGGACTCCCCCTAAGGCCGGCCCTGATACCATCTATGGTGGTGGCGACTTGACCTAAGACATTACCAGATAGAGGAAATAGGGGTATACAGCACTTTTTCAAAATGGATTTGTGTAACTACTACCACTTTAATAACTCATGTTTTATTAGAACCAAAGTATGTGATGAGACCAAAATGCCCCCACTTGCAAATTTTTCTTCCCATTTCCTCTTTTCTTCCAATTTTCACAGACTCTCTCTCTCGAGCTCTCAAGCTCTCAAGTTCTCGAGCTCTCAAGCTCTCAAGCTCTCTCCTCTTTCGTTGTGTAAAGAACAAAATACTTCAACGGGGCTAGGTTGGGCATTCGACGAACACTTGCGATTTTGGTTGACAATTCAACGATTCGACGAACGATTTTGGTTGACAATTTTGAGTTTTTATTGTGATTTTGTTGTCGATTTTGATGTGAATTGTGAGCTTGTTGAATCTGAATGGGGTTGTTTGAATCTTGAATTGTTGGGTTTGGGTTTGGATTTGTCAAATCGGGGAAGATGAACAGTAGCCGAAGTTGGGATTTTTACGCTTATTCGAGACTTAATTGTTTCATTTCGAGACTTATTTGTTCCATTTCGAGACTTATTTATGAATATTTGAGACCTACTACACTTATTCGAGACTTAATTTTATGAAGACTTATTTGCTCCATTTTCGAGACTTATTAATGCGTTTTCAAGACTTAATTCATGTTTGTTCGAGACTTATTCTGTTCGACCTTCATCAATGGTGAAAGTGATGAGCCGACGACGGCGCCGATTGACTCCGGAGATAGTTGGATCCGAAAGATCGATCGACGCTGAGTTCATTGGCACCATCGGTTTTGTCAGATTCGCAACAGATCATCATATATCGGATGATGAAGATTCGATGATGGTTTGGGTTTGGCTTCGTTTCTCTCTCTAGACAGCTCGAAAATGTAAACAAACACTTCGGTTACAACGATTGGCACTCGACGAACGTTTTCCCGGTGGTTTTGTCGGTCAACTCGCCGTTCGGCGGTGGCACCTCCATTGAAGCTCCATCAATGGAGGTTTTTGAAAAAAGAAGAAGAAAGAAAGTGAAGGATTCATAGGAGAAAAAAAAAAGAAGCTGGGGGGTATTTTTGTCCAAATTTCATTTTTGGTGCTATTAAAACTAGACTTATTAATGTGGTTCTATTTGCACAAGCCCTCCCCCAAAAAAGTGCTATATAATTTTTGAACCCCCTATCGCCATTCATTACCAAACCACATTAAACGATACAATTTTATTTAGTTAGTTTTGCAAATTTCCATGTAATGTGTACTTGCCAAGTGGATTGGACCCATTTCCTCTCTTGCCATGACGACGGAAGTCATCAGCCATGACCCAAAACGCTCCTCGTAGAAGGAATCACGTTATTCTTTTGTTTTTTCTTTTTCTTTTTCTTTTGAAAATAGGAATCACGTTATTTTGAACATGATGAACGTAGCAGCATGGAAAGTAATACTTAAAAAAAAAAAAAAAAAAAAAACAATTAAAAACATTTAAACTTTATTTAAATTGGACGGCCGTTACGACCATACTGTACATTGTTGTTGGCTTTAATTTATCAACTTTATTTCACATGGAAAATAAGGCAGACCATCCTCATGTGCACGTGCCAACCTCATGCAATCTTTCAACTCTTTTTCCAAAACTCACTCCTTTCATGCACGTTACACCAAAACGCAACCTACGTTCCTTTTTCACCTCTATATATAAAATCCTACAACTCACCACCAGGAGAAGGTCTTGAGTGCATCTTTGCTGATGTGACACAATCAGGGCGATGCATGGTGCATCACGCTGCACCTAAGTTTTAGTCCACCACCAGACACCAGTCAACCGCCTCCTCATCTCAGTCTCCCAATCATTGTCACCATCAGGAACCTTGATTTCTTGGAGATGTGCAGGCCTTTCTATCAGCCCTACCATCTCATATATCATTGTTCAAGATGGGGAGCCGACCAAAACGATTCGGGTTCCGGATGGGTTTGACTACCAATTGTACAACAGGAATGATGTCAATCGGGTTCTTGGACCCAAGCTTAGAGGCTACCCGATCAGCTTGAGAGAAGGAGTCCCTACTGCAATCTCAATTCTCACATGGACGTACTCTGGATCAACATTCCTGACTGACTACGATGCTCCTACTCAGCTTGTCAAGCCTCCTGAGCGCAACAACAGGTTATATTATTCTTATCTTATATTAATATCTCCCCTTCACTAGCTTGATCATGATCTAATTAAATGTAGTGATAATTAGTTGTCTAACTAATTGCGTTTTAAATTTTAATTGCCACAGGTATGTCACATGCATTTGGATGCCATTATGACGATCCCAAAAGGCAATCTCTTCCCAATGTGTGGAATGAACCCGGCTTTCCACAGGGAACTCACTGTCCCCGCCATGTATTTTGGACGTACTCATGGGTGACGGACAATCCATTGGCTCATGATGATATGTGGGCTGGCTGGTGTGTCAAGGTATCTTTCCTACTCTTGATCACTAATTAGATTAACATATCTTTTTTATTTTCTTGATTCATTTTTAGCAAGAAAGATCTCGTAATTTATTCTAACACGTCTCTCCACGCAACATGCAAGGTCAGTATCTAGATTTATCATGTGAGTCGATGCACGGACCCATTTTGATTGATATATCATAATTGATTAATTGAGTTGAGAATTTGATCAAGCTTTAAATTCAAGATCGACCAGTAAGTCAAATAAGTACGGATACTATATTAAGTATTGGGGTGAATTCATAAAGAGCCAAAAAATTTATCGATTTATTGTTTTTAGCCACAAATTTATCTTTTATTGTTTTCATCAATTTTAACCACTTTTGGACGAAAATACCCTTATTTTTGAAATTTGGAAAGAAAAAAAAAAAAACCTTTCAGTCTTGTTTTAGGGTTAAGTTAAATCAGTCAAAACAAAAGAAAGAGAGATAAAGGAAGAGAAAAAGAGAAAAAACCGCTCGCCGTCGTCGGACCTCTCCCGTTGCCGCCGCTCTCGTCGAATCCGCTGGACCTCTCGCCGTCGCCGTACCTCTCGCTGAATCCACCGCTCTAGGTCTCCGTCGCCGCACCTCTCGCTGCCCTCGTTCGTCGAAGCCGCTGCTCTTGGTTGTTGACGCCTTCAACATCGCCGTCGCTCGTCGATCATCATATTTGGTTAGTTTCATGGAAGTTTAATCCCCTGTTTTGCAATCAAAGGTAGCCCCAAAAATTATATGGCTTTAATCCCCTGCTCTTGGGTTTGTGTTTTGCTCTGTGAACCCTTGGTTTGTGATTGTCCTTAATGTGTTAGATAAACCTGATTGACTTGGGAGAAATTCTTGTTTTCATTTTTTTTTTCTTTGTCAAGCTTTCCGAGAGCAGAGTTCTCAGTCCTTAAGTTTGCGTTTTACTCTGTTTCTTTGGATTTTGAAGGTCAAAGTAGTTGAAATTAGTAATTTATGTATCTTTTATTTGATTTAAGATATGTTCTATGGGAAATTTTTTGGAGTTATTTTGATTCTGCCTTAGTAGCCTTCGAGATGATGAGCTAGCTCTCTTGTGTATTTTCTGGTGGAGAATTTGGTTTTTGAGGAATAACAATTGTCATGGAAAGAAGGGAACTGGTGATGATTCAGTGCTTGCTTGGTGTGAGAGTTTCTTGGTAGCCTTTTGGGATGCTAACCAGGTTCGTTTGAATGGGGTTTCTGCTGCTAATCCTAGTATTGTTGTTTGATTATTGTTGTTTGGAAGCCTCCGGTCGAGGGAACTATCAAAATTAATTGTGATGCAGCTCTTGATATGAACCGAGGAGTGGTGGGTTTTGGCCTTGTTGTAAGGGATTTCGGAGGGGTGGTGTTGGCGTCATTTGTGCAGCATATTCAAGTTAATTTTAGCCCTTTGATTGCTGAAGCAATGACAATTTTGCGGGGTATTAACCTGGCCTTTGATTCGAATCTAATTCCCTTTGTGATCAAAACCGATGCTTTGGCTGTGGTAAAGCTAATTGAAGCGAAATCTCCTTCACTGGCTGATATTGGTCTGGTTATTGGAGAAATTGTGTCTAAACTTGATAGTATTGGCTGCTTCCATGTCCACCTAGCTCTTGCGTCTAGGGACATCCTAGTTCATGCACCTGCTGAAGCCATCGGTGCCTCTGCAGAGTTTTATACTTGATGGATACTATATAAAATCCATATCTATGATTAATTTGTATCTAAAATTTGTATCTACTGACATGTATCTTTCTTACAAATAATTTGATTCATTTTTCTTGATTCAAATACAACTGGTATGCAACTTCAAAAACAACTGACATGTAATTTCAATTATAATTGGCATGTAACTTGGAATGCACTTGGCATGTAATTTGGAATGCACTCAGCATGTAATTTGGCAGCAAATCCGAATATAACGGGCATGTAACTTGGATAGTAACAGGCAACTCTGAATATAACGGACATGTAACTTTAAAATCAAATGACGTGTAAGTTCACTCAACTCGCATATAACTTGAAATTAAATTAGCATGTAACTTAGAAATCAATTGACATGTAACTTGAAGAGTCAAGTAGGATGTAACTTGGACTACAACTGACATGTAACTTGATGGCATGTAACTAGACATACGACTGATATGTAACATGGAAATCATTTGGCATGTAATTCAAAATTAACTGACATGTAACTGTAATTTCAAGGTTAGCAGGATATGTTGTTTTACTTGCACAAGATTGTCCAAGTTTGAGTTATATATGCACACTTGAGTTTCAAGTTACATGCCAATGGAGTTTCAAATTACATGCTAGTTGGTTTAAAGTTACATGTTAGTTGTAGTGCAAGTTACATGCTACCCTGGTATGTAACAATATTGGAATTTCATCTTTTAACTGAGTGTCTTTCAAGTAAGGAAACAAGTATGAACTGGCATGTAACTTCAAAATAACCTGGCATGTAACTTCAGAACAAACTGGCATGTAACTTGTCAATAGACCCCAGCATGTAACAATACTGGAATTTCATCTTTTAACTGAGTGTCTTTCAAGTAGGGAAACAAGTATGGCTTGGCATGTAACTTCAGAATAAACTGGCATGTAACTTCAGAACCAAACTGGCATATAACTTGTCAACAGACCCTCGGCATGTTACTCGGAATACAATTGACATGTAATTTAAAAATCAATTGGCAACTCAGAATATAACGGACATGTAACTTGGAATGCACTTGGCATGTAACTCGGAATAAACTAGCAATTGATTTGAAATTAAACTAGCATGTAACTTAGAAATCAATTGGCATGTAACTTGAAAAGTCAAGTAGCATGTAATTTGGATTACAAGTGACATGTAACTTGAAATCATTTGGCATGTAACTAGACATACGATTGACATGTAACTTGGAAATCTTTTGACATAATTTTAAAATTAACTGACATGTCACTTTAAAAATCATTGTCATTAAACTTGGAATACAACTGAACTTATAATTCAAACGTAATTAAAAGTTCCAAAAAGGAAATCTATATGCCAATTTAGTGAGCCAGCCTATTACAATTTCTGGAGGTAGGTACAATAGAAACATTCTCTTTTGTCAAAAGTAAAATGAACTTTATTTAACCAAAAAGGAATTACAAGAATTCTAATTCAAATTAGAATTGGCTAACATGGAATCTATATGCCAATCTAGTGAGCCAGTCTATTACAATTTCTGGAGGTATATATATACAATAGACACATTCTCTTTTTTCTTGGTCTTCCAGCCCGCGAATCTCTTTTTTCTTGGTCTTCTAACCTGCGCATTACAAAAGTCACAGACAACTAGCGACCAATTAGCAGAGAAATTAGCAGAGAGTTGAACACTTTGAATATAAACACACACTCGGCAACATAAACCCTATTATCTAAATGTCACAAAATTAAGAGTTTAATTTATTAATCATTATTTGCAAATCAGATTAACTGTTTTTTTTTTTTCTTTATGTACACAAAGAGGAACAATCATTAACAACTAGTTTTTACCTTAACTGAACATATTATGTGTATTCTGTATTAGTTTTATTCTCAAAATCACAACAAACCTCAAACAAACAAATTTGAGATATCATTAAACAAATAATTGCAATTTGATGATAAACTGAGAGACAAATCTAAGCATTGTAAAGCTCAACTAATTAAGGTTGCTGATATACATATCAATCAACCACTGCCACAATAGCCAAGGAAAAAAAAACATCAATCAACTAAACACAAATGAGACACAAATACAATTCTCAGCAACTGACACTACCATTAAAAATGTAAACCCAAAAAATTACTTTCTTTTCCTTTCATCAGCTTTCCCTTAAAAATATTGAAGAGTCTATGATCCTAGTTAATAGCACTGTGATCATTCACAATAGTCTATGATCCTAATTATAACTATAACTAGAACATTGAATCTAAATTGAGAGATTACTATAATGTTAGTGTTATAATCCTGGACCTACTGGTTCTCAAGTACTCTGGAGGGGTGAAGGCCAAGTTAGTATTGTAACTTTTGCCGTCCCTGCTATTTTTCATCATGCGAAAGCAAGAGAGCCTTGGATTAACCTCCTGTCAACAAGATGGTTCAAAATTAGTCGCAAGAACATTAAATTGGTTCAATGAACAAACAAAAATTTCCGACAAAATAACTACTTTTACCTTATCAAACAAATACAATTCCACTCTCAACCTCATCACCCATTTCATTGGCTGTTTCTCCCCTGTATCAGAGCAATTACACATACCCATCAATTTAAATCATCATAATTTAACTATCTTAATCTTCATATCAAACAACATATAATTGTAAAAAAACAACAGGAGATTCATTTCACTATGAATCAAAATTACAAAATCACATATAATTTAGAAATAAACTAGCATGTAACTTAAAAAAAAACTGGCATGTAACATTAAAATAAACAGGCATGTAACATTAAACCAAACTGGCATGTAACTTTGGTCTAGAAAATAAAAATATCTGGGTTTCACAAAAAATCGAATCCACTATCTTAATCTTAATATCAAACAACATAACATTATGAATCAAAATTACAAAATCACATGTAAGTTAGAAATAAACTGGCATGTAATTTTAAAACAAACTGGCATGTACTATTAAAACAAACTGGCATGTAACATTAAACCAAACTGGCATGTAACTTCGTTCCAGAAAATAAAAAATTTCGGGTTCCACAAAAAATCGAATCCACTATCTTAATCTTCATATCAAACAACATATAATTGTAAATAAAACAACTGGGAAGGGGATACATACATTCTAGAAGGTAGTTCGGCTCCAAATCTACTTCAAGAGAGACAAGATAGCACAAAACGATATCGACGAAATGGGTTTCAGTTTCGGTGGAAGAACCGAAATGGTGTGGAAGAGATGAAATGGAGGTTGAGGAAATGGAGGAGACGAACTGTAGGTCGCAGATCTCGTTTTTAGAGAGAGAGAGAGAGAGAGAGAGAGAGAGAGAGAGAGAGCATATTAGATTTTTAAACATAAAATCTGATACAGCAAACATAAAAGGCATACATTAGGTGAAAATTTTGGGAGGGAAATTTGGAGGGAAATTTTGGTCCAAGTAAAACAAAGATGAGGACAGTTTTGGCAATTCAAGGCTAAAGATGATGAAAACAATAAAAAATAAATTTTTGGCTGAAAACAATCACTCCATAAATTTTTTGGTTGTTTCTTGCAATTTCCTCTTAAGTATTTGTTACTTTGTTAGACTGATCAAAAGCTTACTGTTGTTAATTATATATATAAAAGCCCAAAAGTAATATATAAGTTTTCTATAATATATTATTAATTGGCACAGCAAGGCAAGCAACCCATTTGTGAACTTGAAGAAGGAATACAAGGGCATATATATATATATTGGCAGGAAGAGGCCATCCCATTCTTCCAATCTGTTGTCCTCCCAAAAGGATGCACCACTGTCCACAAATGCTACATATACTGCGCTTTCCAAGCAGGTCAAGGACAAGCTAGGCCCTGTCGATCCTTACTTTCACAAACTTGGTGATGCCATGCTCACCTGGATTGAAGCTTGGGACGAACTCAATTAACCACCACAAGCAGCTGCTTCTAAGCCCACTACTGGAGTTAAAAACTAATTAACAAAGGACTATAGTACTATTGAGTGCTCTTTTAGTTGCTGCTTTTATTTAGTTTGCTGTCTCTAAATTGTTTCTTTAATTTGCTTTTTATGTTTTTCATGATTTCATCTTTCAATTCAGTATTGTCATTTTACATTTTTATTAAAAAAAGATGTCAGTTTCATTTAAATTTACTGGTTTACTGCTCCTTGAATAATTCTCTGGATCACACATTTGGGTTATAGTACAAATCTTATACAATTTGATCCTGGTAAAAGCACAGGCGCCACTAATAAGATATTTATTGAAACAAAAGTAAAACAATGTTGGGGAAAAGCGTGGTCACAAAACACAATATTGCAGTGGAAAAATAGCACATTTTCCCTCTTTGTGCGATCAAATGTGGACAAACCAAACCAGAACAATGTCACCGAACAAGTATTTAAATAAAACACAAGCTCAATAACAGTATATCACAATATGCAGAAAAATCAGGACCCCAAATTTACGTAGAATTATAGAAAACCTCTCGGTGTGAAGGGAAAAATCACGGAATGCTAATTCAACAAAACCTTTCACTTATAAAATTAATGGATTGCATCAAGCTGCAGGTTAACAACAACAAACTCCTCACCAAATAAGTGGATTCAACAAAATTAACATCAAACCAATAAATTTAGATCTTACCTGAAGCAAAACAAGATAGGAATCAATGATCGAAACCGATAGAAACATAGCTTAGCCCACTGTCAACAATATACTGAAAATTCATTGGAATTGGAGGGAGAACCACTGTCTGGAGGGAGAACCACTATTTTCTTCTCCCTATGCTTTTTCTCTCTCGCTATTTTCTTCTATCTCTGGGTCTCTTAGCAGACTCAATCTCTGCCTACGTTTTGTTTAGTATACTAAACCCGCTAAACCACCATAAATGCACCAACTTGCATTTAAGTATTTGAGTTGGATTACATTTGTGGGATTATTATTTAAGTAGCAGACTCAATCTCTGCCTACGTTTTAGTTTGTTTTGCTTAGCGATATTGCTCCCCTTGCATAAGTAATCAAGCACCTTGAAGTGTATTTCCTAGAATCAATCGAATATGTATGATATTACAATGAATATAAACAAATTTAAATTTGCGTGAGTTTTACAAACTTGAATTGAAACCTTGAGTTTTCTCGACAATGAATTGAGAATCTCTAAGAACTTGTTGAATATTAATGAAAATCATTTGATGATCTAAGGATTACATTGGAGATTTAGGGGGGTGTATTGGATTGGGATTTTAATAGACAATTTTGGGGTGTAACTTATTTTATGGATTTGCAAGACTATTAGGATTATTAGGATTGTTAGGACTGTACTCTTAATATTATTATGATTATATGGACTAAACTTTTAGGATTCTAAAAGAGTATTTGGACTTTATTTATAGACTATTAGGATTATCTAGACTTTATTTCAAGACTTTTTGGATTTTTAAAAATATGGACTTTCAAGAGTTGATTGTAGTATTCAAATTTCTCCCAAGTTTCAGTGCTCTATAATCTTCTTGAGGGCAGTCATTGAACAACAAAAACTGAATGAGAAATATGTATAAACTATGAAGAGAAGTAATAAAATTTTAAAATATCACCAACTAACACATAACCTTCAGCTGGTTCGGTGACTATTTGTGTAGAAACAAGCTGAAGCAACCATAGAAGAAGCAAAGAGATGCTCAAGAACTCCATTATTGTGAAGTAGCAAAACACAAATTTAAACAAGACAAGACTCAAGGACCCAGACAACGAATTCAAGGTGGGGGATTCATGAAAGATTCTTTTAGACTAGGAAAGAAACAACAACAGAGCAAAGCCACTAGACCAAATTTTCTTATATAAATATCTTTCTCTGGGTAGTCATCCTTGACTATCTTGCTATTCAAAATACAACTAAAAAAAATACCCACCACCAGATTTTGCTATTATCCATCTGATTATCACTCCCATTATTCACATACCCACCACCAGATTTTGACATCACCACCATCTGATGCCCATTTTCAGCAACCGCCATGATTAAAAAAAAAAAAAAAAAAGTCTTTGTTGTGTATTACTATCTGATTATGATTATGATTCTCTCAAAACCAAAACACAGAAATACAAAATTTTGACAACAACCCAGAAACCAAAAAGAGCGAAGCAAGAGTGAAGTTGAAGATCATTTTGCACGAGAGAGAAAAATCTGGAAAGTATTGAGGGAGAGGGCAAGACAATTTTAGGTTCAAGCTATTTATATATACATATCACTAAAAAGTCTGAAAATTCCATTTTGTCATGAAATCCTAAAAATTTTGATCTCAATCTAATACCACCAGACAATTTGTTGCCTCTTAAAAGTCTAGATCTAATACCATAAGACAATATGGAATTTTTAAAAAAATCTTAAAAATCTTGATCAAATACCACCGGATTTATCTAACTTGTTAAAAAGTCTGAATCCAACACCACCAGACTTTTACTCCCCCAAATTGTCTAATAAAATCTTGAACCAATACACCCTCCTTAGTTTGTGAATAAGTTGAACTTTTTAATTAGGTTTTTGAGAGAGAGAGAGAGAGGAGTGAAAAACTAGTCAAGAGAAAAGAGAAAGTGTTGGGAAGAAGATGATTTTTAGTGATATGGGCATTTTAGTACTTTTAACTCCAATTTGGTTAAAAACAATTGGGTTTAATTTTGAAAGTGATTGAAAAACAATTTACATTAATTGGAGTTTCATTTATTAAATATGCCCGTATAATGCTTTTCTTCGTCAAAAGTCAAAACATAGGTAGGATATTTTTAATGACTTGTAATGATCACCAAAGACCCCTTCCATTCCATTTTAATGCATAGGGCTCTCAATGTCAAGAATAGATAATGCACTTACAAGTTATAATCATGTAGAGTTGCTTCGAGATAGATTTAGTCAGCAGCATATACAATAGAACTACTATAAATTAATCTCCTATAAATTAATATCCTCTCTAAATTAATAAAAAATCTTGACCCGGACTTGGATCAGTGTAAAAAATTAATAAACCCCTTTATTGTAATAATTAATAATTTCTTTTTGAAACTTAGTGTAAAATTTCGGTCTCAATTATTGCAAAAATTAATAATTTCATAAAAGTACAAAATATATTATATATTATTCAAGAATTTGAAAAGTAATTCAAGATGCTTGTTTGCACTAGGCCACCATGTTTGATATTTTTGACTTCATCCTTCATCTTTTGAATTGTCCTCAAGAAGTTATTGTGATCATCTTCTTATTGTAGCCAAAATGTTTCAATTAAATTTAGCATTTCAACAATCTTACCTATAGAGATTTTAGGTACTTCATGACTATCGTCGTCGTCGTCATCATCATCTATCTTAACCACACTATCATTATTATACCTTGTGATATCATTGATGATATCCTCTTCAGTTGGAGTGTAACACACTTCTTAAAATTTGATGGCAGATAGTTCATTGTGGTGTTCCCGAGTCGGATGTGATTAGGTAGCTCTGTAGGTGGTACATAGGCAGTGCAATTATCAAGGAGAAGCAAAACCTTTCGATTTGCCATGGGCATTGCAATTGAGATTAAGAATCCTAAAAAAAAAAAAAAAATTAAAAAAAATTAAAAAAAAAAAAAAAAAAAAGGAACTTTCCCTAAAGAATAAAACCGACTGAATAAGAAATCTAAAAAAAGAACCTTCTCTAAATAAGAAAACCGACTTTCACATGTTTTTTAAGACAAAATAACACTTTACAAGGTAAAACCCTTAAAATTAATAACCCCTCAAAATTAATATTCAAGGGTGGGTCCCAAGAATATTAATTCAAAGGGGTTCTACTATACATTCCTTTTCTAGGTAGAGAAAGATTTAATTAGGTCTGACGATTAAACAAGATGAAATAGATTTGTGTTAGAACATCTCCAATGTAAATATATATTTTTGAGTTTCTAAATAGTGTCACATCAGCATTTCTATTCATTATGAACCCACTTTTGAATTTTTCTTTTAGAGAAATACATATTCACATCTCCACATCTCCACATCTCCAATACAATTATCTAAAATTAAATATGCATCTATTTTATAACCAATCATAATAAAACAATTAGTCATCTCTCTCTCTCTCTTTTATTTTACAATTAAATGAGTTATAATATTATTGGTGGAAAGAGTTAGAAATCATAGCTAGCATTTCTATGAGAGTTTCTAAAATTAGAGCATTTCCAATGCAAATATGCAATTTTGGGTTTCTAATTAGTGACACATTAGCACATATGTTGAATATGGATCTACTTTGTCAATTTTTTTTTTTAAGAAATGCATATTCTCATCTCTAATACAATTATCTAAAATCAAATATGAATCCATTTTTGACCAATCACCTTAAAACATTTATTTCACTCTCTCTCCTCTTTTATTTTAAATCAAGGGAAAATTGCATTAAAGTATCCTGACGTTTGGTGAAAATACAACTATATCGTACTTTTTTCAAAATTACAGTAAAATACCCTTGACTACCTCTTTGACCATTATAATTAACGGTTGTCAGGTTTTCAGAAGGGTAATAATGTCAACTCCACATAAAAATATATAATTAAAAATTAAAAAAAAAACTGGAATTTTTTTTTTTGGTTCACATTTGTTTTTAAGGGCAAATTACACAAACTTACCCTGAATATATGCATAATTACACAGAAACCAGAGAAAATATCATAATAACACCAACTTACCCTTGACCCGTTGACTAACAGTTGACCACTGTTAGTCAATCATGAAAAACAGACAATGTCACTTTTGCCCTTAAGAAAATAATTAATTATATAAAATCAACCCATTAATTACAAATAATTAAATAAATAATAATAAATTATATAAAATCAATTAATGAATTAAAATAAGAAAAAAAATCAAAAAATCGAGAGACGCTTTTTCATCTGTATTTCATCTCCTACTCTCTATTTCTTCTCATCAATCAAAAACAAAAAAGAAAAATATATCCATGCTTTTTATTTCATCTCATCAAACAATCAAAAGCCCAACTCTATTTTATCTCATCAATAGGGGTGGGCACGGTTCGGTTCGGTTCGGTTTTGGGTAAAACCGAATTGAACCGATAATATTTCGGTTTACTCAAAATTGAACCGGTTTAAACCGAATAAAAAATAGTAACCGAACTGAACTGAACTGATTTTAATCGGTTCGGTTCGGTTCGGTTCATTTCGGTTTTGGGCCTAATGGGCTTAATGAGTTTTAATATGTTTTTCAATTTGATGGGTTGTGAGATTCTAATTTTGGCCCAAATTTCATAATTTTTAATAGCCCAAGCCTAAAAAAAATACTGAAATCAAACCAAAGAAAAACACATACCTGACATATCACAAGTTTCATAGTCAAATAGACATGAAACATACCTGACATATCACATATTCTTCAAAGATAAAAACTCTAAATCAAAATCCAAACTCCAAATCAAAATTACAATACAACTAATATAAAAACTCCAAATCAAAATTACAATAATACAACTAAAATAAAAACTCCTTCATGCCTTGCTTTCTTGTGCTCTCATTTGCTTGCTGCAGTGGAAAACATATAACATGGTATGTAAGTCACAAGTAAGAAATAGAATCCACTTTTATCCATGATCAAAGTATCAAACAAGCAATCCAATTTTCGAAGATACATAATTACTACACGAGACAGAATTCTTATCAAGTTGTCACAGGAACAAAATATAAACTTGACCTAAACTTACTTTCATTTCATATATTTTGAAATTGAAGAAACCAACAAAAATCCCATTAAAACAGCACATAACCTATGCACAGTAAGCTCTAGTACAAGATAGAGCACACAAGATCGTAAATGCTCATTGTCAAACAAATCCCATAAACTTGAGTACTTGACTCGTTTACATCACAAGCATACAAGATAGTTAACGAGCACATCACGAGCACATTAAAACAAGATATATAGTAAATGCTCCTTGTCAAACAAATCCTTGATTTAAAAACATTTTACTCATTCATGTCCTATATCAACCTATGCATAATAAGCTCTAGTACTAGAGCCTTCAAAATTACCATTAGCTTCCTTAAATTGAACCCCCCGCCCAAGACAAGACATAACTGAAATAAGAACATGAAGCAACCACAATTTAGAATATCTACCAAAAAACGACATGCCTTTCTTGCATTGACACCAACTTAAAGAAAACATAGAAATTCAATAGGGGATTTTTGCAGAAGCTTAAAAATGATAAAAACTAACATGAGACATTAAAAAGTTTTAACTTTGAACCCAAAACTGATTAGAACCCACTAATCTAGAAAATTTGATGTATACACAGGTATACATCAGAAAAACTGGTCAAACCCACCTCAGATTATCAATCAAAGTATATAATTTTGTATGTGGTTATGATAAAAACAATATTATATAAATATATTCAAAGAAACCACAAGAAAACAAGAATAAATGGTAGATAGAGAGAGAGAGAGAGAGAGAGAGACAGAAAAAGAAAAATGAACCAACCTTTAAAGCTTTGTCTCATTGAAGAAGAGCTGAAGAAGAGCAGATCGGACGAAAATTAGAAAAAGATGAAGAAAATTAGCAAAAGAAGAAGAGACGGGCGTTGACAAACAAACCTTGTACGAGTAGATCGGATGTCGAGGAACAGAGTTCAGACAGGCGGTGGAGCAGATCAGCCGTTGAGCGATCAGTTGAAGAGTTGAAGAGAAGTTGAGAACAGAGGCAGTCGGCAGAGATTAGAGGAGAAGTCAGAAATGTGAAAGAATAGAGTTAGGGTTTTATTTATTTATTTATATATGCGGTTTATTCGGTTCAAACCGGTTTTTGAACACCTAAACCGGTTTAAACCGAAAAAAAATCGGTTTTCATTTTTTAAACCGGTTTAAACCGAATTGATCCTATGAACCGAACCGAACACCCTTTTTTCGGTTCGGTTCGGTTCGATTCGGTTCGGTTTTGAACTTTGTGCCCACCCCTACTCATCAATCATTTTTTCCTTTTTGTTTTGAAAAAAATAAAATTGAACACAAGATCTGGGAGCTCAAGTACCAGATCTAGGTGCGATAATTAGCAAAGTATCTCCCTTTTCGTCCTTCTCGCTAGGGTTGTGTTTTGGGGCTTTAAAAGGGGTTCAGATGGTGGGTTTGGTTTGGGGTTGTGGTG
Organism: Acer saccharum; assembly: GCA_030490815.1. Taxonomy (NCBI): domain Eukaryota; kingdom Viridiplantae; phylum Streptophyta; class Magnoliopsida; order Sapindales; family Sapindaceae; genus Acer; species Acer saccharum. The sequence goes on from CM059874.1 coordinate 24,768,926, forward strand.
AGGTACAGGTGATGGTTTGAACTTTTATATGTTTAACTCCATCATCTTCTTATACCTTGTTTTTCTTATCTTCTCGTACTTGTTTTTTTTTTTTTTTTTTTTTTTAAATTTGTTATTATTTAAAAAATTAGGTTATTTGTTATTTTCAAGTGTGTGATGGAGACATGAAAGGATTGAAGCTAATTTACATGAAGGGAATCGATCTGATCTCTTCCATGGAAATATTTCCCTTTTTTCTTTTTAATTAATAAAAATTTTAAGGCTGACGTGGCGAAATTTCATTGGACAACTTGTTTTTTCTATATTTATTTAAAATGATACTCAACAAAAAGACCAAATTGCCCTTTGACTGTTAGTGACTAATGGTGTTCAAACGTTGGTCAACTAGTCAAGGGGTAGTCAATGTTATTATGATATTTTCTCCAGTTTCTGTGTTATCAATCATATAATCAAGGTAAGTTTGTGTAATTTGCCCTTATAAAAAAATTGAAAAAAAGAGAGAAAGAAGGAAGAATTTTATTTATTTATTTATTTATTTTTGGTGGGGAAGATCCGGTTCCCATATGGCATCATCATCAGATAAAGAAAAAAAAAATAAAGAATTATTTACAGAATCTGGAAAGTAAAGAAATATTTTTTGGGAAATTTGGAACCCCATCACCATCATCATCATGAATTGAAGAAAAAGAAGAAGAAGAAGAAAAAAAGATATCTATTTTTATTGTGGGAGGTAAGATCTGGGTTTCCTAGATATCATCATCAAATCAATTAAAGACTAAAAAATATAGAAAAAAAAAAAATCTTTTTGGGTGATCCAGGTTTGAGACTTTGGCTTAGTTTGGCATTGATGTGCTATTGAGAGAATTGTTTTTAGTTCTGTTGTGGGGATAATTGCTTTTGGATTTGATGTGAGAAGAATCAACTAGGTTTTGGTAAATTGATTTTTAAAAGTGTTGTGGGAACCAAAAGCAATTTCAATATGTTTGGTAAACTGTAAGTAAAAAGTGTTGTGACTGTGTAAAATTACTAGAAAGGACACGAATGAATGGATTTATGTATTTGTATTTAATATGATTATATTGTTCATGTATTTATAATATTTTTAGTTTAAGCTAATTAATTAAATATTTGAAAGTTTCATTCAAATTGGAAGTATTAATGAATTATTATTATTATTTTTTTTTTTGAAGGAAGAAACACAACAAAAAACTAATGAAATAAATCAGCCCGAACTAAAGTCTCCACGCAAGGAGGACAAGACTCAACCCAGACATTTTCCCCCAAAGAAGAAATTGCCAACTTAGCAAGACTATGCGCAACCGCATTAGCAGTCCTAGGAACGAAAGTTATCGTCACCAGATTTGACTGAGAAAGAAGAAGAATATCAGCAATAATGTTCCCAATATCAGTTGGGGCAACCCCCAAATTCACCATATCTATCACAACTTTTGTATCAGATTCCACCTCCACCGGAACCAGACCAGCATCCACAGCACCCCTGATACCACACAACAAAGCCTACGCTTCAGCAACTTACGGAGAGAAGTTTGTGAGAAATTTCTGAATGAAAGATCTATGCACAACACCCCTACAATCACAAATAATACAACTAGTCCCAATGCAACAATTGTTTTTGTCCACTGTTGCATCATTATTGACTTGAAAACACCCCCTTTTTGGCTTGCACCATTTCACAATAGCCATTGGCTTGCACACATGAACAGACATAGGCATAGAATTAGCATCACGAAAACCGTCCATAAAATTCTTGGACCACCCAACCACATCTAAATCATTACAGCATGAAGCATTATGGATCGCCTGATTTCGGAGCCACCAAACACGCCAAAAACAAATACAAATCAGTTCCATGTCATCTTGAAGAAAGTTGTTGGAACAGGAAATAATAAGCTCTAGAAAGACATGTTAATAGGTCATTTTCAATTAACAAGAAGATCCCACCCCTTCCAATTAGGCTTAATGCTGGAGCAACCCCAAATAGCATGAACAATTGACTTAGGCTTCCTTATACACACAAGGTAAAAAGGATCAACTTGGATTCCTCGCTTCATTAAGTTTACAGAAGTAGGGAGCCAATTATTGCAAGCCTTCCAAATGAAAGTCTTCACTTTCGTCGGAATCCGAAACTTCCACAACATCTTCCACCACACCTCTAAACCATCAAAGCCCGAAGAGCTAACAACAGATAGCTTCTCACAACCAATCTTGTAACCACTACGCACCGAGTAACAACCCGTCTTCTCAAAGTGCCGAAGCAAAGAATCCACTCTTTGAACCAAGCCAGTGGGCAAACTCAAGATAGCATCTGCATCCTCTTTAAGAAAAGCTTCCCTGATGAGAGGGACATTCCATCCTCCATAAGGGGAAAGGAGGGAGCTCACCGTAGCTGTAATCTCCAATTTTGGAGGTGAGAAAACTTTAAAAGAAATTAATGAATAGATTTTTAAAATATAAATTAAAATTTAGAGATAATATATCTCACACAATCTTATCTTTTGCTGCCTCTGTACAACCACCCAGAACAATGTTGGCCTCCATTCCTAATCCATCTTCTTCAACCCCATCTCTCTTCCACAATGCCACCATCGTTGTATCCACCTCCTCCTACTCTACCGCTACCATCAAAATATCCCATCTCTCGTTCTCAAACCCTAAACCTAAAATCGCTTTCCTCTTCCTCACTAACTCCGATCTCATCTTCGCTCCTTTATGGGACTCAAAGTCAAGAGGAGGGAGTTCAAAGTCCTAAAACATGGGTGTTATCCTAAAAATTGGTCAAGGATTTCCTAGACAACTCTTAGACCAGATGGAGCGGTGCTCCACAATCGGAGGAGCCCTGGCGGGGGCTGGGACAACCGAGTCGTGGTTCTATTACGGTAGGGGTACTGGGATAGAAGCGGGGGGAATGCAGGGAGAAGGATTTCTGATTTATCTGCACCAGGCTGCGTCAGCAGCTAGCTAGTACCGGTTCCCAGGGGTGCTGGTACCAGTCGTGACCGGGGACGGACACAACACACAATATGCTATGTTAACAAAATATAACCTTATACATGTATGAATAGTACACGCTTCTCCTCATTAGAAGGATTATATTACAACTTTTGTAAAGGGTAAAGCGGTTATAACTCTTTCTATCCCATAGATGAAGGGGTTCATATCTAGGAAGCCAGTCATTTTATAATAGCAAAAAAATAGATTACACTATTCGGGTCTCCAAGTGGAGACCAATCGTTTTATAGTAGCAAAAACTCTCTATTTTTCTCCTCTATTCTATCAAGAGTCCAACCATCAACTATTTTAGAGTTGGAGCATTTGTAGAGTGTCAAATATGTGGTGGGTGAGGGGGATCATCCTACGTGGGAGTCCCTAATACAATCATCACCGTTCCTTTATCTTGGGTCTGCTGTGGCACATGTTTCGGAGGGTCGGGATTGCTCCAGCTAAACCCTAGGGTTGACCTAGCGGTCAAGTAGGTATGTGGGAAACCTTTCTTTTAGGTGGGATAACTTTTAGGAGATCTCCACCGTTTATTCGTATCGAGCGTAAATGGGACACGCATCTTAGACTGCTAGAATGGTCCCACATATGCCTTAATGTCCACGTAGGAGCTTCGTAGGTGGTCACGTGGCGCTTTCCCCGATTCTATTTGGCGGAAAGTGCCTGAGCTAGCCAAACGAGTTGTTTTCACAATTTAGATATGCTGGGGGCAATGGCAGCGTCTGTCACGCTGCCATTGTCAGATGTTTCTTCCCACAGTTTCCTCTTTTTGCATAGGTGATTTTTGCATCCTTTATGTCTGCTGGAACTTAGGTTCCCTCTTTGGTGATGATTAAGGTTGACCCTTTGTAAAGCTAAGCTGGACCACCATCAGATCGTTGACGCCAGTCGATGTAGCGTGACTAGAACCGTTGATTCCTTATCTTCCCCTTCTTTTGTCAACTGGGCACAATTAATGCCCACCTACCCTTTGCCCTATGCTGGTTTCCTTCCTTGTTTGAGCTGGTTCCCCTGTTAGGTCTTTCATCAGCCCTTCACGGGTTTATTGGTGACTTTGGTGGGGATTCTAGATTGTTATTGATTATTTATGGCACCCTTGTCTTTTCATGAGGCTTTGGGAAGCTTGGATGCCCCAATTCCGGTTTGGCCTTGTAGACCGGGATTCCGCATCGTGGTGGTTACCTCCGGTTGCGCTGTACCCCCCTGGTGCCTCAAAGGAGCCAAAGTTGGGGAGCAGAGTAGAGGCATGCTAGACCCGGTTATTACGGTACTAGGAGCAGTTCGGAACTTACCGAGGACTGGGCATTCTTGAAGGGAAAAAACTGGAAGCGAGGCGGGGCGAGGACCGCACTAGGCTTGGTTGTATCGGGATCAAAGCAAAACTGGACGGGCCAGAGAATTCTCCCTTGGTTCCGGCTTTAACGTGATACGCTGGGGGGAAGTGCTCCTTTGATTCTTTCTTGGTCTTTTTGGCGGTTAACAAGAAGATTGGTTTTAAGAGAGAAGTCATCAAAAGCGGCAGCCATTGAAGCGAAAGCAAAGAGAGAAGAAGAAAAAGAAGAAGAGAGAAGTGGTTTTGGATTTGTGAAGTTGGAGGCTGAAGGAGATGGAAGAAGGAGGATAGAGATGTGATTTTCGTAAATGTTTAGGAGTTAATGGGTATATGATGTTTTCATTATTGCTTCCACATGAAACTGTTTTTTAAAAGCTACAAAAAGTAACTTCTAATTTTCTGCTTTTGGAGAAGCTAAAAATGACCAAAAGCACTTCCTTGGAATTTTACCAAACACCCTAGTCTATGTCCAGAAGTAATTTTAGTCCCAAAGCAGTTGAAGAAGCATTCCCAAACTAAGCCTCTAAGATCTCCATCACCACTTTCATTGAACGATTATTATTTTTTATTTTTTTTTAAGAACTCAAATCTCATTTTTCTTTTTCTTCAATCGTGATCAACATTTTTTTCACTCAATCCATCACCAACAACAACGAAAACAACAATATCATCTTTTTCTTCATTCTTAAACAAAAACACACAAACTCAAAATCCCCATTAGAGATCTCCACCCACAAAACCAACAAAAAAATTTTAAACTAAAACTCAAAAAGATATCTCAACCCACTAAACCCTCACCACCACCCACCCATTCCCTCCACGCTCCTCCTCCGTCGACACCACCTTCTCTTCATCTCTGGCTATGTAGACGTGTCGCCGCCATTCTCCCCCTATGGCGAGTTCCAATCTCCTCCCATATGAGAGATCGAGCTTGGTCTTCTTGGAGAAGATTTGTTGATTTCCTCCATTAAGAGGTATCTCCAGAATCTGGAGTCCATATCTCCTCCAAGATCTAGATTTTTAATTATTATTTTTTTCATTTTGCAAGATACATTCGTTTTATTTTTAAGAAATAGTGAGTGATGTGGCACTTATTCATTGGATAATGAGAATTGTTTTATCAACACTTATGGGTAATTTAGACATTTCATAATATTTAACCGGTCAACTGTTAATTTAACAGTTTAAAGGGTTAGTCCAGGGTACTTTATTGCAATTTTCCCTTAAATCAAATATGTATCCATTTTTTACCAATCATCTTATAACATTTATCTCATTCTCTCTCCTTTTTTATTTTATAATTAAATGAGGTTTAATGTTATTGTTGGGAATTCTAGTTAACATTTCTATGAGAGTTTCTAAAGTTAGAAACCCAACTCCATATTCTCTAAAAAAAAAAAAAAAAAAGTTTTTCTGAAAATAAAATTTTGCCACATCACATCCATAATCAAGTTAGATAATTGTATTGGAGATGTTTTTTCTACCTCATTATCTAACTATCCTGTGTGGCACTCAATTTTCTCCAAATGCATAATAGCATTGGAGATGCTCTTAGAAACTCAACTATATATTCTCAAACTTTTTCTTTTTTTTTGCCACGTTATCTTCATATAGAAGTTAGATAATTGCATTGGAGAGAATTTTTCTAACTTTTTAACTATCTATTCTACGTGGCAGTTAATTTTCTCCAAATACATATTTGTTGTTAGATTTTGGCTCATATTCTCGAATGAACCCAATGTTAACCAAACGAGACTCAACTGATGTGAAACTTCCTGGAGACATGGGATACGTTTGGAAGTTGGAGATAGTGTTTGAGGGAGGTTTGAAGACCAAAAGAACAGAAGAATGAAGCAAACCGTTATGGGTTGCACTGTGGCTTTGACAACGGTTCCCACAGCGGTATGGCACTGTGCTTTGCGCTATGTGGTTTTGACTGCGATCCTTGTTCCAGAAGTCAGCACAGTGGAAAGCGCTATGGCTTTGACAGCGGCAGTGACATCAGTCAGGTTCATTTCAGCGTATGGATCGCAGTTTTCTGAATAATGTAATTTCCAGTTACTATAATGGTATAAGGTGCGGCTGGCTAGCATATGACCCGAACCTTAGTCAATCATAAGCATGTGTAGAATGGGAAATCTTCGACGGAAAAGGAAAGTGTTCTTTTGGGAATTTCTTGTGTTTGAAAGAAAATGAATACTCTTTAAAAGAAGACTTGTCATAAAAGGAAATAGTATTTATATGAAACAAGTAAGTCTTGTACGTTTATGAGTAAGATTTCCTTTTATCTTAAACTCCCTGTAACTAGTATAAATAGACCTTGTAATTAGGTTATATTGTGTGGAGCAAAAAGAACATCATATAACATCAAAGAGTGTGGGTGAGATCCGGGGGAGACCCTAGGGAATATCCGTGGAGGGATCCGGGGAATATCAGTGGATCAAATTAGAGATCCGCGGGTGATATTCAGGGGAGACCTAGGGCATATTAGGGGATTCTTGGTGAGGATCTTGTGAGCGTTGTGAGTTTAAAGTCATTATGTAAAGCTCGGTTGTGAGCTTGGGGACTTAGTGATGCTCTATGGTTTGGGGTTGAGGTGTGAGAGAGAATCCTGAAGTATATGGTTGTAACAATTTATCATATAGTGGAACTTTCTCTGTCGTCTTGACGGCCCGTGGTTTTTTTTTTCCTGATTTAGGGTTTTCCACGTATATCTTGTGTTGTGTGATTGTTTATTCTCTCTCATCCTATTTTTCTGCTATAGACATTAATTGCTATGAGTTATGGGCGAATATTAGGCATGTTGTTTCCGCATTCATCGGTTCAAATTCCCAATAATTGTATTAGAGATGCTCTTATAAATCCAATTAGCCTTGCATTAAATTTCATTTATTTTATTACAATAATTACTTATCGGATGATCCAAATATTAGAAATTCAAATACATTTGTAAATAAGCAAGCCTCTTCAATACGTTAGTTAAGGTGGGATTGTCTATGAATTATTAAAGTGACACCTAGAACATTTTTGTGTTTTTTTTTTTTTTTTTGGTCATGCAATATTACTTATAAAGACAAAATGGGGTTGACCCTGTGGTATGTCTCTCACACTCATATTATGAGGTTGTGGGTTCGAGTCTCTCACCCTTCTCCAAACCTCAAATTAATGTAATGTTTCAATATATATATATATATATATATATATATATATGGTGTTTAGCAAAAATGCCCTATTTTAGGGGGACAATGCAAATCTACCATAAAATCAAAATCAATTGCAAAAATATCCCAAAAAGACCTCAATACCCTTTAGTAAAAAATAATAATAAATAAATAAAATAAAAATAAAAACCCTTTTCACTCTCTAATGCCCTAACCTCCCAAACCTCCTGCCCACCCATCCTGAATCCCACCACAAAGCTTTGCCACTGCAAATCGAAATTGTTGTGAGTTTTTATTTGAATTATTTTGAGTTTTAGTTTCGAATTATTTTGAGTTTTAATTTGAATCCTAACATTTAGATTTATGGTTGTGAGTTGAAATCGATTAATGGGTTTTCAATTTTTGAGTTAGATTGGTATGATTGAGGAGAATTATTGTAGAAATTGTGTGAAATTTAAACAAAGTTGAAGAAATTTGACAGAAAAAAAGCTTCAGGACAGGTATACCGAGTCACCCTATCCCAAGGAAAAAAGGTCTCGAGACAGGGTGACCCGAAGAAAGCGTTGTAGAGTAAGAAAAGGGTTAGATAGTGTTTAGTTCATTTGTTTGATAAGTTGGTTGGTAAAAGTAAGGTTAATTAATGTGGTGTAGTTATTAGTGAGGGAATTTTGGGAAAAATTGGGTAGTTTTGCAATTGATTTTGATTTTAGGGCACATTTGCAATTGACCACCTACAATAGGCTATTTTTGCTAAAAACCCATATATATATTACTTATAACAACCACTAAATCATTTCAACACAGTAACTGCACCATTTGAGATACATTTTTGTGTATTTTTTGTGTTTTACGGTATTAATATGTTCTGGTCTATTTCCTTTGTTTTAGAAAAAAAAAAATTAAAAAAAAATAAGCATCTTGTTTAAACCGTTACAACTCATGTCAATTACTAAAAGAAAGAAAGAAAAAAAAAATGTTTTCTTTCTTACTTTTTTTTTTTTAATTTTGTTAAGAAAATACCGAAAATGTGTTAAAAAGCTAGGCATTTAATTAAAAATGAATACATAAAAATGATATTTCATTGAAACATTTTGGGTAAGTAAATCCATCGGTGAAGACTAAATATTAAACTCAAATAGTAATTACGAGTTAATAGATCCTATAGAATTTTATATATGTGAGTCACCAAGACAATAATAGAAGGAATAAAACTGCTAGTTGAGGTCAATAAATCCTTGGTAATGTTTAATTTCCACACTCCAACCTCTGTATACATATTTGGTCATTTTTAACCTAAACACTAGCTTTTCACTATTGCCTTGACTTTACGTGCCGTTTACGACTCAGCTTTATTTTAGTTTTCTTTTCATGGGGATTGAGGAGTGCATCCATGAACGTCAACCTCTCTATCTTTCAATTTTCTCTGTAGTCAGTGAAGTTGGACGTTGCCCATTAAGCCGCCCACCTTTTTTCTTCCATCTTATTCCTCCTTTTTCCAATTTCATCACAGATTAAATGTCTCTCTCTTCTCGATCTTTTACAAAAAAAATTATCCGATGCGATGAGCGTATTATGTCCAATCCGCTATACCTACTCACAATGTACAACGTGTTATAGAAATCACATATGATTTGACGTGACAATAAATATCTGTATATATGTCACGTAACATGTAGGGAGAGACTGACAACAATACTGGAAGTATTTCTCTTCCCCTTCTACCCCCGTATTTTTTATTATATATAATATCTTTTTATTCTTCTTCATTGTATTACAAATTGATATAAACCAACTTTATTATTTAATATCAAATCTATCTGATCATCTCCCATGGATGACTTCCATATGCTTCTCCCAAGTTCATCATCAAGAGTTTCAGCTTCTCCTGGTTTCACATTAAACACGGTTGCAAATCTTCAAACTCAGTTTCATTCTCATAATGTTAATCATGAGATGAAGGCAGCAGATCACAATCAAATTCAATATTCTGATCATCCTAAAAGTGTTTATGATAAAGGAAATTCTTACAATTCTGGTGAGAATGATCAGGCGAAACCGGATAAGAAAGGAGGGAAGAAAGAGATGATCAAAAGGCAGAGATATGCATTTCAAACAAGGAGCCAGGTTGACATACTTGATGATGGCTATCGATGGAGGAAATATGGCCAAAAAATTGTTAAGAACAGTAAATTCCCTAGGTCAGTATCTTTCTCTGCTTCTTTACTTAAATTGAAAGCAAAATATTTATTTATGGTTTTCAACGATGCTTATTACAGAATTTAAATTGATTTCTTCTCACGAATTTTGTTTTTTTTTTTTTTTAAATTTGTTGGTGATGCTTTTGCATGGATGCATATTGTGTAGACCCAGGAGCGTCACTTTGAATGCTTTTTGGTATTTATAACCATGTGTGATCATATTGTGTAGCTTTAAAAATAGTTTTTAAAATTAGGATAAATTATGAACTTTGTAAAATGATTTAGACATTATTTCATGAAAGCAGAAAAGATGACTTTGATTTTAAAATTTTGAACAACTTTTTTAATATTGTTATTTAAAAATTTATTTCAATTTTGGATCTAACCAAACAAGTCTTATTTATTTTTTTTATTTATTTTTTGAATCATTACAATATTATTATTTCGGGATTGGAGGAGGGGGTATAACTTAAACCCACAACCTCTTGGATCTAACCAAACAAGTCTGAATTTATTTATAAAAAATAAAAATAAAAAAAAAAAAATTACACTCCTTGTTATGATCGATCTAGAGAATTTTATTCAGACCATAATCAAAGGCTCATTTCATTATAAGGCATTTAGGAGTGACATCGCTGGATGTTTCTTCGTCTTAAGGGGATTTGGAGTTGAATTTAATATAATTTATCTGTTTTTTTTTTTTTTTTCTCCTTCTTCTACTTTAGTGCATCATCATAGTGTACCACAGGAGTGTCCACAAAAGTAATCAAGAATTGCAAAATGTTTACAAGTTCGTTGTCAAATTAAGGAAAAGGCAGTGATGACATTGACTTAATAAATGGGGTTTTGTCTTCATACATACATTTTAGACATTTTAGGCACCCTTTAGCACTATATATATATATATATAAATATAATTAATTTATCTTTATTTATATTATTTATTTTCTTTATTTTTTTCCATTTCCACTTCTGGCAGAAGTTACTACAAATGTACTCATAAAGGGTGCAATGTGAAGAAGCAAATCCAACGCAATTCCAGAAATGAAGAGATTGTGGTGACAACCTATGAAGGTAGGCACACACATCCAACCGACAAGTTCACTGACAGCTTTGAACACATCTTCGCTCAGATTCACACACATACTACTGCTTTGTAAAGACATTTATTTCAATGCCCTAGTTTCCTTAACCTGTTTCTATAATGTAATATATGAGAGATGAGATAAAAAAAAAAAAAAAAAAAAGGGTGGTGAGCAACCAATTTGGCAATTTATCTCCAACATATATATGGTACTCTTCGATCTCCTCAACAATGAAGATTGATAATGCTCCTTTTGTTTGATTTCAGTTAAAAGATAATAAAACTAGTAGAGTTTTGGAAGAAAGGTTTTTTGTCTGTTAAGTTGCAGCACTGTGCATGACTGAACTGAATCTTTCTGCTTGTATATATATATATGATGTCACATAACCAGGTGCCAATAGCATTTAATTTTGTAAGAGTTGAAATTTTTATCCTTAATTACTGTTGTAGATCATATGCAAATATGACAGATTCATGTGTCAAGCTGAAAAAGATTGATTTGCTGATACATTGAATATTGATATGAGAACTGTATACTGATAATGATCATATAATGTCCTTATATTCCTCCTTGTCAATTATAACATACAATTTTCTCTTTTTGAAAGTGATCTTTTCTTCTTTTTCTTCTCATTTGTCATCTTCTAATCCCATCAAATCTAACTTTAATTGAAACTGTATTTTCTATTATTTTTAATTACCATCGATTACCTAGTCTCATCAGATATATATAGGGGATTTAGTGCTTGTTTGGTTAAGCTTTCTACTATCTCAAAAAGTCTACCAACGTCTATTTGAGTTTTTTAGAGTTGTTCAGTTTGGCTTTTGAAATTGTTTATTTTAAATTGAGTAGAAGCTAATAAAGTTTAAACCTTTACTAAACAAAAGTTCATGGGGATGTGCTTCTCCAAATAGACATTTTTCTTTAAAAAAGTCTATCAACTAAACAACTATAATTTTTTTTTTCAAAAACTCTATTTCTAATAGATCTACTGTAAGTAGATCTTTTATAAATAAAGATTTTTCAAAAGCCCAACCAAACAAGCTCTAAATAATGATTTTAGCTCATTTAATTTTTTAATATTCTTAAAACAATATTGTTATGAGGTTAGTATAGTTTTGTAAAATCAAGAATCGTGTAAAACTTCCTTAAACTAATTTTGAAATTACGCACATCCCTTTTAGCTCATGTTTGTGGTGGAAGATTCGAGTTTCATCATACTCATTTTACAATTATGTGTAAAGAGTTTTCTATTCAATATTGTAGGAGTCTAAATGAAAATAAAGAAATGATATAAATATATATATGTATATATATTATCTGATGCAAGAATCTTATACGTTTTTATTATTATTATTATTATTATATATATATATATAATCGACTATGTAACGTTATATAGTCCCACTTTATAATGTTACATAATCAATCTCGCATGAAAAAACTATACATAGGATGAGTAATATTATACGATTGAAAAATCAATACGATACTATTTTTTTTAGGTTGTTTAACATTATACCCTTGACAGAGGAAACACACCTTTTTAGCCTTTAAAAAAAGGGTGTTCTATTTTTATCATAGATCATTGTTTTTATTGTTTTTATAAACATTTTTTATAAACCGACAAAATTATCCTCAACCTTATTTTACTTAGGGGTCGTTTGTTTTTTTGTCTGAAGACCGAACAGTCTTGAATTTTTCTAAAGACTGAATAGGGACTGAAATATAAACTTGAATGACATGTTTTTTTTTTTTTTCCTCACATCTGAATGTATTGTCAACACGTTTGTTTGTTAAAAGTAAAATTGTCTGAAAATAAGTAATTTTACATTTATACCCATGTTAAACTATTATACATATAATATGGAATAAAAACAATCCAAAAATAATAATTATATATGAATACATATGATCATGATCTTCTTCTTCCATTACAAACAAACTTAATTTTTACTAAGAAAAGAAAAGTTTTTTCTTTATCCAAAAAAATAAAATGAGCAGCAGGAAAACTCACACAAAACACTCTAAAAAAAATAATATATAAATACATCACCATAATATCATAATAAAGTATCGATATTAAACACCAATATAAGAAGTAACTATAGTTCTTTTTTACTTTTAAAGCTATTTAAAATAAGCAATATATTAAAATAAAGATTTCTATACCATATATAATTATAATGAAATTGAAAATATGTTATATACGGGGTATAGTATCGGAAGAAAAGATTTTGGATTGCATTTAATGTAATTCAGTGATTTGCAATTAAGTGAAAAGTTTGGATTTTTTACTTTTTATTTTAAGTTGTTTTTTGGTATTTTTAAGTTGTTTGACCACTTAAAAAAAACAAACAAAACAACTTAATAATTATGATTTAGACCCATTAAGTTTTAAGTGGAAAAAACAGACCTCCTTGTGGAAGAAAATAAGTTATGCCCTAATGTGTTTAATAAAAGAAATAGTTTGTTTAAAAATAAAAAATAAAAATAAAATAAAATAAAATAAAAATAAAAACTAATCAAAGAACAAGAGGAAGTAATAGTTTAACTTGTTTAATAAAAAAAAATAAAAAAATTCCTTACATGTTTAATAAAATAAAAAAATGTTTAGCTTGTTACTAAAAAGAAAAAACTATCTGTTTCATCCAAAAAAAAATATATATTGTGTTTAATATATATATATATACAGTGAGTCTCTCATGAGGGATCCCTTATTTTAATTTCGGTAAGGACCATGATTAAAACACATCGACTTTAATGAATTTTAATCTAAATTTTTTTGTAGATGATGATTTCAATGAAATCTACATATGAACAAAATTTGAGAATTTTCCGAGTACTAGAACCATTTATCCAAATTTTGTTAAATATGAAGGCATCGGAAAATAGGCGAAATATAGGAAAATTCAAGACAAATAGTTATAGTACTCGGAAAATTCTCAAATTTTGTTTATATGTAGATTTTATTGAAATCATCATCCACAAAAAAATTTAGATTAAAATTCATTAAAGTCGATATGTTTTCATCATGGTCCTTACTGAAATTAAAATAAGGGATCCCTCATGAGAGACTCACTGTGTATATATATATATATATATATATATATATATATATATAAGGAGTTATGTGAGTTCTTTAAATAAATAAATAAATAAATAAATAAAACTCTTAACTTCTTGAATAATACACGCTATTTATAGCTTGTTTAATCCAAAAAAAAAAAAAAAAAAAAAAAAAAAAAACATATCGTGTTTAATCCAAAAACATCCCAACAACATTCAAACATACCAGTTTACTTTTTGGTCTGCACACAGCACACCTCCATTAGAGGTCCGTAACCTTTAATTTTTTTTCTTTTTTTATCAAAAAGTCATTAAAGGTATTTTTGTCTAAAAAGTGGTTTGCTTACTAAAAACAATCAAACTCTTAGAAATTGACAAATTTAGAAAATACGTACCATAATTTTATGACTATTTATGGAATTGACCTTTGTTAATAATAAGATATATCTATGTAGACGAGAAGAGGTTAGTCCAAGTGGTATACCCTTTATAACTACACCACAAGTTATAAAACCCTGAATTTATGTAATAATTTTAAAAATAATAATAATAAGATATATCTACGTGTATATATTGAAATTAATAACATGCATATTTTTTTTTTTATTTGAGCAAACAACTTCTGAGTTTTAAGAAATCTCGGGTGATCTTGTGCCATGTGATTATCCTTAATTTTTTTTTTTAAAGATAATAATAATAATATGTTGTCATCGTCCTATCTTTGCTAGATTCTTTAATTATTCGTCTTTATCATTTGTTACCTTAAAAGAGTAGAAACGTGTCTGAATTTGCTCACGTTGTTCGGTGACTTGAGTTTTGTTCAGATTTGTTAAACTTTTTGTATTGTAATGAGACTTCTTTTTTAATTGAAAGTGATCGTGACTTGAAGTCCTCAATCGTTTAACAGTTGCTTCTTGCGTACATGAAACCACTAATTAATTTGGTATTTTAATTGCATGTCATTAAATGATATTATATATATATATAGGTTTTTTTAAACATTTCAGAATTCAGAGTCAAATAGAAGATATTTAGGGACTACAATTTTAGTTTTTTTTTTTTCTTATGGAAGATAATGACTATATTAACTTGGATTAGAATAAGTATTATTTCAACTTCCTATGTGCTTACAACCGTTAAAAAGAATGGTATAATATAAAGTAGCATATGTCTTTTGTGAAGGAAGTATCATTAAGAAAATAACAAAACAAGTTAATTAATTATTGCTTTCACGAAGAAAGAGGTTCAAAGCATATATAGTTTGGATTCATTAATAATTATAATAGGTGTAAAATTATTGAAAGTCACTTTTATCGTTCAATGATTTATATTTTTAAAAATTATTTTGGCCTTCTCTACGGGCATTCAGAGGCCTTGGTCAATGTTTCAAAAATCTGTCAAATTCTCAATTATGGAATGCCGACATTACGGTGTTTGATCATTAAAAGTTAAGAAAGAAATATTTTTAAGACCATAAATGAAGAAGACATCATCATTAATTAATTCCTTAACAAATGATCTATATATATATATATAATAAATGGCAATCAAGAGAAATATTAATCAAGTTTGAAATCAGATGCATGCAGTGATGAATATACTGCATGTATTATATAAAGTAGAAAGAAAGTAATTAATTAAAAGAAAAAAGATTTATATTTCAAGTTGGGACTAGAATCACCTGATCATCTTTATATCCAAAAAAGCTCCTCATTGAGACTGCTAGTGCAAATACAATAAACAAGACCAAAACAATCCATTTTCCCCCAATAACGCTTGTAGTTTTCTCTTCTACTTGTGCCATCTCTCCTTCCTCTACTACTGCAATATCAGTAGAATTAGAAACCTCCTGCTCACTCTCACCAACACCTTCTTCCTCCTCCTCCTGATCAGAACCATAAGAACACACAGACCTTACTTCACTGTCAATGCATAGAGACTCTCTTTGTGCCTCATCAGTTACGCCGCCCTCTGGTTCGTTGAAAAGCCGCCTTCCCTTCAACTTGCCACTCTCAATGGCTGCTCTTCTCTCCCTTAGGATCTCCGCAACAGCCAAGTCATGATTGTTCATCACCTTCCACTCTTGCTGAAGCGAGGACATAATGCTTCTGGGAGACTTGTCCATCAATTGAAAAATCTCATCAACTATGTTACTTGAATATCTGCGTAGCTTTGATTGTTTCATGGAGTCCCATTCTTGTTCCAAATCATTCAATAGCTGGTCCAACTTGTCTTCACTTTTTTTTCTAATGGTATGGTTGATCATCATCTTTCCATGGTGGTGGGCTCTCTCTCTTTTGAACGCCTTGTAATCGTAGATTGTTTTGATTTAATTTTGAATGTAAATTAGTAGATGAGATTATAGCGGGATAACAACTGCCCATCAACACATTTAAATTTGATTTTCTAGTTACGAGAAGATATATTTAAATCATAGCTTTTTTTTTTTTTTTTACTTTTTAACAATTTAAAGTGACTAATTTTCCATTTTAATTAATTGTAAGCAGACATATGATTATATGAATATGATATGATGGTTTCTTTAATCTTTCTACCAACTTAGCAGACACTAATTTATTGTGTCCCACCACCCGATCACCAATCAAACAGCTGTATCAGGCTTTAACAATCGGCTCCTCATTTTCCTACCGGCCCACACCACAACCACTACCACTACACCTTTCTATTTCTTGTGATTAGTCACCACCATTACATTCTATATAATTGACCATTGACACAAAAAATTAATAGATTTCACTTATGAAATTGGATAAGTAATAATCCATTGCCATTAAGTGACATTCTAGATACTTGCCGCCTTTCCCATCAAATAAGAAGAAATTCTTGAGATGAACTCCTTTGCCTGATATTGCTTTGAAAGTCAACGGTATCAAAGTTCAGAGTAGTTATTCCAAAAACACAAATAGCTGGAAATTAACCTGCCATAAAATTCCTCCAATGATAGCGCACAAACCGGAGACAATTCTCTTCTGCTCATGACCAATCTTTCCAAAAGGGTGTCAGGAAAATGAGATACATTTACGCGACTGTCATAGAAATGCAATAGCAAGGGTTAGACTTTAGACAATGCACAACATTATAGTAATTAAACAACAAACACAATCGAAAGTGCCTTACATTTGCCTCACAAAGTTCCTTTTTAAGATTCAAGACACCAGGAAGATCTTCAATTTAGATTTCGCCAGCACTACTATGTCCTTCAGCCTCTTCAAATCTTTCTATTACTGCAAAAAGAAAATATAATTTATGTTATTTCTATTTTGCATAGCAGATCTTGATTATCTCCCCACAAAGTAATCAAATCTCAAAAAAGAAATTGCACATGGCACAGTTATTGATCCAATGAAAAGGAGCTATGTACAATTCCCACCTTACAGTTCTCACTAAATCAAACCTCAGTAAGAAACCACAAAAAAAAAAAAAATAAAAAAAATAAAAAAAAAAAAAATAATCATCTGCTCTTACAAGTTATATATCTGCCAATAAATATTTAACCCCTGTAATTTTTCAAATCCTCAATCCTTTTTTCTTTTAGAATTAAGAAATTAATAACTGCATAAATCACCGCACCTCTCATAGCAAAGTAGAGCTTTGATACTTTCCTAGGAAGCACTAGAAGACAACATACACAAATCGTCAACGAGCTGATTAGGAAGTCAAAAAATCAGTCCAAAATACCTTAATAAAAGCAACAAAATTTAGTTTCAAAACAGATGCTAACTTGACTAAGACTCTAAGAGAATGTGTACCAGTAGTGGAAGCATGTTACATGTACAAGGTGATGAATCATGTTTAAGTTCTAAAGGCAGATAGTGCCAGCAAAACGTAGTTGACACAGTGATACCATGTCAATTAGGATGTTTGAATATTATGTATGTTGGTTCAAGTGGTGTACTAATACAATGTAAATGGGGGACCAAATGACAGGATAATGCACTCAGGTAGACCACACCGTGACAAAAAACAGGAGGCAAAGTATATAAGCAAGGTTTATAAATGGGTTGAGACGTTAATTCGATTTCACCACAAAACAGTTGGTCAACAGCATACCTCTGGTTTCTCAGCTTGGATCTCTCCTTCGGAAGGAAAGACCTTATGAAAACTTGAAATAAAAAAAATAAAAAAAAAAGTAAGGCAGAGAGAGAGAGATGCAAAAATTACATAATGTCATTCAAAAAACCGTAAAAGCCAAGTCATACCTCAACACTTGGATACTGTAATTGGCACTCAATTGTTTCTTCAGGCTTTTGCTGTCATGAAAGAAAATAGAAGTTACTACCTCTGTCAACAAAAAGTTGCATGAATGCTGCGCAAATGTACAAGTTGCAGTTTTACGGTATAAAAGGCAGAGGAAATAACATATGAAAATTACATGCAGATAACCAATCCAACATAAGTTGAAGCTCAAGATTAGTTCATTAGAAACTCATAAAATTAGTACTTGGGGCCATATTGGTATTACTTTTGAAAAAGTTAAAATCTTCTTCTTCTTCTTCTCCTTCTTCTTCTTCTTAGATTTTGGTATAAAAAAGATGATTGGTAAAACTTTAAAAAGTGATTAATAATTTAACCTGTTTTGGCAACTATTTGAGAAGAAGGTAAGGAGTTAATTTTTTTAAGTGAATAAGGAATAATCAACTAGAGCATTTAATGAATTTTTATAGTGTCTATAATGTCCTTACGAAATCAAGATAAAAACATTTCTATCCTCATTTCTTGATAATTATATAAAATTTAAAAAGAACAATGAAACTCTAAAGAAAAGAAAAAAAAAAAAAATTTTAAAAAAAAAAACTGAATTTAAGAAAAAGAATAGTGTTTCTTAAAAAAAAAATGTAAATGGTGGAAAGGAGCGAGCTCCACCAAAATTATTTTATTTTATTTATTTTGTATCAAAATTAGAAATATATGTTATAACAATAATATTTTTTTTTATAAAATTTAACAAATATACTAAATAGACTACCTAATTTCTTCTTTTTTTCTAATTTATATATTTTGCTTAAAACAGATTGATACATAAAACAGTTAATATCATCAATTTACAAATTCAGCATCCAAGTAAGAACATAAGGTAGAAAAAAATTAAAAGTGCTTAAAAAGCCATGGTCTACCATTCCAAATAAGAATTCCGTGCCCTGCATGTAATTTCTATTAGCCCTATTTGTTATGTATGTAGAATCAACAGAAATATATGCATTTTTTTTTTTTCCCTTTTGCTTTGCTTGGAACAGAACTTTATGCATCACACATAACACAACTGTAAGATGAATATAAAAGAACTGGCAAAGAATCGTCCAGGAAAACAGAACAACTGGAAAAGGATAAATTATTAGGGATAGGGTGGTCACCTTTGAGTAGTTATGGTTCTGTAAATCAACAAATATTTCACCACATGAGTCTCTACAGTCAACTGTGTAAAAAGCTACACGCTTTGACAATTTCCGGCATTTCTCATTGATCAATTTCTGGGGGTAAAGCATAAACAAGGGAATTAATATTGTATATATGATCTTATCATAAAAGGAAATATTTACAAGCTATAATCATTTATTAAAGAGATAGAAGATTTTGTCAAGTACTTTCGTTGTGAAAGAGCAGCAACTGGCAACGACGACATTAAATTTGTCATAAAATTCTCCACCAAAGCTTGACAAATCACCTGCAAGACCAACAATTTAGACCTTACCCTATTCACTTCATTAGTTACACCAATGAATGTGAAGCAGTAGACAAAAGGCTCAAGGTTCATAAATCCACATATATGACCGGTTTTTAATACACATTATACAGCTCATCAAAATTTTCAGCAATAATCATACAAATAACAACTAACATTGAAAAGAAAAGAGAGGCAAACCTTTTTCAACTGAAACGCGAACCATTGGATTGAATTCTTTCAAGGAATCGCAACAAACCTCTGAAATTGTTTTCCCACCATTCACATACTCATCAGGCAGTATCCAAAAATTCGCAGACAATGCTTCTTCGTTCACCATCCAATCATCTACTAATGTCAAAGTACCAACTCCGGGCAGCACTATATTCTTGCAAAACTAACCACAATAACAACTACTTCAAACCGTAAACACCATATGAAACTCCACCCAGAATGTAAACAAAGCATAACAATTACAATAAAGTTGTCATTCAACAAATAGCAATTCAATTGAAAATAAATTGATTAATTGCTAAAAATTCACCTCAGCAATAGTCCCTTTCATTCCACAGACTAAATTATGAGATTTGCTCAACCTATTTCAAGTTTAAATAACATATTTCAGTAATAACTAAATACAATTTAAGTTCAAAAAAGCTACATGCCAAAATTATTAGATAATTTTTGTTAAAAAAAAAGTACCTCCGTTGAGCATCGGCCCCCCAAAACCCTAATTTGGCGATCGTACAATGCAGTTTCCTGCTCCGTCAACTCTTCTCCGTCCATTCTCAAACGTTAACCTATCCAGCACCTACAAACTGACTATAACAAATCCCCAACTTGTGCTGTTTCAACTGTGAACAATAAACAGAAAACAAGAGTAGAAACGAAGACGACTTTTGAACGTCCTACTTCGCGGTCGTTTGAGAGTCGGGTTATCTCGTAAGGGCCAAATGTGTTTCCAGAAATCAACGTAAAGCCCTGAAGGTACATTAACTCCGCTAATAGCAACAGTGTTGACAAAGGTAATATAGTTTGGAGCATTCAATCCCGACGAATCAAATAAATCTTGTTGTATTCAAGCAAAATTATCCATGTATGAAAATATCTACGTGGACTGATATATCGGAACTACGATAATATCAATGGATATTGATATCGATGGATATTAAATTTATGGAAAGTACAGAAATTTGGATAAAAACATTAATTTTTAATGGAACTTGAAAAATAATCTAACCAAATAAAAACACATTTAGGTTTTTTTTTTTAGGGGGAGGACTTGAACCAACGACCTCGTGGCGTATATGTGAAGGGTTTACCACCTGACCAACTTCAGGTTTTCCATTCTCTAATAGTTTTCATTATACATGACATAGAAACTTTAATACCAAAACGAATACCTAGGTGGTTCAGACATAGTGCGACTACCATATTGATTCATACAATATTTATACCTTTTTATAGAATTTGAATGATTTTCTATATAATCACAAACATGCCACACATAAAGCCGTAGTGCTATGTGAGAAGGAACTTTCAGAATGATAATGCAAATTCTTGATCATATATCTGTCGATATGGATATTTTCATCCTTGGTTGTCATTTGCCACCATGGCTAAGCATTTACCAATAGCTTACAAATTATATTTTATGTTCGTTTCGTACTCAATTTTCATGTCATAGAAATATATTACATAAGATTTAAAAATAAAAAATAAATAAATAATAAATAAACATTAAGGAATATCGTCAATTTTTCACTTCACAATGCTGGAAATATCATCGATAATTCACGGAAATATCGTGGATATTACACGGATATATCTGCAATATTATGTAAAAATACATTATAAGTTCACTGAAATGGACATTTTACAGATATATCGTGGATATTTACGGATATTTTATGGAAAAGATATTATACCCATATATATATATATATATATCGGTACCCTTACATTATGGAAATATCTATGGTTATATCGCGGAAACTGTGGATATTTTAAATTATGGTTTGGACTAAAAAGTCATTTGTTTTTCCCACTTATCACTGAATTAGACGCATTAAGTTACAACTTTTAAAAAAATGCTCAAAGACACCTTAAAATAAAATGTTATAAATCATGACT
Source organism: Acer saccharum (assembly GCA_030490815.1). Lineage (NCBI taxonomy): Eukaryota > Viridiplantae > Streptophyta > Magnoliopsida > Sapindales > Sapindaceae > Acer > Acer saccharum. Next base: position 24,790,603 of record CM059874.1, read on the forward strand.
CATCACTTAACATTAAGCCACTTAGTCATAAAAATCCACTATATAAATAGAAAGTTACACCCTCAAGTGATACACGGACTCTAACTCTCGATAACCTCAGAGTATGGACACTACCACTCACTACTCTTGGTTCAATCCCTAGTGATATCCCCCGATCCATTATTTTTGGCGTGAACACCTTTTAATCTACCCGAAGGCCTTTTACAGTGGCACTTGACGAATGCTTACCAACCAACCCTTTGTTGCAAAACTTCACTTGCTTGTGCAACTACCACCCGTAGCCACAAGACTTTGACTCATTAAAGAGAATTAATAGTCTAAGTGAATATGTGACAATATTCAAAATGCAATAATGTGCAAGACCACACATAAAATGTCTAACTATATGTTATAATGCAATTTAACAACCTAGTTATCAAACAATGTCTACATGCCTATACATGAGGTCTCAATTAGATGTATAGCGAATTCTAACAACTTAAATGGCAATTAAATACACATGAACATTCAAGAAAGCTTGACTAGATAAACACATAAATCTATCAACCTAGTCATCAAGCAATCTCACAAGAATATTCAAGGCTTAGCTATTTAGGCAAAATCAACCTAATCACGCAAGCTATCACAAACAACCTCAATCATGCTATCAAGACTCATAAATATAGGCAATATGAGAGTCAAGTTATTTAATCAAGCAATAAATACCTAATATATAGTAAGAACAACAATAAATGAGATTTAATGTAGTTGTAATTTACCTAGTCATGAAACCATGAAAACCCATGCTCAAATGATGATAGATGATGTTAGATGCACATGGTTTTTGGGTTTGGAGAGTTAAAGAACAACTCTTGAAGCTTCTCTCTCTAGGGAACTCTACCTCTCTCTAAAATGTGAATTTTGAAGCTCTAAGTCAAAATAGGGAAGAAGATGATATATATATATATATATATATATATATATATATATACATATACATATATATGTAGGGTCCAAATGAAACTACGACGTTTTGAATAAGAAAAACTTATTTCTAGGCGTATAAAAGGGACTTGAAGGCGACTTGGAAGGCAGGTCGCTTTGCTCTTGGGAATAAAAACGCGACAGCACAACAACTCTAGTTTCGAGCAACCCAAAACATAACCAAATGACATCGAAACCTTTTATACAATATACCGTTGGAAAAGTATGGATGTCTACTTTATACTCCTTTTTACAAAATAATATTTCGATGTTTGTAGAAAGAGTTATGGTTATTTGAGTGACCATCTAACGAGGTATGTTAGATGGTCAGTAAATAGGTAAACTTGACTTTTGTGAGCATTGTGTTTATGGGAAACAGTGCAAAGTTAAATTAACCACAGTTATTCATAGGACAAAGGGCACATAGAATTATATCCATTCAGATCTTTTGGGTCCTTCTTTTGTTGAGTCAAAAGGTAGGTATATTTTGACATTTATTGATGATTTTTCTAGGCGTGTTTGGGTGTATTTCTTGAAAAAAAAAATTGATGTTTTTTTCTAAATTCAAGAAGTGGAAAGTTCTTATTGAAAATCAGACAGTGGAAAAAACGCCTTAAAACTAATAACGGTTTGGAATTTTGTGAGGGTCAATTTAATGAGTTTTGCGAGAATGAAGGGATAGTGAGACACCGCACTGTCAGAAAAATGCCACAACAAAATGGAATTGTAGAACGTATGAATATAACCCTATTGGAGAAAGCACGTTGCCCGCTTTCAAATTCTGGTTTGGAAAAAAAAAAAAATTGGGCTGAAGCTATTAACTATGCATGCTATTTGGAGAATAGATCTCCATCAACTACAATTAAATTGAAGACTCCTATTGATGTATGATCTGGTACTCATGCTAATTATTCTAATTTAAAAATATTTGGTTGTCCTGCATATACTCATGTAAGTAATGGTAAACTTGAGCATAGAGTTATAAAATGTGTATTTCTAGGATTTGAGACCGGTGTGAAAGGTTATCTTTTGTGGTGTGTTGAACTCGAGCTAGAAAAAATTATAATTGGTAGAGATTTGAAATTTGATGAATTTAAAAAGGAGTTTGTAATTGCAGATACAGATCATGGTGTTAGTAAGCAGGTGGAGCTTAAAGTTGAAGTTTTTGATAAAGTGTAAGATGACACTTTAGTTTAGCCAACTCTTAGTGATATGCATGACTCTCTTGATAATAAAGAAAAAGAAATACAACAATACGGTATAGCCATAAGAATGGAAATAAGACAAATTTGACCACCTCGACGGTATGGATATGCATATTTAGCTTCTTTTGAATTGAATGTTTGAGAAACTATTGAAATTTAGGAACCATACACTTATCGGGAAGTTGTCAATGGTACAAAATTTTCTCAATGGGCTATTGTAATGAGTGAAGAAATTGAATCTCAGCTTAGTGGTGAATTTGAGATGAAAGATTTGGGTGCTACGAAGAAATTTTTGGGTTTGGAAATTCACAGGGATAGAAAGGCGAGCAAGTTAATTTTGTCTATATAGAAAAAATTCTTCAACACTTTGGTATGAAAGATTCTAAACCTGTGACTAGGATTTACAGCGGGGAAGGAAAGCAAGGGACTGATTCCACTAGTAAGACATGCCCATCAGAGGATTGAGGGACAAAAGGAGCTGCAGGCCAACAAGGAATAGAAGAAGCTGTTCAACTCAAAGCTCTTACTGCTCCCGAATCAGCTCTTACTGCAAGAGAATCCGCTGTGAGGGAATGCTTTCTTGTTCACGAATGCCCTGTTGGAGGAGTGGGGAAATCGTTCCTTATTACTCGGAAAACTCCGAATCCGAAGACTCATTTGGGCTCCAGGTCCTTGCGGAGCCTTGGCCCGTTACGCACAACCTCGCCTTTGAGTCATCGATGAGAAATCGAATTTTAGCCATGGAAAACAATCATTCTATTTTTCTCCTTGATAAGGAAAGGGGGGTCTGCTGGAACGAAATCAAAACAGTTCTGGATCAAGCTCCCTCTCAGGAAGAGTATAACCGATTACTCGAGTTTGAGAATAGGGATCTTCAGATCTGGGAGAAGAAAGACGAGTGTTATTCCTTGTTTATAAAGGTTCTTCAATCATATCCAAATTATTCCGAAAGGAAGAAAAGATGATGCGAGGACCCGATCCACCAACTATCTAAAATGTTGGCAAACAGGGCCATAGTAGTGACCAACACCACCTTTTCCTGATCATCATAGCTTTTTCCCGATGCCCTTTATGGGCACTCAAAACTCAAGTGACCTTTCTTCTTGCAGGACCTCTATGTTTTTCAGGTCCTTCTGCATTTGTGCTTATTCTTCTTTTGAAACATATTCTTTTGCGCAGCATTAGTCTTTTCAGACTGCTGTTCAAATCTCTTTTCAGCTTCTGCCTAAAGAAAATCGTCAGATCAATCATAGTTAAAGGAGGAGTTTCACGTGGTTGTCAAAGACTCAAACGACTTCAGCAGACTTCCCGGTCACTGATCACGATCAGTCATTTTGACTCTCATTGCTACAAATTCTTTGAAAATCTTCTCCATCTTGTCTAAGTGCTGAGACACGCTCGTCCCCTCTTGCATCTTGCTTGGAAAAAACCGTTGCCGAAGAAACAAGAAACTTCATGTTTACCATTGTCACTGACTCATACATTCTCTGTGGAGTCTCCCAGATTTCTCATGCAGACTCAATGTCTCCCACTGAAACTAGTACCTTATCCTTGACCACCATTAGCACAGCTTCGAAGAACATTTTTAAACTTTCATCAGCTTTGTCACCCAAAATCTAAGGATGATGATGAGAAAATGTGTCGAGTTCCTTATGCTAGCGCTATTGGGAATATGATGTATGCTATGGTTTGCACTTGTCCTGATATTTCACATGTTGTTAGTGTGGTTAGCATATTTATATGTTCTCTAGGAATAATTCATTGGGAAGAAGTGAAATGGACTTTTTGATATTTGATAGGTACTGCAGATTTGGGTTTTGTATTTGGAAAAAAAATAATACAACCAATAATATTATTGGTCATGTGGATTCTGATTATGCTAGTGATTTAGATAAAAAAAAAAAAAGAAAAAAAAAGAAAGCAATTTCTAACGGGTTATGACTTCACACTTTCAGGTTGTGTCATTAGTTGGAAGGCTAATTTACAATCTATAGTTGCTTTGTCTACTACAGAAGTAGAGTATATGGCAGCGGTTGAAGCAGTGCAGGAAGCTATTTGGCTTAGAGGTTTGGTTTGTAATCTAGGTTTACAATAGGATTCTACAGTTGTATTTTGTGATAGCCAAAGTGCGATACATTTGACGAAAAATCTTATGTATCATGAGATGACCAAACATATTGTTGTCATATATCACTTTATTTGAGAGATTGTATCTTATGAAGGATGAATTAGTTAAAACCAAGAAAATTGCTACAACAGAAAATTCAGCCGATATGTTGACCAAGCCTATTCTTGTGCTCAAGTTCAAGCACTACTTGGACTTGATTTGTGTTTGCAATTTGTGAGTTACCCAAGGGGTTTATTGGAGGAGATGACTAGCTGAAATTCTACTCAATAGACCTTGGTACGAATTTAAGCCAATGTGGAGATTTGTTAATATGTGATTTAAATTAGCCAGTAACCTTATTTGATATAGATTAATATTTTGTCTCTACCTATATTATAAATATGTGGTTATAAGATCTTTTAGTGTAAAAGTCTCTTTTGAGCCATTAGAGAGTTCTTTGGGTGTAATAGAGTTTTTGGGTTTTGTGAGTGATTATGGGGTACTCTTTTGTAATCTCCATTGATCATAGTGAATTTCTTTTCATCTCCGCTCGTGGATGTAGGCTTTACACAGAACCACATAAGTTTCTCTTATTCCGCTTTACTTTTATTTTGCCTAATTATTTTTGTGTCTTGACAATTTTCACAACATATTAAATATAATTATTTAAAAATGAAATTAAAAAAAAATGAAATGGTAGATGTGATCTCCACCATATGATCCGATCAAGTCAAATGAATGAGAATTCTTAACTATCTAATCTATCGAGGTTTCCTCCATTAAAACACAATTCCTTCAACAAGCGATGTGCTCCTCCATGGAAAGAGCAAATTTGCTCTAGTTGTGCATATTGCTTCTCTTATGGAGTTGTGATATGATCCTTCATGATGGAGGAGATCCATCGCTAGTTGCTCCACCAACGATGAAGTTATTTTTAATTTTTAATTTTTTAATTTAAAAAAAAAAAAATAGGAGATCAAATCTTCTTTGTTCATTTTTTTAATTAATAATTTTAAATAATTAATAATATAATATTCAATTTGAAATGATAAATAAACCCTTTTACCCTCCGACCGTTATCTTCTAACCGTTAATAACTAAAGGTAGGGGATGTTTGTATAATGTTTGAGTAAAGGTCCATATATGTAGAATTAGACCTAAATTCGGGGGTATTGTTTCAATTAGATGAAACCAAAAGAAAATAAAAGCAGGAGACCCAGAAAAAGGGGCGCCGACAACAAAATCTGGGATCTTTAGCAATAGCATCAGAGTGGGACAATACAATTACACAGTCTGCCTGGTGAGGATGAGGACACGTGTATGTGAGAAACAGACATAAGCCAACAAACCAAGGAAAAATTGAAAACAAAAACTTTAGTGGGTCCCACTTCTGAGCTGCCATCCTGACTTTGGTAGTTGCTGATTTAAAAGCCTTGTCTCTTATTCCTGTAGCATCCCCATTTTACCCCTCCCCCATTACCACCTTTGTTTAATGCGACTATAAACCTATATACTAAATTACTAATTATAAATTTTCAAATCAGGGCAGTGGAGGGCCCCACTCATCGAAACCCTAAACATAATTTTTTAACTCATAATTTCAACCACGATCCCCACTCTACTCTCCAACACGCGCTATACCCATATAGAAGGGATATGGTTTCCTTTTCTTATAAGGGATAAGATAATGTAACAATTCTTTATGCATTATGATTATATATTCTAGTGACGTACTGACGTCTGTCATCATTCAACTAGTTTGATTTATTTGATTGGGATGAAAATGTGGCAATATGTGTAGCCGACATAACATATTCAACTACGGATTAAGTTGACATAACATTTTCACGTTCAGTTAGATTTTTTTAATTGAATTTCCTTATCGGATTGAATATTTTGAAGTGAAAGCCTAATAGCCTAATTAATAGTTTTAAGCAGGTTGAAGGTTGTTTGGAGTACAGAAGAGTTTTAGTACTCTTCGGTTCAAATAGTAAGTTCGAGATAGAGATACTAAATCATTTTTCTTACCGGCTCTATTTTCTCTTTTTCTTGAAGACCCATCAAAAAAACATCACCGATACCACAATGGTGCCTTAAATTTCAACAAGTATATTAGTAGCCATAAATTTTTATTGGGGTGGGTTAAACTAATTATTTAAATTTGAATTATGGAATTATTTTTATTAGATGGTTTGGTGGGATTGTAATTAACGAATTAGGTTATAATATATAACTTAATAAAAAATGATTTTTTTTATTGGATAAATCAGATCAAATTTAATAATTTATAAAACCCGTAAAATAATTGAACTAACTAGGAAGCTGTAAATGTTTTTTTTTTTTTCCCGTAATTATAAGCCTACTAGTGGCTGGGCCCATGAGACTCAAATGTAAAAAATTGACCGGCTCAATAAATACTCTTACCACCAAATCCTATTGGACAAAAATACATATGAGAGAACTTAAGGACCATTATTGTGGTTGAAATTCTAGATGAAATGAATTAAGAGATTTTAATTTATTTTTCTACGAGGATATTGTAGAATATTCATTTAATTAATTAATTAATTATTATTTAAAAGATCACGATCGAACAAGAATTATCTTTAAAAATAAGATGGAATATTCTTATTAGTAATTAAATAGTTAGGCCCAAAATTCTTATGTAGTTCTCCGAACCCCTGTTAAATGTTAGAGAAATGAAATGGGTATGTGAGTATGTGACCCCACACTTGGAAGCAAGAAATGTATTATATATTAATATTAAGAGGTGTTTGTTAATCACTCTCTTTTAAGGAGCGTGTGAATTAGAATATTGAAAACATAAGAAACCTAAAAGAAAGACATGCCATGAAATGTGAAACACAATACCACATGGTTTGTCATAAGCATGAAGCATCCATCCTTGTACTTTGTTTTTTATTTTTATTTTTATTAGCTTATAAAAAGTTGAAAGGAACAAACAGCCTGTCCCTATAATCCTACCTTTCTCCACATATACCATTTCAAAACCAAAACCCTAAATATGGAAAAAATAAAACAATAAAATAATGGTGTTTAGTGTTAAGAAAACAAAACAAAATCTACCTCTTTTGGGTCCTTCATTCCAGCAACAGCAACAGCAACTCACTTCACTCTCTCTCTCTCTACTTTTGCTCTTGTTGGCATTAAACTAATGTGATGGTTATACTAGATGGGTTTTCTTAACCTTATACATTAAAAGCCTATGTATTTTCTTTTTTTCTTCTCTAGCTACTTTATTGGTTAGTAATGGAATCCATGTCAGTGAATAAATGGATGGAAAGAGCAACCAGTCTCCTTATGTTCAACCTGTCTGTAAGTACTCTCTCATGTCTTTCTTCTGTTTCTTTATTGTTTCTTTATTTCTAGTTAGTACTCTTCTTATTTTTAGCTTCCACTCTTTTTGGAACTAACTCTGCAACTATATTTCTAGCTAGTTAATTATTATATAGAAAGGACTTTCAGATATGGGGTTTCTTGCTTTTTGTTTTTTCATTCTCTCTTAATCAAGGAAAAAAAATTGCAATGTGTATCCAAGATGTCAATTTGTTTTACTTGTATCTGTGATTACTCTTAACTATTCTTGTTAATAGGATATTTATTGGGGCCTTTTAAGCTAACAAAAATGTTTATGCAGATTGGATTGTAGTTTTTGTTAGTTTGATTTAAATTAGTTTTTCTAATTACAGCTCTTGTTTGTTGTAAACTTTTTTTACTGTTCTTAACTAATTGCATTTATTTTGATGTAATTGCAAAATAGATTTTTATTTGATGGTGGTATGAACAGTGAAAGAGAAGCATAATTGACTGTGTTATTTAAGGTGTTGAGGGAGGGGAAGAATAAATTTAACTCTGGAACTGATAGATTTTATGGACTGGAACTTGAAATCAACTCCCTGGGATTTTTCTGAATTTGAGCAAGAAGCTATTCCCAACATAGATGCAGTTGATGGGTCAAGTAGCTTTGGAGGAACCAGGGCTAGAGGGAATTTCTCAGTTGATTTGAAGCTTGGTCATGTCAATAATTCTGCCGATAGTTCATCGAATAAGTGGAAGGAGCCCTCGAAAATGGAGTCTTCACCTTCAGGGTCATCCAAGAGGGCCAGAGGAGCCAATAATGGAACTCAGACAGCCTCATGTCTAGTTGATGGATGCAACTCAGACCTTAGTAACTGTAGGGAATACCATAGGCGCCATAAAGTTTGTGAGCTCCACTCAAAGACACCGGAAGTTACAATTAGTGGACAGAAGCAACGGTTCTGTCAGCAATGCAGCAGGTGCCATTTTATTCGGTTGCATACTATTTCTCTTCAATTTCATAGGAGAAATGTCTTCTGCTTTCATTATTGTGATGCTTACATGATCTCAATTGTGTATTCCTATCTCTTCTTCTTGATATTGTAGATTTCAGTGTGTGAACTCTTTCATCTTTTCGGAATTCTGCTGCTGTGCATATCCATGGAACTACTAGTTTCCAAAGATGTTTAAACTGATGAACATTATCTCAGGCTACACAAAAACTGATAGAAGCATATTATTCTTTTGGGTCTGATTGCTTGATAAGGAAACATTATCTTATGCAAAAATGAAAAACATTAAAGGGAGTTTATTACATAGTGTCCAAGTCTTGCACTGATATATACTAAAGTTAAAATATTATATATATATATGTTATCATGGTCAATATGTGGGGAAAAGACATTATCTTTGGAAATTGATTAGATACTTTCTCTGCTGACTTCTTCTTGACATTGAATTCTAGAATTTTCTAGCCTCTCACATATTTTTCAGTTCTCTGTTTTACTCCTTTTCTTGATTTCTTCATAAGTTTAGAATTATTAATCTGCAAATGCTTTAACTTTGTAAGAAGAAGGCACTGACAATGAAAGTTGAAATCAAAGTGATGAAGTGGCAGACCAGGGGAAAAAACTAAAGTATTGTAAACTTTAGTTCTTCATAGTTTCTTGCTGATGACCACTCAATCTGAACTTAAATCATTTTTTCATGTTAATATAACTGGCTTCAAATGTTAATTTTTATCTCTGTTGCATTTAGTTCTCTGATTTCAAAAGCATTAGTTCCGTGTCTTTTGCCACTAGAAATCCAGAACTTCCTCTGTGACTTTTTTCCTTTTGTAGATTTCATTGCCTGGAGGAATTTGATGAGGGAAAGAGAAGTTGCAGGAAACGTCTAGATGGGCACAATCGAAGGCGACGGAAGCCTCAGCCAGATCCTCTTGCACGCTCTGGGAGGTTTTTGTCTAGTTATCAAGGTGAGTTGCAAAATTGTTTGAATCGAATCACGTTCATTCCTGAAGCTTGAATGTGCATGCACACAAATTCATATGACAAATTTGACAGTAATGATTCCTATAAACTCTATAATGCACAAGAATGCAGCAGAGTGCTTTATGAATTTGACTGGGTTATTATGACATATATGATCATCTAGTGGCCAATAAGTACACTTTCTCTCCTTTGACCCCTTGAATGTTTTATTGATAATCTATGTACATGGAGATGTTATGTGATTTGGATACCTTTTCTATCAGTTTACATGTAGCCACTTTGAAACACCCTTGAATAAAATTTTTACTCGGGTCTTTTTCTTTAATTTATGTTTTTATTGATTAGGTACCCAGCTAATTCCATTCTCTAGTTCACATGTATATCCTTCCACCAATGTGGCTAACCCCACCTGGGCCGGAGTTGTCAATACTGAAGCAGATGCTAGGCACTATAACCAGCTCCAACATTCAAATTTGCCTGACAAACAGAACCTGTTTCTTGGATCCTCTGCAAGTAGCTACAAAGGAGGGAAGCAATTCACGTTTCTGCAAGGCGACAACCCCAGTCTTAACAATCAACCATCTCCCGAAGCTTCAGTCTGCCAGCCGCTTCTCAGGACCGTTTCTCTGTTAGAAAGAAGTGGAAGTAGCCACAACATGTTCCGTGACAGGTTAACCACTCGAGACTCGGATTGTGCTCTCTCTCTTCTGTCATCACCACAGACACAGACATCTGGGATCAGCTTAAGCCACATGGTGCAGCCTAGTTCGATATCCCTGGTGCAGTCTTTAGGCCCAAGCCTACACAATCACAGTTTGGATCCCATGGAATCAGTTCTGGTCACCAGTGGTAGGAATGCCAACAATGTTCATCATTGTCCGGGAATGTTTCCCATCGAGTCAGATGAGTCTTCGGCAAGTGAAGCCCATCAAACCACCATTCCCTTTCAATGGGAGTAGTAAGTCTCTGCATGCTTGTTTTCTTTTCATATATAATTCTGGATTCTCTGCTACAATATCTTTTTTTTTTTCCCCTAAAACTGGAATGTTGCCTTTATTAAAGTTTGTCTTTCCTCGAGCACATTGTTCTCTTTCAGCTTCTTCATTGTGATATTGCGGCGTGTTAAGAAAATGCAAATCAAGTTACTGCTTCTAATCCTGTGTTTAGTAATTAGTCCTTCCTGTTAGCTACATAATATATTAAATAATTGTGCAACTCCTAGTATTTTTGAATTTATAGCTTTGTTAAATTCTCTTGGCAATAAAATCAAATTCAATTTGGATTCAGAATACAACATAGGAAAATCAAGCTATATTTAAAATCGAGATATGTATACTTGTTAGTAACCAATAGATTCAAAAGTTTAAGTTGATAAGAAATGGCCAACAATAGTATTTAAACACTCTAACACACCCTTCACGTGCCACACCGATGGGCTTGGCATGTGGACCAAACTCAAATACATATGCAAATTGCAGGACAAATAAAGAAACAAATGCACGTGGGGGGACTCGTGGGGGGGCTCAAACCTAAGACTTCTGAGACAACCAAGGCTTTCCTACTATGTTAGTGACCAACAGACCTAAAAGCTTAAATAAACAATAAAGAGTTGATAAGCCATAAAGCATTTCCAATTTCCTATATGATTATATAAAGTGTGATAGTTAAATTGGAAAGGTTGTGATTTCAAGTGTTTAATATTACTAAACACAGATGCTGCGCTGTGTACAGTTAACAATCTTGTGGGTTTTGGTGTGGTGATCCGTGACCATGTCGGTTTGGTTTTGCTTTCTGGTTGTCATCGTTTAAATGCGTGTGTTACACCAGTTGTGGCTGAAGCCATGGCGATTTGTTATGGGATGGTTCTGGCAGCTGGGTGAGGTATTTCTCTAGACGTTGTTGTCGGATCATACGCTTCTTCTGTGACCAGTTTCCTCCACTCCAAGTCGATTCCTCCTGCCGAAATTGGTTTGGTGCTAGCTGATATTCTTGATTTGCAAAATCGCTTCGAGTCTGTTGAGTTTTCCTTAGCTCCCGTGTAAGGCCAATAGAGTTGCTCATGGTCTAGCCAAAATGACTCTTGCTAGGACATAGAGTTTAGCTCTTGAGGAAGTGTCTCTTAGTCTTCAGGCTTGTGTTTTCCTGTTAATATATATTTCTCATTTAAAAATAATAATAATGCAGAAATGCAGCTTAATATGCATCACATGAATACGCATCACAACACAAATAATGTCTAATAACAAAATGTTGATTATCATTAAAAAAATAAATCAGAAATCAGAAAACCGTACACCGTCGGAAATCTGAATTTACACGTAAGCGGAATCATCTATGGGTTTCCCGTAATTTGCTGTTCATCGGAAAAAGACTAGTAAAAGCAGTACTATAGAAACACACTGTATATCACTATATGGTACTGTACAACAGTACGCTCTGATACTATTTATAGGGTCCCATTTAATAAATGGCATTTATGATTTATCCATTTATTCCCTTTATCAAATTAGATTGAATTCAACTTAATTATCACCATCTCTTTGATAATTTAAATTCAAACTATCAGGTGGTTTTACCTTCATCATCAGTCAGTATTGGAAGCTTGGAACCATTTGATTGTATTCCAACAATAAAAAATAAAAAATAAAATAAATAAAATAAAAAAACATTAGGATAATATTTAGTGTGTAATTGTAATTTGTAACAAGTTTCTATGTAGTGATTTTTTTTTTTTTTTTTTTAGTTTCAATATAAAATGCTTGTCTTATGTGATTAAACCATCTTTTCATCTTATTTTTTGTTTGGGTAATTACCAAATAAGTCTCAGACTTTTTTCTTTATCTCAATTAGTTTGTGCGACCTTTCCATGTTTGACCAAATCAGTCCCAAACTTTTTATGAAGTACCAAATTAATCCCTAAAGTAAACTTCTATTTGTCCACTTGACAGCAAAATAATTATTTTGGTCTAATCATATTAAAAGTTAAAACAATAAATAAATGGGTAAATTATACAAACTTATCCTGATTATATGTATAATTGCACTAAAATTGACGATCTTTTCATAATAACACATACACATTCTATGAGCCGTTGACTAATGGTGGTCAAAGGTTAACCACTGTTGGCTAGTAATGGGAGAGGGGCAATTGTGTCTTTTTAAGTATTATTAATAAATGAAAAAAGGGGTAATTACCCTCGTGGCCATCAACTTTTGCCAAAACTATCAAAATGGCCACAAAATGGGGAAATGGATGGAAAATGGCCATTTTTGGCAAACATTGTTATACTAATGGTCATTCCATCCAATTCCATCTATTTCTATCCAATTCCATCTAATAAGTGGTATTTTGGTAAATAAGGGGATGACATTAATTTATTTTAGATGTTTTTTGGAAATAAATTTTTTCTTTTGTTTTTTGAAACAAATAATTATATTTAGTGTGTACATATACATATAACATATCTCAAACATATATATACATATATATTTCTTTTCAACTTATCTCAAATACATTTTTTTTGAATTTTTAGATTTTGTAACTTTAATCTTTTCAAAAAAGAATATATATATATATATATATATATCTTTTCAACTTATCTCAAATATGTTTTTTAGAATTTTTTGATTTTATAACCTTAATCTTCTCAAAAAAGAATATATATATATATATATATTTCTTTTTAACTTATTTCAAATATATTTTTTTTGAATTTTTAGATTTTGTAACCTTAATCTTCTCAAAAAAGAAATATATATATATACGGAAATTATCCTATCAGTGCATCCTGATATAATTATATAAGGATATTGAATGTGAGCCACTCGTTTTACATACTTTGACTTGGCATGTATGCACTTGTCAAATCACTGTTATAAATGAGTGGCTCACATTCAATGTCCTGATAAAATTATATCAAGATGTACTGATAGGATTGGGACCGTATATATATATATATATATATATATATATATGTTTGAGATATGCTATACGTATATACACACTAAATATAATTATTTGTTTCAAAAAACAAAAGAAAAAATTTATTTCCAAAAAACATCTAAAATAAATTAATGTCATCCCCTTATTTACCAAAATGCCACTTATTGGATGGAAATGGATGGAATTGGATAGAATGGCCATTAGTGTAATAATGTTTGCCAAAAATGAATTAAAATAAATTAATGTCATCCCCTTATTTACCAAAATACCACTTATTGGATGGAATTGGATGGAAATGGATGGAATTGGATGGAATGATCATTAGTGTAACAATGTTTGCCAAAAATAGCCATTTTCCATTCATTTCCCCATTTTGTGGCCATTTTGATAGTGGTGGCAAAAATTGATGGCCACTAGGGTAATTACCCCATGAAAAAAATAAAATAATTTATCCAATTTTATCTCACCAAGTCAGCCATAAAAATTTAAAATTAATTAAAACTAAACAATTAATTAAATGAAAAATGAATATTAATAAATAAAAAAAGTTTCATCTTCATGATTTTCATACCAGCTTCATCTTTGTCTTTAGTCTTTACATTTGAGTTTCAAAAAAATAAAAAAAAATTAATAACCCAAAGAAACAATCATCACCTATATAGTTTCTTCAAACTAATATTTTAATCCTCTATGGAGTTTGGCATGTTGTGGGCAAATAATGCTCATTCATCTCTTCATCTTCTTTCTTCAAACTGATATTTGGAGGAGATGCGATATGGAACCAAATATCAGTTTTCCTCTATAGAGATCCATGGAAGAGCATGTATGCGGAAGAGAAGATCGGTCCTTCATGAGGAGCAGATCTTACTCCTTGCAGAGCAGACCGCTCCAAATAGAGGAGTAGATCGATTCCTCCACTCTACACCTTATATGAGCAACACTCCATTTCTTCTTCTTCTTCTTTTTCAACATTGATGGTTTTGGGTTGTTTTTGGTGATGTTTAACTATTATGATGTGTGTTTCAATAGCATTGATGTTAATCAACAATGTAAAATGGAGATTTGGATAATAGAGATCCATTAATGGACATCAACGATATTAATTTCTTAATTATTTGATTTTTGTGTTAATTTTTTTATTATTCCGAATACAAATACAAGGGTAAGGGCAAAACCCCTTTTCTGTAGTTGATTAACGATAGTCAACGGGTTAAGGGGTAGTCTGTGTAATTATATATTATATTCCGGTTTTAGTGCAATTATGCATATAATCAGGGTAGGTTAGTGTAGTTTTCCCTAAATAAATATAAAAATGTTTCTAAAAAGGATAAATTGCATAAACTTCCCAAGTTTAGGCCTAATTGCAGATGGATAGATATGTTGCTTAAAATTGCACAAACCTACCCTACCGTTAGTTGCCTCGGCTAAACTTAACCTTTGACTAGAGTTTTAGGGTAAAATGACTTAAATGCCTCTTTTGTATTATTTTATACCTTATTTTATTACCTAAAAAAATAATTTAACAAATATTATAAAAAAAACACCGAGGAAATGATGTTTTTTTTTTTTTTTTCGAGATTGAATCCTTCATCACCCATTTCAAAAAAAATACTATAAAAAAATGCTAACGGTACGAGTATAGGATGTTTTTTTTTTTTTTCAAGATAAATTTTTATTTTTCTAGATTTCCAAATTTCCAGATTTCATTAGATGAAGATCCATTCAGGTTTTTAAAGAATTATTTATCTTATATATATATTTACAAAATTAAAAAATAAAAACAAAGGGTAGTTTAGACTTTTCGCACCTTTGACCATTGACTGTTAGTAGTTAACAGATCCTAACTAACGGTAGGTGATGTTTATATATTGTATTTCAAAAATCAGGGGAAGTTTGTGAGTATATATATGGTCAAAATTGTCATATTCGTGAAATTTTATCAAACTTTAAGGCATGAGGGGATGTTTGTGCAATTAGCCTTAAAGAGAACCGTTGTTATTTATTTTATCAAAATTGCATGTAATATTATAAAACACTATTTATTATTTAAGAAAAGCTTTAATGATGTCAATGGAGCATTGCCTTAATCGTGTTGATGAACAGCAAATGTAATAATAGGTGATGAAAGTAGAAAAATTGAATGTTTGATATTTGGTTGAGATATGTTAATGGAGACATGAGATGGCCGGATTTCCGCTTAAGAAACCTGTAATTTGTGTTAGTGAATTGAGCTTATTGTTTCTTCCGCAAAACCGAATTCTTTTTTTCAACTATTTTTTCTACAAAACCTGTAATTCATGTATTGTGTAGTGGTTTCTTGAAATGGTTTCTATTGAAATCATTTTTGTTTGCTTTTGATGGTGTTGAATGACATCGGGTAGATAATGAAGACCGTTTATTATTATTATTATTTTTAATTTATTTAATTTTGTGTTGAGTTGTTTATTTCTTTTGCTGCTGGCTTCAATTGTTGACGGTTTTAACTGTTTTAACTTAATTACTACCTTATCAGGTAATGAGGTGCTTATGCATCCTAAATTTTCTATCATCCATTATGTGTATAAATATGTTAGTAGATAAATAGAAAAACTATATTTTTCAAAAAATTATATAGTTTTTTTTATTATCATTTTAAATATTACAATAATTTAGGATTTTGGGAAGATGGACAGACTCGAACCCACAACCTCATGATGTAGGTGTGAGAAGCAAGCAAATCACTGGACAACCTCATCTTGTCTAAAATAGTACAAGTTATAATGGTTAAAAGCCATTATAAATTAATGACATTTAAATATTTGACTATGGTTAATAACAATCATATGTTAATAAAGTCAATAAATTAAAATTGTTATAAAGTAGTTCTTGACACCAGATTCCTTAACGTTTTTAAACTATCGTGAAGTAACGTTTACGACGGTTTTTAGTCGTTATAAAACCTCTTTTTTTTTAGTAGTGGGACCAATGATATTAGACCGTATAGAGTGAATGTTTCATATGATTGATCATTCATATCACATGGGGTGATATAAGCTCGATATTAAAGATAATTAAAATATCTTTTGAAAAAGAGAGAAGTAAATCACTTAGCTTTGAACCATGTATTCAATGAAAAAAAAAAAAATAATAACAATATCAATAAATATGGTGGTGATGCACAATTAAGAAAAAAAAAAATATCTTGAGGAGACTAACTCAATATTATGTAATGAATAATAGGTTGCCGTAAAGAGATTTTGGAAAAGGTTCTCTCCGAGCCAATTCGTCCGCATTTCGCCATTGCCTATGTTGGTTTGAAATTCAACTTGGCAACCACTCACCGACTTGTATCGATTCTTTGCCAACTTTTGTTCTATCTTTTTATTTTTTTATTATTTTTTTTCAATTTTCTAAGACTTTTTTCATGTTTTGATTTTTCGGTTGTGTGTAGATCGCTAAGGAATTAGGCTCCCAAATCCCAATCATTACAAAAGCTGCAACTGGAATTATTGGTATGGATGCTCATACTAATGAAATCAAGGAGGGTAGAAAATCAGTGTATCTATCAATGCATTGAATTACATTGAGTGAAGCAAATCTCATTCTTTCACATGGAAAATGTTAATTGTAGGCCAAGATGGAATCACCTGGAAATGATGACCCAAATATTGGAAGGATATACACTTTGTTTGGCCATTTTAACTATAGTGGAATCGTGTTGGTTGTTGGATTTGTACCTGGACTCAAAGTTGATGCCATCCCACTCTTAGGACCAAACAAGGTTCGAGTTCTATTGACTCCCTTTACCATACAACACAACTCTTGCAGGCAACATCTCTTGCTTTAATTTGTTCACATAATTCGGTCTGTTTGACTCATAGGGTGACACATTTCTGAAGAAGTCTCGGCAACCTAAAGCGGAGATGATCGATAAGTTTTTGATGGATATTAAGGAGTATACAGCATCTATTTCAGATCGTACATCCTCAGATGCGATCATAATGTTCGGGGTAATTACGTTGTTCTTCGATCAATTAACCGCAATATATTACGTTGAAATTTTCTCATGGTTATGATGATGATGATGCTCTAACAGGATCAATGTATCGACATAAAACCTGTTCTTGTGCAGAGGGGTGAGTACAATGCAACTGATAATTTACTTACATTTTTTATGGGTGAATGTAGCTAGAGTTCTTGACATATTTGCATGTGTTGATTAGACAACAACATGCCTACGGAAACAGTCATAGTTGGTGAAGCAAGCGGGTCCTCATGTTTTCAAAGTGGGGATGATAATCGTCGACATTACATTGGAAAATCACACTTGTTTGCTGCTGTCGCTCTTGTATTCACAAAGGATAACTTGTCATCAGATGGTACTTACTCGTTACTTTTCCATGATCTTTATCTGCTATTGTCACTCTCTAAGAATTTTTACATGTGGTTTGATTGAACAATTAAAAGCTGCAGATAGAGGAAAAATTGAATTCCATGTTGCACTATCAAGTGGTACAATACCATTTGGTCCCATACTCAAGGTTGATTCTGTAAGTGTCACAAACAGGGGCGAAGCCAGAATTTTGGCTTTGGGGGGGCCAAAACAAAAATTAATATTATAGGTAATGCAATCTTTAAATAATATCAATAGGAATCCTGCACAAGAAAAAGTGTGGAATCTTGCGCCTGATACTTTTCAACAAAATGTGATACCGTTCGGTGTTAAAAGTAATGATACAAATAAATAAATAAAATAGACATTAACTAATTAAAATGTAACAAGTCTATTTTATATCTAGAAAATTATTTATAACCAATTTCTTCCTAATTTTCATTTCAATTACATAATTAAAGAGTGTATGATAAAACATCTTTTATTTTGTTGCAAAACCTATGTCTATTCTTAATGGTATGCATAACTGAAAGGGGTTTTTACAATTTGGTCCCAACTTAATTGGGAAACATCACTTTTTTACTCATTAATTCAAATTTCATCAATTTGGTCCATATATAATAGAAAATCAATCAAATTAGTCCTACTGTTAGTCAAAACTGTCACTTTGACTAACGGTAGGACTAATTTGATTGATTTTCTATTATATACGGACCAAATTGATGAAATTTGAATTAATGAGTAAAAAGTAATGTTTCCCAATTAAGTTGAGACCAAATTGTAAAAACCCCTATATATATATATATATATATATATATATATATATATATAGGTCTAAATTCAAATGCATTAGTGCTGTTACTATAACACTACCATAGTCATGCCATCGTGACCTAAATTCAACTAAGATAATTAATACAAATTTGGAAAATCCCAATTCAATAGTTGATCCACTTCTATAGTAGTTGATCCATAACATTGGAAATGGAATTACTAGTGGAAGACCAAATGAAATTATTTGGGTGAATATTTTATAGTGGTTGACCCAATTAAGTGTTTATGTACCATTAAATTTTGCTTGCCAAATGCTATATATGATTTGTCAAGATCTTCTCTATCACAACGTGACATCAATGACCCATCCCATTCTTATCCCACTTGAGCATATTTGGTTCAAGAAGATCCATAAAGAAATTTTTTTATGCCACATGTCTGATCTTCAATGGACTGATCGGTGCATTATTCAGCAGAATACCCGATACACCAAAGATTTTCTCTTATGGCAACCCAATGAAATACAAGCAACACTAATTTTGTCCAACGGAAGCCATCTTATTACTTATCAAACTCATTGTCTAGTCCCTCATATAGTCATATAGTAGAAGTGTAGAACCTATAACACCTTTTACATCCA
This sequence comes from Acer saccharum, assembly GCA_030490815.1. Taxonomy (NCBI): domain Eukaryota; kingdom Viridiplantae; phylum Streptophyta; class Magnoliopsida; order Sapindales; family Sapindaceae; genus Acer; species Acer saccharum. The sequence goes on from CM059874.1 coordinate 24,809,916, forward strand.
TCAAACTCTCTGATTTTTAATGGCACCTCTCTGCATTTGCACTGAAATTATTAGTTAATTTATATTATAAAATAATAAAGGGACAAGATAATATTATCACCTATCTAATATATATATATATATATATATATATCACAAATAGTTTTTTTTATTTTTTATTTTTATTTTTTTTTATTGGTTTACATTTTAATGTTATGTATAATAGATTTTTTTTTTATTTTTAATTGGTTGTGGGGGCCATGGCCCCTATGGGCCCCCCTTACATTTGCCTCTGGTCATAAAGGCAAATTGCTCATTGTTGACTGCCAGATTGGAGGAGTTTCCTGGAATTCTAAATATCTGGGGACTTTTTCAAGATATTCTTGAAGAGGTAACAGTTTTTCTTTTTATTTTTATTTTTTTAAACATTTTATTTGGTGGTAGTTTTCTAATTTTTTGAAGTTGCATTTTGCAGATTGAGGATGAGAATCCCAATTTATACATTGGGATTTGGGGTCATGCATCAAAAAGTTGAGTTACAGCAGTTTGGATCAAGATCACATGTGGCCTTACATAAAGATTTAGGGTAAGATATTACATTATGATACAAATCTTTGTCTCTCTCTTTTAACATCATCATCTACATTCCATCGGTGGTGAAGAGCGTTTATTCAGCTGACATGTTATCGTTGGCCTTATATTAAACAGAGCAGCAGGTCAGTACATATTTGTTGTAGATGGTGTTGGGATCAAAGCTGGTGATTCGTTTGTATTCTACCATTCGGATTCTGAAACCGCAAATTCTTCAAATATGAATGCCTTTCATGATCTGGATATTCTAGAGTACAGCAGCCTCAAGTCCCCATGAAATCATTGGAGGTTTGATCTTCTCTAGTTGTTGTCGAGGTGGCTCACTTCCTGGATGTCACTATAATGAAAGCTGGCCTATCACTATCAATTATCCTGGAATCCCAGTGGCAGTTGTATTTTGTGCTGGAGAAATTGCACGTGTCTTTACAAGCTTAATTGCACGTGTCTTTACAAGCTTAATAGCTTAATATCAATTATATGTTTTGTCTATGTTTTAGGTTTAGTTTCGAATTGCTTTCTAAGGTGTTTTGGTGAAAAGCTACAAAATATAGTTCTCATTTTCTCATTTGGAAGTAGTTAAAAATGTTCAAAAACATTTTATTAGAATTTTACCAAACACCCTACTTATCCCAAATGAGAAAATGAGAAGCTTCTCCCAAAAGCACCTCAGGAAGCAATATCAAAGCAGCCTAAATACGGATTAGGTCATCCTAAAGTATTGTACTAGACTACTAGTACAGTCATTGAATTTTGTTTTTTTGCTTTTTTAAGAGTCATTGAGTTTTCATATGTTACATTTATTTATTTATTTAAATATCTATTAATTCGGAATCAAATATTTTTTTGAAAGCTTTCGCCATGGGTAAGAATCGAGCTGCTGATCTGGAAGTCATTTACCCAAGCTCCAAACTCGTTCATCTACCCGCATATGTTACAATTTACTACATTGTTGCATTATAAATAACTTAAGAATTTTGTTCCATTCATTTATAAATTGTATTGAAATTTTTTTAATTAGAAAATCAATTTAAATTAAATCATGAACTCGAACCCAGGACCTCACACTAGCTTTACAATTAATATGCCAAAAATCCCTACAATTATTTTTGAAATTCAGATTCCATCATTCCATACCAATATTTATTTAAATGCAAATAGTTTAATAACAAAGGAGAGACTGTTAAACAGTTCACTAACGAGCAAACGACGACGTTTTGTAAGAATCGTCTAGATAAAATGAGTAGTCTGTTTGACAACCTTGGTCCGTCATCAATGGATGGAAAGCAACCGTCATCGTCGTCATCATCAAAGAACAGGTTTGGTCCGATGAACGAAGACCTCCTCCAAAACATCCTCTCTCGACTTCCAGCCAAGTCCTTCGCATCGGCGGCCTGCGTCACCAACTCTTGGAACAAAGTCTGCAGTCGCATTCTCAGCCGCCCCAAAATCGCATCCGCCGTCTCCCTCAAATCTTCTCTTCACGTTATTACTTAATACTATTCCTTTCTCTTACTTTAATACATTCTCTTCAATTTTATCTGAAATTGTTTAGGTTAATAATCTGCACACAGTCGATTTGTAATGTTTGCACTTAATTTGCTTGTCAATTGTCTGCTCTTAATTCGTGCTACTGATCGGGACGACAAATTTATCTTTTTGTAAAGATTAAATCAATTAATTCAAATCGCTAGGGCATCGTTCACTCATGAAGAAAATTCTATAGAAATGGAAGGAAAAGTTTACGTAGTTAAATTTGATTACTTTAGTGTCAGATATTGATTTTTTTTTATTTTTTATTTTTTATTTTTTTATACCATCGTATAGTTATGGGAGCTGAATCTTGTATTTTTATGTTATTAATTGATAGATTGCTATGCAAGAGGTTATTGATAAGGTTCTTTCCGAGCCGATTCGACCGCATTTTGCCATTGCTAATGTTGGACCAGGATCTCGCTTAAAAAATATTCTCCCATTGGTATGAATTCTCACCGCATTTGAATCTGTTTCAGCATCTGCTTTTGTTTCTCATTTTTTTTAGAAACCTGGTTTTTATATCTGTGAACCATTATATTGCAGCTATTAAAAACTTTTGGATCCCAGACTCCGATTATTTTATCCACTGTTAGTGGAATAATGGGAAGAGATGCTCTTACTGATGAATTTAGAGAGGTTTGAATTTTGTATTTTATTATTATTATTATTATTATTTTCTTGTGTTTTTGCATAGCATTACAGAAAGTGATAATGTTACTTCTGTTTATTGAGAAAATAAATAAAAATTGCAGGTCATGTTTAGGCGAGACGAGTATATTAATGATGATGTGGACCTGCACGCTGGCATTGTATTGACTATAGGCTTTGTGCCAGGATTAAAAGTTGACGTTATTCCTAAATTACGAACAGCCATGGTAACAAATTCTGCATGTGAAGCTGATTATGGGTCCTTTTTGTAGATGAAGTCTCCTTTACCAATATTCCATCTTAAATGCCTATCTAGAATGATGCGGTAGGATCCATTTAAAAGTATTGGGGGCTATATAATCATCATATTTGCTACAAATGAGCAACTCACTGTATTACTGTGTCCCTCTAGATGGAATATAAGATGTGTCCTTGTGTGATATATTTTATGGTATTGGCTAGTTGCTGTTTTAAATGTAGTTTCTAGAGTTCATTCTTCAGCTTGTACTGTTTAATAAAAGAAATCTGACCTTTAGAAATTCTTCTTTGACATCAGGTACCTGAAGTATCAATGATTGATCAATTTGTGATGGATATTAGGAATTACACAATCTCTGTTTCGGGTTGCACATCGCCGATTGGGATAATAATGTTTGGAGTAAGCTAATGTTCTACCGATTACTTTCTTGTTCTCTTATCTCTTTTGGTGACAGTAAAGTTCATTTTTCTGTTTGCACTGATAGCTTGTGTACTGATGCTGCAGGATCAAGGTGTTGACCAGAGGAATATCGTTGAAAAGTTGGGTGAGTATTACTGAATATGAAAAACATATCCTACTCTTCACATTTTTAAAAAAAAAAAATAAAATAAAATAAAATAATAAAAAAATAAAATAAAAAAATCTGCCTATGTAAAGAATTCACTGCTCGTGGTTGTGTCTAGACAAGGTGGGAAATGAGGGGATCATGTTAAATTTTGGAACTTGGGGTCCCAAGAAATAAACTGTGACTTATTCAACTAAATGGCTTAGTTGACTTGAGAATTATTGTTGAAATCCATACAGTAAAAACTGTGCCATTCTCACATTTAGTATGTTTTTCTAAGTTTTCTCAGCAATGCTTCCTTGAAATAACCAATATAAACATGCCATTTTGCAACCTAAGTGGGTTGAATAGATATTAAATATGTGTAGAGAAGGGGCTGGCTTAGTTTTATTGTATCTGTATGGAAGATATGAAGTGGTGTAGACATTGAAGTGAACATGTAGGTGGTGATTAATTGCGCAGGCTTCATTTATTTTATGGTCCAGACTTTTACCTTTCCTTGTTAATTTTGATAAATTGTTATATAGCAAGCTTGTATTTAGTTGTAGTTGCTAACATCCTGTATGTTGCAGATTATGCCCTGTCTAGGGAAACTGTCATTGTGGGTGATGAGGGAAGTCACTTTTTGTACAGAAGTAGGAAAGATTTGAGAAATGTTGGTGAAAGTCCAAAGCATTATGTTGACGCTGTTGCTCTTGTATTTGCAAGCGATAGAGACAAACCTCAAGGTTCTTATATATTTGTTTACGTTGTTTTTTTCTTCATTCTCTTATGTCCCTGAAACTGACTTGCAATAAAAATTGATAACTTTAAATGAATTTTCCTCTCAAGTCATACAGAATGTTTAGAAATAATGATAATTGTCACTATATCTTAAGAATTTTCAACTTCAACCTTGCATAATCTCAAGCTCCTATAAATTGAATTATGCAATTGCAGATGCATCATTTTGTTGACATGAATAACTGCACATTTCTTGTTTTTTGGTTCTTTCTTAACATTACTCTGAAACTGTAGAAGAGTGGTTTGGGTTTGAATGGCACCATGCTTTCAGATTCTGATATCATATGTCATGGTAAAGGTCTCATGATACTTTCTTTCAGGAGTTCTTCTCTCTAGATCTTATTGAATTTTTCTAATAACCCTTGATATTAGTGGAAAGACAGATTCTGATGATTTACCCGTATGTTGGGTGGCATTTCTATGTTTTTAAACATGGATTTAATTGAAAAATTTATTCATAACTGTTCCATTTCCTTATTTTTTGGCATTCTCCTATCATTATCATTTTCTTTATTTATTTCGCAATTCATATTTTTTAATCCTTATTGGCCTTTAGGGTGTTCTTAGAACTTTTGTCCATTTGAATACTTTTGCTTCTTCTACATAATGTATCTCATGTGTCCCATTTTTCAGTGACTTATTAGTCCTTTCTCTCATCATTTAAAAGTCAATATGAAATATATCTTATAGTCCATTGTTTACAATTTTCTTCTGTCTTTATTTTGTTTGTTCACTCCCTTTTTGCCATATGTAATAATATGTTATCACATTCTTAGTTAGGTTTGTTTCAAATGAGCAGGTACAGGGGAAATTCAATTCCATGTTGCATTGTCAAAAGGTGTTTCGGCAGTAGGTCCAAGACACAAGGCAGTTTCTGTTAGAACGAACAACTCTGATTATGTTACATGGCTCACTGCCAGAAGAGAAGGAGGACAGGTTCTTGATGGTCAGCAAATTCTCGATAATATTTATGATGAGGTATGCTGTCTTCTGGAAAGGTAAATTTGTCGTTTATTTTTATGCTGATTACTTAAAGATCTCTTTCCTCTACCCTTTGAAATAAAATTTATGGATTGATAAGCTTTGGGTTCTGTATTGGCTTCTTTCAGTTCATAATATATTGGCTCTTGTGTGAATATACTAGTCTCATGATGTATCACCAATAAATGAGTCGGTGATTATGTATTGCTTATTTTGGTGTCCTTGGATATACAGCTGGAATTTCATTTTTCCAGTAGTCCCCATATCCTGTAACTCTCACAATGTAGCGAGTCAGGTTTGGTTGCATAATGTAGCAAATTAGAATTCTTTGTAATACCAAATTAGAATTAATTGTTATATGCTATCTACAAAATATCACTCTTTTATTAAAAAAAAAAATAAAAATAAAAAACTCTTTCTAGAATTATTTTAAAGAAGTTCATTTATTGAACAATTAGTTTAAATTCAGGTTGATGATATCCCTTGAATATCATCCGAATCAGGGGCGGAACTGGAATTGAGGAATTGGGGGGCCAAATGATAAAAACTTAAAAGTTATGGTACTAAAATGTAAAATTCACATTTTTTTTTTTAAATTTATAACTTTTTTTCAGTGGGCCAGGGGTACCATTGGCCCCAAACCACGCCCCGCAAACCCCCCCGCCCCCCCCCCCCCCCCAACTCCATCGGGGTCTGCCCCTGATCCGAATATGATTGACTGGTTTCCAAGAATTGTAGTTGTATGCTGCTTGTCGTCATTTAGAATTGATTTATGGCTATTGCATAGTTGGATTATAGATGATGATAAAAGTTGGATTTTGATTTTAAACAAAACCAATCAATTAGATGCTGAAAATTCCTTTCTGGTGCATTTTGGTTGCGTATTTGCTATTGGTTATGGTAAAGATGGATTTTGATTTTGGTAGCAAAACCAACACAATTGATGCTTAAAAGGCCTTTCTGGTGCATTTAAGAGGATTGTATTTTCATGTCCTGAACTGAAACTATGTGACAGTTGGAGAATCGTGTTGCAAGTCCTGAACTGTACATTGGGGTCACAAAACGTAGAAAGTGCTCCATTGGCTCAGAAAAGACAGGGCGGATAACATCACTGGCATTCCATGGAGTTGCAAGGTAAGACATTGAAGTCTCTCATCTATATTCAGCGGAAATTATCCTTCAGATGTATCTATGTACTTGAGATTAAAAAGGTTTTAAATTTTAAGGAACTTGCCATGTATTATATCGTGAACTTGGTTTATTTGATTTTTGACAAGATTTGTTCATATTATCAAAGGCTATTTTTACAATTCAGTTCCCCGCATTGCAACCCCTACTTTTACCATCCCTGTCAACTGGTAAAATTACAGGTAGAAGTATTACAATGTAAATTTTAGTTTTAACTGTGGCTGAGTGTATATGTGCAAATGAATTTGATAATGCAACAGAAAAGCATTAGAACCCATGAAACTGAAATTTCATTGTTTTGAGTTAACTTCAAGGGTTTTTTGTAATGTTGAAGTCTGTATACTTCATTTAAACCTTGCCCTTGGTAACCAATTACTCATGTGCTGAGAAAATAATAGGATCTAGTATCATACTAAAAGTGGCTATATGACTATTGTAATGTAGGATACTAGGATGTGGTATTTTATTTATGTTTTTAGTCAACACGGTTTAATAATGTTAGATGAGTATTTGATGTTGTGGTGCTTTCTAACACTTTAAGACTATTATATATATTTGAAGTATATGTTTTGTCGATTGAAGTCCTTTTGTTTTCACAGAGGAGATGAGGAGTACCTTTATGTAGATGGTTATGGCATCAAAAGTGGTGACTATTTCCAGTTTTACCATTCAGATCCAAATAGCGCACTGGCTGCATGCCAAAATGTCTCTGTGCACCTCAGAAATTTGAAGCTAAACAGTTCCAAAAATTGTCTACACACAAGGGGTGTTGGTGACAAGGTTGATAGGAAAGAAGTTTTAGGAGGTTTTATTTTCTCCTGCTGTGGCCGCGGAGATTCATTCTTTGGACGTGTAAACGTTGACAGTTCCCCATTCTTGGAGAACTTTCCCGAGGCTCCGTTGGCAGGAATAAATTGTGCTGGAGAAATTGGACGTGGGTCCTCAAGCTTGATGGGGCAAGAAAGTCAAGAAGAAAGCTCCGTTCGTTGCTGTCTCCATTACTATAGCACAGTTTATCTACTGATGTCGTATACACCGGCACCTTCAGAGCGTTAGACCTTGCCTAGAATTCTTGCAACACAGATGGAACTTGGTTGAAGAGGCTGAAGATGATTTGAAGACCATGTCATAACTCCTCCATTTGATAATTCGTGTATTTAGGTACCGTACCACAAACACCTCAAGTGAAGCCGAATGCTGGGATTGCAAATATATTATGTTTTCACAATCATGATGCTTGTAATCTTCATATCTGTGGAGGGTTGTATTCTTGTCTGATCAATTGCCCACAATGAATTATAATTGTGACTTTTTGTATCCACTAAAAATACAATTTTTGATGGGATTTGTTTGTAGGATCTTGCGATGTTATCAGTACAGTAATTTCAATGGGACCATACGACAGTGTAGGCCTTACAAAAAAAATCCTAAACTGTTGAGAAATATTATTAAGACAGTTGATAGTCACCAAATTGTATTAGTGTGTAATATCCATCTTTCAGATGTCTGGACAATATATATATATATATATAAATATATATATATATAAATAGAGAGAGAGAGAGAGAGAGAGAGAGATTCTCCGAGAGGATCTTGTGATTTTTTTATAGATGATAAAAAAAAAAATGAAATACATCTGTAGAAAAAAATTGAAAAATTTTCAAGTATAAGAACTAATTTTTTTCCGACATTTTTTAAGATAAAACTTTTAAAAATAAGAAAATGTCAGAAAAAATATTTCTTGAATCCAATTTTTTTTCTCATTTTTATCAAATGTGTATTTTAATTTTCTTAGGATGCATACAAAAAATCTTATGGAAAAACATTCAATTGCATATAATTTCATTAAAAGTACTGATCGTATTAAATAACGGGGTGCTAATAGGAAAAGTTATATATATATAATAATTTTTCAATGAAGACTTTTACAATGCACACTTTAAACACCTTTGATGAAATTGCATGAAATATATTGAATTTTGATTTGATTTTTTATATGCATCCTAAGAAAATTAAAATACATATTTGGTAAAACTTTTGAAATTTTTTGGATTTGAAAACTATTTTTTCTTATATTTCCCTAGTTTTAAATATTTTATCTTCAAAAAAATCGGAAAAATTAGTTCTTGCACCCGATTTTTTTTAATTTTTTTTTCCCATAAATGTATTTCAATGTTTTCATCATCCATACTAAAAATCAAATCAAGATTCAATATATTCCATACAATTTCATCAAAGATACTTAAAGTGTACATTGTAAAAGTCTTCATTGGAAAATCTCTCTCTCCTCTCTCTCTCTCTCTCTATATATATATATATATATAGTGAGTCTCTCATGAGGGATCCCTTATTTTAATTTCGGTAAGGATCATGAAGACAATACATCAATTTTAATTAATTCTGATCTGAATTTTTGTGTGGATGATGATCAATTCAATGAAATCTATATATGAACAAAATTTGAGAATTTGAGAATAATATTACTATTTTTCTTGAATTTTCCTATATTTCATCTATTTTTCGATGCCTTCATAATTAAAAAAAATTGTATAAATGGTTCTAGTGCTCGGAAAATTCTTAAATTTTATTCATACATAGATTTCATTGAACTCATCATCCACAAAAAAATTTAGATCAAAATTCATTAAAATCGATGTATTTTCATCATGGTTTTTACCGAAATTAAAATAACGGATCCTTCATGAGTCTCTCTCTCTCACTTGCGGTGGTAGTGACTCGAATATGGGATATTGTCCGGTTAAATAAGTGTTTTTACCATCAAGCTATATTGGAGGGTGTATGCTTGATAGTAATATATTAGTCAATCAAATGGTATATAATATCATAGATATGAAATGGTTCAATTCATGTTTTAACAAACAAAGCAAATACGAGTAAAATAGAGTTAAGAGACAAAGCTAACCAGTTCAGAATTTTCTGTATGGAATCATTGATTGCTACCGGTAAGCTTAGCCCTAGGGGGAGCCCAGTGAAGCAACCGCATAGGCCCTCAATTGTAAAGGTCCCCACAAATTGTAGTTACAAAAATTGATTTTAAAATATAGTCAATATAGGATTTTAATCAAAACAGACCTATAAATGACTTTAAAAATGACCCACCATACACATAATTTTTGGGTAATTTCACTAAAGTCCCTACTTTTTGGGGAAATGTCACTTATTTAAATGTCTTTATCATATTAGCAACTTAAGTCTTTTATTTTTTTACAAATCACTTCAGTCAATTTGACAAAAATACTAACGGTCAACTCTAACTATATATATACAAGTACAATTTTACCCTTACCAAAATGATTTATTAAGTTTCAAAAATAAATATATTAAAATGGTTTATAAAAAAATTAACAACAAAAATTTAATTTCTGAAAAAACAAAAAAATAATAATTAAAAAGAGAAGAAAAAAAAACTAATGGATTATGGAAAATATAAAGTTAAAATAAATTATAAATTAAAATTATTTTTTTTATAAAAAAAAATAAAGGTATTTCAAAAAATAAAAAGAAAGTTTTTATTTTATTTTATTTTTATTTAATTTTAATTTTATTTTATTTTTTAAGTAAATGGATCTCCACCATTGGATTTGGATCGATCCAATGGTGGAGATCCATTACTTTCTTTTTTTTTTTTTTTTTTTAAAAATCTTTTTATTTTTTGAAATAATTTCTATTTTTTTTTGTTTTTTAAATTTATGAAAATACTTTAAATTTATTATTTATTTTAACTTTATATTTCCATAATCCTATAGTTTTTTCTTTCCTGTTTTTAAAATTAGTATATATATATTTTTTGTTTTTTTAGAAAATAAATTTTTGTTGTTAATTTATTTTTATAAACCATTTTAATATTATTTATTTTTGAAACTCAATAAATTATTTTGGAAAGGATAAAATTGTACTTTTATATATATATAGTTATAGTTGACCATTAGTATTTTGGTCAAATGGATTATAGTGATATATTTTGGAAAAACAAGGGACTTAAGTTGCTAATATGACAAAGATGTTTAAATATGTGACATTTTACCAAAAAATAGGGACTTTAGTAAAATTACCCTTATATATATTAAGGTCCACCAATAGAAACCCAACCCATAAATGACTTTAAAAAAGACATACCATATACATATAATTTTTTTTTAAAGGCCCACTAATGGAAACTCATTTATCATTCTTATAACAACAACATTGGATCAAGGGCTGGTGGTGGGTTTAACCCTAACAACACTCATGTTTGTCTCACATTATCTAATTATATATATATACAGTCTTTCTATTATCAGTTCGAACTGACAAAAGTTATATCGGTTCCTTGTATGTGGGCCACTGGATTTAAATACTTTGACTGACAAGTGCATACAGCCAAGTCAAAGTATTTAAATCCAGTGGCCTACATACAAGGAACTGATATAACTTTTGTCAGTTCGAACTGATAATAGAATTTCTATATATATATATATATATATATATATCAGTCTTTCTATTGTCAGTTCGTTCTGACAATAAATATATCAGGACGAAGAATGTGAACCACAGATTATGAAGAAGTTTTGACAAGTGCATACACTTTGAGTCGAAGTATGTAAATCTAGTGGCCCACATTCTTCGTCCTGATATATTTATTGTCATGACGAACTGATAATAGAAATCTGTATATATATATATATATATATATATATATATATATATATATATATAACTCAAAACTCTCTTGATACGAAAATTCAAAAGCCGTTGTTTCGAAGGTAATTAAATCAAAACACTTTTTTTTTTCTTTTCAAAAACCATTTTTTTTTTTATGTAAACTTAATTAGTACTTTTTCTACTAAAAATGTGAGACGATTAAAGTTTAAATGATATATTCTTTGATGCAATTTGAAACAAATTAACGGTGTATATAAAACTATCTAGGGGGGGGGGGGGGGGGGTGTGAATAGATTTTAATCGTTATTACCCAATTTTCGCGTTTAGTCAAATTTACGAAAATAATGCCGCAAACTAGACAATATAATAATCAAGTGTACTATGGTGCAGAAATACAAACGACACTTGATTTTTACGTGGAAACCTTCACGGGAAAAACCATGGGCTGGTAAGTGCGCCACACTGAACCTCGAATCCACTAATTATGATAACGTATACAACCTAATCCAGGTTTGACGGCCTAATCCCAGCCAATATCCCACTACCACTACCCGCAGGCCTGTAAAAGTGGACTTAGTCCAATTTGCTCATGTGACCACCTAATCCCGGTCTATCACACAAGACTTAATTCTCTTAAGAGATCAGACACCCTATGTGAATATGCAATGAATATTCAAAGAGCAAATAAAGCTAGGGAACCTTAGATGCTTATCTAGGATTATATGATGACAATAAAATCAATCCTAGATATCAAAATAGCTATATGACATGGCATACAACTTTAGCTATGTTAAGGATGACCAATCCTAAATACAATAGCTATAAAAAATAATCTCAATCATATAATGAGATTAATTAGCTAATGTTAGATAAACATGTAAATCCTAGCTATCAAAAATAACCCAATCAACACATAATCTCAATCATGTATGTAGAAATTAATCTAAACATATACAAGTAATAAATGAGATAAAATTGATAAGTAAAAACACTAAGATTAAATGAAATTAGTGTTCAACAAATCATACCATGTGTGTTGAAGAAGACCCATGCATTAGCACATACTGGATGTTCCTAGATGATGCTTAGATAATGATTTGTGCATGTGGGAATGGGTTTAGAGAGATAGAGATGTAATCTTTAAGCTTTTTCTCTCAAGTCTCTCTTTCTCTCTCAAGAATAAGGAGCCTCTCTCTCTAGGGTTTAATTTTGTGGCTCTTCCCTTAAAATGATGAGAAAGATATGTATTTATAATGCCCAAGTGAAACTATGTCGTTTTGGAAGAAATTAAAAAATTATGGGCATTTTCGTGGTACTCGCATCAGTGCAGCGGCTCAAGATTCGAGCACTTCGAAACATGAGCAAACGACATCAAAACCTTTCGTATGATATATCGTTGGAAAGGTATGGATGTCTAATTTCTACTCGTTTTTACAGAATGACATTTTGATATCTGTAGAAAAATTTATGGTCAATTGAGTGACCAAATGTTCAGAAACGGACAACAACAGAGTTGCCCTATTTTGGTTGTAACTTTGGAGATTTTAAAACCAATCCAAACGGTCATAAAATATTACGAATAATATACTGTTAGAAAGGTATAGATGTCTAGTTTGTACAAAAATTTTCAAAACTCATTTTGAAGCTTTTGTATAAAAAGTTATGGTCACAAGACCATGCAAATGTCAGTTTTGAAAACACTTGAAACATTGAAATCCAATCTTTTGAAACTAGACACCTTACTCCAATCAACCCAACCAAATCTACCACTTATCCAAGAGAATAATGAGACCTTCTCAAGTGGTCAACCATCGCATTAAGACATGCACACCATCGTGCATGCGCGGACATTTCCGATCACACAAACGGAAATGAATTACACCACACTTAAGACTAATCATGAAGTGCAAGTGTGGGAAGTGAATGCATCCTAATGCCTAAACATGTCATGGCATTTCAATGAATAAGATGCAATCAAATAAAACATGCAAGAAGAGATGTTCAAGAACATGCATGCACACATATAAACACACAACATACAATAATAAGATTTATGCATGAGTTATGTGTGTGTGCAACTAGATCTCTTCAAAGCAATTAAGCACTAGAATTTGCCTTTGGTGCTTCTTCTCTTGAGGTCTTGAGAGGGCCTTGGTTGTGTAAAACACCAACCATCAAATGCCTAAGCTACCCTTACATCAAGCTCCAATATGTGGTTTGTCCACGAAATAAGCCAATCAATAGATGGGAATCCTTACAATATCCCCCTTTGGCTATTTCGTGATAAAACCACCACTCACATTAATCCTCACAACATAAATAGAAACTAAAGAGATTTTCTACATTACAAAGAGATAATTAAAAGATATATCTTCAAGTCTTCAATCTCTTGTAGAACAATCAATCCTTCAAAACAAAGTTTCTATACTTTCCAATACAAGTATATGTGAGATTAATCATGTGAGATAAAACAAGCATTTGCAATAAGAATTTAAGCACAACATCATGCAATGTATGTGAAGTGCAAATGCTCCCCCTCAACGGGTTACTCTCCCTCAAAGTAAAGAACTCCCCAATCATGTGAATGCTATAATAATTTAGCAATTAGCATTCTCCCCATAACTACATACTACTCCCCCTTTTTGTCATGAGATGGGTAAAGGAGTAATCCCCAACTGGGTCACTTGTAGCAAAGAGAGATAGTAGCATACATGTCATTTGCATAATCATATAATGCACTTTATGCAACTCAATTAATTGGAGAGAACAAGGAGATTTATTTTCAAAAAAAAAAGTGTGATTAATATGCTTTGCATGCAAGACATGTTGCATTCAAATCCAAAAGCAATGGTATTTGGCAAAGCAAATGACAAAGGTTTCCTTTAAGAATTCAAACCAATTTCATCATTTGTCATGAATAAAAGCAAGGATATAGAAGATTCATTGAATTTAATTTTAGAGCACTATATCCAACTTTATAAGCCAAACATGTCATGAGCGACTTTGCACCCTATTTGATTTTTCCGGATAAGATATCTGTATGATAGTAGACATGTTCAACAAATAAAGGAAGAGAGACATTATGGTTTTCATTTGAGTCTAAATTGCTTTTCACACATTATTTTTGCATTTAAGAAAATGCAATCAACAAATCATGCTTCTCATTTTTAGCATGTAATTTTAAAAATCATGCTTTTCACATTTTCATTTTAAGCATGTCATTTAACAATCATCATGTCATGGAGATTATTATAGGTCATTCAAAGAGTACTTCCTATGTATATATCTCCTAGTCCAAAAATGCATGTTTGAACATAAATATGACATGGATTGCAATACAAGCAAAGTTCACACTTATTAAAGTAAAAACATATAAGCATATGTGCAACTAAGCTACTCAAGCAATTAATAAAGAAGCATAAGATATATCAAAATTTTTGCATGCAACAAGTATGCAAATGCTCTCTTTGCTTGAGTTCCCCATATGGGGTCAAAATCCATACTGCTTCAATGAAGGGCATGAGGTCCTAAAGACCTACTAAGTCCATTGGACCTAGTTGAACATATTGGAGACTTGTTAGTCTCGTAGCAAGCGGGTTCATCATTTCTGATCCACATAGATGTCTCAATTACATTTCTAGTGGTGATAGGTTCTAGAGTTATAGATGTCAAAGGATCATGCATCTTAGCTTTAGCCTTTTTCTTTTCAATCATGCATTAAAATCTACATATTTTAATGTAATGCAAGCAACTTGGTCTAACATGACCATCAATACCACACAAATGACAAGAGGAGATAAGGTTAGGAATTATACCATTCCCTTGAGCATGCAAATGTGCTTTCCCTTGTCGTTGTGGTTGTCTTGGTAGTTGGATAGGATCTCTCCTCTTTTATTGATGACCAAGACAATGTTGTTTGCTCGGTTGAGCTTGCATGATTGAGCACTTCCTTTTTAGGATCGTAGGTTGAGGGAAGTTAGCCTTCTTGGTTGGTTAGACCAAGATTGAGGAAGGCTTGGGCTTAAAGCTCTTTGGTGATGTGAGCAATGCCCTTTCATCTTCGTCTCCTCTCTCACCTTAGAGGGACATCTCCTTATCGGAGTTATTTTCTTCTCTCTCAAATTCACTCATAGTGTTTGAGTCAAATGAATGCATATGAGAAGAATGCAAGATGTATGTCAAAAACAACAATCATACAAAATGCACAACATACCAAAAATGAGCTTTGATCACCTAAGTATATCTAGGAACCTGCTCTGATACCAATTGAAACAAATTAACGGTGTGTATAAAACTATCTAGAGGGGGGGGGGGGGGGGGGGGGGGGGGGGGTGAATAGATTTTAATCGTTATTACCCTAATTTTCGCGTTTAGTCAAATTTACGAAAATGCTCCAAACTAGACAATATAATAATCAAGTGTAATATGGTGCGGAAATATAAACAACACTTGATTTTACTGTGGAAACCCTCACGGGAAAAACCACAGGTTGGTAAGTACGCCACACTCGAACCTCGAATCCACTAATTGTGATAACGTATACAACCTAATCCAGGTTTGACGGCCTAATCCCGGCCAATATCCCGCTACCACTACCAATACCAATGAAATTAGTGTTCAACAAATCATACCATGTGTGTTGAAGAAGACCCATGCATTAGCACATACTAGATGTTCCTAGATGATGCTTAGATAATGATTTGTGCATGTGGGAATGGGTTTAGAGAGATAAAGATGTAATCTTTAAGCTTTTTCTCTCAAGTCTCTCTTTCTCTCTCAAGAATAAGGAGCCTCTCTCTCTAGGGTTTGATTTTGTGGCTCTTCCCTCAAAATAATGAGAAAGATATGTATTTATAATGCCCAAGTGAAACTATGTCGTTTTGGAAGAAATTGAAAAATTATGGGCATTTTCGCGGTACTCGCGTCAGTGCAGCGGCTTAAGATTTGAGCACTTCGAAACATGACCAAACGACATCAAAACTTTTCGTATGATATATCGTTGGAAAGGTATGGATGTCTAATTTCTACTCATTTTTACAGAATGACATTTTGATGTCTATAGAAAATATATGGTCAATTGAGTAACCAAAGGTCAGAAACAGACAACAACAGAGTTGCCCTGTTTTGGTTGTAACTTTGGAGATTTTAAAATCAATCCAAATGGTCATGAAATATTATGAATAATATACTGTTGGAAAGGTATGGGTGTCTAGTTTGTATAGAAATTTTAAAAACTCATTTTGAAGCTTTGTATAAAAAGTTATGGTCACAAGACCATGCAAAGGTCAGTTTTGAAAACACTTGAAACATTGAAATCCAATCTTTTGAAACTAGACACCTTACTCCAATCAACCTAACCAAATCTACCACTTATCCAAGAAAATAATGAGACCTTCTCAAGTGGTCAACCATTGCACTAAGACATGCACACCATCGTGCAAGGCGCGAACATTTTCGATCACACAAACGAAAACGAATTACACCACACTTAAGACTAATCATGAAGTGCAAGTGTGGGAAGTGAATGCATCCTAATGCCTAAACATGTCATGGCATTTCAATGAATAAGATGCAATCAAATAAAACATGCAAGAAGAGATGTTCAAGAACATGCATGCACACATATAAACACACAACATACAATAATAAGATTTATGCATGAGTTGTGTGTGTGTGCAACTAGATCTCTTCAAAGCAAGTAAGCACTAGAATTTACCTTTGGTGCTTCTTCTCTTGAGGTCTTGAGAGGGCCTTGGTTGTGTAAAACACTAACCATCAAATACCTAAGTTACCCTTACATCAAGCTCCAATATGTGGTTTGTCCACGAAATAAGCCTATCAATAGATGGGAATCCTTACACAATTATAAAATTTTTATTTTAGTAACTTTTTTTTTGCTATTTTGTTGTGTTATAGTCTTAAGTTTGAGTTATTATACTGATTCTTACAAATATTTAATATAGAAAAAAAAAATCAAGTAAACATATAGGCCTTGTTTTCTATAGTTCGCCTCGGACCTGATGATAAGGCCGTCATTGTGTCTATCAAAAAGATTTTATCGAATTTAACTACCTCGCAAGTGTATTCTGGGTTTGAGAATGAGTACTGCTTCTAATTCAAATTCAAATTCCAAGTCTTTGCTGGAAAAGGTAATTGTGGTTAGCTTAAGAATGAAGAAATAAAGGCTTTAGATGGGTCAGTTGAGTTTCCAAAGTCTGATGAGGCTGGAACACATAATGAGGAGGAAGGATATCAAGAGGTAGGTGAGGTTCTTCCAATGAAAAGTAAGCAAAGAGATAAAGGAAATTCAAATTCCAAGTCTTCGCTGGATAAAGGTGATTGTGGACAGCTTAAGAATGAAGTCTTAAAGGCTTTAAATGGGTCAGGTGAGTTGCTAAGGTCTGTTGAGGCTAGTACTCGTGATGAGGTGGCTAGAAGTCAAGAGGTAGGTAAGGTTATTCTGATGAAAAGTAAGGAAAGAGACAGAGGAAGAAGACAAAAAATGGGAGAGAAAATAGATCAGCACATGGGTGATTGTTTCAAAAAGGACATTGTTAAGTTTAGTAAAGTAAAGTGGGGGTGTTGGAGACAAAGATGGGGATGCCGTAAATAAGGAAGAGAGGGAAGGTTGTGGTTCAGTGGGGAAGTATAATTTGAACTCTTTTAATTCTATTGAAAGGGTTTAGGGGTCTGGTGTTGGTCATAGTGGTAGAAGTGTTAATACGATGGGGTCTTGTGCCCGGAGTGTTAAGGTTTTTCAGTTCAAAAAATGGGTCGTGTGGGGGTGTGAGTGTTTCTGGCAACCAAGTGGTTTATTTTAATTTTGAAGAAGATAAAGATCCAAAGGGGGTTAATTTTGGTGGTTCAGCTATTGATCTTTTTGTTGATCTCGGGGGTTTGGAACCTTTTGTTCGGAAAGGTAAGGTGGGAAATTCTGCGGATTCTTCATGCCCGTATGTTGGAAGGCAGAGTAATAAGAATTTTTTTCCTTCAAGATCTCACCGTATGAAGACTAGAAGTGGGGCTCATGGGGGATTTCAATGCGTTGGATGATGTGTTGGTTTCATAGCAGCGAGAGATGTGGAAGTTTTTGAGGATTGTGGGTCGTTGGGTGGTTGTGGCGCTCTTTATGTAGTCGTGTTTTACATCTCTTTTGTTTGGCTTAGTTTGGCTATGTTTTGTTTGTTGTTTTTTGTTGTTTTGGGTATTTTCTTAGTTGTTTTCTGTGTCATCTGTTAGGTTTTCGTGGTGGGCAGTCTTTTAGGTTGTGTCTTGTGGCAGTGTGGCTTGCTAGTCGTGTTGGCTTTGTGTTTTCCTCTTGTTTCCTTGCAGCGGTTTTGCCGCTTGAGTAATAAAATTCGCCGTTTCAAAAAAAAAAAAGGTGTACGAGTCAAAAGACAAGTATAGCAATGAGCAAGGGTTGTTCCCATAGAGAGGTGGTATCCGTCTAATTATCTCTAGCTAAATCGTTATTTAAAGCGATAAATAGAATGTGAAGTGGTGAGAATGATGTGTGAAGTGTATACATAATGTGGATGGTGTGATAATGTGAATAAAACTAAACTAAATTAAATTACATTAAGGATATAAATATAACCGGGTGCTTGCCTTTCTAAATCTAACTAATTAAAGTGGGAAATCAATTACACAACAAAGAAATTTAAAGAGGCAAAGCAATTAAACTACAAAGCAATATAAATTAGTCTATTCCTAAAAGCAAAACACCCTAGATATGAAAATAAATGTGGCTTGGAGAGATGCAAGATAGTGGTTACAATAGGTACATAAGTTCATCAAACACACAAGCTAGTCATGTTGATTATAAACACATTTGAGCACCATTCAACATGGATTTAAGGGCTAGTTCTCTTGATTAAGGAATCACCAAAATCAATTCATCACTCACCCAAAGCCATGGAGTGAGCAATTGTGTCTTAAAGTCTAAGACTCATTAAGCACAAGAACAATACACCAAAACCTAATCTAGCGCTACAATGCTCTTTCACTCAAATCAATCCATACATATCGATTCCCTTTCGTCACCAACATGAAACAAGAGTGAGACTCTACTTTTACACTACATCATTTATTTACACTAAATTGCACTACATCATTTGTTTACACTATATCATTGTTTTAATCTAAAGTCTCACTTATGAAAACATATCAATTTCTACTCATTCACCAACATACATGTCAAGAAAAGAGAGATATAGCATTAAGCTCAAAGAATAGCATCAAGATCCAAGTTGAATTTAAGTAAATACCATAGATAACAAGCTCAAGTGTTGGTTTACAAATATTTCCTAATAGGGATTACACATCAAAGAAATAGAAAATAAAACAAAGAGAAGAGTTTAGAGATAACCAAGATCTCTATTTCATTTTTTCTCCTTGGACCTACTACAAAGATGGATGGAGGGAGTTTAAAGGTGGTGGTGGTGAGACATCCATGGAGGTTTTCCTCCATGGAAGCCTTTGAAGCTTTTCTCTCTCTTGATTTGGTGTTGAAGAACAAGAGAAAGTGTTGGGTTGGTCAAGTGTATAAAGTGTAAGGTATGTATTAAAGACCAACAAAGTGGGGTATTTATAGTGTTTGAAGGTTAGGGCATTAATTGGGCATGAAAGGACAAGTTTGCCCTTCAAAATCAAGTGATCTGCAAGTGGATATGGTCTGCCAACATAAATCTGCAACTTCTAACTCGCAGATTCATCTAGCAAATTTTTCTGCTTCTTCAATCTAGCAGATTCATCAAGCGGATTGCTCTGGAATGGATCTGCTACTTCAATCTGCAACTTCGATCTAGCGGATTGCTTTGGAATGGATCTGCTACTTCGATCTACAACTTCGATCTATCAAATTTTTCCAGTGGATTACTCTGGAATGGATTTGCTACTTCAATCTACGATTCGATCTAACAGATTTTTCCAGCTTCGCGCACTAGTCGTTGAAATGGGCATAAATTCTTCTAGAAAACCTGGAATTGTGATCCATAAAATTCGTTGAAACCTAGACTTCCGGGACTTTCCGAAAACATGTATCCCGACACCCAGTTCAATTCGAAGAGGTAGATATGGCTTCCGCAAGTTAGACATTCTTCACAAGCCATCTCAATTTCATCTCTTTTTCCTCCTCTTTGCCTTCCAACCTTCACTTTAAGCTCAAACATCTAGCTTATGGGAGATGTACTTTCACAAGGATAAAACACGTATTATATACACAAAAACGCTCGAAAGTGAGCACAAAAGCTAGGAATAGGGAGCCTAAAATAGGTACATTAATGTACCAATGAAAATCTTAGGGCCAGCCCTAACTACCGGTAGTTATTGGATTGATACCGGTGGTAATCCAATAAGTACCGGTAGTAATCAGCGATCTCGTACAGAAAATTCTGGAAAGTTATATATATATATATATATATATATATATATACGGTCCCGTTCTGGTCAGTGCGCACTGATGTAACTACATCAATACCAATGCATGTGGACCATTGATTATGGAGAAGCTTTGACAAGTGCATACACTTTGAGTCAAAGTATGTAAATCTAATAGTCCACATCCAACGCACTGATGAAGTTATATCAGTGTGCACTGACGAAGTTATATTAGTGCGTACTGACTTGAACATTTCTTTATATATATATATATATATATATAAATCCAATAGAATCATGTCATTGTATACATAAAAACAAACCTAAAGACAAAAGTGTCTAGTTGAAATATGTACATAAATCTGATGTATCATGAAGATGGATATTTCCAACAAGAAGATCTCCTTAGTCCTAATAGAAAATATATGCTTGTCCTTGACAACTACATGGCCTTTAAACCACCTTCAGCCTTCCGGTGCTATACATAATTTCCATGCCAAATTCAATTCAACATATTTCCATCACATCATATATTATTATTATTATTATAAGGGGACACTACAGATGTTCAATATATTGGTAGTTTGCAGAAGTATAATTTTCAGCATAAGATTTATGATTGTTACTATGCATTTTTCAAATACTATCTCAAATTCTCAACATTTTCATTCCATCACGGCATCACAACTCACCTGTTTATGTAGTCGAGTTATGCAATGTCAACTCAACTGCCATGCATATTGGTTTTTTGCATATTAGTTGGTATATCATATATGGTAGCTGGAATCATAATATTACTAATTAACAATTAATTAGAAAAAACAAAGAGTTGAATAGCAAGAATAAAATTACCATTTGGGATTTGATCAAATGTGGATACAATTATAATACGCTGCATGACTTGACAATTATCTCATCACGAGTTTGAATCCAAAGTTGAATTCAAACGGAGAGTTCATATGATTCAATTTCGCATGTGATAATATTGACAACAAGATGAAGGACAACCATATATATAATATTTCTTAAATGAGCATGGAATACCTGCTCCAACTTTCAAAACCACTTTTGAGACCCACTAGAGACAGATAAAGCAATCCATCCTGCTACTTCGAGACAATTTGAATCCTTTCATCATGATTTTCAAACTATATATTTCTGTTAATTAACTTCAATATGATTTCACAAAATATATGTACACGCAGAACTAGGGGTAAGTAGTGATTGAGAAAATATATAGTACGTATCTGCATGGAATCAAGCAAAAACTATATATAGATATATATATACTGACGAAATTAAAGTATATAACTTGCATATATAAAAAGGAAATCCAATTTTTAATCTCCTGCAAATTATAGGCTTATATATAAAAGAAAAAATAAATTAAAAAGCATAAATATATACTTGGCATGAATATGATTCATCATAAATGATCAGGGAGGGTGACGTTTTTTGGGGTTGTTTTGTGTGGGTTGCTGGTGGTGGTTTGTGTTCTGTTTGCTGTTGCTTGTTGGGCGTTGTGAATTCCTTTGCGGACTGTCTTGCTAAGAATGGATCTAATGGTTGTAGGGTTAGTTTAGTATGGGGTGACTCTGTGTTGTTTGTTTTGTTTCTGGCTTTTGTTTTTTTTTTCTTTGGTTTTGCTGTGTTTTTCTGGATTGGTTTTGTTGTCTGTTTTGTTTTCGCTTGCTGGAGTTGTGGCCTTTTGTCAGTTTTGGTTTGCCAAGTTTTTGCTTGTTTTTGTTTGTTGATTCTATCAATAAAACTGCAGTTTTCAAAAAAATAAAAATAAAATAACCCTAAATGAAGTCAATCCAGCATAGATAGTAGTTTCATGTCAAAAAGTGAAAAGAAAATTGAATTCCATATGAACAATGCTTCTTGATCAATCTATATCATATATATGCAAGAGGTAATGTCACAAAAGCAAAGGGAATTCGATATTGGCACGGCTCAATCAAATTAAAGGACTCAACTCCAGAGAGATTTGATTTGATTGAGCCGTTCCAACATCGAATCTCCTGTTTTTTTAATACACTTAATTACCTGATCATGCATGATAAAACTACTTGGCATGGGATCAATCGACCATCTCCTTTTGAGCTTGTAATTCAGTCATATGATGGGGCGATCGAGGAAGACAAAGTATAAGCAGAGAAAAGAAGGAAAATTGTATTAGCAATAACCAAAAT
Source organism: Acer saccharum (assembly GCA_030490815.1). Classification (NCBI taxonomy): domain Eukaryota; kingdom Viridiplantae; phylum Streptophyta; class Magnoliopsida; order Sapindales; family Sapindaceae; genus Acer; species Acer saccharum. The sequence continues at coordinate 24,832,678 of CM059874.1, forward strand.
TTAGAGGGTTGATTGGTTGGTACTTATATATATATATATATATATATATATATATATATATATATCAGATATTATATAAGAGGGAAGGGGAAATTAAATGAAAAATAAAAAGAAAACAGAAAAGAAGTGGTATTTCATATTAGGAAGAAATTAGCTAGAAATGGTTGAGATGTCATAATCTTTGCTTTGTTGATAGAAGAGTGACAATTTATATAAAATTTCCTCGTCACTCCACAGGTACGAGAGCCTTGGTGGTTGATGACAATGGCACAGGTCAATCACTTCGAAAAAGAAAAAAATTTTCTTCTCTCTTTTCACTTTCACATTTACTTTGGTTTAATTTCTAATAACGTGTGTAGTAATTCTTCAATTCATCCACCATTCACATATACGCTGACGCCATAATGGTATAAGCTGATGTCATTCCAATAAAAATAACAACAATAATATTATAATAATAGTGTTAAAATCAATAATTGGCTACTGATTTGTCGGAATTTGATTAATCTGACCTGTAATTGTTGGATGGAAGGTCAAACATGGTGGTGGTATCATACCAAGAGGGCATGTTGAAAAGTGATAAAATCGTGATAAAATTAATGATGTGGCATATGAGTTATCTAAATATTTATCTAAAATTATGTTCAAATGATGTGATATGTGAGTTGTCAAAATTCTATAAATCATAAGATTATGGTATGAGTGATAAGATCTTAAAAACTCACATACCACATCATTAGGACAAATATTTTAGACAGCCAAATATTATTCTTTTAACAATGACATTATTTGAAGAAAAAAAAATGACATTATTTGAAGATGTATTAGATATTATTTGGGTGGAAGTGGAAGGTTGAGTGCACTAAAGACACAAAGAAGCATGGATTCACTAACCTATCAATAGATATACCTAATTTCTTGTCTTAATTTCCCCCACAATGTAGTCATAAAATCATTTAATAAAAAGAATATACAAAAGGCTACTTGAATATCAAATTAGATTTGACTCCACACAAAAAGAAACTTGCCTCTTTACCCCTTCAGAATTCAGATAGCTAACTGCCAAATCTTCTTTATAGTCATTATAGAATATTAGTTATTAATCTAAAATTATGGTCAAATGACATGATAAATGAATTATAATTAACATATGTTATTCTAATTAATAACTATCAAGTGTTTATGAGATTGGTAAAGTGGTATGTCTGGATGTCCCCCACTCCTACATAATGAGATTGGTACTCCTATATGATGAGGTTGTAGGTTCGAGTCCCCTACACAAAATCTCAAATTATTGTAATATTTAATAATAATAATAATAATAATAATAATAAACCTATCAAGTGTTTAACCCTTTTCAAATTATATTTGGTTTTTTAAACCAACACAGGGTTTTAGGCTACATCACTTTGCGTTATGTTTAGATCATAAAACGAAAAATAAAACCAACTCCTATACTTTCTTTAATTGTTTTCAAGTGTTTAGTATATAATCTTGTGTTCCCGTTGGTTATTATTCACTGAAAGTTTTATATACATAACGCTAGCTCCAAGAGACAATCCACTCTCTGGCTATAGATTTATAGAAATTAGCTTGTTTTACGCAAAATAACCTTACGAACAAAAGCAAAAAAATAAAAATAAATAAATAAATAAATTACTTTCAATAGATCTATTTGATACTAATATTTGTTCAAAAAATGTTAAGGGTGAGTGGACAAGGACATCCCACCCTTTATATGATCTCAATTTATGATGTAAAAATTGGTAAATAGATACACATATTGAAGATAATTCTAAAGACATGAAGACCAACTCCACCACACAGATAAAGAGAATAATGCAGCTCAACTTTATTGACAGAAACTGATTTCTCATATATACACACAGGTTGTGTATTATAGAGTAGGAAATATAATTGTATACAACATCTAAAAGGATAATGACTAATAAAGAGATATACAAGTATACCAATTAAATAGATATATACAAAGTCTTCACGTATCAGTGTAAGACACCAACTCTCCAAGTTTGTAACAGAGTTGGACTTCATGTCTCTGTGGTGGAGTTGGTCTTCATGTCTTTAGAATTATCTTCAATACGCCCCCGCAAGATGGTGGGTATTTCAGAGACACCAATCTTGGACCGGAGTAGTGCGAACCGAGTTCTGGATAATGGCTTGGTGAGCGAGTCAACAAGTTGGTTGGCGGAGGCTACATGAGATATCCGAAGGTGGCCACGTTGAACCTTTTCCCGGACGAAGTGAAAGTCAATGGCTATATGCTTCATTCTCAAGTGAAACACTGGATTCGAGCAAAGATATGTGGCACCTACATTGTCACAATAGATCGTCGAAGGATGAGCCTTGGCAATGGAAAGTTCACGCATGAGATTAGAGAGCCAAATGATTTCAATGGCAGCAAGAGCAACAGCTCTATATTCCGCCTCTGTTGAAGAGCGGGCGACCGTCCGTTGTTTACGAGAGCACCACGAGATCGCATTTGTGCCAAGGAAGATGACATAGGCACTAGTGGAAGTGCGGTCATCATGGTTTCCTGCCCAATCTGCGTCAGAGAATCCATGGAGTGAGATCGGAGAGTCACGGCGAAGGAGAAGACCATAATCGAGAGTCCCACGGAGGTAACGGAGAAGCCTTTTTGCAAGGACCCAGTGACCAGAAGATGGGCGATGCATGAATTGAGCAAGTTTATTTACTACAAACGAAATGTTAGGCCTAGTGAAGGATAAATATTGTAGTGCTCCAATTACCTGACAAAATTCAGTGGCATCGGTGAGAGACATGCCGTCAAGAAGTTTTAGAGAGTTGTCCGTTGGTAGTGGAGTTGAGACCGGTTTGGCATCAAACATTTTAGTGCGAACCAATAGATCAGTAACATATTTCTGCTGAGAGAGAAACATGCCATGTGGAGATCGAAGAACCTTAACACCAAGAAAATATGACAATGAGCCTAGGTCCTTGATCGAGAACCGTTGAGCAAGCGTACCCACAAATTTTTCCACTAGAGCCCTATTACTTCTAGTGATTATTATGTCATCAACATACACCAAGAGAAACATAACACATCCATTAGTATTAAAAATGAATAGAGATGAGTTGGATTTAGAATTGACAAACCCGGATTGGAGTAGATATTGACGAAGCTCATTGTACCAAGCTCGTGGAGCTTGTTTGAGACCATAGATGGCTTTCCTGAGGTGATAGATATGTGTAGGATAGGCAAAGTTGATAAAGCCCGGTGATTGTGCCATATAGACGTCCTCAGACAAGTGCCCTTGAAGAAAGGCATTATTCACATCCAACTAACAAAGTGACCATCCACAAGATACTGCAATACTGAGGACTACTCGAATTGTGGTGGATTTAACCACTGGACTGAAGGTTTTAGTATAGTCAAGACCCGGCCGTTGGTGAAATCCTTTGGCTACCAAGCGAGCCTTATATCGAGAGATGGAGCCATCCGGTGACCTTTTAATACGGAACACCCATTTGCACCCTACAATGTTGTGAGCCGAGTGTGAGGGAACCAAGTCCCATGTACCATTCTGGATGAGTGCATCAAATTCTTCCGACATTACTTTTCTCCATTCAGGAATTTTCATAGCCTGAGAAGCACATGTTGGCTCAATTTGTGCATTTGAGGACAGTACACTAGTGAGAGAGAGTTTGGAAATCGGTTTGTGAACATTGTTCTTTGACCTTGTGATCATGAGGTGGTTATTGTGGGTGGCTGGCTCGGGTAGGTGTGTGATTGGAGCTGATCCGGATAAGGTGGGTGGACTGTGTTGAATTTCGGGTGGACTGTTTTGCTCAGCAGGTGGTAAATTATAGGGCTGGTTCAGCGGACGTGAGTGGCTGGGTTATAGGCTGACCTGGTGCTGGACGTGATTGTGGGTAATTTGTTTGAGTGTTGGACTTGAAGTGGATGAGGTTAGTGTTGCTGTAGCCAGGTGTGGCTCGGTTGCAGACAGGTGTGGATGGTTGTGGAGAGGGGGGTCGATTGCGGATAGGTGGGTTACGGACAGGTGTGCCTCAGCTGCGATTAGATTTTATGCTAGTGTCGGCTGGTTTGTATTGGTCCGAGAAGGGACGGGTGCAGCGACGCGAGCTCCAGAGCTGGGTGGTGCTGTCGAGTGAGGAGTCCCATGCAAGAGAAGATCTGACGTGTGTGCATGACGTGTGGGAACTAAAATAGCTGGTGCGGGTTAAGGTAACCATGATGTGTGTGTGTCAGTGTTCGAACGAGGAACTTGACAGGGGAGACTCGTGTAGGGAAATACAGACTCAATGAACGTGACGTGTCGAGAGACAAATACACGATCGTTTTCTAAGTCAAGACAGTGATACGCACTCTGAGACAAAGAGAACTCAATGAAGAGACAGGCTCTAGATCGAGGCTCTAGTTTGTAAGCATTGTACGGTTTAATCCAATGATAACAAAGACACCCAAACACACGTAATTTGTCATATGACGGACGTATAGAAAATATTTTTTCAAAAGGTGTCGACATTTTGAGCACCGGTGTAGGCATCCTATTTATTAAGTAGACAGCTGTGGTGAATGCGTATGACCAAAAAGTGAGTGGCATTGATGCATGAGTGAGAAGAGACAGACCTGTCTCGACAATGTGATGATGACGTCTTTCAGAGACACCATTCTGTTCAGGTGTGTGTGGTGGTGTGGTAAAGTGTGATATGCCATGACTGGCAAGAGTTTGTTTTAAAGCAATAAATTCACCACCGTTGTCACTGTAAAAAGAAACAATGGGGTGGTGAAAGAATTTTTCCACCAACAATTTAAATCGTTTGAACACATCATGAACATCAGATTTATTTTTCAAGGGATAAAGCCATATATATTTCGTAAAATGATCAACAAAAATTACATAATATTTATAGCCATCTTTGGAAATTATTGGAGAGCTCCAGACATCTGAATAAATTACCTCAAGCGGTTTTGAACTACAGATAGTTGAAACCGAAAAAGGCAATTTATGAGATTTATTACACATTTGCAAGCATTACATGCAACACTAGACTTATTAGACGACAAAATAGACAATGCTTGGGAAGACACTGACTCACTAATTATTTTGGACGAGGGATGACCTAGACGATGATGCCAATCAGGGAGAGTATCTTTGACACAGGAGAGGGCAAGTACTGGTGGAGATTCTCGCTGAGCATGGGTCGGCCACTTGTAGACACCGTTCCTAGTTCGTCCTTGCAGGAGTCGCGCCCTCGTACGAAGATCCTTCACAGTAAACAATAGAGGTGATAATTCAACTGAAACTTGGTTAGTAGCACAAAATTGCGATACAGAGATTAGGTTTTGTTTCATGTTGGGAACACACATGACATTAGATAATAAGAAAGATGAAGATTTAGAGGGTAGGCGAATAGAACCAGTGTGTGTGATTTTCAAACCTGAACCATCACCAATCATAATGTCATTAGAACCATTGTAGGGAGATGTAGTGACATGTTGTTGAGATCCGTGGTGATATGATGAGAAACACCTGAGTCAAGTAACCATTCAGGGGAGGAATTGGCACCCGGAGCGGCATAGTTTGCATGGGGCTGCCATTGCATTGTAGGTTGGGTTGATGGAGCTCGATTTTGCACAAGACTTAATGTGAAGTTGGAGCATTGTTTTGCTGTGTGACCCTGTTCACCACATAATTGACAAAATTCACAACAGTTTCGAGGTTTATTTGAGTTATTTTGCGAATACCTGGAATTTTGACATTGGGAGTCCGTCAATTTTGAAGATGACCGATTGAAGGCTGCAGCTGGTTGGTTGCCTCGGTTTTGGTGGCTGCCGGAGTTACCTTGGTGGTTACCGGATGGTGGCCGAGCTACGTAATTGGTGGTGATAGGTAGCCGTTGGTTCTTCACAGCCTCTTGTGAATGTACACAAACGAAGTTAAATTGCTTAAAGCATACCTAGAGGGGAGGGGGGGTGAATAGGTTTTTACACCTTTTTTCAAACCCTTGAACAAATATTCGTTTGTCCCTCAAGGTAGCCTTACACACAACACAATAAGCCAAGGAAGACATACATAGACAATACGATGTTACAATCATAAGAGAAATGTCTAAGTATATCAACAAGTCATGTGAGGTAAAATAGCAAATAAACATAACAACAAAATAAGCTTGTATTTCATAAGATGTTCAATGTGTTACAAGAGTGATCAAAATGTCACTATACAAAAATTACAATATATAAAAGAATCAAAGATACAAATTGATCTAAAGAATGATTACACTAATCACACTATACAAAGACTTGGTTCACAATACAACACAAGTGAATATTATGAATCAAGACAATAAAATATACAATTAAAATATAAGAGAAAGAGATAGAAAGAATTAACACAAGGGATTTTTTAACGTGGTAAAACCTCCAAGGAGGAAACATCCACGGGTTGAACTACAACCATTGGGTACTATATTATTGGAAAGTAAACATAGAACATTCACAAAGTGACCAATCTTTAGCTCACCCAACCTAGTGAAGTCTAAGCCTACCCAACCCTATTGGAAAGTATGAAATCCCTCAATGATGCGGAACCACCATATATTGGACAACACACTCAACCAACATCGATGGTAGATTAGAAATTCCTCAAGAGTGCATACACCTCCCGTGTACCCCGCTCTATCGGACTCTATGTCTAACCATACTCCTAGGCCTACCAATACAATAGCCAACTCCCTATCTAAGGCACTCTTGCCTCTAGGGAGCCTGCCATGCATGACTATCCGAGTCCTCCCGACTTTAGCCATGACTCCTTGCTTACCTATCCGAGTCATCCCGACTCTAGGCAAGTCTTCTTGCTTGGCTATCCAAGTCACTCCGACTCTAGCCAAGACTTCTTGCCTTTTACAAGGACTTCCTAGTGTGATCATGTGAATGCAAATGATGCAAACAATCAAATCAACATAGAACATGTGATCAATACATCCTATGGCACAAGTAGACCTAAACATGTGAAATCACAAGTAATCAAGTCTAAATGCAATAATAAGAGAATAGAAACCTAAGCATGTGAAACACCTAACACATACACTCAAAGTCTCATTCACATACACAACACTTGAATCATAATATGTTCATGAAGTGCAAGATTCAAGATGCTATCAATATACAATTAAATGCTAGATATATGAGATTAAAATCAATCAATATACTAGACAAAAAATATAGAGCAAGGTTTTGAGATTTACATCAATCAAAACCTATATTCTCTAAATCACAACCAAATACACAAATCCTTGATTTCTTCAATCAAAGGACCAAATCAAATCTCAAAGTCATTTTAACACAAAATTAATTCAATTAAGTATCAAACAACCTAAGATGCCATTCTAATCACAATACAACTCACAAACATATGAAAAACATAGAATCATAGAATCTAGTTAACATTAGTCCACAAATTGAGTTTCAATTAGAATGATAATCAAGCTATCTTTCTCAATAGCTTTTACTAAACATAATTAAAGATATAGAAGAAGAAACCCCAAGCATTTGGAAGGTCAAATAACAAGAAATCCCTAAGATGAGACCATTACCTCGGATTTTGAAGCTGGTTCGGAATTCAGTGATCAACCACTGGAAGTCACGATCAAACAGCCACCAAACCACTTGGAGATGTTAGAGGACTCAAATACGAACACTCTCCAACTTGAATCACTCAAATCCAACTCCGGATGAGGAAGATATGGTGTTTCGAAAATCAGAAATTTCAGAGGAGAGAGCTGACGGGAAACTGAAATGTTTCTTCTTGAAAATTCAAATGGAAAGAGAGAGGGAAGAAATAGGAGGAGAGAGAAGGAGTTTTTTGGCCAATCACGTGGTGCCACGTCACCCCCTGGCCGTGGGGGGCGCGTGGCCCACACGGGAGCAGAGGCTGCTCCAGGCCGTGGGGCCCACGGCCTCAACCACAGCCAGCCCTTGTGGCCCACGGCCTGGGCTGTCCTCTCGCGCGCTCCCTCAGTTCGTCGGCCCGTATCTTGGGCGTCCGAACTCCGAATTCGAATCGGTTTTCGGATTATGAACCTTGACTCTCTCACGCACGATAACGACTATACAACTTTGAAAAACGGTTGAGAAATCATCTCGGAAATCATCGATGAAGTCAACACAACGTAAGAGAACGTAAAGTGGCATAGTCAACACGTTTGGACTCGAAACCTTATGAATGAGTAACCGAAACGACCGGAACTCAATAAGGCATTGAATAAGAACATGTTCAAGTCCTAAACACAAAATATAGAAACATACAAACACAAATACACACACATATGCTAGTTTTCGGACATAGTCCTAGAAAATGCAAAACACAAAGTTTATTAACTAAATGTGAATGCATGAGCATATTTTGCCAAGTGTGTGAAAGTGAAATGTAAATGAAATAAAATCATGAAGGGACACACAAGAATGATATGTGTGAGTGTGTGCCTAGCCTTGTAAGAGATAAGAGGACTTAGAATACCTTTGTAGATCGATAATGCCCGAAACTCTTGAAAGCCGGCAACTTGAACGAATAATGGTTGAGACGTCCTTCGTCTTCGAAATCCTTCATTTACTAACCACTAAACATTACAAGTAAAACACGTTTTGATATGGAATTAATGCCAACACTAATTATCAACCTAACAATCTCCCCATTTGGCAAATTTCATGACAAAACCCCTAAACAAACACTAAAACAATTACAAAGAAAAATTTGGTCACAATGAGTACAATGAGTTACACATATAGACACAAATTATAAATCAAGTCTTGAACTTTATCTTGGTCTTCTCTTGATATCACCTAAAAAAGAACTTGAAAGCACAAGAATATCCAAGAGACAACAAGTATGGCAATATCCAATCTTAGGCAAGAAAATAATAACATATAAGTTCAAATGGATCAAGTATGCTCCCCCTTAATACATACTATCCATCAATATATTCTAAGCCAAGATTCAACAAAAAAATATTACATGCCATATAGTTCAAGCTAGATACCAAATATACAAAAATATAAAACAACTAACATAAGACTAAGTAAGCTAGATATCTCTCATGTGTTTCTCATATTTCTCCCCCTTTTTGACATGATATGAAGCCAAAGGGAAAGAGTAAGAAATTATACCTCATGAAGCTCTCTAGCCACTTGTGCCACCAAGGAAAGAAGAACGGTGTGCGGATTTCACATATTGCCTTGTTGGAGTTGATTTTCCTTCCAACTCTTTGATCCTCTCATCTTGAGCAACAAGCTTTGCACTAAGGTCTTCAATCTTCCTTTGTGACGCCTCAATCAACCTATGAGATTCTTCAACCTCTTTCCTCAATTTTAAAGCCCAACTAGGAAGAGCGGGTGAGTTAGGGACATGGTTAGAATCAAGAGAATCACCAAAAAGTCTAAGTACATCATTAGACTTTCCCTTGTCCTTGTACGACATGGTTGCCATACGTTTCTCACTCAACTTCTCTAAGGGAGGAAGCATAACATCACCATCAAGATTCCTCACACCTTTAGCTAAGCACAATTGAGTTATAAACCCCAGAAAAGCCAATTTCTTGTCCAAACGACTAGTACAAGCCGCACTTTGAATTTGCTCCACAAGCAATTCACTAAGGTTTATAGGTTGGTTAGTAACCAAGGCATACACAATCTTAATCTTGTCTCTATTAAGCTCCGAAGCATTAGTAGAAACAACAAGATTGGAGCATACAAATAAATGCCAAAATGCACTAATTTTTGTTAGCTCACCTTGCCTAATAAAAGCACGTTTCCCCCACACAAAATCATCATCATCACATAGAGTCTTACCCATTAAATCAAGGTTTTCCAAGACATCAACATCAAGGAATTCTGATTCAATGTCATCGGACAAGTTAAGAAATTCATTAACCTTCCTAGGGCAAACTCTAAAGACAACTTTCCTTATACTAAGAGTAGCACTAGTCACAGTAGAACCGGATTTGTAAGCATTATAAAATTCTCTGACAATGGTCTCATTAGATATTCCTAACATATTGACCCATGAAATCCAATTCCTACTCTTAAGCACATCATAGACATATGATCCAATACAAGAGTCCAAGTCAATACCCCTTTCTTGAATTATCTTTTTGCACCCAAAAATTCCCAATTCATCAACTTTGTTACCTTTGGAAATTTTGGAAGAAATTGTAGGTTTCGGCTTGGCAATGGGAGATGAAGAAGTGTTTCCACCAACCTTCTTTGCTTTACCCATAATCTTGCAACACAAAACAAACTAAAAAAGTGAGAGGAAACTAAAACAAAGTGAGAGGAAACGAGGAAACAAAGAAACAAATAAGAAACCAATAAATATATACAAAGGCAAAACACTATATTTAATAAATCACCATGCAAGTAAGAATTTATCATAGCATCTTCATGATTTATCAAAAATAAGAATAATGCCAACAATTAACAACCTTGAAGAACATGTGAACATGTCATAAAAGAGAACAAGAATTTAGCATATTATGCTCCCCCTTGACAAGTGCCTCATCTAAAATCAAGATAGACAAATGTTCACAAAAATCACCACACAATCACATCACAAGCAATTTTTATTAGATTTGCAAATAAGCTTCACATATCTAAGAGAGTTACATCAAGATTTTCAATCACTCTCATATGGCATCAAAAATTGCTAAAGTATCACAAATACTAATTAAGCAAAAGTGAGTGTGTGAAGATTTTGCTTCAAGTATATGAAAAGAAGTAGTTTGATAATCAAGCATGCATACAATTTCAACATCTATTCATCTTAGGCGTTTCCATAAAAAGGTCAAACCGGTTATCATCCATAATTTTGCTTATAAAGAGAATAGATTTCAACATGTGAGCGTGTGTGTGCATGTGGCTCGTCAACCCATTTCTATTTGTCAACCCGAGCTCATTTGATTATTCAACTATACTCCAAAAGCCTTTTATTATATTTTTTTTATTAAGGCTTGAATCAAAGAATTTTTTTTTATGATTCAATTCAACACTTCTTTGATTTTTCTAACATAAACATATACACCTCATGGCGGCTTTCACTCATCACAATGATGTAGCCCTTTCCAACATTGGGTGGCTTCACAACCAAGTTGTGTAGCCCTTTCCATGAGGGTGCTCGTTGAGTTCTATGTTGCCGAAGCAAATGGATACCAACCATTGGTCATTTTTAAATGTACTAGTCCTTAGGACTTCAAGGTGTATCCAAAGCGAACATCAATCAAGCTCAACATACTTAACAAAACATATAAGAGAAGCAAAGTGCATTTTTTGAAACCAATTTCAAGGCTTAAAAGCACATGATCTAGAAGCAAGTAAAGAGACTTACTTAAGATCTCTACTTCTCAAGAGAGTAGCTATCAAAGAATATGAAGCTCACATTATTCAAAAATTAGCCACTCAACAATCATACAAATAACAACACACTTCATGAAATAAGATCAATGTGAACACTTATCACCAAAATATCTTAAACTAGCAAATGTCAAAGAGTACCATATAAACACTATATTAGTTCTTAATTATGACATGCTTCATGAATGTGATACAAACAATGAGTTGATAGATGAAAAATCAAGTAAGCAAGCAATATGATATAGAGATACCTTCGCAAGCTATTTTCACCAAATACAAAGCCTTCACCCTTTTTATGAGTCATCTTGGCTTGTAAGTCCTCATGACTACAAGTTATAGGTGTGTCGATTCCAAGAGACTAAAGACAATGTAATCCAACTCAAACAAACAAAAAAAATGACTTTCTCTAAAAGCCATAACAACAATGTTACCATATAGATTCCAAAAAAAAACTTCTCAAAAGTTAATCAACAAATTTTGACTATCAAAACAAACAAAGTGAGATAGCTAAGTTCATGTCAAGTTGTAAAGATACAAAGCAAAAAGCTAAGCTTCTTATCAACGACACTAGTCTTAAAGCTAACTCACATGTGCAACTTACACTAATGGTAAGAGCACTCACCTTTGACAAATTTTGTCTTGGGTGGACATACACGAACATCATCAAGATTCTCTTTGACCACAATGTTGAACCTAGAGTAAAGTTCTTCCACAACTTGATTCACAATAATATCATTAATACTCTTCTTCTCAACATTGTTAGCAACACATGCATGGTCAAATTTTGTAGGATAAGCATTCTTCACCTTCCGGACATTCTTAACATGCTTTGACAAATTATCATGCTTTCCATATTCAAAAGCTTTAGCATGCATAGAATTAGGTCCAATCTCTCTATTCCTAGATGCATTTTCTAAGTTGCAATATTCAATGAATTTATAGCACTTGGGCTTGATATGGCCTAAGGTATTGCAAAAATGACATATGGGAACAAAAGGAGAGATTTTACCTTCCGGTGGTGGTGGAGGACAAGTGGGAGTTTCAAGGGGTACCTTATTCTTCAATTTGTTCTTTTTCTTGGAACGTCTCTTCTTAGGAGCTTTCTCTTCAATGATAGCTTCACTAGTAGGAAGTGATGCTTCTATGAGCTTCTCTTCAACCACCGCTACACTTGAGCTCTCTAAGTTCATATTTGAGATGATCTTATCCTTTTCAAGCAAAATACCCTCAACTTCGCAAAGCTTCTTTTCAATAGCATTCTTTTCACGCAAGAGCCTACGAGTTGTAGCAACAAACTCATCCACTTGAATCTTGATCAAGTCCTCCTTCTCATCAATCTCACTCAAGGCTAATTTCAACTTCTCCTCAAGAAACTTCACCTTAGCCAAAAGATCAATGTAGGATGGATTATCATTTAAACACTCTTGATGACTTTGATCAATCTCCTTATCCAATGAATCTTGATTAACATCCTCTAGAGTAGAGTGAGAAGCCATGAATGCAACAAAGTTGCTTACTAGCTCTTCTTCACTAGAAGACTCATCACTTGAGCTCTCCTCATCACTAGAGGCATCATCTTCACTCCATGTAGCCGCCATAGCCTTTCCCTTCTTGTCCCTTTTAGAATCACCACTAGGACAATCCGAAGCATAATGTCCAAGCTTCTTGCACTTGAAGCATTGAACCTTCCTATTGCTCTTAGCATGGCCACTCCTCTCATGAGGTGGAGTAAAGGACTTCTTGACTTCCTTGTCCCTTGAGTACTTGCCACTTGACTTGGCACCTTTCCTCATGAACTTCCTAAACTTCCTAACCAATAACGCCATCTCCTCATCATCATCGCTACTACTAGCTTCCTTGACAACCTTGAGAGCTAAACCCTTGTTCTTAGCCTTTGGTTTCATGCACGCCTCAAAAGTTTGAAGAGATCCTAGCAACTCAGCTATGCTCATGACGTCAACGTCCTTGCTCTCTTCAATGGCGGTAACCTTGGCTTTGAACCTCTTTGGAAGTGATCTAAGAATCTTCCAATTTAGCCTCTCACCGGAGATAGGAGTACCAAGTGCTTGGCATTGGTTGGCGATGTCTAGAAGCTTATCTTGGAAGTCAACAAACTTGTCTTCCTCACCCATTTGCAAAACCTCAAATTGGGAAGTGAGCAATTGAAGACGAGACTTCTTCAATGCTTTAGTCCCCTCATTGGTGACTTGGAGAGCCTCCCATGCCTCCTTAGCGGTTTCTAGGTTTTGAATGTAGGAGAATTGCCTACTATCAACACCTCCAAAAATAGCATTCACCGCCCGATGATGCCATTTTGCTAACTCAAACTCATTAGTAGACCACTCACTCCTAGGCTTGGAAACGGTCACTCCATCCACAATCTTGTTAGGAGCAAGGTAACCTTCTTCAACGGTCATCCAAGCTCTCTCATCAATAGATCGGATGTAGGCCTTCATCCTCAATTTCCAAAACCCGTAGTTGTGACCCTTGAGAAGAGGAGGCTTAGAATTCGAAGCCCCTTCAGTCATCACATCATCTTGGAAAACCATTCTAGCAAATACCTAAGCAATCCACTCGTAAGTGTGAACCAAATCTCGTCGAGTGCCGTCCGACGACCCGCTCTGATACCAATTGAATGTACACAAACGAAGTTAAATTGCTTAAAGCATACCTAGAGGGGAGGGGGGGTGAATAGGTTTTTACACCTTTTTTCAAACCCTTGAACAAATATTCGTTTGTCCCTCAAGGTAGCCTTACACACAACACAATAAGCCAAGGAAGACATACATAGACAATACGATGTTACAATCATAAGAGAAATGTCTAAGTATATCAACAAGTCATGTGAGGTAAAATAGCAAATAAACATAACAACAAAATAAGCTTGTATTTCATAAGATGTTCAATGTGTTACAAGAGTGATCAAAATGTCACTATACAAAAATTACAATATATAAAAGAATCAAAGATACAAATTGATCTAAAGAATGATTACACTAATCACACTATACAAAGACTTGGTTCACAATACAACACAAGTGAATATTATGAATCAAGACAATAAAATATACAATTAAAATATAAGAGAAAGAGATAGAAAGAATTAACACAAGGGATTTTTTAACGTGGTAAAACCTCCAAGGAGGAAACATCCACGGGTTGAACTACAACCATTGGGTACTATATTATTGGAAAGTAAACATAGAACATTCACAAAGTGACCAATCTTTAGCTCACCCAACCTAGTGAAGTCTAAGCCTACCCAACCCTATTGGAAAGTATGAAATCCCTCAATGATGCGGAACCACCATATATTGGACAACACACTCAACCAACATCGATGGTAGATTAGAAATTCCTCAAGAGTGCATACACCTCCCGTGTACCCCGCTCTATCGGACTCTATGTCTAACCATACTCCTAGGCCTACCAATATAATAGCCAACTCCCTATCTAAGGCACTCTTGCCTCTAGGGAGCCTGCCATGCATGACTATCCGAGTCCTCCCGACTCTAGCCATGACTCCTTGCTTACCTATCCGAGTCATCCCGACTCTAGGCAAGTCTTCTTGCTTGGCTATCCAAGTCACCCCGACTCTAGCCAAGACTTCTTGCCTTTTACAAGGACTTCCTAGTGTGATCATGTGAATGCAAATGATGCAAACAATCAAATCAACATAGAACATGTGATCAATACATCCTATGGCACAAGTAGACCTAAACATGTGAAATCACAAGTAATCAAGTCTAAATGCAATAATAAGATAATAGAAACCTAAGCATGTGAAACATCTAACACATACACTCAAAGTCTCATTCACATACACAACACTTGAATCATAATATGTTCATGAAGTACAAGATTCAAGATGCTATCAATATACAATTAAATGCTAGATATATGAGATTAAAATCAATCAATATACTAGACAAAAAATATAGAGCAAGGTTTTGAGATTTACATCAATCAAAACCTATATTCTCTAAATCACAACCAGATACACAAATCCTTGATTTCTTCAATCAAAGGACCAAATCAAATCTCAAAGTCATTTTAACACAAAATTAATTCAATTAAGTATCAAACAACCTAAGATGCCATTCTAATCACAATACAACTCACAAACATATGAAAAACATAGAATCATAGAATCTAGTCAACATTAGTCCACAAATTGAGTTTCAATTAGAATGATAATCAAGCTATCTTTCTCAATAGCTTTTACTAAACATAATCAAAGATATAGAAGAAGAAACCCCAAGCATTTGGAAGGTCAAATAACAAGAAATCCCTAAGATGAGACCATTACCTCGGATTTTGAAGCTGGTTCGGAATTCAGTGATCAACCACTGGAAGTCACGATCAAACAGCCACCAAACCACTAGGAGATGTTAGAGGACTCAAATACGAACACTCTCCAACTTGAATCACTCAAATCCGACTTCGGATGAGGAAGATATGGTGTTTCGAAAATCAGAAATTTCAGAGGAGAGAGCTGACGGGAAACTGAAATGTTTCTTCTTGAAAATTCAAATGGAAAGAGAGAGGGAAGAAATAGGAGGAGAGAGAAGGAGTTTTTCGGCCAATCACGTGGTGCCATGTCACCCCCTGGCCGTGGGGGGCGCGTGGCCCACACAGGAGCAGAGGCTGCTCCAGGCCGTGGGGCCCACGGCCTCAACCACGGCTAGCCCTTGTGGCCCACGGCCTGGGCTGTCCTCTCACGCGCTCCCTCGGTTCGTCGGCCCGTATCTCGGGCATCCGAACTCTGAATTCGAATCTATTTTCAGATTACGAACCGTGACTCTCTCACGCACGATAACGACTATACAACTTTGAAAAACGGTTGAGAAATCATCTCGGAAATCATCGATGAAGTCAACACAACGTAAGAGAACGTAAAGTGGCATAGTCAACACGTTTGGACTCGAAACCTTATGAATGAGTAACCGAAACGACCGGAACTCAATAAGGCATTGAATAAGAACATGTTCAAGTCCTAAACACAAAATACGGAAACATAGAAACACAAATACACACACATATGCTAGTTTCCGGACATAGTCCTAGAAAATGCAAAACACAAAGTTTATTAACTAAATGTGAATGCATGAGCATATTTTGCCAAGTGTGTGAAAGTGAAATGTAAATGAAATAAAATCATGAAGGGACACACAAGAATGATATGTGTGAGTGTGTGCTTAGCCTTGTAAGAGATAAGAGGACTTAGAATACCTTTGTAGATCGATAATGCCCGAAACTCTTGAAAGCCGGCAACTTGAACGAATAATGGTTGAGACGTCCTTCGTCTTCGAAATCCTTCATTTACTAACCACTAAACATTACAAGTAAAACACGTTTTGATATGGAATTAATGCCAACACTAATTATCAACCTAACATCTTGCTTCAATACCGCTTCAAAGTTTATGAGTTTCTCATGGAGTTCTTCAAAAGATATGGCTATGTCATGTGCACGGACAGCGGAGGAGATGTCTATGAATTCGTCACCAAGTCCATTCAGAATTTTGACAGTGAGATCTTTAGAGTTTTCCAATGCGTCAAGCATTGCTAGCTCATCGGCAACGCTTTTGATATGTTGCATGTATTTAGTTACAGTTTGGGTTCCTTTGGTGACATTGGTAAGAATCCTTTAAGATGCATAATATGGCCTCTAGAAGGTTTCACATAAGTGTTTGCAAGTGTAGTCCACACATCACAGGCAGTTTTAGCGGAAGCAATAAATGAGATAATTGAGGGAGATATAGAGCCAAGGATTGCATTCAAAAGTAGTTGGTCTTGTCTGATCCAGATGTTGTGAGTGGGGTTGGGTGCATCTATGTCGTTTGTTGTGATAGTTGCAGGTGGGCATGGTTTTTGGCCATCAACAAATCCCATAAAGTCGAACCCAACAAAAAGGGTGTGGAACTGAAGTTTCCATGAGCTATAGTTGGTCGCTGTGAGCTTTAGTGGGGCTTGAGCTGCGACATTGATGTTGATAATGGTGTTTGATGAGGAACTGATTTCATGTGAGGAAGAGGAGAAGGAAATTACGGTCACTGAGGAGGATGAGTTAGGGCCGGTCATGATGGATCGGGACTCGTTTGAGTTTAGTAGAGCTCTGATACCATAAAGAGAATAATGCAGCTCAACTTTATTGACAGAAACTGATTTCTCATATAGACACACAGGTCGTGTATTATAGAGTAGGAAATATAATTGTATACAACATCTAAAAGGATAATGACTAATAAAGAGATATACAAGTATACCAATTAAATAGATATATACAAAGTCTTCATGTATCAGTGTAAGACACCAACTCTCCAAGTTTGTAACAGAGTTGGACTTCACGTCTCTGTGGTGGAGTTAGTCTACGTCTCTGTGGTGGAGTTGGTCTTCATGTCTTTAGAATTATCTTCAATAACACATTCACATCGATAATAATTTAATTCACTTGCCACATATAATAAAAGTCAAATTGCCATATTAAGTTGAGATTGAGGTGGAATGTGTAACATTACTTATAAATTCAAATTAAGAAAAGAATGAGATTCCTAGTAAAAATAAATAAATAAATAAATTCAAATTAAGAATTTTTTATTTTATTTTATAAAAGCCAAATTAATAAATATTGAACGCATAATCTAATGATAATCCCATCTCTTTTTTTGTTTGTTGAAGTATTACACTATTACATAAATCCGGGGGGTATAAGGGGTTTTACCATCGGACTAACCTCATCTCATCATGATAATTCCATCTCTCAAGTAATATTAAAGTTGTAAAATTGAAATATCATATCCAATCTTAGGGGTCGTTTGTTTTTTCCACTTAACACTTAATGAGTTTGAAGTGAACCTATTAAGTTGTTTTGTTTGTTTTTTTAATCGGTTAAACAACTTAAAAACATCCCAAAACAACTTAAAATAAAAAGTAAAAAATCCCGACTTTTCACTTTATTTCAAATCACTGTATTGCATTTAAAATATTTTATTTCAAGATTATCATTCCAAAGATAATTATTTCCAATATTACCATGATTTTATATTATACAAATTTTTTTCCTTTAACATATTATTAATAATAAATAACTATAAGCAAAATTAAATAATAATAGAAAACATTAATCACGTTGTCACTTTCAACTCCATTGTTGAACCTTCAATTTTTATTTTTATTTT
This sequence comes from Acer saccharum, assembly GCA_030490815.1. Taxonomy (NCBI): domain Eukaryota; kingdom Viridiplantae; phylum Streptophyta; class Magnoliopsida; order Sapindales; family Sapindaceae; genus Acer; species Acer saccharum. The sequence goes on from CM059874.1 coordinate 24,851,268, forward strand.
TGTTATATAAAAATCAAAACCATTTCAATATCATTATTTATTGTATCATAACATTGAATAATATCTTATCAATATTTACATAAAAATGGTTTAGTGTTTGTTAAATTATTTTTATCTAGTTATTTGTATCATATCAAATTAAAATACATAATAATTAATAGTAATAAGGGTATAAATATCATATCATTTGTTTTCAAACAATTTTATCTTTAAAAACAAACAAGTTGACATTATGTTCAGATGTGAGAAAAACAAAAAAACAAACATTTATTCAGAATAGTTTTCAGTCTCTATTTAGTCTTTAAAAAAATTCAGAACCGTTCAGTCTTTAGATAAAAAAACAAATGACCTAGTAAAATGGTTATACACTTTCCATTCACACTTTAGAACCGCAAGTTAAAAGTATACAAACGTAGTTAAATTGCTTAAGGCATACCTAAAGGGGGGGGGGGGGATTTTACACCTTTTTTCAATCCCTTGAACAAACTTTCGTTTGTCCCTTAAGGTAGCCTTACACACAACAAAATAAACCAAGAAAGACATACATAGACAATATGAGAATATAATCGTGAGAACAAGGTCTAAGTATATCATTTAGTTGTGTGAGGTATAAGAACAAATAAACACAACAACAAAGAATACTTGTATTTCAATAGATGTTCAATGAGTTACAAGAGTGATCAAATATCACTATACAAAAATTACAATATACAAAAATGATCAAAAAAATGAATCCACAAATCACACTTTACAAATACTTGCTTCACTATACATCACAAGTGAGTAATATGAAACAAGATAATAACATACACAAATAAAATATAAAAGATAGAGATAGGAAGAATTAACACAAGAGATTTTTTAACGTGGTAAAACCTCCAAGGAGGAAACATTCACGAGTTGAAATACAACCATTAGGGTACTATATATATTGGATGATAAAAATAGAGAATCCACAAAGTGACCAATCTTTAGCTCACCCAACCTAGTGGAGTCTAAGTCTACCCAACCCTATTGGAAAGTATGAGATCCCTCAATGATGCGAAACCACCATATATTGGACAACACACAAAACCAACATCGATGGAAGATTAGAAATTCCTCAAGAGTGCATACACCTCCCGTGTACCCCGCTCTTTTGGAGTCTATGTCTAACCATACGCCTAGGCCTTCCAATATAATAGCCAACTCCCTATTCAAGGCACTCATGCCTCTAAAGAGCCTCCCATGCATGACTATCCGAGTCCTCTTGACTCTAGCCATGACTTCTTGCTTACCTATCCGAGTCATCTCGACTCTAGGCAAGTCTTCTTACTTGGCTATCCGAGTCATCCCGACTCTAACCAAGACTTCATGCCTTTTACAAGGACTTTCTAGTGTGATCATGTGAATGCAAATGATGCAACAACCAATTCAACATAGAACATGTGATCAATACATTACATGGTACAAATAGACCTAAACATGTGATATCACAAGTAATAAAAGTCTAGATGCAAAATACAAGAATAAAACCTAAAGCATGTGAAAACACCAAACACATAAGCTCAGAGTCTCATTCACACATACAACACTTGAACAAAATATATTCATGAAGTACAAGTTCAAGATGCTATCAACATACAATAAAATGCTAGATATATGAGATTTTAATCAATCAATATTCTAGCCAAAAATATAGAGCAAGGATTCAAGATATAAATCAATCAAATCCTAGATTGCTCTAAAACACATACAAATACAATAATCCTAGATTCCATCAATCAAAGGATCAAATCAAATCTCAAGGTCATTTATCACAAAATTGATTCAATCAAGTCACAAACAACCTAAGATGTCATTCTAATCACAATACAACTCACAAACATGTGAAAAACCTAGAATCATAGAAACTAGTCCATATTTGTCTCTAAATAGACTTTTGATTAGAATGATTATGAAGCTATCTTTCTCAATAGCTTTCACCAAACATAAACATACATATAGAAGAAGAAACCCCAAGCAAATTGAATGTTAAAAAGAAAGAAACCCCATAGATAAGACCAATACCTTGGATTCACGAGCTGGTTCGGATTTTTGTGTGGAACCACCAGAAAACTCGATCAAACAGCCACCAAACCACTTAGAAAAGGTAGAGGACTCGATTAAGAACGTTCTCCAACTTTAATCACTCAAATCTGACTTCGTATGAATAAGTTATGGTGTTTGGAAGATGAGAAAATTAAGGAGAAAAAATCTGACGGGAATTTTCAATTTTTCTTCTTGAAAACAAATGGAGGGAATGGAGGGAAATAAAAAGGAGGAGAGAGAAGACAAAAATTGGCCAACCACAAGGGGCCACGTCAGCCAGCCCCGTGGGGGGCACATGGGCCACACGGGGTCAAAGAGCCCCTCTGGCTGTGGGGCCCATGGCTCACCCACGGCTTGGGCCACACATGGCCTCTTGGCCACTTTCGCCCTCGCGTGCTCCCTCACGTTCATCAGCCGTATCTTGGGCATTCGAACTCCGATTTCGAATCTGTTTTCAGATTACGAACTATGACTCCCTCATGCACGAAGATGACTACACAACTTTGAAAAATGGTTGAGAAATCATCTCGGAAAACGAAGATAAAGTCAACTCAACGAATGAGAACGAAAAGTAGTGTAGCTATATCGTTTGGACTCGAAACTAAATGAATGAGTAACCGAAACGATCGGAACTCAATAAGGAATCATAATAGAGCATATTAAAGACCAAATACAAAAATACGGAAACATACAAACACAAAAACACACACATATGCTATTTCCTAGACATAGTCCTAGAACATGCAATAAGCAAAGTTTGTCAAGATAGTATAAATGCATGAGCATATATTATCAAGTGTGTGAAAGTGATATATCAATGATGTTTAACCATGAAGGAACACACAAGGATGTCATGTGTGTGTGTGTGCCTAGCCTTGTAAGAGATATGAGGTTTTATATTACCTTTGATGATCAATGAAGCACATATCTCTTTAATGCCGGCTTCTTGCATGAATTGTGATCGAGACATTCTTCGTCTTCTTAAATCTTCAATATATGAACCACTAAACATTACAAAAGAAACACGTTTTGATATGGAATATATGCCAACACAAACTATAAACCTAACACAAGTTCTAAGAAGAAAAAATCTACTGCCAAAAAATGAGTCTGCAATAATATTAAACATTTAAAAGGGTGCTGATATTAACACTCATAAAACTTATTAATACACCCATATTTTATTAAAAAAATTAATTACAAAATTATCCCAATAGAAATTTACTAATAAGGACAAAATACTTTAATTAAAAATAAACCAAATACTATATACACTCATTTCTTCAACTATATTTCTTTATTAAAAAAAACTTACCTTTCAAAAAAAAAAAAATGATAAACCCTAATTAAACTCTAATTTTATTTTAAGTATCAAGCTTTCTCATCATCACATGATTATCATATTCTTTTTGTTTTTCTTTTATGTATAGTTATGAACGATATTAATAAACAAAATAATTTTTATTTAAATATAGCCGTAGATATCAACAAGTTTTTTTTTTTTTTTTTTTTCTAAGATAGTTGTATAAATAAAAGAATTCCAGATTGAAAATCTCGACCCCATATATGGTTCCACATATTCCTTTTTATAAGGCTCCTACATTCGAGATATTTCCAAAAGTAAATTGGACCATTAGTAAAAGAGGATTTGATTCCAAAATAATATGATTTTTTATTTTTTATTTTTTATAAATTGGGTGTGATAATAATTTACGAGTGGTTATAAATAATATGTATTAAAATGAATATATTTATTTCAATGAGGGGTATTATTGGCATTAAGATGGGTGCTTATAGTAATATTTATTTTTCAAATTTTAGACATGGATGTACTTATAAAAATGAGTGTACTAATAAGTTTTATGGGTATTCCGCACCCCATCTAAAAATGCCACTTGATAAAGAGAAGACTTTGTACAGGTTCGAACTACCAAATAGTTTGTACATAAAACAATATATATATATATATATATATCTCCTTAGTTGGTGTGGTAGCCAAAAATGGCTCATAGGCCCAACTTGTCAAAATACAGGCCATTTCCATGATGTATCCTATCTAGGCCCACTATATCGGGTCGACCCAAGTCAAGCATCATCTTGGAATTGTTTGTTCAAAAACCAAGTCAGTCTTCAGTTACAAAGAGTGGGTAATGTGAGAGATTTTATCCAAGAATCTCGCCCACAACCAACTGAGGATTAGGTGAACGTTGGAGAGGGTTCATTCCCTATAAATATCAGAGTTCCTTCACTAGAAAGCTCTCTGAAATTTCTACTACCAAAAGCTTACAAAAGCGTCTTGAAACTTTGCTGATAAATGGTCCAGTAACCAGAACTTGATCAGACTCATAATCATGATCATCTTAAGTCATTGCTCAGCCCAAGCACACCTAAGGCTAAGAATCTAACCACATCTCTCTATTTTTTCTATATTTTGTTTCTGTTTTAAGTCTTTCGCAGGTTCAACGAAAGGAGACGACCATCCCCAGTCGACAATCATCCCGTGTTTGCAGGTTCCAAGAGGAAACGACATCTCCTATCCAACGGTTCAACCAAGTTGCCTTGGGCTCAATATAACCTGACCCAATTAAACGTACCACGTAGTTCGACCACCTACAATTGGTAAGTAATTTAAGTGTTGAAGGATGTAATTCCTAGAAAATATATAAGAGTTTTGTACAATTGTATATCTAGGGGATAATTACAGGTAGTTATTACTTATTACTAAATAGTAGCAGATTTCTTGTAAAACTAATTTTATATGTTTAAATATGTACACTTTCCTTAGAGCATCTCCAATATTCCACACTAAACTCTACTCCAATTTAAGAGAGAAAACCAAAAGTAGCCATTGGAAACATTAAAATTTTGTTAGTAACCACTTTTGAAACTTTAATTGTTAATAACCACTTTTAAAAAAAAAAATTCATTGTATGTCCATAAATTACAAGAGTACCCCTGAAAATAGTTTTTTTTTTTTAAAAAAAAAACCTCGAAGCAAACTTAAAATCACGACTAAAATCTGGACCAAACTTGAAATTATGCCTAAATTGAAATGTCAAAACTTGAAATCATGTCTAAATTGAAATGTCCAAACTTGAAATCATGACTAAATTGAAATGTTGAAACTTGAAATCTTGACTAAATTGAAATTAGGATTAGGTTTTTTTTTTTTTTTTTTTTTTTTTTTTTTTTGGACCACATCACCGGCGAACCAGTGGCGCACGAACCAATGTCGCATGAACCAGCGGCGCACGAACCCATCGCGGTCGTCTCAAGAACCATCGGCGCTGTGCTTGGCAAACCACGACGCCACTGGTTGGTGAAGGTCGCGTGACGATGTCCGGCGTAGCCTGGATAGTTCGGCGACGACTCCGGCGATGGGCGACGGGATGGAGAGGAGAAAAGAGAGAGAGGATCGGGAGAGAGAAAGAAAAGAGAGTGTGTTTTGGGGATAGTTTTTATATGAGGGCTTTCCAGTAATTTCTCAAAAACATGGGTATTAACAATTAAAATTTCATTTGTGCTTAAAAACAAAATTTGTATGTTTTATGTGGTCATTTTTAGCAATTTTCGTCTAATTTAAAGTTAAAATATAATCTTTTGGTAATATGTTAACACCAAATTTTTTTCCACTTTAATATTCCACACCAAATTTTACATCAAAACAGAATCTTCCCAAATCCCAATAAATATCCTAATAAATAAAGTTTAACATTATCTTGATATATAATTAATAAGTAAATTAAGTAAATTAAATAAATTAAATATGTATATCAATGTTGGTGTTATTTTAAAGATCTCATCGAGATCTTTTCAATGGTATATTTTTTAGAAATGCATATCATTCAATTAAGTGTAAAAAAGATTAATTAGAAAAGAAAAAAAAAAAGAATGAGATAAGATTGATGTGATGTTTAAAAAAAAAAGAAAAAGAGTCTAACGTTGAGGAACAGTGCGTGTTAAACCCAGTGCGCCACTGTTCCTCAACCCAAGTTTTTTTTCTTGGGAAATGAAAAATGAAGCAACGTTGGAGAGGTTTTTTATATACAGTGTGTTTTATATTGAAGTTGGTGGGAGGGATAGAGCAACGTTGGAAATGCTCTTAGTAATCAATAGAATTTTAGTTTTTCCCAATTATTGACATGGTATTAGAGTGTTGTGCCATAAAATTAACCAGGTAAAAGTTCCTAAATTAAAAAAAGGAAATCATGACTTTAGCATGTGAATGAGTAAATGTATATAAGTGTATACGTATATTTATATATACAGTATTAACTGTACAAGTATGTATAGAAGCATGAACAAATTTGACTTGGAGAGAGAAAGTTGTCCTATCACCCGAAGAAGGAAGTAAGGAATGTGCAAAGAAAATCATCCAAGGATTATCCAAGTCCGAGTCCAAAGGAATCTGTTACATGCCCGAGTTCAAGGTCATGCACCAAGGCATACGAGCTCGACTTGAGGACGACTACCTAAAGTCGCCTGAGCTCGGTCTTATACAAGAGGGAGGAGCTTGTCCTATGACCAAGATCATTCCTAGTGGGGAATCTATCCTAAGTCCGAGTTCGATCAGAGTTTGTCCTAAGTCCGAGCTCAGTCGACACTTGGAATATGACACGAATCCAGACACGTGTTTTAAAGGCCCTACAAAGAGTATTATAAAAGGTGAAACTCACCAAGAAAAAGAGGCATGGACAAAAAAAAAAAAAAAAATTGTTATCAAAAAGAAATTGTAATCTCTCAGTTTTAAAGTTCAATAAAAGAAGTCATTTAAACTCAATTTGTTGTTGGTCAATTTTCATGCATCAACATCTGGCGCCGTTTATGGGGATGTAAAAGTTTCCTCCCGAGATTTCAAGCATGGCTTCAGAAACTGAAGAAGTTCCAATTCCACAAATAGGAAGCCTTGTTAGATTTGAGATTCACCGAGTGCTTAGTTATGGCGAAGAAACGATCCGTGAAATTAGGCGCACGACAAAAGCAAAAAAATGGAATGCCCAATCTAACACCCGTGAGCTCATTTGTGAAAACGAAGAATTGCGTGATCAAATTCGAAATTTAACTGGAAAAGTTATTCAACCCGGTCTCGAACAAGATCATGTCGCAAGCATACTGAAAAGTCCTAGAGGCGTGTTCAATATTAATCTAGAGGGGGGGTGAATAGATTTTAGCTATTATTACCCAATTTTCGCATACAAGTCAATATTACGAAAATGACCCTACTAGTCAAAAATTCAAGCAAGTGTAATATAGTGCGGAATTTAAATGACACTTGATGTATACGTGGAAACCCAACCACTGGGAAAAACCACGGGCTGTATAGTGCGCCACACTCGGAACTCGAAATCACTAATTGAAATGAAGTTTACAACCTATGTAGACCTCGTCTAACAATCCGGTCTGTAACCCCTCACTTCTACCCTGTGGGCCTTTATTAGCAACCCTATTCCAATTTGCTTGAGGCCTAAGCACTCTTAGCCTCAAGTCTTAATTCTCTAAGAAGAGATTATGCAACCTATGTGAATACGTATGAATATTCAAATAACAAACAAGGCTAGGGAACCTTAGATGCTTATCTAGGATGATGATATATTCAATTAAATCAAACCTAGATATCAAATGCTAAATGACATGTCAATTAGTTAAGCTAATCAATATTAAGCACAAAACCTAATATGCTAGCACAATACAACTTCTCAAACATACATCATACTAATCTCAATCTTGTATTCAAAGTATATAAAATCACATACAAGTAATTAAATTGAGATTGCTAGATAAGAGAAACACAAAATATGTAAGATATTAGTGAAAAGCTTACCAAGCAAAGTATGATGAAGAATCCATGCTAGATGACATCTAGATGATCTAAGATGATGCTAGATGATGATTGATGATCATGGAACAAGTGTTTGAGTGATTAAAAATGAGTTCTTGGAATTTTTCTTCTCTTTGAAAAATATCCTAAGTATGAAATCTGAATATGAACTCTTGCAATTGACCTAAAGTCAAAGTGGCATATATATAGGGGGGTCAAATTGAATTGAGGTCGTTTTGATAAGTTGGCCAGAATTTGCCTTGGCCGCTGTTCACCCGCTGTACGTAGGGCGGGTGTACAGCGGTTCACCTGGGATTGTGAAGAACATGTTCTTCGTGACCGCCCTACGTAGGGCGGATTCCAGGCGACCTAGGGGCGGTTGCTCTCGGGTCTGGAGAACCGCCCTTCACCCGCTGTTCGTAGGGCGATTTTTTGGGCGGACCATCAGGTGTGAAAAACATCACCAGTGGCACCGCTGTTCGTAGGGCGCCTGTAGGGCGGGTGAACAGCGCCCATACTTTTACATAATGCAACCTAGTTCTAAACATGTCATGGCAATGGGCAATGCAAGATGCAATCAACCTAACATGCAAGAAGAGATGTTAATTAGCATTAAAGCACACATAAAAGACACACAACATACAAGGATTAAACATATGCATGAGTTGTGAATGTGTGCATCTATCTGTTCAAGACAAGTAAGCACTTAGAGTATTACCTTTGGTGCTTGTCAATAGCGAGGTCTTCAAAAGGGCCTAAGCAATAACAACAACATCTAAGCTACCCTTACAAAGCATCCCCACATATGGTTTGATCACGAAATAAGCCAATTAAAAACAACGGGAATCCTAACAATCTCCCCCTTTGGCTATTTCGTGACAAAACCACCACTCACAATGATTCCTCACAAAGAATTAAAAACTACGGGACTACAATGATTATCTACATTACAAAGAGATAAGAAAATACAACTTCAAGTCTTCAATCTCTTGTAGAACAATCAAGCCCTGAAAATAAAGTTTCTAGCATTTCCAATACAAGTAAAGTGTGAGATTAATCATGTGAGAACAATAACAAGCATTTGCATTTACAATTTAGGCACAACATTATGAAATGTATGTGTATGCAATGCTCCCCCTCAACGGGTTACTCCCCCTCAATGTATGTTCTCCCCAAAGTGCACAATAGCTTCTATACTTTGCAACTCCCCTTACCATATCCTACTCCCCCTTTTGTCATGATATAGGCAAAGGAGTAGTCCCCAACCGGGTCACTCATAGCAACGAGAGATAGAAGCATGCAAGATTTGCATATACATATAAGTTACTTTATGCACTTCAATTAATTTGAGAGAAACAAGGAGATTTATTTGAAAAAATGTGTGAATCCAACATGTTTTGCATACAAGCCATATAGCATTCAAGTCCAAAATACAATGGTATTTGGCAAAGCAAATGACAAAGGTTTCTAATTAGAATTCAAACCAATTTCACCAATGTCATGGGAAAAGCAAGGATATAGAGATTATTGATTTCAATTTAAGAGCAACTATATCCAACTTTATAAGCGAAACATGGCATGAGCGACTTTGCACCCTATTTGATTTTTCCGGATAAGATATCCGTATGATAGTAACCATGTTCAACTAATAAAGAAAGAGAGACATTTGGAATGTAACTTCCTTTGAACGGATACACGATCCTTTATTCATTTTGAGTCTCATAAGCTTTCACACAAGTTTTGCATTTTAAGAATATGCAATCATCAATTCATGCTTTTCATGAGAGCATGTTATATGAATTTCATGCTTTTTCATTTGACATTAGCATGTTATAAAAGAATCATCGTGTCATGGAGATAACTATAGGTCATTCACATCATACTTCCTATGTAAATCTCCTAGTCCAAAAATGCATGTTTGAACATAAATATGACATGGATTGTAGACAAGCAAGGTTCACACTTATAGAATTTGAAAACATATATACATATGTACAACCAAGCTTACTCAAGCAATCAAAAGAAGAGGCATAAGTTATTTCAAATTTTTTGCAAGATACAAGAATACAAAATAGCTCTCTTTGCTTGAGTTCCCCATATGGGGTCAACATCATCCTTCATCAATGAAGGTCATGAGGTCCTATGGACCTCCCAAGTCCATTTGACTTGGATGAACCTATTTGAGACTTGTTAGTCTCGTAGCAAGCGGGTTCATTTTTCCTTACCCACATAGATATAACTTTTTTCTTCCTAGTGGTTAAGGGTTCAAGAGTTCTAGAATTAATAGGATCATGAATATGAATATTTTCCTTCCTATTAGCATGCATTCTAGCTCTTGTCATTCTCTTTTCAATCATGCTTTTGATTCTACATAATTTAATGAAATGAAAGCAATTTGGTCTAATGTGACCATGAATACCACAAAAGTGACATGTAGGGATAAATTTAGAATTCATACCATGTCCTTGTGCATGCATAGGAGCCATCCCATGACTTTGTGGTTGAGCGGGTTCAAATCTTCTTTGTTGTTGAACCGGTCTAGCTTGCTTCCTTGTTTCATTTTGCATGATTGGCCTCTTCCCTTGATGAATATTAGCTTTAGGGAAGTTAGGTTGAGGAACTTTTTGAGCTTGAGGTTGTCTCTTTGGAGCTACCTTGACTTGTGCACTTCTTAAACATTGTCCTGGATCAATTTTCTTCCTAGGAGTGTGCACCGGCGAGGCTTCTATCTTGCCCAAACTCTTGACAAAGACGGTCTTGGTTGGAGTAGTGATCTCCTTGGTTTCTTCATACCCAATACCTCTCTTGTCACAAGGGTTCTTTCCACTACCAAGAATGTGGTCAAGTTTCTTGGTGCTTGTAGTCATCCTAGACAATGACTCTATAGCTTCATCAAGCTCTCTCTTCAACCCTTCTTCATTCCTCTTAGACAAAGCTAGCTCATCTCTTAGCTTGTCTTCAATCTTCAATCTTCTTGGATGCCTCCACTTGATTACTTAAGTGGTCATTGTGTGTTGAAAGTTCAAGATTTTCATCCTCTAAAATCTTCAATTTTCTATTGTTCTTCTTCAATGAACTTTCACACTTGACTATAAAGTCATTTACATCCATTTTCTCTACACTTCCATTTGTAGAGTTAGATGAGGAGTCATCTTCACTTGAGCTATCTCCTCCATCCTCTATCTCACCTATGGAGTCATTTCTCTCATTAAGACCTTCACCTTGGTCTCTTGAGTCAATGTGAGCCATATCCCAATGAGTATCTTTGCCTATCACTTCTAGAGCTACTTCTTCATCTTTTTCTTCTATGGGATCACTAGTCAAGTCATTCTTACCAACAACTTTGTCTTCTACACAAGTGGCCCCAAAAGCCGTGTAGTTGATGGTAAGCTCATCATCACTTGATGACTTGTCTCCCTTTCCGGAGTCATCACTTTCACTCCAAGTGGTGGCCATCACTTTTGCCATCTTGTTCTTCAAGTTCCCATAATCCAGTGAGATGTGACCTATACCACCACACTCATAGCATTGGACCCCTTTCTTCTCACTATGCTCTTGCCTAGGCTCAAAACTCTTGAAGGGAGCTTTTTTCTTCAAGTCTTGGCCTTTGGATCCAAAGCCCTTCTTCTCGAACTTGACGAATTTCTTGAATTTTCTAAGCAACAATGCCATGTCTTCGTCCGAGCTACCTTTTTCCTCCTTCACAACCTTGGAAGCATTCAAAGCAATTCCTTTTTGCTTTTTAGGAGGTGAAATACTAGGAGCCTTCCTAGATTCATAGGCGAGGAGTCTTCCAATCACCTCGCTCGGCTTCATGTCCTTATAAGTGCTATTCTCCTCTAAAGCCGTCACTTTTGATTCGAACCTAGTGGGGAGAGACCTCATAATTTTCTGCTTAACTCTCCTATCCGAATAAGGATCACCAAGTTGATGGCTTTGATTCACAATATCCATCAACTTGACTTCAAAGTCATTGAAGCACTCGTCCTCCTCCATTTTAAGCAACTCAAATTGCGTTTGAAGGACTTGTAGCTTGGAATCCTTAACCACATCGGTTCCCTCATGTGCAACCTGTAGGATATCCCATGCCTTCTTGGCTATCCTAGTGTTCTGAATCAGTTTGTACTGATTTTCATCCACTGCACATAGAAGAGCATGCCATGCCTTCCTATTCCATTTTGAAGTCTCAAACTCTTCAGGTGACCACTGAGCCTTAGGCTTGAGTACTTCTTCTCCACCACCCGTGGGAGTCATCATAGGAGGTGCATACCCATCTTCAATTGCCATCCATGCCCTATCATGGATTTGGCACACATACGCCTCCATCTTGCCTTTCCATGAGGCATAATTCACACCAGTGAGGAGAGGAGGCCGTGTGCTTGAAGCACCCTCATGGTTGCCACCGAATCCACTCATAGTGTATAATGAATGAATTCAAATGAATGCAAAATGTATGGATGAGCACAAATCACACAAATGCAAAACACACCAAAAAATGAGCAAAGGATCACCTAAGTATATCTAGGAACCCGCTCTGATACCAATTGTAAATAACTAAATACTCGAGGCGTGTTATCAATATATTAATCTAGAAGGGGGGTGAATAGATTTTAGCTATTATTACCCAATTTTCGCATACAAGTCAATATTACGAAAATGACCCTACTAGTCAAAAATACAAGCAAGTGTAATATAGTGCGGAATTTAAATGACACTTGATGTATACGTGGAAACCCAACCACTGGGAAAAACCACGGGCTGTATAGTGCGCCACACTCGGAACTCGAAATCACTAATTGAAATGAAGTTTACAACCTATGTAGACCTCGTCTAACAATCCGGTCTGTAACCCCTTGAAATTTCCCTCAATGTAGTAGTGAAATATACCTAGAGGGGGGGTGAATAGGTATAGGTTCCAAATTCTTCCAATCAAAAATTAATGCGGAAAATTACAAGACAAATGCACACTTGAATAGATTTAGCAAATGAATTGGATTAACTAAGACAAGAGTTAATCAAATTACAAGAAGTGCAATCAATGTAATATATGGAAGATAAAGGAAAGTAAAGCAAAATTGAACACAATGATTTTAACGTGGTAAAACCTCAATGAGGAAACATCCACGGGTTGATACCACAACCACCGGCGAAGCAATTCACTATGATGAAAAGGACTTACACACTCAAGCTACCAACTCATGATATCCGCTCAAGCTATCAACTCCTAGTCTACCCTCGGGCCTAGTGAACCACCTAGCCTACTCCCTATCCGAGATGTGTCCTACACCTCTAGGAAGCAACTTCCTATCCAAGACGCTCACGTCTCTAGGAAGATTTCTTGCTTGCCTATCCGGATCCTCCTGACCCTAGACAAGACTTCCTTGCTTGATTATCCGAGTCCTCCCGACTCTAATCAAGGCTCCCTTGCTCTATCCACAAAGCTTCACTCACTTTGCTAGAGACTTCAACCTAATGCAAGGCTATGATCTAAAGTGATGCAAATGATGCAAGCACAAACAAATTAAGCTAGATGATCAATCAAGCAAAATGTACATGTTCAATGATAGTCTAGAATATGATTTCAACACTCAATCACAAAAGTTATCTAGAAATCAAAACATGCAAAACAATAAGAACAAAGGTATCAATATTCAATTTAGCACACTAAAAAACCTAGTTCTTAGATCATGAAATAAAGCATAGAAAATAACATGCAGCACATCACATATATGTTTTCTAGAATCAATTTCATGATATATCAAGTTTAGCACAAATATGTTCAAAACACATTACAAAGCTAAAACTCAATTAACAAATGATCAAATAACCCTAGAATGTGATCTAACATACTTCTTAACAAATTTCATCAATCAAATGGAAAGAATCAATAGTTGATCAAAAATGAAATTGAAAAACAAGAAGTTGAAAAACCAATACTGACCACGGACTGGAAATTGACCTACTGAGAAAAATGCTGAAGTCAACTGCCTCTGGAAATTCTTGGGGTTTGTAGCTCTCTTCGAGACCAACAATTTTGGTTTTTGAATCGAATGATTTCGAGTTCGTATGAGAGAGATATGATCAAAACAAGTAAGCAAAAATATTGAAAAACTGATGCGGGATTGAGGTGTTCTTCAAAAAATTGCATAAGTGTTGGAGGGAAGGAGGTTTGATTAAAAGGAGGGAAAAGGAGAAGATTTCCGAGCAAATCACGTGGTGCCACATCAGCACCCCGTGGGGGGCGTGTGGGGCCCACGGGAGCAGAAGGCTCCCTTTCCCATGGGGCCCACGGCCTCCCACACGGGCTGGCCAAGTGGCCACACGTGGTTTGCCCACCTCTCGCGCGCTCCCTCGGTTCGTTGCCCCATATCTTGAGCATCCGACCTCCGATTTTGAATCCGTTTTTGGATTACGAACCGTGACTCCCTCACGCACGACTACGACTACTCATCTTTGAAAAATGGTTGAGATATCATCTCGGAATCCGACGATGAAGACAACACAACAAATGAGAACGAAAAGTAGCATAGTCAACTTGTTTGGACTCGAAACCTTATGTATGAGTAACCGAAACGACCGGAACTCAATAAGGCATTAAATGAAAACATGTTCAAGTCCTAAACACAAAATACGAAAACAAATAAACACATATTCACATAAACATGCCATATCAAAGAGATAGTCATAAAGCATGCAATTTCACAAAGTTTGTCAATACAAGATCAATGCATGAGCATGCTATGAAGTGTGTGAATGTGTTATACCAAATGTTTGAACCACGATGCAGGGACACACATGTATGAATTGTGTGTGTGTGCGCTAACGCCTTGCAAGAGGGTGGAAGTCAAGTTTTACCTTTGACGATTTTCACCTCTTGAAGACGACTTTTGCACGAGATGTTGCTCTTCACTCTTTGAGCTTCCTTTCTTCAAATAATGTCCTAAGCAACAACTAATACAATCATAGAGTGTTTTGCAATGGAATCAAGCCAATACAAATAGTGAACCTTACACCCCTCACTTCTACCCTGCGGGCCTTTATTAGCAACCCTATTCCAATTTGCTTGAGGCCTAAGCACTCTTAGCCTCAAGTCTTAATTCTCTAAGAAGAGATTATGCAACCTATGTGAATATGTATGAATATTCAAATAACAAACAAGACTAGGGAACCTTAGATGCTTATCTAGGATGATGATATATTCAATTAAATCAAACCTAGATATCAAATGTTAAATGACATGTCAATTAGTTAAGCTAATCAATATTAAGCACAAAACCTAATATGCTAGCACAATACAACTTCTCAAACATACATCATACTAATCTCAATCTTGTATTCAAAGTATATAAAATCACATACAAGTAATTAAATTGAGATTGCTAGATAAGAGAAACACAAAATATGTAAGATATTAGTGAAAAGCTTACCAAGCAAAGTATGATGAAGAATCCATGCTAGATGACATCTAGATGATCTAAGATGATGCTAGATGATGATTGATGATTGATGATCATGGAACAAGTGTTTGAGTGATTAAAAATGAGTTCTTGGAATTTTTCTTCTCTTTGAAAAATATCCTAAGTATGAAATCTGAATATGAACTCTTGCAATTGACCTAAAGTCAAAGTGGCATATATATAGGGGGGCCAAATTGAATTGAGGTCGTTTTGATAAGTTGGCCAGAATTTGCCTTGGCCGCTGTTCACTCGCTGTACGTAGGGCGGGTGTACAGCGGTTCACCTGGGATTGTGAAGAACATGTTCTTCGTGACCGCCCTACGTAGGGCGGATTCCAGGCGACCTAGGGGCGGTTGCTCTCGGGTCTAGAGAACCGCCCTTCACCCGCTGTTCGTAGGGCGATTTTTGGGCGGACCATCAGGTGTGAAAAACATCACCAGTGGCACCGCTGTTCGTAGGGCGCCTGTAGGGCGGGTGAACAGCGCCCATACTTTTACATAATGCAACCTAATTCTAAACATGTCATGGCAATGGGCAATGCAAGATGCAATCAACCTAACATGCAAGAAGAGATGTTAATTAGCATTAAAGCACACATAAAAGACACACAACATACAAGGATTAAATATATGCATGAGTTGTGAGTGTGTGCATCTATCTGTTCAAGACAAGTAAGCACTTAGAGTATTACCTTTGGTGCTTGTCAATAGCGAGGTCTTCAAAAGGGCCTAAGCAATAACAACAACATCTAAGCTACCCTTACAAAGCATCCCCACATATGGTTTGATCACGAAATAAGCCAATTAAAAACAACGGGAATCCTAACACATACCACGGTCACTACTTGAAAATGGAATCAACTCAAATGGATGTGCCAAAGAACGAAATCAAACGGACCAGAACCACCATGTCGAACGACATTCATACTCTCGAGAGAGGCGATCACGAGGCCCCCAAAGAGAGGAAGCTTGTCATGGAAATGAGGAACTAAGAAATTTTGATGGAAATGCACGAAAAAGAGCATATCCATACTGATAAATATCGAGAAGGGCATAGAAGAAGTGAACCCCAAGCTCCGGTCGAAAGTTAGCACATCAGCTTTCAACCTAGAGTTGAACGGGGCCATTCAAGGAGTACACCTCGACGATATGCTGAAAACGAACGACAAACACGACAACGAACATGTGAGGTTGAAATGAATGACTCTCGTCATTCTCAATACCTGCATGACTATCTTAAAAGACTAGAAGAACGCATCTTGGGCATGCAAAGGAATCAAACTAATAACCGTAATCCTAATCCACTTGTTGAGCTACAATCTTCTTTCGTAGCCAGGATTCGCGAAGCTATTGTTCATAGAAGATTTGAAATGCCTCAGATTCTTGACTATGAAGGACATTTAGACCCTATGATCCACATGCAACTCTACCGAGGACTCATGGAGGTTCGCGGGGCTAGTGAGGACGTGATGTGTAAGATCTTTCCTCTCACTTTAGGGGGAATATCTTTGAAATGGTTCAACAAGCTCAAGCCAAGCAGCATCCAGAATTTTCCCCAAATGTGTCGAGAATTCATCACAAGGTTTAGAGGAGCCCGTCCTTTGGAAAGAAAACCCAATGTTCTTCGGGATATCAAACAGGGCGAATCAAAAACCCTTAAGGAGTATGTCGAAAGATTCCATAAGGAGGTAATCAACCTTGGAGCATACGATGAAGAAAACACCCTTAAAGACTTCATTAGAAACATACGGATATGTCAGTTGTGGTTCAATTTCCAAGACTTCCAACCAAAAGACTATACCGAAACTTATGAACACGCTCTACATTTCATTGAGACTGAGGAGCAGCTAAGACTAAAGAAAGTCATTGAAAGAGCCGAGTATGGCTCTAAAAAAGAAAAAGGAAAGGGAAGGGAAGAAAACCAAGGGGATCGAAATAATCACCCTATGATCACCGGTGGAATTCCTCGATTACAACCTCGAGGGCGCAACCAGCTGAAAACACCGGTCCTTCAACCTCAACTTGTGATGAATGTTCCAAACGAGACGCACCTAGAGACCTTTAGACGGACTCGGACATGGAATTCAAAATATACAAACTATCATGCCCTGAATGTTACTCAGGAACAAATCCTCACAACTCTTCATGAAACTGGACTGTTGATAAAACCTGAGCCATTGAGAGGAGATCCCAACTGAAGAAATCAAGCAAAATATTGTAACTTCCATGATGATATCGGTCATAACACTTCAGAATGCTTTCATCTGAAGGATCACATTGAAACTTTAATTCGAAATGGCTACTTAAAAGAATTTATTGACATTACATAGGAAGCTCGGCAACAAGTGTCCGATACAATGGAAAAAGACCCACTCATGCAGAGTGATAAGGGAAAGGTACATGTGGTACATACCATAGCCGGAAGACCAATGCTAGCCGGAGATTTGAATCGAGCTAGAAAGGTGTATTCCCGAAGTACTGTGGCTAGCCGTGCGTGCATGCAAGTGAATCAATTTCAAACTCCTAAAAGACAGAAAATACATACCACACCGATTATTTTTACCAACGAAGACTCAAAGGGAGTAACACATCCACACGATGATGCTCTTGTAGTATTCCTAACTATCGCCGAAAAGATAATCCCTTGCATATTGATTGACACAGGAAGCTCCGTGGACATCATGTTCAAGAAAACACTGGATTAGTTGGGAATCGAGAAAGCAAGATTGAAAGAAGTAAATACTCCCTTGTACAGGATCACCGGGGATAATATCTGGCCTGTCGAAACGATTGACATCCCGATAACCTTTGGAGAAGATCCAAACCAGTTTACTGCAATGATTACTTATATGGCGGTCGATGCCCCTGGTGTATATTTTGTGAACCTTGGAAGGCCATTTCTGGTTGCAACTAAGGCAAGGGTCTCCCTTTACCACAATGTGATGAAAATCCTTACAGGTGAAAAAATCGAGACCATCCGAGGGGACCAAGAATCTACCCGAAAATGCTATGTCACCTCAGTAAAAGAAAACTTTCAGGTCGGAGATTTACATCCACGAATCTCCAGCAATGAAAAACTCGACGGGGTAAATATGGGGGCATTACAAGAAAGAGCAGAACCCATAGAAGAGTTAATTCCCATCTAAATAAAGCCGGACGATCCAAAAAAAGTGGTCTGAATCGGATCCACACTTCCTCCTGACGTGAAAACTGAGCTAGAAAAATTCCTAAGAAAAAACTTTGAGGTTTTTGCATGGTCTCACGAAGAAATGCCAGCTATCGATTCTAAAACAGCAACCCACCGCTTAAATGTTAACCCGGTCTTCAAGCCAATTAAACAGAAGAGACGGTTGTTCAACCAAGAGAGATACAAAGCAATCCATCAGGAAGTGGATAAATTGTTAAAGGCAGGATTCATTCGAGAAGTGGAATATCCAGATTGGATTGCCAATGTAGTGTTGGTAAAAAAAGCCAACGGGAAGTGGAGAATATGTGTTGACTTCACCAATTTGAATAAAGCATGCCCTAAAGATAGTTTCCCCCTCCCCAGAATTGATCAAATTGTGGATGCCACAGCAGGGCACGAAGCACTAAGTTTCATGGATGCATTTTTAGACTATAACCAGATCAACATGTGCACATCAAACCAAGAAAAAACCACCTTTATCACCAATAAAGGGTTGTATTGTTATCGGGTCATGCCATTCGGCCTGAAGAATGTAAGAGCAACCTATCAAAGGTTGGTGAATAAAATTTTCGATCAACAACTTGGGAAAACAATGGAGGTATACATCGATGACATGTTAACAAAGTCGTTGAGATCAACTGAACACATTAGCCATCTCCATGAAACATTTAAGGTGCTAAAAAGGCACAAGATAAAGTTGAATCCGAAGAAATGCGCATTTGTAGTGTCATCTGGAAAATTTTTTGATTCATGGTCAGTCAGAGAGAAATTGAAGCCAACTGACTATCTCTCTTTAGTGAGTGACTCTCGCAATAGCACGAGGTCGGAGAGTAGTGTAACAATGAATAAGAATTCGTTCTCACAGGGATTGAGTAACCGATTACCGAAATTGATTAGTTCCAAAGCTATTTAAACAACCGATTATGAAAATTTCCAATCTAAGTGAATTAACTAAATTAATCTAAATGATTACTTCTAATGCAATAATGAAATAACAAGAAAGTAAACTCGAATGTGATAAAATATAGAGAGATATGCTAGAATTTGAATCCACCCCACCCAACATTTAATGCCCAATTAAGACTCAATTATTCCAAAACATACTCATGCAAATTTGTAGACTCATGCACCCTATCATTAACCTACAATCTTTGTCAAGCAAAGTAAGTTACACCCAAATTCATACCCAAGCCTATCTTTCGATTACCCGGAATATATGAATGAATTCATTAAACTTATTGGTGCACTAAATGAGTCCTATACGCTAGCCTAAGTAGGTCTACTTTTCTAGACATGCATAGAGGGCATTTTATCGAACACGTGGTATGCGTCACCGGTCGGTACGTAACACACCACAATAAATCATTCAAAATGGTGGCCAATCACTTGAAAGCATTGTAAGCATACAAAAACACCCATACAAATCGCACTTGCATATAAAAGATAAATAAGAGTCAATACATAATCCAATTCATGGGTGGGGTTTCAATCAAATCCTAGCACTAGAAGTTTAGCTCATCATATTACACATAATAGCCATACAATAGATTAATTCAAATAAAGACATGGCTATGAAAAAGAGTAAAAGAGAAAGGGTTTAGAGAAAACTAATGGAGAGCTTCTCTTCTTCCTTAGGTCTTCTTCTCCTTCAATCTTTCTTCAACTATCTCCTGCCCAAAAGATGGATTGATGGTGGATGTAGGAAAAGTGAGGGTGAACTTGTGTTTGGATGGTAAAAAGGGAGTGATCTTTGTGAGTTACAAAGGATGGGATTGGTGATGTAAGTAAATGGGAAAAGATGTGATCTTGATTTAATTTGGGAGAGAATGTTGGTAAAGCATTCAGAACAAGGGCTGCAGAATATATATTTCAGCAAATTAGGGCAAGGGCAAGAGAGTAAAATCCTGGTTGAAAAGCACATTCTGGGCGAAGGGCGAGCTCGGGGCGAGCTCGGTGAGCTCGCCTTGGGGTCGCCTAAGGGGGCGAGCACTTTCTGGACCAGAGAGCTTAGCGAGCTCAGGGCGATCTGCTTGGGCTCGCCTTGGGCTCGCTTTGGACTTGTGCTGAAAAATCCCGAGGGCTTAGCGGGCTTGGGGCGAGCTGCTTGGGCGAGCTGCTTGGGGCGACCTTGGGGCGATCTTCTTAAGCTCGCCTTGGGGTCGCCTTGGATAAAGACAACCTGGTCCTGGCCTGGGAGTAGAGCGACCTCGAGGCGAGCTGCCTGAGGTCGCCTTGGGGTCGCCTAGGAGCAGGAAGTTCTGCTCTTTGCTTCTTTTTGGCTCCTTTTTTAGTGAATGGCTAACATAACATCTTGCCCCTGCACAACTCATTTAAAGTGTCAAAACCACGGCTTTTACTCGAGAATCGAACACAAAACGATAACTGCACAACTCATTTAAAGTGTCAAAACCACGGCTTTTACTCGAGAATCGAACACAAAACGATAAGAAATTGGGGCTACACTATGTGTAGAACTAAAGCAATCAACACCCCCAAACCTATCTTTTGGTCGTCCTCGAGCAAAACCAAAACAAACAAACAAACAAAAAGAATATAGACAGCTAAGGTAAGCAAAAAAACAACAAGAAATAAAATTTCCGGATAAGTCTTTTAAACCCCTAGGCGATCCCTAGTGGGACGAGTGAAGTCTCGTGAGGGTTTACAGTACGACACCCACAAACGTCATTCCTGTTTAGCCAACTAAAGACAGAGATGCAATAATGGTGAACTGAATTGAGACACAAGCATGCTAAGATCCCTAAGAAAAGGCTTGGGAAGCGAAAGCTAAGGTGCTACAACAAGAGAGATTGCAATTCCATACTTCTTAGTGAGCAAAGCTTCAAAAAGCATCGAACACAAGAGTTTTATGATAGCATTTCGCCTCGACTCTATACCTTTCCGGATCTCTCTCATTTTACCACTCAGAACCTAGGCTCACTCAACAAACATATGCGGTTGGAAATTAAGCACAAGTATTTTCAAAAAAAAAAAAAAAACAAGCATATGACGCTTTTGAGAAACCGCTAATGCTTAAATGCAATTGGACCACAAGAACGGATTTGAACATTAAGAACAAGAGCAAAACACCATTTGATGCCATTATCAACAAGCTAAACTCCTCCTAAGGATCAATTAGGACTTCTTTAAAGTTCAAGAGATGCTATGATGAGATGGTGGTGGAGAGGCTTGGTGGGTATGGGATTATGGGCTAGCTACTAATTATTGTTAAGCTTTCTATGGCACACTCTTCACCATATTAGCGTCTAGGCATGAGTTATTTAATTAAAACATCTTGTGCTCATTTTTAAATTGCTTTTAGATTTTAGCAACTTTTACACTTTAGAGCTTAGAAGGCTAATTACTTTTTTTTTTTTTTTTTTTTTTTTTTTTTTTTTTTTTTACAAATCGCCTTGATCTTTGCACAACTTTCATAGCCTAAGTACACGCTATTTTACACTTTTGATTTTCATTATGATATGGTAACAAGCTATAATCGTAGCAAGTGGGATGGTCTAGTGTTTATGTAAGATGTGATGATATGTATGATATGGGAGGATATAGTGATGAGGTTTAGTGTGTAGGTCTACATAGATAGGATAATTAAGCACACACACAAGGCATGGGACATGTTTGGGAAATTTGTAGTGACTTAACACACATTGCCTACATCATCTCTATAGGCACAAGTTAAGCAAGCAAACAAAGGCAAAACCACAGTGATGCTCTTAAAATGGCGCTCTTTAATGTCCAAAGCATAGAGTGAGGTCCTTTTTATATTTATGCTTAAATATCTACAAGAAGAGTGTATAAGATGTAACAATGAAATAAACCACACTCATAAGGACGCTATTTAGGCTCTGGCCTCACACGGGTAGTCTCCACTAATGATCTAAACATCTTAAGTGCGATACCCAATTACTTAGACACTTTCGAGTCTGGTAGGGTACGTGCAAGCAATGTGGTGTAGCTTTAACTAGCACAACCTTTGCTTAGACTCAGGGAATCAACACATGCAAAAATTGCCTCAAACGGCACAACCCAAAAGCATCTCATTAAAGCAAGCTAATGCTCCAAAATTTGGCTCAAAACAGGAGAACAAGACTCTAAACACAAGCAATCATGCAAAAATTTGAAAAAAAAAATCATAAAATAAGCACACGCAAAAATCAATCATGCAAAAAATGGTCTTAGAGTGGCCGCACCCCCAAACCTAAACGAAACATTGTCCCCAATGTTTGCACAAAAGCGGATTGGACAATATAGGCTTAGAAGCGGGAGGGAGGCCAAACGCAACCTAATAAGCACGCTGCAAACCTAAAAACTAGGCACAATACAACGCCACACTCTTAGACTATGCATTCTAATTAAAGAGAAAAGCAAAACTAAAATAAATAAATAAAAACAAAAGATATAATCCAACAAGCGAAATATAATAGAAAGACAATAATTAGTAATAGTTAAAAAGTTTTAAGAAGTCTAGCAGGAAAATAAATAACACAAAAAGATAAGTGCGGGTGATATAACTATGGATCCTGATGTGGATGGCTGGGATCCTGAGGTGGATGGCTGGGGTCCTGAGGTGCTTGCTGTGAACTGCTCCCTGACCCTCTGAAAGGACGCCTACTCTCCCTTCGGTATACAAAGGGAATCTCGACTCCTCTGCTGACTAAACCCCTCTGGAAGGCATCCAACCGCTCATTTATGCTGGCAAACTCATTTATATAGATATTGTGGTTGGAGGTCATCTGTTGGTTCATCGTCCGTAGGCACTGGGAGTTGAGCTCTAGCTGCTCATTCATCCTCTGCATCATCTGGGCCATGGTAGGTTCCTGAGCACCTGTACCTGTACCTGTACCTGCATCTGGACCACCCCTTTGGTGTTGAGCATCAAAATCTGTGTTCTCTGGGTCATCCACTTCATTCAGGCCCAGGATGTCGTCTTCATTCAGGCCTAAGTCTTCATCATCTAGATCATTGGCCCCTATTGGCCTGCCCCCTCTCCGTTTTGCAAGCTCATTGTAGGTCTTCTTACCTATGTCGGATGTCGGGGAAATCGTATTGTCACCGGATCTGTCCCACTCAATGCCCGCCTCCTCACAGAAATGAGTGATAAGGCAGGGGAAAGGGAGTGGCCCTTTTGACTTCGCACCCTTATGAATGTGCTGCACAATGATTTGGCCAATGTCCATCTGTAGCCTGTTTCTTGCACAGAACAAGTAGCGAGCAGTGTCATACCCCAGATCAGTGCGGTGTGTCTTGGGCGCCAAGGAATAGTCAAAGAATAGGTTCCAGAATGCCGCATCAAGCTTGAGCTCATTAAGTAACAGAGGACTACGGTATTCATTCCATAGTGGGCTGCCGTCTATCCTCAAATCGGCCGCTAGAAACCCGTTGTAGAGCTCGAAGAACTGATGGTTCGGGATGCCGTCGACATAATCACCAAGATTCTCGGGCGCCCCAAACCATTCATTTATCCTAGTGGCTGTAATTCGGACCTCTCGCCCCCTAACTACCACTGGTCTGCCCTGAGAGAAGTGGTGAGGCACCATGGCATAATAGAACTCTCTCACCAAATCAAGTGCTGCCATATTTGGGGTCCTCACAAACCCCGCCCAACCTAAAGTTTCGACTGCCTGTGGGACAAAAGTGGTGCCGAAAACTGTCAAATTAATCCCTCTTTCCGGCCATACCCTCCTGTTAGCAAATAGAGCCCACTTTTTCGGGTTGTCTGGGTCTGGGGGTGGTGAGACTGTGTCTCCTTTTCCTTTTCCTGAAGGAGGGGGAATGATGGGAGGGTTTGATGACTCTCCTCTACTCATAAACCGCTTGGTTTTCTTTCCACTGGCCATATTCACTTCAAACCAATCCAATCACAGGGAAATCACACCACACTTAAATCTAAACAAATCAAAACTACCAAACCACACTTCCAAAAACAATGAAATGATCATCCAATCAAAAATCTTCAATTCAAACAACACACTTCAAAACAAAATCCCCATATCTTCAAACAAACCCTTCTCAATTGAAGCAAAATAGAATGTAGGTAGGAGTAGTGATCTAGATGCCTCTTTCTAACAAAAAAAATGGAGAAGGTTAGGGCTAAATTACCTTAGAGAGACGCCCAAAGCATGCTGCAGCAGTTGAGAGGAAATTTTGGGGAGGAATTTGATGAACTGCAGCATCTGTCACGACCTAGGGTTTAAATCGCAATTTTTCTTCGTAGGCGAGCTCAGGGCGAGCTGCTTGAGCTCGCCTTGGGCTCGCCCTTGCTTGAAACGGCAGCGTTTCGCTTGTCTGCTTAAGTGCACAGGCGAGCTGATGGCGAGTGTGGTGAACTCGCCTGAAGCTCGCTATCGCCTCGGGTCTGACTTCTCCCTTTGCTGCGTGAGGCGAGCTCAGGGCGACCTTATTGGGCTCGCCTTGGGCTCGCTTTCGTCTCGGTTTTGGCCTCTTTCATTGCTGAATGATGCGAGCTCAGGGCGACCTTATTGGGATCGCCGTGGGCTCGCTTTCGTCTCGGTTTTAACTGGCTATATGGGCTCTTCCAGGCGAGCTTGAGGCGAGCTTCTTGGGATCGCCTTGAGCTCGCTAATCTCTCTGCTCTGGACTGTGTGAGGGCCTTTATGGGCGACCTTGGGGCGAGCTCACTTGAGCTCGCCTTGAGGTCGCTATCTTCTCGGTTTTGGGCAGTCTGGTAGATCTGATTAGCTGGAAAAAAATTTAAAAGTACCCTACAAAATAAACATAAACAACTAGCACACCACATCAAACACGCCTAATCTATCAAATCGAGCTCAAGTAAGATAATGCGGTTGCAAAAACTAAAAAGAAAGAAAATGAAAGCAAATAAAACTAAACTAAGAAAATTTAAAAGAACAATTAAAACTAATATTTACACAAGGTGGTACCTCCCTTGGATTTCTTGCTCATGGTGGTTCGTGGAGATGTATCACCTCCTTGGGTCTCGGGGCTTCAAGTTCCCAAAAGACTTTTAACCGTTGTCCATTCACCTTGAATTTCTCCCTCTTCTCATTCTCGATCTCAACTGCCCCGTGAGGAAAAATTTCTGTTATGGTATAAGGTCCCGTCCATCGGCTCTTTAGCTTACCCGGGAAGAGCTTCAACCTTGAGTTGAAGAGGAGCACCTTTTGACCTACTTGTAGCTCCTTGACTTCTAGCTTCTTGTCATGCCACCTCTTGGTCTTCTCCTTGAAAATCCTCGAATTCTCAAACGATTCAAGCCGTAGTTCCTCTAGCTCACTCAATTGGAGGCATCTCTTTTCACCGGCCTCTTGCATGTTCATGTTGAGGAGCTTAATTGCCCACCATGCCTTGTGCTCAAGCTCGAATGGTAGGTGACAAGCTTTCCCATATACTAACCGGAACGGGGACATGCCAATGGGAGTTTTGTAAGCCGTTCGATATGCCCACAATGCATCTTCTAACATCTTGGCCCAATCCTTCCTTCTAATTCCCACGGTTTTCTCCAAGATACTCTTAATTTCTCTATTAGAGACTTCGGCTTGTCCGTTGGCTTGTGGATGGTATGGGGTCGTGACCTTGTGCTTCACTCCATATTTCTTCAATAAGGCATCAAACCTCTTGTTGCAAAAATGAGAGCCTCCATCACTCACTATTGCTCTTGGAGTGCCAAAACGAGTAAAGATGTTTCCTTTTAGGAACTTGGTCACCTCTTTGCCTTCACATGTAGGGGTGGCTATTGCTTCAATCCATTTAGACACATAGTCTACGGCAACTAGGATGTACCTCTTCCCAAAGGACATTGGGAATGGTCCCATGAAGTCTATTCCCCAAACGTCAAAAAGCTCCACCTCTAGCATGACATTCATCGGCATCTCATCCCTCTTGGATATGTTGCCGGTTCTTTGGCACCGGTCACACGCCTCCACAAAGCTCCTTGAGTCCTTGAATAGAGATGGCCACCAAAAGCCCGATTGGAGGACTTTCCTAGCCGTTCGCGAAGCACCAAAGTGACCTCCACACTCCTTGGAGTGGCAATGACCTAAAATATCCAACATCTCCTCTTCGGGAACACACCTCCGAATTACCCCATCTCCACAAAGCCTAAACAAGAGAGGCTCATCCCAAAAGTAGAATTTTAACTCTGCAAAGAATTTTCTCTTTTGGTGCACATTTAACTCCGGGGGCACTATGTCACTAGCTAGGTAGTTTACCACATCCGCAAACCATGGGATTAATAGGCTTTGCAACTCAAAAAGTTGCTCATCGGGGAACTCTTCTTTAATAGGCTCGTCATCCTTTCCATGGTCTTCCCTCTCAAGCCTCGAAAGGTGGTCCGCAACCACGTTCTCGGTCCCCTTCTTGTCTCTAATCTCAAGGTCAAACTCTTGAAGGAGAAGTACCCATCTAATAAGCCTTGGCTTTGCATCCTTCTTAGCTAGGAGATACTTAATTGCGGCATGGTCCGTGTAGACAACTACCTTGGATCCCACCAAGTATGACCTAAACTTGTCAAAAGCGAACACGATAGCCAACAACTCTTTTTCCGTTGTTGCGTAGTTGACTTGTGCTTCGTTTAGTGTGTGACTTGCATAGTAGATGACATGTTGACGCTTATCATTTCGTTGACCCAATACGGCGCCCACCGCATAGTCACTAGCATCGCACATCAACTCGAATGGTAGATCCCATTCTGGGGCTCTCATTATTGGAGCTGAAACAAGCTCCTTCTTCAAAAGTTCAAAAGCCTCTAAACATGCTTCGTCAAACACAAATGACACATCCTTCATCAAAAGGGAGCATAAAGGCTTGGCAATCTTCGAAAAGTCCTTGATGAACCTTCTATAAAACCCGGCATGTCCCAAAAAACTTCGGATGCCCTTCACGGATGTTGGTGGTGGCAACTTCTCTATCACCTCTATTTTTGCCTTGTCCACTTCAATGCCTTCGGAAGAGATCCTATGTCCCAACACAATCCCTTCTCTTACCATGAAGTGGCACTTCTCCCAGTTGAGAATAAGGTTGGTCTCTTCACATCTTTCAAGCACCTTCCCTAGGTTCTCTAAACAACCATCAAATGATGACCCGAAAACAGAGAAGTCATCCATGAAGATCTCAATGTACCTCTCCACCATGTCAGAAAAAATGGCCATCATGCATCTTTGGAATGTCACCGGGGCGTTACAAAGTCCAAAGGGCATTCTTCGGTAGGCAAACGTTCCATATGGGCATGTGAACGTTGTCTTCTCTTGATCTTCGGGGATTATTGGAATTTGGTTGTAGCCAGAGTATCCGTCTAGGAAGCAATAGTACTCGTGCCCCGCTAGCCTTTCTAGCATTTGGTCTATGAAGGGCAAAGGGAAGTGATCTTTCCTTGTAGCTGTGTTGAGTTTTCTGTAGTCAATGCAAACTCTCCACCCTGTGACGGTCCGTGTTGGAATTAGCTCATTGTGCTCATTGGGTACCACGGTGATTCCACCTTTCTTAGGGACCACCTGTACTGGACTAACCCATGGACTGTCTGAAATAGGGTATATGATACCCGCATCTAGAAGCTTTAGGACCTCGGCTCTAACTACCTCTTGCATGTTAGGATTCAACCTTCTTTGGTGCTCCACTGTTGGTTTGACCTCCTCCTCCATCAAGATTTTATGCATACAAATAGAAGGGCTCAAACCCTTAATGTCGGAGATAGACCAACCAATGGCTTTCTTGTGGCTTCTTAGGACCCTTAACAATTTTTCTTCTTCAACCTTTGACAAAGATGCTGAAATTATCACCGGTAGTGATAGTGACTCACCAAGGAACGCATATCTCAAATGCACCGGAAGTTGCTTCAACTCAAGCTTTGGAGGTTTCTCAATGGAAGGGGGTAGTCTAGGCTTTCCCTCTCCTAACTCCTCGTATCTTCTCCTCTCCCTAAACTTCTTCATTGGTTGGGAATTCAAATGGAGGGCATATTCCGCAACTTCCTCATCTTCATCTTTTTCAGTGGCACCCCAAACTAAACAAGCCTCCAAAGGTTCCTTGGGAGTTCGTTTCCTAACAAATTCTTCAACTAATGGCTCCAACAAGTCAACCTTCCAGCAACCATCTACTTCCATCGGTCTCTTGGTTGCCTTTTTCATGTTGAATACCACGTGTTCATCTCCCACCCTTAATGTCATCTTGTCCTCCTTCACATCTATCAATGCTCCGGCTGTCTTTAAGAAAGGTCTACCTAGGAGTAAGGGTATTTCCACATCCTCCTCCATCTCAAGTATCACAAAATCTACCGGGAAGTACAAGTTCTCAACCTTGACCAAAACATCTTCCATGACTCCCTTTGGGTATTTAATTGACCTATCGGCTAGTTGTAGGGTGACATGGGTAGGCTTCACTTCCCCCACTCCCAACTTCTGATAAACTGAGTATGGCATCAAGTTTATGCTTGCCCCGGAGTCAATCAATGCCCTTCTAAATTCCGTTTGGCCAATGGTGCATGGAATAGTGAATTTCCCGGGATCTTTTAGCTTTGGTGGAAGTTTGTTTTGTAGGATTGCACTACATTCTTCCGTGAGCGCCACCGTCTCGAATTCCTCTAACTTTCTTTTGTTAGAGAGTAATTCCTTAAGGAACCTCACATAGGTGGGCATTTGGGCAAGTGCTTCGGCGAAAGGGATATTGATGTGAAGTTTCTTGAACACCTCCAAAAACTTATTGAAGTTGTGAGCATCCTTTTGCTTCTTCAATCTTTGAGGATATGGGATGGGAGGGACATAAGCTTTTACTTGGGGTTGTGGAGGAGGATCATTTGGTGTGGTAGGCACTTCTTCTTGACTGGAGTTTTTCTTCTCTACATCTACATCTCCTTCACAACTGCTCTCACCTTCAACAACAACTCCCTTCCCCTTTCCAAAGTCATTCGGCAATTCCACCTCTTTACCACTTCTCAAGGCAATGGCCTTGCATTGTTCCTTAGGATTAACTACTGTGTCGCTTGGTAGAGACCCTTGTTGTCTTCCTTGTTGCCCTCTAGCTAGTTGACCGACTTGCGTTTCCAAGTTTTGGATTGAGGATTGTGAATGTTGAGCAAGTTGATCAATTTTTGTGTCAAGCTTCCTCAAGGCCAAATCTTGGGTCTCCATTCTAGTGTCAAGCTTGCCCATGTATCTAGAGAACATTTCCTCTAGGTTAGACTTTCTTTCTAATTGGTTATTTGGGGCTTGGTTAGGGTAGTTTTGTTGGTGAGGTTGTGGGAATCCGGGGGGTTGTCTTTGGTTGAGGTTTTGTTGTTGTTGGGGTTGGTTGTCCTTCCATGACAAGTTTTGGTTATTTCTCCAAGGTGGGTTATATGTGTTTTGGTAGGAGTTGTTTTGGGGATTTTGGGTGGCATGGTGTTGTTGGGGTTGGTTTTGGAAGTTTCGGTTGTAATTTACAAAGGAAACTTGTTCTTGTGAGCTTGAAGCAAATGGGTTTCCAACTTGACAATCCATGCTTGAATGCGGCCCCAAACACCACTCACATTGGGCTACTTGCACATTACTCGGCTCCGCACTCATCTTGGCAAATTGATTTTGAAGGGTCACTATTTGATGATGTTGACTTGCTAATTGAGCTTGAAGACTTGTCCTCTCATCCACTTCTAGCACACCCGGAATCTTCTTTGGCACTTGCCTTTGGCTTCCCCAATGGCTATTGTTAAGTGCCATCTCCTCAAGAAGCTCACTGGCCGCATCCATTGATTTGCTCATCAACGAACCTCCAGCAGCCGCATCAACTAAGTTTCTTGTTGACACCGTAAGCCCTTGGTAGAAAGCTTGCAAGGTTTGCCATTTTGCAAGGCCATTGTGTGGACATCTCCTTTGAAGCTCCTTGAACCTCTCCCAAGCTTCATATATGCTCTCATTCTCGAATTGTTGAAATGAGAGGATCTCATTCCTAAGTCTAGCGGCCTTCCCTGGTGGAAAATATCTATTCAAAAAGGCTTGGGCCAACTGATCATAGGTAGTGATCGAGTTTGGTGATTGGGAGTTCAACCAAATCCTTGCGTCGTTTCCCAAAGAGAATGGAAACAATTTCAACTTGATAAAGTCATCGGGAATCCCGTTGTACTTGAAGGTTTCGCAAATCTCGTTGAATTTCTGAAGGTGTAGGTTCGGATCATCATTTGCCAAGCCATTGAAAATACAGGTAGTGCCAATCATCTGAATAATGGACGGCCTGATCTCAAAGGAATTTGCTGCAATTGTTGGCTGCCGAATGGATGACTGGTGCAGCTCGACTCTAGGCATTGTGTAATCCCGTAGAGTACGCTCATCTCCCATATGAGGCAACCCTTCTTGCACTGGATTGGCTTGAGGAGGCAATTCCCCTTGATTTTGATTTGCCACATTTGGCACTCCCATGTGCCCTAACTGTGCATTCTGATCACCCATCTCTGCTCTTCTCTGAGCTTCGCGTCTATTTCTTCGAGCTATCCTTTCAATCTCCGGATCAAAGTTCAAGAAGTGAAGATTTTGGCTCCTTGTTCGAGGGTGCATGCAAGAGCAATGGTACCTATCAAGAAAAACAAACAACTAAATTAAAAGGTTCAAATTAGCAATAAACTAACTAGTATCGATATCAATCATCCGCTCAATCCCCGGCAGCGGCGCCAAAAATTGACTATCTCTCTTTAGTGAGTGACTCTCGCAATAGCACGAGGTCGGAGAGTAGTGTAACAATGAATAAGAATTCGTTCTCACAGGGATTGAGTAACCGATTACCGAAATTGATTAGTTCCAAAGCTATTTAAACAACCGATTATGAAAATTTCCAATCTAAGTGAATTAACTAAATTAATCTAAATGATTACTTCTAATGCAATAATGAAATAACAAGAAAGTAAACTCGAATGTGATAAAATATAGAGAGATATGCTAGAATTTGAATCCACCCCACCCAACATTTAATGCCCAATTAAGACTCAATTATTCCAAAACATACTCATGCAAATTTGTAGACTCATGCACCCTATCATTAATCTACAATCTTTGTCAAGCAAAGTAAGTTACACCCAAATTCATACCCAAGCCTATCTTTCAATTACCCGGAATATATGAATGAATTCATTAAACTTATTGGTGCACTAAATGAGTCCTATACGCTAGCCTAAGTAGGTCTACTTTTCTAGACATCCATAGAGGGCATTTTATCGAACACGTGGTATGCGTCACCGGTCGGTACGTAACACACCACAATAAATCATTCAAAATGGTGGCCAATCACTTGAAAGCATTGTAAGCATACAAAAACACCCATACAAATCGCACTTGCATATAAAAGATAAATAAGAGTCAATACATAATCCAATTCATGGGTGGGGTTTCAATCAAATCCTAGCACTAGAAGTTTAGCTCATCATATTACACATAATAGCCATACAATAGATTAATTCAAATAAAGACATGGCTATGAAAAAGAGTAAAAGAGAAAGGGTTTAGAGAAAACTAATGGAGAGCTTCTCTTCTTCCTTAGGTCTTCTTCTCCTTCAATCTTTCTTCAACTATCTCCTGCCCAAAAGATGGATTGATGGTGGATGTAGGAAAAGTGAGGGTGAACTTGTGTTTGGATGGTAAAAAGGGAGTGATCTTTGTGAGTTACAAAGGATGGGATTGGTGATGTAAGTAAATGGGAAAAGATGTGATCTTGATTTAATTTGGGAGAGAATGTTGGTAAAGCATTCAGAACAAGGGCTGCAGAATATATATTTCAGCAAATTAGGGCAAGGGCAAGAGAGTAAAATCCTGGTTGAAAAGCACATTCTGGGCGAAGGGCGAGCTCGGGGCGAGCTCGGTGAGCTCGCCTTGGGGTCGCCTAAGGGGGCGAGCACTTTCTGGACCAGAGAGCTTAGCGAGCTCAGGGCGATCTGCTTGGGCTCGCCTTGGGCTCGCTTTGGACTTGTGCTGAAAAATCCCGAGGGCTTAGCGGGCTTGGGGCGAGCTGCTTGGGCGAGCTGCTTGGGGCGACCTTGGGGCGATCTTCTTGAGCTCGCCTTGGGGTCGCCTTGGATAAAGACAACCTGGTCCTGGCCTGGGAGTAGAGCGACCTCGAGGCGAGCTGCCTGAGGTCGCCTTGGGGTCGCCTAGGAGCAGGAAGTTCTGCTCTTTGCTTCTTTTTGGCTCCTTTTTTAGTGAATGGCTAACATAACATCTTGCCCCTGCACAACTCATTTAAAGTGTCAAAACCACGGCTTTTACTCGAGAATCGAACACAAAACGATAAGAAATTGGGGCTACACTATGTGTAGAACTAAAGCAATCACCAACCCAGATAAGATCCGGGCTGTGTTGGAAATGAGGTCGCCAAAAATCCTGCAAGACATGCAGAGGCTCACAAGACGAATTGGGGCCTTAAATCGATTCATTTCGCGAGCCACCGATAAGTGCCAGTCTTTTTTCAAAGCTCTGAAACAAGGAAATAACACGGAATGGACAGATGAATGCGAACATGGCTTTCAACAATTAAAGGCTTACTTGATGAATTCTCCGTTGCTAGCAAAATCTAGAAATGGAGAGGAATTGTTCCTCTATCTTGCAGTTTCGAACACGGCCGTCAGCTTAGTCTTAATAAAGCAAGATGAAAATGCACAGAGGCTTATCTATTATTCTAGTAAGGCGCTTTCAGATCCTGAGACATGGTATTCCAAAGCCGAAAAATTGGCATTAGCATTGGTAGTATCTTCTCGAAAATTGAGACCATACTTTCAGGCCCACACTATCACAGTGCTAATAGATTAACCATTGCAGCAAATTTTACAGAAATTGGAGATGTTAGGACGATTGATTCGATGGTCTTTGGAGTTGAGTGAATTCGATTTAAAATTCCATCCTTGAACCGTAATAAAAGGATAAGTATTGGCTGATGTTGTGGCCGAATTCAATAAATCCGAGGAAGAAATAAAAGGTTTGGGTGACGATGATCCGGACAAATCATAGAGGGAGATTGTAGAAGTCGGATCATCTGACCCGACGACATTTGAGCATAAAGAGGACAACCCCTCGCTGACAAGGAATCTGTTCTTTGATGGCTCGTCCAACAATTATGGGAATGGGGCTGGAATTCTTTTATTAAGCCCAGAGGAGGAAGAAATCCAATATTCAGTAATGTTTGGATTCAAAGCAACAAATAACGAGGTAGAGTATGAAGCTCTGATCGCAGGATTAAGGCTTGCGAAAGCATTAGGAGTGAAACAACTACGAGTTAGCAATGACTCGCAACTGATTATGAGGCAAGTAAATAAGGATTACCAGGCTAGAGAAGAAAATATGATTAAATATCTGATGATTGTCCGAGAAAGAATAGACAAATTCGAGAAAGTGCAAGTGGTTGAAATTCCACGAAGTTCCAATTTCAGAGCAGACACACTAGCTCACCTTGCCTCGGCCGTCGAGGCAAAATTGCCAAGAGCCATCCCAATTGAAATTTTAGAGAAACCTAGCATCCAAGAATGTTTGAGAATCATGGAAGCAGAGTTGGAGTCGTTAAGTTGGATTGACCCAATAATGAAATATCAAAAGAACGGAAAGGTCCTTGAAGACAAACATGAAGCGAGAAAATTAAGATACAGGTCGGCTCGGTACACGATCATTGAGGATAGGCTTTATAAAAGAGGATTTTTGCTCCCGTATTTGAGGTGTTTGAACCCTGAAGAAGCAAATTATGTCCTTAGGGAGATTCATGAAGGAATATGTGGGAACCATTCAGGGGGACGAGCAATTGCCTACAAGGTTTTGCGTCAAGGGTATTATTGGCCAACGATGCAATAAGACTCCATGAACATAGCAATAAAATGCGACAAATGTCAAAATTTTGTTGAAGTGCCAAGGCAACCTCCAGAAAAATTGACCACGATGAAAAGCCCATGGCCTTTTGCTCAATAGGGGGTAGATCTGATTGGTCTGTTGCCAACTAATAAAGGGGGAGTGAAAAATGCTATAGTTGCCATCGACTACTTCACTAAATGGGTCGAGGCCAAACCACTCGCCACCATAACTGAGAAGAAAACTATAGGTTTAGTGTGGAAAGTCATTGTGTGTAGATTTGGAATCCCATATGCGATCATCACCGATAATGGAAAATAATTTGATAATGCGAAATTTAGAGAATTTTGTAAAGAATTGGGGATAGATCATCGATTTCCAACTCCGGCTCATCTCAAAGCCAATGGACAGGTAGAAGCCGCAAATAAAACAATCAAACATATGTTAAAGACTAAGCTCGAGAACAAAAAAAGGACTTGGGCCAAGAAGTTGCCAAGTGTGCTTTGGGCACATAGAATGACCAAGAAATCAGGAACTGGTGAGACGCCATTTGCCTTAG
Source organism: Acer saccharum (assembly GCA_030490815.1). NCBI lineage: Eukaryota > Viridiplantae > Streptophyta > Magnoliopsida > Sapindales > Sapindaceae > Acer > Acer saccharum. Next base: position 24,886,125 of record CM059874.1, read on the forward strand.
CATTTGGATCGGAGGCAATAATCCCAGCCAAAATAGGCTTTTCCACTCATCGAACAATCCACTTCAATAAACAAGAAAACTTAGAGAATTTGAGGACGAATTTGGACTTAGTAGAGGAACAAAGAGACCAGGCTCAGATTAGACTTGTTGTGTACCAACAAAGGGTGGCTCGTTATTATGACGATAATGTCAAAAGCCGAAGTTTTAGAATCGGGGATTTGGTGCTAGGAAGGGTAACCCAAAATACAAAGTTACCCAATCAAGGAGCAATAAGGCTAAATTGGGAGGGACCATATCGTATTTCCAACAAGCTCAGGATGGGTGCTTACAAATTGGAGCGATTATATGGGACTGAGATAAAACATGCTTGGAATGCGGAAATGTTACGAAAGTACTACCAGTGAGGGAGATCCACAAGTCAAATTAAGATCTTTGGTCGAAATGTTATGCTATTATCATTGTAGGGTGATGTTAAGTGCATACGGTTAGCGTAAAAACGCACACTCAGTTTGCATAAATAAATTGCAATGGTAATCTTACTTTGCTTCTTCATAGGCTAAAGTAATCTCAATACATATATATATATATATATATATATACATAAAATAATAATAATAATAATAATAATAATAATAATACACACATATATGTATGTATGTGGCGGCACGAAAAAAATGCACGATAATATGACACTCATGCATTAAACAAAAGAAACGAACAAACTACAGTACAAGGGAGGGTCGACCAAGGCGACAATACCTAAACAACAATCAAAGAAAACAAACTCCTAAGTCGAATACAAATAAGAATTTTGGTGCAACAAATGGAACACCTCACTTTTATTATTCGACTATAAGAAAGGGGAAAGATAAAGATCAGTAGGATAAGCTATCCCAGTCCAGAGGAGGGACACCCATGTCAATCATAGCCTGATGATACCCGTCAATCCATTCGAGTGGAAGCCTTCCCCTCAGGGCATCCCTTTCCGCCTCGGCAGTGGCTTTCATTCCTAAAAGAACCACTTTTTCACTCTCAGAAGTTGCCCTCATTGCCCTTAGAGCATCTCTTTCAATCTCAGCGTCGATCCTCATCTCATTTTCCCGACTGAGGTTACTCAAAGCAACATCTTTCTCAGCATTGGTGGTAGCCTTCATTGACCTAAGAGCGTCTCTCTCAACTTCGGCCGCAATCTTGGTCTGCTTTTCCTTCATAAGCCTAGTCGACATAGCATCTTTCTCAGCAATTGTGAGCCCGCTAACTATCTTTTTGTCCTCTAACGCCTTGCTCAAAGACTCAACATTGGTTGAACTTGACATAGCTCCAAACCAAGTAAGAAATCAACAGGTGTAGTATGAAGAACAACAGGAAGAATGAGCCTCTATTTATACAAGTTTGATTTGAGAAACAAAGGTAGTTAGGAAGATCGGATAAGTGGGGAACAATAATTATAAAATTGCCCTTGTCTATTGTCTCAGTATATCTTTTCGAGAAAATTTCCTTAAACATGTCTGGTTGATGACGACAAAGGAAAAAGAGTAGTCAGAAAACACAATGAAATTGGGCATGCATAATTAATTGTTGATCAGAGGAAACAACCAAGAATATGGATAGCTGACTAAATGTCAAATACCTACAAAGTCAACTAAGTAAACATTCTTAGCTTCACCAATGACAAACATAGGTGTCAGGTTCGAATTAAGGACAGGTATGGATATCGTCAAAGCCCTAAAATACTTCTCTCTGTAAAATAAGAATAAAAGGCGATAAGCCAAACATCAGTGGAATATCCATTTTTTACTTCACCAATAGCAAGTAGCACCATTTTTACTCAAAGAGGTATTTTTAAACCTCCACAGAGGAGAACCACACAAGAGTTTCTTCTTTAAGCTCAAAGACAAATCTTAAGAAACTTGGTGAAGCTTTAAAAGAAGTGTTTGATCGCGCTTCAAATGTTCACATTTAGCACTCCCTTTTCCTATCTTTTATGTTCGTTTCCGAGCACTTTTGTGTATATAATGTGTGTTTCAGCTATGTGCAGGTAAATATCCCATATAGAAGGTGTTTGTACCGAAAACGGGCAAAATAGGGCAATTATGTGTGAAGAAGTCCACGGCTGGTTTGTGCAGCGAGAATGAACCCGCCGCCCAGAAAGCATGAACCCATGGAGCACCATGGCTAGTTCAAACTTTCAGGCTGGCTAGATATGTCCCGCGGAACCGAACCCGCTAGGATTCTCGCTAGTTCGTGCGGCTAGACATTTCTCGCCGTCCAAGCTCTCTAAGACTCTGGCTAGTTCGTGCGGTTAGACATATCCCGCCGCACAAACCCGCCAGACCCCTATCCGAGCTGAAATGATGATATTTTCAGGGGTAATTTGGTCTTTTCACACCCCATTCCTACCCAAAACTTGCCCAACTATATATACATCCCTTTGCTTCTCTTTCTACCGGTTACACCACCAAACCTTGCTCCAAGAAACTCTTTTCTTAGATTGATCATCACAAAAGAGAGAGAGCAACTCCAAGCCTTCCATGGGGGATTTTCCTCCATGGAAAGCCTTCCATGGAGAGTAGATATGCAGAGATAGGAGAGGCTTGTGTGTCAAAACCGAGCCATAGGAGTTCATAGAAAGGAAGAGCTATTGGAGGCTTGTCTTCAAGGGTTATTTCTTCACTTTGCTCATCTCTTGTATTTCTATTGATGTATAACCCATTTGGGATTATTTGTAACCTACACTTATGCTAATATATGTATGTTTGTTCATATGCTTTGATTTGGTATTGATTCATTCCTTAGTTGTATAGTGATTAAGCTCTTTTTGTGATATTCATATGTATGGATGATTATGTGTTAATATGTATGATGAATGAGATTAGGAGTAGATTAACTAAATGATTAGGAGTAGTTGTAATCAAATATCTCATTTGTTTATGTATGTTGATGTATGATTTACTATGTATATGTTTTGAGGGATTAGAGTGATTAAGAGTTGAGATTATGCTTGGATAACCATTCCTTGCATAATCTTGACAATTAGCTTTAAGGAATGGAAATAGCTTATGTGTGCATAATTATGCCACTTTAGCTTTGGTTCATAGTTCTTGTGCTTAATGGGTCTAAACCCTAGACACAATCACTCTTCTGATTGGAAAGTGATGACATGATTTCGGGAATTCCCTAATCAAGATTCCGGGGTAATTTCCTTAATCAAGACAACGAACCCTTTACTGAATTAATTGGATTTACATGATAAACAATCCACATAAATTGCATAGTGTGTTTGGTAATTTGATTTCCCATGTGTGTTATATATCTTGCTTTTCTCCCAGCCATCTTTATTTTCGTAGCTAGGGTGTCTTGCCTTTAGGAGTAGATTAATTAGATAGCCAAGACACCCGGCTACATTTCTACCTTAGTTAATTAGTTTACATTTTCGCACACACCACACAGTTTTCCTTTTTACATTGCTTTAATAAACACTAGAACTATATACAGTTAACGAATCCATCTCCCTGTGGAACGAGACCCTTGCTTACATGCTATACTAGTCCTTTGACTCGTGCATTTGCGAGGTGATTAGAATAGAAATATCTTTTCTATCGGGTACAACGACGCCCGGTCAGTGTCCAAGCATAAAAATATGCACTTTTCATCAAAAGTAAAAGTAGTGGAGTACTAGAATATAAATCACAACATACAATATTACAACGCACTTGAGCAAAAGATCGACAAAGGCAAAATATTACAACATGTAGGGAAAAATAAAGTGCACGCAGCGGAAGCAAGACTAAAATCGAGTTTAGTATAATTTAAAATTTTTCCATATTATGAACCTTAACCCTTAAATTAATTAAACATATATATATACTAAAAAGGAGAATACCTTTTGTCGCGTGATCCGATTAACTTTGTGTCGATGGTAATCCGCAAGATCTTCCAATCCTATCATGAACGTGAATCACCTAGGAGCGTGGTCTCCCTTTCTTTGAATTGCGTACCTAAGGATGGAAAACAAAATCTCTCCTCCTGATTGTTAGTCACAATAAAATCCAAGAAACTAGAAAGTATGTTCCGGTCACTTTTGAATTTAACAACCGTTAAGATTGAAACTTGTGCGAACCTAATTCGAAGTTGTGCACAAAGCTTTTTGATATTCAAGCTTACAAGTGCACTATCAAAATTAGAACTCTCTTTCTCTATTTCTCTCTTGGCCGAAATTAAACACTTGTCTAGAGTATGAATTATTTTTCTAAGCAAAAGAAATAATTCACTCAAGCTAGGAGAAGAAGAAGTAGTAGCCGAATTCTATACTATATATTATATAGGGTGGCCGAATTCTTCTCCTTTTATTATTAGGGTTGCCGAATTCTTCTTGTGTTAGGGTTTAGGGTTGGCCGAATTCTCTCCCAAAGAGGATTTGTGTTTTACCCTAATTCCTATCAACCTTAGAATCCTAACCCTAATACAACTCATAAGTGTTTAATCCTATTATGACTTATTAAAAGACTTCCTTATTTGATTAAATAAATAAACCTTATTATTTATTTTCTTACCAAATAAGTCTTTTATCTTTAATATACTACTACCAATAGTATAACTCTAGGAAACATATTTCCTGATCAGAAAAAGATTTTGATTCTCAATTAAATGATTAACTAATAAATTAATTCATTTCCATTTAATCAATCAATAAAATAAACTAATATTTTAGACTATTATTCTAGTCTTGCCGCCCACACCATATACATGGGTTTAATATTATTTTCTTATTTTATTTAATCCATTAGACTTTAATTAAAAAGCCCACATGTGAACCAGACCCATTATTACTAAAAAAAACAAGCCCACATGCCTTTCATTAATATATTAATATAATTGATCAGCCCATTAAATAAATAATGTGCAAATTATATTCTTAATATATTAAATACAATTCTAGATAGACTCATAAATTGGTCTGGTAGAATATATCAAGTGATCCATGCAAGTCCATGTGGATTGGGGATCTTGGCGGGCTATCTAAATTTAAGCTTCAATAGACATAACCTAATCACAATCAACAAATGATTCACTTAGGTCCGATCTATTAATTTTAACTCATTCCAGTAAAGAGCTAAAATTGAACTCTTAAATAAAGATAGAATAAGTAAATATTTCTCATTCGTACCCTAGACAATCTTATTGGAAATGGTGTATCCTCGTGAAGAATATCAGTAATCGCCAAGAGCTCATAGACCGCCTATAGCTCTCCAAGTTACCATATTTACTCATATGACCACATTTTGAACTTGGATATTTTGACTTGTCCAGAAGCCATGTTTCAATAGACTCTATCGAAAACTTAACGTTAAGATTCAATATCCAATACCTCAAAAACATCCATATGATGATATTCTACTCTCATTTAATAAATGAAGTCACGATGTCCATATCTATAAATGAAGTCCTCTATCGATTAACAAATGAATACTACCAAACGATCGAGGATAGACTATGCTATATAATCGTACTCATTGATAACTCAAATGATAACACTTGCAACCATAAGTCCATCATTTATCTTAAGATTAAGATAGACTCTCCGATTGTCCTGATAATGAAAAAACTTTTATCTACTGACAGTTCTAGATAAAGTATTTCATTGTGATCCTATTCAATGCACCCAGTGCACTAGATTCTTTTACTCGAAGAGCCTTCAATGATTTCAGACTCATCATAACTCATTTGGTCCCACTCAAATGCTAGCAAAAGAATTATACAACTTTAACAAGATAAAGGGGCCCAACCTTTAACTTAAATTGTGAACATCATTAAAGACTAACTAAAGAATTGTGTCTACCTCATACATATCCAGATGTACGAACAATTCTTCTTTTCTCATAGTCTTTTGACCATATGATTATTTACTTTGACAATTATAATATTAAACTATAAATGCTATAAGATTTGTTAAACCAGAAATCACTTTATTAATATGAAAAGATTGTCAATTACAAAATTACACTCTTGCTATTGAGCATAATCCTAACACAACACACTTGAGCAAAATATCGACGAAGGCAAAATAAAGTACCAATACAGATTACAGATAATCAAAGACATGAAAACCCAAGAGTTTGATGGAAAAAAGATACCATAACAACAAAGTTACGTAGGGAAAGTGTCATTCCCCTTAAAGGAGTCGAGAGAATCAGGTGAGCCGGGAGAATCAGGCGCTTGAGCCACTTCCTAGTTTTATGGGTAAGCCATCGAGTCCGATGGATAGGAAGGATCTTTCCCACGCAATTCTGTTTGAGCATCCATATATCCTCTGAGGTATATATTGGCATTCCTTTTTCTTTCCCTTTTGATCACACATTCGCGCTTTTCCATCTTTCGCTCGAGAAAAGCATTTCGAGCCTCTAATTGAGCCTTCTCCGATTTAAGCTCACTAACAGTCTTCTCTATAAGTTCACGGTCAAGTTCAAGCACTCTAATAGAATTATCTCGGTCCATGAGCTTTGTATCCCTTTTCTGGAGTTGACGCTCGAGATTTTTGATGGAGTCATCAAGAAACGATATCCTTTGCTTATGATGCGTGACTTCGGTTGCCAGCTTGCAAACCGAGTCAGTAAAGTGTGAGGCCATGAAGCCATACTGCTAACAAATGGGAACGTTAGAAGGAAAGACATCGATAAATAAATAAGGAAACATTAATTCATACCTAGAGGTGCATCTTGTTAAAAGAGGCAACAACCTCGTCCATAGACCCTGCCATCAGGCTATCTTCCTCGACGCCTACCATCCCTATGACTCCCTGGGAGTAACGTTGAAGATACCCAGAGGGGATATCATCACCAACCCTAGGCTCCCTCGGAAAAGGTACGGAAAAGTCTGGAGCACCCCCTAGAGAAGAAGATTGTGAAGTGCTACCAAAGGAAGTAGGCTGACCAAAAGAGATAGGATGCCTGAAAGAGGAGACCTATCCAAAAGGAGCGGATTACGAAAAAGATGCCATTTGTGGGGTTAAAACAACAGAGGGTGCGACAGCGAAAGAAATAGGGGGAAGATCCGCAGTTTTTCGAGACGTGGAAGGACTCTTGCTAGTCTTTTTCTCGTAAGCAAGGCGGACAAGTTCCCTCTGAGCATCGACAGGGGTTTTCCTTTTCGGTTGAGACATTTCCTCTAGTAAAATCAAAACAATAGTCAGGATAATAACAATAATAACAATGCTATGCATAAGTACGTGATACCTTGCTTTGGGCAAAAGAACGGTGAAAGTCCAAGGCGACAAAGAAGGTCTGGGTCAAGCAACAGTTTATAATCCCAATCCTGCTTCGATATGGAAAATAATGTGTTAACTCGATCAGCTTCGTGGTCACGAAGCACAGTGATAGATGAATTTGACACTGTAGGAACACAATAATCAGTAAACAAATAAAGTACACATATACGTGTGAAGACGCATACGATGAGCATGAGTAATATATATGGACATATATGCACATAAAGAACAAAGATTAGATCTGGAATCCCAAAACGAGTGGGCACCGATCTTATGACTCCATCCTTATGCAGCTCCCCACCCCAACTTCCCGAAATAAGAAACCATTTTTGTTTCCAATTTTTGTTATTATCAGGAAGGTCTAGTATCAACTTGGACACATTGGGTCGGGGATGGAAATAATACCATCCCGAACAGACACTAGCTTTTAAACAGTTCAAGTACTGAAACTCAGTTAAGGAAGGATCATCGTTGTACATTGACCTAAATAAAGCTAAAGTACCAACCAAAATCCTCCAGCCATTAGGACACAACTGGGAGGGGGCGAGCTTATAATGGCAGAGTACGCGACTAATGAACGGATGGAGAGGGAGTCGAACACCAAACCTAAATGAATGTACACAAACGAAGTTAAATTGCTTAAAGCATACCTAGAGGGGGGGTGAATAGGTTTTTACACCTTTTTCAAACCCTTGAACAAACATTCGTTTGTCCCTCAAGGTAGCCTTACACACAACACAATAAGCCAAGGAAGACACACATAGACAATGAGATAATACAATCATAAGAGCAACGTCTAAGTATATCAACAAGTTATGTGAGGTAAAATAGCAAATAAACAACACAACAAAATAAGCTTGTATTTCATAAGATATTCAATGTGTTACAAGAGTGATCAAAAATGTCACTATACAAAAATTACAATTTATAAAAGAATCAAAGATACAAATTGATCTATAGAATGAACACACTAATCACACTATACAAAGACTTGCTTCACAATATATCACATGTGGATATTATGAATCAAGACAATAAAATATACAATTAAAATATAAGAGAAAGAGATAAGAAGAATTAACACAAGGGATTTTTTAACGTGGTAAAACCTCCAAGGAGGAAACATCCACGGGTTGAACTACAACCATTTGGTACTATATTATTGGAAAGCAAACATAGAACATTCACAAAGTGACCAATCTTTAGCTCACCCAACCTAGTGAAGTCTAAGCCTACCCAACCCTATTGGAAAGTGTGAAATCCCTCAATGATGCGGAACCACCATATATTGGACAACACACACAACCAACATCGATGGTAGATTAGAAATTCCTTAAGAGTGCATACACCTCCCGTGTACCCCGCTCTATCGGACTCTATGTCTAACCATACACCTAGGCCTACCAATACAATTGCCAACTCCCTATCCAAGGCACTCTTGCCTCTAGGGAGCCTCCCATGCATGACTATCCGAGTCCTCCCGACTCTAGCCATGACTCCTTGCTTACCTATCCGAGTCATCCCGACTCTAGGCAAGACTTCTTGCTTGGCTATCCGAGTCATCCCGACTCTAACCAAGACTTCATGCCTTTTACAAGGACTTCCTAGTGTGATCATGTGAATGCAAATGATGCAAACATTCAATACAACATATAACATGTGATCAATACATTCTATGGCACAAATAAACCTAAACATGTGATATCACAAATAATCAAGTCTAGATGCAAAAATACATGAATAGAAACCTAAGCATGTGAAACACCTAACACATATACTCAAAGTCTCATTCACACACATAACACTTGAATCACAAAATGTTCATGAAATACAAATTCAAGATGCTATCAATATACAATTAAAAGCTAGATATATGAGATTAAAATCAATCAATATACTAGACAAAAATATAGAGCAAGGTTTTGAGATTTACATCAATCAAAACCTATATTCTCTAAATCACACACAAATACACAAATCCTAGATTTTATCAATCAAAGGATCAAATCAAATCTCAAAGTCATTTTAACACAAAATTAATTCAATTAAGTATCAAACAACCTAAGATGCCATTCTAATCACAATACAACTCACAAACATATGTAAAACCTAGAATCATAAAATCTAGTCAACATTAGTCCACAAATTGAGTTTCAATTAGAATGATAATCAAGCTATCTTTCCAAATAGCTTTTACCAAACAATAACATAGATATAGAAGAAGAAACCCCAAGCAAATGGAAGGTCAAATAACAAGAAATCCCAAAGTTGAGACTCAAACCTCGGATTCTGCAGCTGGTGCAAAATTCAGTGTTCAACCACTTGAAATCACGATCAAACAGCCACCAAACCACTTGGAGATGTTAGAGGACTCAAATACGAACACTCTCCAACTTGAATCACTCAAATCCGACTCCGGATGAGGAAGATATGGTGTTATGAAGTTTGGAAAAATTGGAGAGGATGTATTACGGGAAACTTAAATTTTTCTTCTTGGATTTTCAAAATGGAGAGAGAGAGGGAAGAAATAGGAGAGAGAGAGGGAAGATTTCGGCCAACCAGGTGGTGCCACGTCACCCCCTGGCCGTGGGGGGCGCGTGGCCCACACGGGAGCAGAGGCTGCTCCAGGCCGTGGGCCCCACGGCCTCAACCACGGCCAGTCCATGTGGCCCACGGCCTGGGCTGTCCTCTAGCGCGCTCCCTCGGTTTGTCGGCCCATATCTCGGGCGTCCGAACTCCGAATTCAAATCCGTTTTTGGATTACAAACCGTGACTCTCTCACGCACAACAACGACTATACAACTTTGAAAAACGGTTGAGAAATCATCTCGGAAATCATCGATGAAGTCAACTCAACGAAAGAGAACGTAAAGTGGCATAGTCAACTTGTTTGGACTCGAAACCGTATGAATGAGTAACCGAAATGACCGGAACTCAATAAGGCATTGAATAAGAACATGTTCAAGTCCTAAACAAAAAATACGGAAACATACAAACACAAATACACACACATATGCTAGTTTCCGGACATAGTCCTAGAAAATGCAAAACACAAAGTTTATTAACTAAATGTGAATGCATGAGCATATTTTGCCAAGTGTGTGAAAGTGAAATGTAAATGAAATAAAATCATGAAGGAAACACACAAGAATGATATGTGTGAGTGTGTGCCTAGCCTTGTAAGAGATAAGAGGTCTTTGAATACCTTTGTAGACCGATAATGTCCGAAACTCTTAAAAGCCGGCAACTTGAACGAATTGTGGTTGAGACGTCCTTCGTCTTCGAAATTCTTCAATTACTAACCACTAAACATTACAAGTTAAACACGTTTTGATATGGAATTAATGCCAACACTAATTATCAACCTAACACTAAAAAAGTCGGAACAAAAAGTTACTTTGTCTTCCGGGGGAAAACTTGGCAAGTCATCTTCCTAAGGTAAATGAAGAAAAATGGTATTGGGTATGGAAAAAGTCTTTTTCAAAATTTTGAGCATATTTGTGGACGCAGTAGATTGGACATTGTCTATTTTATAGCTCGAATCGGGAAAAGAAAGACGGCTGTGAGGCCTATGACTCCCCCCGGCAAAAGGAAGTGCCATTATAATTGTAATAACTTAAGGAGACTCATTGTGTCTAACATCCTCCTCCTCTTCCACCTCCTCATAACTCTTGGATTCAAACTCATGATCATCCATCTTTACATGCGTAAAATGATAAATACATGAACAAAATCGGTGGATAAGCTAAACATTCAACGAAACACAAAAAAGAATGAAAACATACATGTGAGTGAGAAGTTGATAGTGGGAGCAAGTTGACGGTTCTACGAAGCAATATTTATATGGAAATCAGCTCTCTAGATAACCTAAAAATAATAATAATAATGATAACAAAAATCCAAAAAAATGGAAATGATCTGACTCTGCAAAAGTCGGAGAAAGCTGCAAAAGTCGGAGAAAGCTATAAAATCCATGAAGCAGAAGTAACTTGACTCTGTAAAAATTTAGAATGCCACAAAAATCCAAAGAAATGGAAATGACCTAACTCTGCAAAAGTCGGAGAAAGCTACAAAATCCATGAGGTAGAAGTAACTTGACTCTGCAAAAATTCAGAATGCCACAAAAATCCAAAGAAATGGAAATGATCCGACTCTGCAAAAGTCGGAGAAAGCTACAGAATCCATGAAGCAGAAGTAGCTTGACTCTGCAAAGAATTATAGAATCACAAAAATCCAAAGAAGTAAAAGTGGTATGACGTAAAAATAAAAGAAATAAAAAATAAATAAAAAGCCGAGGATGACGTCATCCTCGGCCCAGAAAAGGGCAAGGATGACGTCACCAAAAAAAAAGGGGTTATTCAGTCAGAATGGTCAGGTGAGAGTATACTCGGCCAAGATTGACCAATAAATGTATATATATATATATATATATATATATACATATATATATATATATATATATACAGAAATTCTATTATCAGTTCGAACTGACAAAAGTTATATCAGTTCCTTGCATGTGGGCCGCTGGATTTAAATACTTTGACTTGGTTGTATCCACTTGTCAGTCAAAGTATTTAAATCCAGTGGCCCACATACAAGGAACTAATATAACTTTTGTCAGTTCAAACTGATAATAGAAAGACTGTATATATATATATATATATATATATATATATATATATGCATATGTATATACCTTCCAAGCGTACAAGTAATATTTGACCCTTGAAAGCTAGGGGGCTGATGTTGTGCCATAAAATTAACCAGGTAAAAGTTCCTAAATTAATAAAAAGAAATCATGACTTTAGCATGTGAATGAGTAAATGTATATAAGTGTATAAGTATATTTATATATATAGTATTGACTATACAAGTATGTATAGAAGCATGAACAAATTTGACTCGTAGAGAGAGAGTTGTCTTATCACCTGAAGAAGGAAATAAGGAATGTGCAAAGAAAATCGTCCAAGGATTATCCCAGTCCAAGTCCAAAGGAATCTGTTACATGCCCGAGTTCAAGGTCATGCACCAAGGCACACGAGCTCGACTTGAGGACGACTACCTAAAGTCGCCCGAGCTCGGTCTTATACAAGAGGGAGGAGCTTGTCCTATGACCAAGATCATTCCTAGTGGGGAATTTATCCTAAGTCCGAGTTCGATCAGAGTTTGTCCTATGTCCGAGTTGATCAGAATTTGTCCTAAGTCCGAGTTCGATCAGAGTTTGTCCTAAGTTTGAGTTCGATCAGAGTTTGTCCTAAGTCCAAGTTCGATCAGAATTTGTTCTAAGTCCGAGTTCGATTAGAATTTATCCTAAGTCCGAGCTCAGTCGACACCTGGAATACGACATGAATCTAAACATGTGTTTTAAGGGCCCCACAAAGAGTATTATAAAAGGTGAAACTCACCAAGAAAATGAGGCATGGACAACAACAACAACAACAATAGAATAATGAAATTGTAATCTTTCAGTTTTAAAGTTCAATAAAAGAAGTCATTTAAACTCGATTTGTTGTTGGTCAATTTTCATGCATCAACATAGAGCATTTTTGAATCTATGGGAAAATTCTTTGGCCTTAATAGCCATTTTTGAATCTAGCCTTCATTGTTGTGTTTCATTATACCTTGTTTATTCTTGATCAATCAATCCTATCAACGTTTTCTGTCAAATTTGTACCCTTTTTATTTGTCCTTGCTGTTTATTCATCGATTGGACACTTTATTCCCTTCATAATGTCGAATATCTATGATTAGATTCAATCTGGAAATCCTACCAACGATGCCTTGGAGACAACAAATCAGAATTCCAAAGATCTTCCCAATATCCAGGCCGTGTATAGATTGTCAGGGAAGAATTATCTTCAATGGTCCCAACCGGTGCGTACTTTTCTAAAAGACAGAGGGAAGTTGAACCATCTTATAGAGATGTGAGCAAGCCCTACTGATTTGAAGTTCACTGATTGGGACGAGGAGGATTCCATAATCATGTCATGGTTATGGAACTCCATGTTTCCTGAAATAAGTGGCACTTGTATGTTCTTAATTAACAACTGCTAGAGACATTTGGAAAAACGTACGCCAGACATACTCAATGATGAATGATGCTGCTCAAATCTATGAATTGAAGGTGAAGATTTCAGCCACTAAACAGGGAACTCGATCTGTAATTGAATATTACAACATCATGAAGAATTTATGGCAAGAGATCGATTATTATCAACGTATACAAATGAAGTGCTCTGAAGATGTGTACTACAACAAATATCATATATAATAGCAACAGAAAAATGCTATTAAAAGTAAACAATAGCATGCCTTGACAGCCAGTGTAATTAAAAGTTTTATCTTTTCATATCATTATTTGCATACTATAAATTCAGTTTTTTTAATGTTATGATTATTCTTTTATAGCGTTTAAGTGATGTTATATCATTAATAAAAATGTTATTATTGTAGTTATTATAACTTCTTAAAAATGCTATTGTAATTGTATCCAATATAAAAAGATATATATATATATTTTATTTTTTACTTAATTATTAATTCAAAAAGCTTGATTGTGCACAAAACAAAAACAGAAAAAATAAATAAAAGCGTTAAAGGAAAAAAAAATATAAATATTTATTAATGAATCAAAATAATTACATTATTCACACAACATATCAAACTTACAAGGAAATTTCTATGTACAAAAATTTGAATTTATTTTTATAAAAGATAAAATTACAAGAACATGATTTTTTAACTAATTACAACAACATGATTGCTCCACCAATTTTCATCTTCTACTTTTGACAAAACACAGTAACCTTCATCTTAATAACCTGAAAGAAATCAATAAAATAAAGTTATATTTAATAAAAAATGAATAAGCATATATGAATTTACATAGCCATCACAAGTATAAAATAGAGAATGTGGAGATCGTAACTAAAACAATCTAAGATGGAAAAAAAAAATATCAAATAATGAAACTAACAAATAATATAGAGGAAATCATAAATCTCTTATAAAGAAATATAACTTCGCAATGGGAGACATGTAATACTTCCTCATATAAATTCATAACCAAATTTTCTAACTGGAAAATTAAAAAAAAAAAAATATATATATATATATATATATATATATATATATATATATATATATATATCAAATAAGCACATTATGTAGTTAATCAAATAATTAACAAGAATTAAACTTGGGTTTTCAAAAAAAAAAAAAAAAAAAATTAAAAAAAAAAAAAGAACGAAAGAGAAAGGCTTACCAAAAAATATGAAGTTTTTAATGAGATAGAAGATGAAGACATGTATTGATGTTTGAGAGCTTTATGGTAAAATTAGGGATTTTGAGTGGGTGGTTTGGTGGTCGTAAAAGAACTCTAATAACAGGAGAAGAGAATATAAAGTAAAAGATAGGGTTTTAAATTTTGAAAAAGAAAATAAATTTGTTTTCCCTATTTATCTTTAGATGTATTTTTAAAATGTATTATAGCATTCTTAAATGCAATATAATTAGTTTTGTAAATTACTTAATTTTTTTAAAAAAATTAATTTTATATTTAATGTATGTTAAATTATATTTTTGTTAATAACAATTTAAAACACAATAATAAGAAGGGAGCCGATATTGACACCCATAAATATGATAAGCACACCCATATTTTAATAAAAAATTTAATTACAAAAATATCCCAATAGGATTTTACCAATAAGGACAAATTAGTTTAATTAAAAATAAACAAAATACTATGTATACCCATTAATTACACCCATATCTTCAACTATATCACTTAATTTATTATTTAAAAAAAAAAAAAAAAAAAAAAAAAAAAAAACTAAATCCTAGTTAAACCCTAATTCTATTTCTTTCTTTTTTTAACCGCAAAACTTTTTTTTTTTTTGAAACGGTCGCCAATATATTACGGAAGATAAAGTGAAAACATGCTTGCATTTTTTTAAAAAAAAAAATTCAGCACATTGCTTGCATCTACCTCTTTTTTTTCCCCTTGTTTGGATTTGGAGTATTAGAATTTCATATGGTGGGATTCTCCACCAATTAAAAATTAAAGTCAAATTCTCAAAGATTCATTATTTCTGATTAGTAACTTGTTATTTCTTCTTATAGAAAAATATGATATAAAGTTGGTAATATACAGGTTTTAATATAGGTTCCTCTGTTTTGGGCGTTCTTTCTGTTTTGGCTGTTGTGTTCTGGGTTGGTTGGGGGCTTGCTGGCTTTGCTTTGTTTCAGTTGTTGTTGCCTTTTTAGGCTTTGTTTTGCAATAAAGTCTTGGTTGTTCAAAAAATATATATAGAGAGAGAATATTGTTGAAATAATAATTTGATTTCAAATATGGAGCGAACTTGTTATGCATATTACAAAAAAGGTAGTAATTTACATTGTTACAATATAATAGTAATTTATATTTTATTTTTTTTGAATTAAGTAATTTAATTTAATTTAGTAATTTATAACATTCATTATTTTTAAATGATTATAATTTAAAATATAAACTGTACTCTAAACTAAATTTAAATTTAAAATATTAAGAGTAAAATATATATATATATTATGCTGCTTCTATTTTGCAAACAACTCTAATTAAAATTTGTAAAATTGGGTGTATTAATAACTTATGAGGGTTTATAAATAAATTGTATTAAAATAAAAACATTCATTTAAATAAGTGTACTATTGGCATTAAAATGGGTGTTTATAGTAATGTTTTAATTTAAAATTTTAGACATGGGTGTACTTATAAATATGAGTGTGCTTATCATATTTATGGGTGTCAATAGCCGTACCCTAATCAGAATATGTTGAAATTAAAAATATATATATTATATAATAGCTTTTATGATTTCATAACATATCATAGCATATTTAAAATGTTATTAAATTATTATTATTTTTAAATAATTAACATTTGAGCTATACAATTTAATAGCATTAAGTGTTATATTATTGAAATCAAAATGCTATTTAAACTAAATTGTTATTTGTTAATATCTTTTTATAGCATTTTATTATAATATGCAATAATATGGATACATTAAAAAATATGTAGTGCAATGCTATAAAAAGTCATATTTGTTGTAGTCTATGATGCTTCAAAAATTCGTTGAAAGAGAGCATATTTTGACTCTCTTGCTGGTTTGAATGTGGAATTTGATCAAGTTCGAGTACAAGTTCTTGGAAAGGAAGTGCTACCCTCCATTAATAATGAAGTTTTTTCAATCATTCGAGCAGAAGAAAGTCGCCGAGGTGTTGTGCTCGACCCTCCTCCTGTAGACGGATGTGCTATGGTTTCCGCAAAACAAAATAATTTCATCCCACATACTTCTATTGAACAAGGAAGTATGGTGTTGCTAAACAAAGAGACGGGCTATACTACCTTGAAAATATGGGCATAAATTCCAGCAACAATAAACAACCTGTTTTATCCCTCCTAACTGAGACCTCTCTCGAGTCTCGCCAATAAAGAGAAAATTTGGCTCCATCATTGTAGACTAGGTCAACCTTCATTTAGTACTATTAAGATTATGTTTCCCTCTTTGTTCAAATCCAAAGATGTAAAATACCTTCATTGTGATGTGTGTGAATTTGCTAAACATAAGTGTGTAACTTTCCCTTTGAGCAATACAAAACCTTCTTATCCATTTTTCTTCATACGTAGTGATATTTGGGGTCCATCAAGAGTTCCTAATATTTCCGGGGCTAAGTAGTTTGTTCCGTTTATTAATGATTGCAAAAGAGTGACCTGGATTTTCCTCTTAAAACAGAAATGTCGTCATCCACCTACCTGGAAAACCTGTCTCCATGGATGTCACATTTATTGAATAAGAAATCTATTTCCTTAATCATTATCTTTATGGGAAGAAACAATCATGGAAGATAAGGATAACGATTCATGGTTTCTTGAATTACCTCCTCTTCCAATTTGCCCCAACACCTTTCTATCCAACCCAAAATTTCTACATTAAAACAACCTCATTCTAACCCAGAAACCGAGCCACAAAAAGAGCCAGAAAATCAAGCTCAACCTGATTCTGACTTGGAAACCGAGCCTCAAAAAGAACCACTAAACCAGGTTCAGCCTCTAAGTTGTTATAAAATCGTTGCAAGTATACTCAAGGAGGAAAGTGTCGATTCTCAATTCAAAGAGAATCCAAAAATCTGATCCAAAGCCACGTAATGAACATGTCCAAACTGTTGAAAACGATTCTTTTCATGGTTTAAGTGATACTAATTTGCCAATTGCACTTAGAAAAGGCACTAGGAAGTGTACCCAACATCTTTTATCTAATTTTGTCTCTTTTGATAAATTTTCATAATCTCATAAAACCTTTCTTACTCACTTACGTTCCTAGAACTTTAGGTGAGGCACTTAGCAATGAGAATTGGAAACAAGATATGAGAGTTGAAATGGAGGCATTAGAGAAAAATAGAACATGGGAAATTGTGGATTTACCAAGAGGAAAACAGGTGGTCAGGTCCAAATGGGTGTTTACAGTTAAATGCAAAGCTGATGGTTCTTTTGAGCGATACAAAGCACGATTGGTAGCAAAAGGTTATACACAAACCTATGGAGTAGACTATCAAGAGACGTTTGCTCCGGTTGCTAAAATGAACACAGTGAGGGTGATATTGTCTTTGGCAGCTAATTTTGGTTGGAATTTGCAACAGTTTGATATTAAAAATGCCTTTTTGCATGGCGATCTTGTTGATGAAATTTATATGGAGGTTCCTCCTGGTTTTGGTTTAAACGGAGGAAAGGTTTGTAGATTGAAAAAAGCTCTTTACAGCGTTAAACAATCACCAAAAGCATGGTTTGGAAGATTTGCAAAAGTGATGCCGGCAATGAAGTACAAGCCAAGCCAAGGTGATCACACACTTTTTACTAAACATTCAGATTCAGGGGGAGTTACAGCTTTGTTGTTTTATGTGGATGATATCATTGTGACCAGTAATGACCCAAAAGAGAGAGAAGAACTTCGAAGTAGTCTTGCTAAGGAGTTTGAAATAAAAGGAAAGTGAAAATACTTCCAGCGATTGAAGTGGCACATTCTAGAGAGGGTATATTTATTTCACAGTAAAAATACATAACTGATTTGCTTAAAGAGACAGGAAAGATCGGCAGAAACCGGTTAATACTCCCATAGAACCAAACCACAAGTTAGGAGAAGCAGCTGATGATGTTGCAGTAGATAGAGGCAGGTACCAAAGGTCGGTATGAAGACTACAAGACCGGATATTGCTTATGCAGCGAGTGTTGTTAGCCAAATCATGCATAATCCCCAAAGGAAATTCATCTTCAAGCCGTTGATCGAATCCTACATTATCTAAAGGGCACCTCTGTTAAAGGATTATTGTTCAAAAGAGGCACAGAATTGAGCTTAGAAGCCTACACATATGCAAACTATGCCGGGTCAATTGTGGATCGAAGATCTAGTACAGGGTATTACACATTCTTTGGAGGAAATTTGGTCACATGTAAAAGTAAAAAGCAATCAGTAGTTGCGAGATCTAGTGCCGAAGAAGAGTTTAGAGGCATGGGTCATGGGATTTGTGAATCACTTTGGCTTAAGATTATTCTTGAAGATCTTAATGTCATAAGTGTTTATCCTATGAGACTATTTTGAAACAGTAAATTTGCCATTAACATCGCTCAACCCAAAGGAAAAAGGTTGCCTTAATAAAAATAATGCTTTGAAGGAAATTTTTATTCAACTTTTCACCAACTCTTGGAGTATAAGAGATCCCACTACAGCCAAACCGAGCCAAGCCAGGAAATTGCCAAACAGAGAGTTAAAAACTAATTAATTTGAATTTAATTTTCTTAAATTAACTTCTCATGACAAGTGAGGAAATAATTATGCAAAAGATCACATCAAATGAACCACTAACAGAGACAGGTACAGTGTGCTCAATACTCATTGGCACAACATACAAACACAAATTGCTTCAAAAGTGTCTTCAATCACTCTATAAACTCTTATCCACTTCTTTTAACAGCCAGCACAGTCGAATTCAGAGACGAGGATTCAAAAACTTTCTTTCTATGTTTTGAACCTGCTTATTTCCTTTCACAGAAAACTACAACTCATACATGAAAACTGAACTGTGAAACAATTAAACAGAAATTCCCAGCGACTTCTTGAACTTCTCAACTTCCAAATATACCGTCGAGTAAGGGAGAAACTCTGAGAAATAGCTTTTGCTCAGATCGTTAATTGCAACAGAAAGTTTTGGGATTTCCAAGGTTTCTTCGTGGGTCAATGTCCGAACAAACCTTGCTGGATTTCCTGCCCAAAGTTCACCACTTGGAATTCTTCTCCCTGGGGGAACCACAGTCCCAGCTTCTAGGATAGAGTGTGTCTCTACCAAAGAACCTTCCATAAGGATAGAATGCTGCCCAATAATGCACTCTGGCTCAATTGTGCATGACCGCAAGAGAGTATATGCACCAATTGTCACAAACCTCTCAATGGATGTCTCTGCCGGCAGCCCTAATAAACAGAAAGTAGGGGACAGGATTGATTCAGTTCTAAGTAAATTTCTAATAAGAAAACAACTAGGTTCATTTCTTCAAGATTTTATATTTGATCTGTCAAAATGAAATTATACATCTATATTTGAAATTCAATAACATGGTAATTTTGGAACACATTATACATCTTTTTATTTTTTATTTTTTTATGGTAAAACCACCCACATTGCATATGACACTATCTTCACATACAAATAAGAACCACAAGTTTGAACTGAATGATGACAAAGGAAAAAAAAAAAATAGTGGTTGGGTAGCATTCAGGAGATGGATCCAATTTTTGACAAATTTATGCAAATTCTATACAAAAGTGACCACTTCTTTGACAAGATATCAGCATATCCCTAGGTAGAGAAAAGAAAGCATCAAAATCAAAAATCCTTCTCAGAGTTTGAACGTCTATATATAGTAAATATAGCTCTTGATGAGATTCTAATGTTGCAAAGGTGTGTAAGGCAGTGATAGGCAAGCAATAATACAGAAGCCATTCACAAAAATGAAAAGATCTCTCTACTTATTAAATTAACCTTCAATCATTAAATGAAGATAACGTTAACGATGAATCACAATATCCAAATGAGGCTACTGAGCTCAGTTGTATGTGTCCTGCTCCAGTAGGTTTAGCAAATGGCAAGTCGCAAGTCACAAGCTTTACATCCAAAATTCCAGGAAGAACAACATAAAATCTAGTAAAAAGATAATGGACACAATACACAAGAAAACTAAAACAACAAAAGAGAGACATATCAAACTGCTTGTATCATTTAATTACTCATTCATGGCTTAGTTCTATCATGTTCATGTATACCCATTATATACTTTTTCATTTTAATATTAGAAAATTTCCGACCTGTTTTTGTTCAGCGAACTCTGATCTAGGAAATATTGTCAAACCCTACAACCTTGGCAATCAGATACTCAGATTACTTGTAGTATATTATATGTCCCACGTAGATAGTCCCAAGGGAAAGTGAAGCATGACCACTAAGTTGGAGCCAAGTGCCTTTTATCAGTCTCAGCCCACTCCTTGAGGTTAATCACCAATCACCATTATACACCTGATGCAGGTCCTGATCAATTTAATGCTTAGTAAAGCATTATCAATTAACTCCAGGCCCCCTACAACTACAAGCATTAATATCAAGACCTAATTGCAACAAGGGTGGAGAGAGGAGTGGAAGCTTCAAAGAGAAAGATAGAGAGAAGACAACAAAATATGGGAACAGTACACAAATAGAATGGCCAGGCACAGACAAAGAA
Organism: Acer saccharum; assembly: GCA_030490815.1. Classification (NCBI taxonomy): domain Eukaryota; kingdom Viridiplantae; phylum Streptophyta; class Magnoliopsida; order Sapindales; family Sapindaceae; genus Acer; species Acer saccharum. The sequence continues at coordinate 24,907,199 of CM059874.1, forward strand.
TATCATTAACCTAGACCAAGGATTACAAGCAGCTTGTAGTTGGAAGTTCTATATCAACAGAAACAGCACCTGCATTCACCACCATCCTACTTTAATTCAACGCAATGCAGAAGTTGAGATCCCAAAATAAAAGACAGAAAGGTTGAAGTAACCATTTCATCATTTCAAGAAAAAATATTCATCTGTGTTACACTGATAGAATTATCCACTACCAGTTTAAACTGCAATTTCCCTAGGATGCAGGGAAACTGCTATAACTTAAATCAAAAAGACATTTAAAAGTTACAGTGTACCAACATTATCTATATCCTATGTTTAAGATAATATGTGTCTAGCAATTCTTAAATTGAAGTGTTTTCAGATTTATATCTGAATGCAGCTCAAGCAATCACTGTCATATTACATTATCTCGTGATGTAAATTTATACACTTTCATACTCCACAAAAGGCTTAGTTCTGCATAATTAATATAAAATTGATCATAAGCTGAGGTAAACAAAAAATGAAGAGATATCTTGAAACATGAGACATTATATCAAACAAGACACTTGTTTGCTACTTTGCTAACCACTGGTGTCAAAGGCGCACCTAGGCGCCAGGGGCCTTAAGGCAGCGAAAACTTAAATTTTTTAATTTTTTAAAAACTAATGACTAAAAAGGGGGTTTTAAATTAAAACCCTGACAAAATTTAAAACTTTTAGTCTCTCCTAATACTGTCAGCCGACTTTTCCTCCTAAGACTATCAATCTCCATCAAGTTCAAGTGTTCAAGTTCAACCAAGTACAAACCCTAAATTCTTCTCCAACGGCTATCTTCACCTCCACCAACTTCAAGATTCAATCAAGTAAGTTTTCTTTTTTTTTAAACAATTAGTTAGTTCAATACTTCGATTCAAAATATGAATTATTACATTTAATTTAATTATTCTTACTATTGTATGCATAAATTATTGTAGCTTCATACCAAACGGGGAAATAGGGTAGTTTAAAGTCGTTTAAATGACTTGGTGTTCGTAAAATATAATAGGCATTGATCCGTCGATATGAATTGTGTGACACTGTTGATCCTATCTACTTGAATGACATTGATGACAACAATGAATTGTTGATCAGGAAGCTTGATGATGAGAATGAAGGAGATGATGAGCTTTTTTTTATAGAGAAAGATGGTTTGAAATGGAATGATGTTGCTAGAGCTGCAGGAGTTGGAGAGCCTAATCATCAAATTACATCGAAAGTAGCTTTTTCATCAATGGTACCACAATCACAAGTTTGATCATCAATTCACCTTGCAGATGAGGAGGAGAGTGAAGAAGAGGAGTGTGAAATGTAAGATGAGGGAGAAGAACTTCAGGAGGAAGAAGAAGTTCAAGCGGATTGAAGGGGATGATGATTTTGAATTTGAGTTTGATGAATGAACTTGATTTTGTTTGAAGCCTCTAGCCCAGAAACTTATTTGAACATCTTTGGATTTGTTTTTTTTTTTTTTTAATGTGTTTGCAAATTTGAGTCTTTTTTGAATTATGAATTATGATGTTATTTTTTTTTATTTTTTATGATTATGATGTGTTATTGATAGCTTCTAAAGTTCTAAACCTTACATTAAGTTTAGTCACTTGAAATTTATAAGATAAATTAGGTTTATACATTTTTTAATGAATTATTTCCATTTAGTTTAGTCACTTCAATTAAAAACTATGCTGCTAACCAAAGTCATTTGTCATTACCAGCTTTATCTCCCACATAGCAAGGAAATCAGGAGTGATGTTTTAGATAAAGTCCTGCATTTGTTTTTGCATAAATTAGGCTGCTTTCATTATGCCCTTGAGCAGTTGATTTATAAGCAATTAGGCTGTTAAATTTTATATCAAACACTTATTTTAACTCCATCACTACTAATCTCCTAACACAGTAATCTATCACTACACTTTACTCATCAAAATAATTAACAAAAGAAAACACAAAATTGAACAAACACTCTTTTACTGAAACGCTGATCCACAAGCAATGAGAATAACAATTTTTAAAAATAAGAAAGAAAAAAAATTCTCATTTCTCACATTCTTCCAGTGACAGAAAATCATAGCAAACAAAAAAAAAATAAAAAATAAAAAAAGGAAATAAATTAACAAATAAAAATAAAGAATAAAAAATAAACCCTAACCTGTAGGTGAAGACCAAGCGGCGTGAATGACGCATCGCTCTTGCACATTGGAGCAGAATCCGACAGTAATCTTGTTAAGATCGCCACGTAGGACGGCGCCAGGCCACACAGAGGCTCCGTCGCAGACAGTGACCTGTCCGGCGAGCACAACGTTGGGAGCCACATAGGCGTCCACCGCAACTTTCGGGAGCCACTGACCCAGTGGTATTATCTGCCTCTGTCCTCGGTAGTCCCATTTTACTCGATCCGGCGACGGCGTCACCGTTTTGGTGCCAGATGTAGTTGTAGCTGTTGCTGACGTGGACAGCGCTCGGAGGATGACATGTGCTGGAGAGAGCGACGTCGTGGCTATAGCTCTCCTCGTGATCCGTGCAAGAGCTGCCATCTTTTTTTGTTCTGTTGTTGATGGAGTTTGTAGAGAGAGAAAGAGAGAGGTGTTCAGTAGTGAGATTTGAGGTCAATAGAATCGAACGAAAGAGAAGAGTCAAGGACGACGATGGGGTTCATTGGGACAGGCCCAATTCGTCTGTTTTGTGTTTGTTTAGGGCCAATTCAGTTTCAGTTATTGGCCCACGTTCACCGTATCTTTTCAGTCACGATATTTGAACCTCTAACATTTTGCATGGACAACCCCACGTTAAAAAAAAATTAAGCATTTTAATTATTATTATTATTTTTTTGATTGGAATACAACAACAAGATTACAATTGGAATACAGATCCAGGACATGATTATATGATTACAACAATAACTGGGACCCATCGAGAATTGACTTCTAAGCGCAGCCCATACTGAAGCTCCCACGGACAGGGAGAGAGAACCCACACGAAGGAGGGACAACCACCCACACAAAGTGGGAGCACAAAGTGGGACAACACCCATGTTTTTAAATGGGCCAAGGAAATTTTGTATAATTCTATGCACACACTAGGTCTTGAACCTTGGTGGTGGGGGGTTCCCAAAGAAAGGCCCACCACTATGGCAAGGGACCATGTGTTATTAAATTGTTTCTCTTCTAATCTACATAAAATCAAATCTAAGTGAAGAACCCTAAATCAAATAAACTTGCCTATAGAAGAAGACAAATACAAAGACAAGTTTTGTGTTAAAAAATTTCCATTTAAGATGGGAATAAAAACTAAACAAGTTAAACTACAACATCAATTAACACTTGAAAAAGATGTTACGATCATGGTTTTTAATATTTTAAAGGGTTATTGCATTAACTTACCATGTATTTTGATAATAAGGTAAAATATACTAGGAATTCCCTTAATTACAGACAAATCCCCTCCCATTAACGGTCAACGGTTAGACTTAACTGTTGACTTTGAAATTCAAGGGTAAAATGATCATTTTACATATCAAATAAAATTTGGTATCCTAAACTAATCTCAAAACTTTTAATATATACAAATCTACCTAAAGAAAAATTATAAAAAGAACCCATAAATTTATGTAATTATAAAACAACCCCGACTAAAAAAAGAAGAAGAAGAAAAAAACGACCTTAATCGACTGTCATCGCCAGTGGAGATTGGATCTCTTCCGTGACTGAAGAGAATCTCCTCATGACGCGAAGGAGATTGACTTCTCTCGATAAGATTGTCAATCTCCTCTATGAGAGATCGTTTGATCTCTTCCAAGGGAGATCGTCGATCTCACGCAGAGGAGATTGCATGATCTCTCACAACAATCTCCTCTGCATGAGATCATTCGATCTAAAAATGGGCAATTCCCCATGGGGCCCTAACCCCACGGGGACCCATGGGGTTTTGGTCGCATAACAATTCATTATTGTGTGTAGCACATAGGGCCATGTCTCTAGAACGATCATAGTACGACCGCTCATCTAATACCAAATGAATCCAAATCCCTCACATGAGAATCAATAAAAGCACTGAAAGTATATCTCCCCCAACCCATAGCATAATCGGAAGGGATAGCATATCTACAAAAGAGAGAGTATGAGGCCTTACCCTTAATTTGGCAATTTTTTTCCCATAAATGGGGTTTGGGGTGAGGGTGGGGGCAAACTTGACCCTCATTTTCTTAATGGGGGAGGTGGTGGGGGAACCCCCTCTACCCCCACTTAGACATGGCATCGGTTTGGTTCAAACCTGCGAACCGAACCGGAAAAACCATTCCAGAATCGAACCGGACTGGACCGAACCGGTACCAGGATGGTTCCGATTCCAGTTTCAATTTTTAAGGAACCGCCCAGTTCAAACCGAACTGGAACCGGTGGTTCCAACAATTTATTTATTTATTTTTTTAATTATTAAAAAAAATAACACTTTATTTATAAAAATAAAATGTTTAAAAGATAAATGACATTGAAGAGTATTGAACCATGGTTCATAACCCTTATCTAGGTAAGTATGTTTTCATATGCCTCCACCTCATTTTTATATAGGTTAGGCCTCTCTTCACCACTCTTATTTATCCGATGTGGGATGATCATCCCACATCCCACATCGGATAAATAAAAGCAATGAAAAGAGGTCTAACCTATATAAAAAGAAGGATAAGGCAATTGAAAATATATTTACTTGGACAAGGGTTATAGGTCAAGGTTCAATACTTTACAATGTCCTTTCTAACATTTTATTTTTTTATTACATAAAATGTAATTTTTTGTAAATAAAAAAAAATAAAAAAAACCCCATTCCGAACCGTCGGAACCGGCAACAAGTCTAACCCCACTCCCTCATTGCCCCCAAATATTTTATATATATATATATATATAATTTTTATTTTTATTTTTATTTTTTAATCCTAACTATTAAGTAATATCTATACAATTTTTATTTAAAAAAAAAAAAAACAAATATATAAACCTAAGTCAGTACCTGACCCATTCAGTCATTCACTCTAGTTTTTCTTTAATTTTTCTTTAAAAAAATTTCTAAAAAACACATGTCCAAGAGACCAAGACTTTAATTTTTATTTTCTTCATTTTTCTCTAACTCTCTCTTCTTTCTTTAAGAAACCCAAGCCGCCCAAGTCCCTTCTCCAGTCTCCATCTTCTCCACCTCCGATTGCTACACGGTGAATCTCCAACTGCCGATTGTTGTTTAATTGTTTTTTCTTTTCTTTTCTTTTTTGATAGTGTTGCTTCCTCCCTTTTTTTTTTTTTTTTTTTTTAATGGTGTTAGTTGTTTTCTTTTCTTCCCTTCCCCACAATGAGTCTTTGACCACTGACTGTTGCCACGGTGAGTCTACGACCGTCGATTTTCAGATTGAAAATTTAGATTGAAAATGGGGGAAATGGAGTTTGGGTGTAGGGGTGGGGAAACCTCCCCACAAACACCCCCGTCCCCAATTCCCCCAAATGGGATTTTGGGCGGGGTGGGCGGTGGGTAGAGGAATGGGGGTGGGGGTGGGGGTGGGGGTGGGGGTGGGGGTGGGGGGACCATCCCCCGCCCTAATGGGATCCGCCGCCCATCCCTAGTTCGATCTCCCCTATAGAAGATCATCAATTTGGTGAAGAGGAGATCGACGATCTCTTCTGCCGGAGATCGTGGATTTCTTTCGCAATGTAGATCGACGATCTCCTCTATGGAGCTTTTTCGATCTCTAAGGAAGAGATCCAATCTCCACCGGTGGTGGAGTCAACCCTTGGCAGAGTTTTCCCCCTTTTTATTTTATTTTTTATATTTCTCAAACAAGGGTATTTCAGTCTTTTCAAGGTCAACCGTTAAATCTAACGGTTGACCATTAACTACAAGGGGTTTGAGTGTAATTAAAGGAATTCCTAGCATATTTTGCCTTATTGCCAAAACACAAGGTAAGTTTGTGCAATTTGACCATTGGCGGGTCATGCTTAAACTCTCCCATTTTCTTTCCCAGCGGCTAGACTCCCCATTATTTTCATTCATTTTTTTTTTCAGCAACTCTAAATATTGCTCTTCAAGAGCATCAAGCATGTATGAAGTGGATAAAATATCATTTCAAATTTCATTATACGTTGGGATCTTAAATTCCTTTTATAATACTCACAACATCCTATTGAATGTGTAGATTATTTTACTCAAATGAATGATATGTAAACATATCACTTCATATATATGAGATACAACAAAATCATGGATCATATTAATTTTTTGAACTTCTAATTCGACCATATGAATTGCAAGTTCATATATAAAATTCAGAAAACTTCAAATTCTGAATAGATTTGAAACCTCAGGTTCCAAATAATAAATTATGGCATTTATGTTGTTGTATGTATATTTTCATCAGCATGACATGTCAACAAAGATAGCGGTTAAAACGGAAGTACAGTAATTCCACATCATCCAAAGTCAACCAGTCAATGAAAGGAACGCTGACCAAGGACACGTCACCAAGTCTGGACACGTCATCAAGAAAGCTAAATATGGAAGTTAGAAGCGTATGCGCCAAGTAAAGTCGTCTAGTTAAAGAAATATTAATGAGCCGAAGATCTTTACTCAACGAGAACTACTTGGCCAAAACAGGAACTACTCAGCCAAAACAAGAAATACAATCCTATCAAGATATATCTTATCAAGTGGAGATCCACTCAGATACGAAATCTAATAATCACACTCCAAGTAAGGAAATATCCCTATTTCCTCTCTAGTATCAGAAGTCTAATCAGGAAAGAACTCAAAGCTTCCAGAAGGATAAACACCAAACGGGAAAACGAGTCCTAATCAGTCTACTCTACCAGAATCCTACAAAGACTCTAATTAATGAGTCCATCGCTTATACGACAGAAACTAGGAGATCAAACCCTATAAATACATCCATGTATTCATTATATCGGGGGGATCATCATGAGCAATTTACACTTACATGAGAAAAGAGATACGAAACATAAGCAATTATCTGAGAGAAGCGAGTATTGAGTGTGTAAGTATTCTATTTATAGTGGATCTTTTCTCACCGTCACCAGCACCGTGGATGTTTCCCCGCCTTGGGGTTTTACAACATAAAACATGTGTTATGTTTGATTTATTATTTATTTCCTGCTTTTCTACATTACTATTTTTAAAATACGAACAAATCGTATCGCATCCACGTGGGGAAAGAGGCTTTGATTATTCAACCATAGATTAGTTAAAGTTTTGATCTGCCTACGTGTTATTGTTTGGCGGTTGACTTTTCAACGATCCAAAATTCACCGTCAACAATTGGCGCTAGAAGGAGGGGGCGAGAACTCAACTTCGAGGAACCCTCATGAATAGACCATAGAAGGAATTCCGATGTAGATCCAACACTTGAAGCACCCAACAAACGACTATTGGAAGTGTTAGGGAGTGGATTAACTACAGAACCCGTAGCAGGAGCCGCGGCTGTGACCAAATCCGGAGGGCGAATATTGCGAAAGAAATACTCAGAGCTTCAAAGTATCAAAAATTCGACTAAGGAATTGCTTTGCCATTCCGACAGCTTACAAAAGAAAAGAGAAGAGAGTTGTCCAGAATCGCGGAATTGCTGACCAATGCGCACTAAAGTGGGCATATCTCCCTCTATGAAAGTCGGATTCATGAACAGTAAAAACCGATGGAAACTAGACATCCAAGGCTTTCCAAGCATATATGGTTCGTATCCTAGTTCAATATGAGCAATATTTGGTGGCTCCCACAATATTAAAGAAACCAGATCGCGTAAAGATTTTTGATCTGACTATAGAACACTAAAACGGGCATATCTCCCTCTGCAGAAGTCAAAATCCTGAGCTGTAAAAACCATCGGAAACTAGACATCTGGACGTTTCCAGAAATATAAGGTTCGCAATCTGGTTCAACCTGTGGAATATTTTATGGTCCCCGAAACATTGAAGGAAGCGGTTCGCGAAGGATTTTCCAAACTTGACCACCAAAGCTAAAATAGAGATAACTCTCTCCAGAGAGCATGGAATCACGAACCGTGAATTTTGCTGTAAAATAGACGTATAGATCTTTTCAAGGATATGAGGATCTCAACACAGCTCATCCTGAGGAATATTTGACCACTTCTGGAACGTTGCGGTTCAGCATAAAGTTTACCTTGACGTGTTAGAAACCGAGCCTATCTTGGTATAAAACACCCAATGTCAATTCTCAATTGAACCCACTCAGCTCTTCATCAATTCACCTGTGAAGGATCCAATAGTAAAACGACTAGACTACAGGTTCGGTAAGTGGCCAAGGTTAGTCAATCTACACATCAGTTTAAATTTACAATTTTATTTACAAAGAATATATGCATAGTTACATATAAATAAAAGTGAAAACCGACCAAATAATGATCATTCGAGATTTAATCGGGACTTCGATCTTGATAAAATCATTCGGATTCGGGGATTCGTTTTCACTTAATTGTTATTACTATTGATATTGTCTTGCATCGATAACCGTATAAAATATCAGGATGCTTAAATCTTATACTATGAATACACCTAATTTGTTGAAATTAGAAGATTGCCTACAGTGCTTTTTAATTAAAATATTTGCATGGTTTGCCTTGACTTGGGAGTGCATTGTCGAATAAATTTAGTCAGCGGCAAGTATGTCACATGATTATTATTCTAGATTAATAAGAGTAAAACATACTAATTGATGTTTAATATTTATGACATTTTGATTAACCAAACAATAATTCGATTGAATTTAACCGAGACTTTGATCTTGATGAAAAGCGCTTTCAAAAGCGTTTAAAAGCAGTACCAAAATCATTTGGATATAGAGGTACGATTTCTCTTGATTGTTATGTTATCTATTATCGTTGGCACAATATTGCATCTTAATCGATAGTTCTGAAAGATATCTTAGTGATTATTTCTATTTTGAATATTTTGAATTTAGCATTAGAATCGCTAGAACTATAAGTATATGATCCATGTCTTTCTATCAAAATTCCTACTGATAAAACAATGTATGAATCACAATTGATTCGGAGACGCATGTAACATGTACGTGCCACAATGTTTTGTTACTTTACAGTCCAAATATGCCATTGTTATTGATGTTTAAATATTCATGATAGTGGTTGGACTCAACAATATTAGGTTCGACCAATTTGTCCTTTAAATCAAATGAACATGAGTATTAAAGAATGTGACTAGAAGTATTTGGTATGCTGTTGACATTGAATTTATATCAACCTCTTCATATCGTTATACTTTCATATACAAATATACAACACGCGTAACTTTTGTGTAATTCTCTTTATGTTATATTGCGTTCACATGTTATCTATGCATGTCTCTCTTGTAGACAATACATAATACGCATGCATAAGTCTACAAACATATAATGCATGCTTAATTAGTATGTCTGACAACTTTTATGGCTCTTACACGCAAGTTGTCTATCATAGATTTATAGGTGTCAAATTTTGACACTAATCATTAATAGTACCATGTATGAGTTAATCGCTTCCAATTATTTGGTTTCATTAAATGCATGATTATTATTACTTGTGCGAACTTTACTCACATACTTGGTATAGAAAACAAGTTGAAAATGCTAGCTCAGGAATCTAGTCTTGCCTCGGCGCGCGGGAATCAAATTTCATCTCGACGCGCTTAATGGTTTCAAAAATATAAAGAAATAAACCATACAGCCTTGGTGACCTGATCAGCGATGGAAGGGTAGCATTGGCCTCACATTGCTAACAACTGCCTTCATCAATCTAATGAAGAGTTTATCAAGTTTGACTCAGATAATGTTGCTTTCCGAAAGCTTCTTGATCCGACATGGATCTAAACAAAGGTGATAACCAACTCCCTACAACTCTCTACGGAGATACTCACCCCAGCGATTACGACACCAGCAGATGCAACATCTGAAGCACCCCAGTGAATGGCTACTGAAAGTGCTAGGGGGTGGATCATCAACGGTACCCGCAATAGGAGGCCCGGTTGCAACCAAATTCGAAGGGAGAATATCTCCAAAACTTTAAAGTGTGAAAAGCCGTTCGAGGAATTGCTTTCCCTTTCCGACAACTTACAAAAAAGAAGAGTTGCCGTGAATCGCGGAATTTCTGACCAATAGACACTAAAGTGAGCATATCTCCCTCTACGGAACTCGGATTTGCGAACCGTAAAAACCGCTGGAAACTAGACCTCAAAACCTTTCCAAGAATATATGGTTCGCAACCTAGTTCGGTTCGTGCAATTTTTGGTGGACCCCACAACACTGAAGTAAGCAATTCGTGGAAGATTTTCTGATTTGACCATCGAGCACTAAAACAAGCATATCTTCCTCTACAAGCATCGAAACCATGAGCCGTAAAAACCGTTGGAAACTAGACATCCAGACCTTTCCAAAAATACATGGTCCACAATCTAGTTCGACCTATGAAATTTTTTATGGCTCCCGAAATATTGAAGAAAATCACTTGCGAAGAACTTTCTGATCCGACCACCGGTCGCTAAAACAGAGGTAACTCTCTCCAGAAAGCACGGAATCACGAACCGTGAATTTTACTGCAAACTAGATGCACGGAGCCTTCCGAGGACATGTGGTCCATGACACAATTCAGCTCGAGGAATATTTGACGACCTTCAGAACATTGCAGTTCAGCAAAAAAGGAAAGAAATGACCCAAAGTCAATTCTTAGCTAAAACTCATTCGGCTCTTCGTTATCGACTTATCCAACAACAAAGGATCCAAGAAAAAAAAAAACTACACACCAGGTTTGGTAAGTGGCCGAGGTAAGCCAATTTCTACATTGTTTAATTTTATGATTTTGTCATTCTATTGTGCGAACAGAGAATATACATAGTCGTATATGGTAAAAATAAAAGAAAATTGTCCAAAACCTCAGTGGAATTTAACCAAGGCTTTGATCTTGGTAAAAAGCGCTTCCGAGAGCGTTTAAATGCAGTACTGGAATTGTTCGGGCAAGGAGGTACGCTCTCACTTTTACTTATAATAATGTGAATTAGCTAATAGGTAATTAGAAATGACATAGTCTGTAAATATATATTCTCATTAAATATGTGTACAAAGCACTTTGATTTGGAGATGCACTATTACCTTCACCAAAGCAAATTCAATCGGCAACAGGTACGCCACAATCTTTATTATTGATGATTAAAATATATTATGTCAACCGTTATTTAAAAATCCGTATTGGATTGATTGAATACAGTTTAGTTCAACCAAATTCGGTCTTTTAAGCATAAGTTTTGCCAAATTTAACACTCGGAATATTTGATATACCTAATACATTGGTGAGATCGAAGATGAGTCTATGATACTTGAAACATATAATTTCTTTAATCTAGATATATTGAACTATGTCTACTTCTTCATATTGTTATACTGTCACATACAAATCCGCAACATGCACGAACTTGTTGTATTTCTCTTTAAAGAGGGGGTGGATGCGGTGTTAAAAGCGCTCTAACAAGCCTAAACTTACTTGCAACAACTGTTGGGGAGCTATAGAAGCAGAAGATGTAACCATAAGGAAAATTCGCAGTTGTGAAAGTGGTTTTTATGAAAGTCCCTTTTCCGCCCAGCAACTAAAAAAAAAAAAAGACAAAGTATCTGAAAGCAATACAACTAAACTTCAAGTTCGGTAAGTGACCAAGTGTTTTCAAAAGCGCTTAATGACATTATCAAAATCGGTCGGGCTTGGAGGTACGTTTTGGTTTAATTATTATTACTTGTTATTATCTTACACCTCAATAACTTGATGGGATATCATGATGCTTATTTTTCTGTTGCTAATTAATTAAAATCATAAGCTGCACGTTGTATGCTTTTCTATCAAAATATATACTTCTTGTTTATTATGCCACATGTTTTTATAAGCAAAGCACCCAACATGAATCCATGGATATTGTACCCACAAACATATCAGGCTCTAGACAAGTCATAGCGGCCTGAGCTAGAAAAACGCAAAATGACCAATTGGTGCTCGCCACCATTGGCAAGCGTGACCCTTCGAAGTGCAGGATAAGCACTCAAAAGACAGTGGTCGAAAAAAACGTTGGGGGTTGGAAAAACTAGCACTTAAACACTATATAAGCAAAAGAGGGAGACGTCCTATAAAGTATGCTTAAAGACTTGGTGTATGGTCAGATACGTCTCGACAAATACTGAGTAAGCCGAAAACTCAGCAATGGTAATTGAACAAAGAAGGCTTTGAGCCTTAAAGACTTGGTGTATGGTCAGATACGTCTCGACAAACATTGAGTAAGCCGAAAACTCAACAATGGCAGCTGAACAACAAAAAAGGCCATGTGCCTAAGCCAAAAACTCAGCAATGGTAGCTGAACATAGAAGGTTTTGAGCCTTAAAGACTTGGTGTATGGTCAAATATGTCTCGACAAACACTGAGTAAGCCGAAAACTCAGCAATGGCAGCTGAACAACAAAAAAGGCTATGTGCATAAGCCAAAAACTCAGCAATGACCGCTGAACAAAGAAGGCTCTGAGCCTTAAACCAAAAACTCAGCAATGGTAGCTGAACCCAAAAAAAAAAAAAAGGCCCTGCGCCTAAACCGAAAACTCAACAATGGTAGCTGAGCAAAAAGGTAGCAAAAAGAAAAGGGGGTAAATACCTTTTTGCTTAAATTGTATTTATGTCAAGTTTAAAATGTGCAAGTACAAAGTTCCAATGAGCAAGTGCACACAAAAGCAGTTGGGAAGCTTTCAAATACAAGATCCGGGCCACCTAAGCCAAACACTTTGAGGTTGGCTCGGCTCGCTAAAAATCAAGTATAAACCCCGAAAGTGGGTAGAAACTTAGATACGGTCAAGACCCCCCGTGGTATAAAATAAGCGCTCAGGTTGTTTTGAGTCGGAAAGCCCAAATTCTTGTTTGTCAGCTAAGCGAGCCTCTGGAGCAGCTCGTAAAAAGTGCAAAAGATAGAATATCAGCCCAAATGCCCTAACAAAATAAATGCAAAAAAGGGGACAACTAAACTACACGACTGGCAGCCCTCTCGGGTTGACCAGCTATTTATCATGCTACTTTACTCGCCATAATGACATCATCCACTCCACAACCAACTACGTTGGTAAAGATGATAATGACAAATAAACGATAAATACACACTGAAAGTAATCGACACTTCACCAGAGCAGCAACATCGATCACAATTGTCTCACAATCAGTGACTTTGCCATTTAAGGAGATTATTTACACGGCGATGAAAGCATTGAACAATGGAATACTTCTCGGTCAGAAGAATGATGGTGAACAAAGCACTCACACAAATAGAAAGTAATAGAAGTACTAAAAAAAAAAATGATGCAAAGAACAATAGAAGAAGCGGTCATGCTAAGAAGCATTAAATGCTGAAGTTAGCACTCAAAAGGGAACACGAGGGTTAAAGATAGAAGGGAGGGAAAGATTTTCCCTAAAAACCAGAAGCCAAGTATGATTATAAATACTACTCGCCAAAATGAAGGAATGAAGAGATCAAGTCGCTTGTTCGGCTTGAAGTATTTATTGGGGTATTGTTGTATGTATATTTTCGTCAGCATGACACGTCAGCAAAGATAGCGGTTAAAATGGAAGTACAGTAATTCCACGTCATCCAAAGTCAACCAGTCAATGATAGGAACGCTGACCGAGGACACGTCACCAGGTCTGGACACGTCATCAAGAAAGCTAAATATGGAAGTTAGAAGCGTATGCGCCAAGTAAAGTCGTCTAGTTAAAGAAATATTAATGAGTGAAGATCCTGCTCGCCGAAGATCTTTACTCAGCGAGATCTACTTAGCCAAAACAGGAACTACTCGGCCAAAACAAGAAATACAATCCTATCAAGATACATTTTATCAAGTGGAGATCCACTCATATACGAAATCTAATAATCACACTCCAAGTAAGGAAATATCCCTATTTCCTCTCTAGTGTCAGAAGTCTAATCAAGAAAGAACTCAAAACTTCCAAAAGGATAAACACCAAACGGGAAAACGAGTCCTAATCAGTCTACTCTACCAGAATCCTACAAAGACTCTAATTAATGAGTCCATCGCTTATACGACAGAAATTAGGGCAACCCTAGATCGAACCCTATAAATACATCCATGTATTCATTATATCGGGGGGATCATCATGAGCAATTTACACTTACATGAGAAAAGATATATGAAACATAAGCAATTATCTGAGAGAAAGCGAGTATTGAGTGTGTAATTATTCTATTTATAGTGGATCTCTTCTCGCCGTCACCGGCACCGTGGATGTTTCCCTCATTGGGGTTTTACCACGTAAAACATGTGTTATGTTTGATTTATTATTTATTTTCTGCTTTTCTACATTACTATTTTTAAAATACGAACAAATCGTATCGCATCCACGTGGGGAAAGAGGCTTTGATTATTCAACCATAGATTAGTTAAAGTTTCGATCTGCCTACGTATTATTGTTTGGCGGTTGACTTTTCAACGATCCAAAATTCACCGTCAACAATTGGCGCTAGAAGGAGGGGGCGAGAACTCAACTTTGAGGAACCCTCATGAACAGACCATAGAAGTGTGGATCCAACACTTGAAGCACCCAACAAACGACTATTGGAAGTGTTAGGGAGTGGATTAACTACAGAACCCGTAGCAGGAGCCGCGGCTATGACCAAATCCGGAGGGCGAATATTGCGAAATAAATACTCAGAGCTTCAAAGTATCAAAAATCCGACTGAGAAATTGCTTTGCCATTCCGACAGCTTACAAAAGAAAAGAGAAGAGAGTTGTCCAGAATCGCGGAATTGCTGACCAATGCGCACTAAAGTGGGCATATCTCCCTCTACAGAAGTCGGATTCATGAACGGTAAAAACCGCTGGAAACTAGACATCCAAGGCTTTCCAAGCATATATGGTTCGTATCCTAGTTCAATATAAGCAATATTTGGTGGCTCCCACAATATTGAAGAAACCAGATCGCATAAAGATTTCTGATCTGACCATCGAACACTAAAACGGGCATATCTCCCTCTGCAGAAGTCAAAATCCTGAGCTGTAAAAACCATCGAAAACTAGACATCCGGATGTTTCCAGAAATATAAGGTTCACAATCTGGTTCAACCTGTGGAATATTTTATGGTCCCCGAAACATTGAAGGAAGCGGTTCGCGAAGGATTTTCCAAACTTGACCACCAAATGCTAAAATAGAGATAACTCTCTCAGAGCATGGAATCACGAACCGTGAATTTTGTTGTAAAATAGACGTATAGATCTTTCCGAGGATATGAGGATCTCAACACAGCTCATCCCGAGGAATATTTGACCACTTCTGGAACGTTGCGGTTCAACATAAAGTTTACCTTGACGTGTTAGAAACCGAGCCCATCTTGGTATAAAACACCCAATATCAATTCTCAATTGAACCCACTCGGCTCTTCATCAATTCACCTGTGAAGGATCCAATAGTAAAACGACTAGACTACATGTTCAGTAAGTGGCCAAGGTTAGTCAATCTACACATCGGTTTAAATTTACAATTTTATTTACAAAGAATATATGCATAGTTACATATAAATAAAAGTGAAAACCGACCAAATAATGATCATTCAAGATTTAATCGGGACTTCGATCTTGATAAAATCATTCGGATTCGGGGATTCGTTTTCACTTAATTGTTATTACTATTGATATTGTCTTGCATCGATAACCGTATAAAATATCAGGATGCTTAAATCAGTCTCTGTCGACATAGCCTTAGCAAGTCTTATATATTACGTATAAATAAATACAAATATTTAAAGAGTGCTATAACAATTAAATCTAGAACTATATATAGGTTCTGTTGACAAGGCCGTAACCAGTCTCTGTCAACACAACCGTAGCCAATCTTATATATTGCGTATAATAAATAAATACAAATATTTAAAAAGCATAATAAATAAATCCATAACTATAGGTTCTGGGGACATAGCATAAGCCAGGCTTATATATTGCGCATAAATATATAAATACGAATATTTAAAGAGCATAATAAATAAATCCAGAACTAGAGATTTTGGGAACACAGTATAAGTCAATCTCATATATTGCGTATAAATGTATAAATACGAATATTTTTAAATGTAAGTAAATCACTTTCCTGGAGATCCCTTTTACTTACATACACAAATATTGAGCTGTAAGTAAATCACTCATCTGAAGATACTTTTTACTTACATACGATCATGCTGATAATGTTTCGTGTATAAATAATGTAATGAACAAATAAAGTGATGAGAAATAGTGATATATAACAAATAAATTAAAGAGATGAGAGAGTTGAGAGAATATGAGAGATATTTTATTGATTTCTCTGAGACTAAAAAACATTACGAATGAATTGAAACATAAATATTGTTATAATAAAATTAAAATAACAAGTAATTGAAACAAGATGAAGAAAAATGAGAGAATAAAAATAACATGAGATAACGTGAATAATTAATGAGAGAAATAAAATAAGATAAAGAGATGAGAAGCAAGAGACATAGGCGAGAGAATAATATATATTGCCTTTTGTTATTGATTCTGAAAGCATCAGCTAAAACAACAACACTTAAACTTATTTATAGGTGAAGATGACATCACTAATATAAACATATGTCATCCAAAGCTTTGTTACATCGCCACATGTTGATAAAGCATTGTTTCATTGCCACATATTGATGAGTCATAAATCCATATTACTCCACCTTAATGACCTTGAAAATGGTGAAAGACAAACGGTGGGCGGTGGTAAATCCACAAATTTCTACAATCTTCCACAATACTCCCCCTTGGATTTCCATCACTTGTATTTTAATTTGTTAGGAAAAACCCAGTGGGACAAAAACCTTAGCAAAAGTATATACAATGATCTTCTGGATCAAGTGGTGTAGATGTGTTTAGAACTGCCTCATTAAAACCTTTCCGGTAAAACCCAGTGGGACAAAATCCGATCGAAGGAAAAAGAGTACAGTACGCATATATCCATTCAAGATTTTTGCTCCCCCTGATTGAACGCTCCCCTTAAATGAAACTTCAATATCAATCACGTAATTTACAAAGCCGACGGATGCCAATTCTATGTACCAGTTTCTCAAAAGTTGGTATAGGCAATGTTTTGGTAAACATATCTGCAAGATTATCTGTAGACCATATTTGTTTAATATCAATCTGTCGACTCTGTTGAAGTTCA
This sequence comes from Acer saccharum, assembly GCA_030490815.1. NCBI lineage: Eukaryota > Viridiplantae > Streptophyta > Magnoliopsida > Sapindales > Sapindaceae > Acer > Acer saccharum. The sequence goes on from CM059874.1 coordinate 24,924,454, forward strand.
TGAGTATAAAAGAATTTAGAAGAAATATGTTTGGTTCTGTCTCCTTTGATATATCCCTCTCTAACTTGAGCGATACAAGCCGCATTATCTTCAAATATCGGTGTTGGCATTTCTGTAGATAATGAAAATCCACATGTATTTTGAATATGATAAATAACTGACCTTAGCCACACACATTCTCGGCTTGTTTCATGAAGTGCAAGGATCTCAGAATGATTAGAGGATGTAGCAACAAGAGTTTGCTTTGTGGAGCGCTAGGAGATTGTTGTGCCATTATAGGTAAAAACATATCCCGTTTGTGAACGAGCTTTATGGGGATCAGATAGATAACCGGCATCAGCATAACCAAGTAAACTTGAAAAATTGTTAGATTTTGAATAATATAACCCTAAATCTTTCGTTCCACGAAGATAACGAATAAGATGTTTAATTCCATTCCAATGTCTTCGAGTTGGTTCTGAACTGAATCTAGCAAGCAAATTAACTGAAAATGCAATATTTGGTTTAGTACATTGAGCTAGATATAATAAAACACCAATTGCATTAAGATATGGTACTTCAGGACCAAGTATCTTTTCACCATCTTCAAGTGGCTAGAATGGATCTTTCTTAGGATCAAGGGTTCTAACAATCATATGAGTACTTAATGGGTGAGCATTGTCCATATTAAATCTTTTTAGAATCTTTTCAATATATGCTGCTTGATAGATAAGTATTCCGTCTGATTTATACTCAATCTCCAGACTGAGACAATATTTTATCTTTCCCAGGTCTTTCATTTCAAATTTCTTTTTCAAATATTTAGCGGTTTTCAGGAGTTCTAATCAAATTCATATCATCAACATAAACTGCTATGATAGCAAATCCAGATTCTGATTTCTTTATGAAGACACATGGGCATATATGATTATTAATATATCCTTCTTTAATTAAATATTCACTGAGGCGGTTGTACCACATGCGCCCAGATTGCTTTAATCCATACAAGGACCTTTGTAATTTAATTGAATATAAATTGCGAGGTCTCGAGTTGTATGCTTCTAGCATTCTAAATCCTTTAAGGATTTTCATATAAATATCTGAATCTAGTGAGCCATATAGATAGGCAGTTACTACGTCCATAAGACGCATTTCAAGTCTTTCTAAGACAGTCAAACTTATCAGAAATTGAAACGTAATTGTATCCATTACTGGTGAATACGTCTCATCAAAATCAATACCAGGTCTCTGTGAGAAACCCTGTGCTACGAGTCGTGCCTTATATCGTACCACCTCATTTTTCTCATTACGTTTCTGTACAAAAACCCATTTATATCTAACATGTTTGACGTCTTCAGGCGTCTGGACTATTGGTCCAAATACTTTACGTTTGGTTAATGAAGCCAATTCTGCTTGGATTGCTTTTTTTCATTTAGGCCAATTAGACCTTTGCCTACAATCATTGAGGTTATGAGACTCATAATCATCATTTAAAATTTCAGTAGCCACTGTGTACGAAAATATATCATTGATGATTGTTTCTTCATGATTCCACATTCCTCCTGTATAATTTATAGAAATTTCTTCATTTCTATGTTCTTGTATCTCTTTATAGATTCCTTCCCCTACAGGGGTCTCTTGTGTCCTTTCAGGGACATCTAACTCTTCTGGAATTGATTTAGAGAAAGTGGATTTATTTATCATTTCAGGAGTATGATCCTGATATTTTGTTTTCTTCCTCCTATGAATAGTATCTTTCGAACCAAGTGGCCTACCACGCTTCTGGCGTATAATAGATGATTCTTTTGCTATTATTTGTTTAGATCGTTCTTCTAAAATAATCACCCGTGCTGGTACATTAACAGCTCCGATGTGTGATTTTGTTACCCTAGTAGCATCTGTAAATGCATCTGGTAACTGATTTGCTATTGTTTGAAGATGAACTATCTTGCGTACTTCATTCTCACATTGAGATGTGTATGGGTCAAGATGAATTAGACTAGGGACTTTCCAAGAAAATCCACGCTTCTTTTCAGGAGAAGTTTTTCCTTTCCCTAATGATGGGAAATTTTTCTCATCGAAATGACAATCAGCAAATCGTGCAGTAAAAAGATCACCGGTTAAAGGTTCCAGATACCTAATAATTGATGGTGAATCTAGACCAACATACATTCCCAAACGCCATTAGGGTCCCATTTTAGTTCTATGTGTAGGTACAATTGGGACATATACTGCACAACCAAAAGTACGCAAATGAGAAATGTCTGATTGATGGCCAAATACAAGTTGCACTGGAGAATATTGATGATAAGAAGTGGGATGAAGATGAATTAATGCAGCAGCATGTAAAATAGCATGTCCCCAAACATAAATTGGTAATAGTGTTCATAATAATAAAGTTCTTGCAATTACCTGGAGACGCTTGATAAGTGACTCTGCTATTCCATTCTGAGTATGAACGTGTAGAACTGGATGTTCAACATCAATCCCAACTAATCTGTAATATTCATCAAATGTCTTGGAAGTAAATTCACCAGCATTATCAAGGCGTATTGACTTAATCAGATGATTGGGAAAATGTGCCCGAAGCCTGATAATCTGTTCAAGTAATCTTGCAAAGACAACATTGCGTGTTGATAATAAGCAAACGTGTGACCATTTGATGGATGCATCAACTAGGACCATAAAATAGCGGAACGGTCCACTTGGTGGATGAATAGGTCCACATATGTCCCCTTGAATCCTTTGTAGGAATGATGGGAATTCAAAGCCAACCTTAGAGTAAGATGGTTTTATTATTAATTTCCCTTGTGAACATGCAGCACATAAATTTTCATGGGATAAAAGAATCTTCTGGTTCTTTAATGGACGTCCATGAGAATTTTCAATGATTTTACGCATCATTGTAGATCCCGGGTGACCAAGACGGCCATGCGAAAGCATAAATATTTTTGGATCTAAGAACTTCTGGTTCATAACTGCATAAACTTCTACACCTCTTATAATAGTGTAATATAATCCAGATGATAAAGCACGCAGCTTTTCCATAATGAGTTTTTGGCATGAATTATGAGAAGTAATGCACATATACTCAATATTCTCATCATTTATAGTTTATAGGTGATATCCATTACACCGTATATCTTTGAAACTAAGTAGATTTCTTCTTGATCTACTTGAATATAAAGCATCATCGATACATATTTTAGTATTGTTTGGTAACAGTATCATGGCTCTACCGGAGCCTTCTATCAGATCTGTTGGACCTGAAATTGTATTAACGTTTGCTTTGAGCAAGGTTAAATTCATAAAGTATTTCTGATTCCGCAGAATCGTATGTGTCGTTGCACTATCGGCTAGACATATATCATGTACCTTGCTTTTCAATATCACTCAACTTATCGTTTAAAGACATATTGCTTTTGGTTATTCTAAAAATCACAATCGGAGTTAGAACTTCTGGTCTGATAAAAATCCGAGGAATTTAAATCTTCAGATATATAAAGGAATAAATCCAGAAATTTCAGATTCTGGCAATGATAAATAAATCCATAAACTTCAAGTTCTAGATGGGTGACCAAACTGTTTAAATAAAAATTACAAAATAAAATGTGTAATAATAAATACGAAAAAAGTAAATCCAGAACTACAGGTTCTGGTAGGTTGGCACAGCTAATCTCATAAAAGCGTATAAATAAATAAATGCGGGAAAGTAAATCACGTAAAAGTAAATAAAATGTGAGAAAGTAAATTTTGTAAAAATAAAATGCGGGAAAGTAAATTCAGAATTGCAAGTTCTTGTATTAATAAATAAAAATTTGGAAGCTTCAGGTTCTAGCGGTAATAAATTCAGAACTTCAGGTTCAGGTAATAAATCTAGGAACTTCAGATTCCAGTGGTAATAAATTCAAAATTTTAGGTTCTAGAAATAACAACATTGTGCTGATAACATGTTATAATAAAATTAAAATAATAAGTAATTGAAACAAGATGAAGAAAAATGAGAGAATAAAAATAACATGAGATAACGTGAATAATTAATGAGAGAAATAAAATAAGATAAAGAGATGAGAAGCAAGAGAGATAGGCGAGAGAATAATATATATTGATCAGCTAAAACAACAACACTTAAACTTATTTATGAGAGAAAACCATAAGTAGCCATCAAACTTATCATACTTTTGTTTTTAACCACTTTTGAATTTTTAATTGTTAATAACCACTTTTTTAAAAAAAATTCAGTTTAGTACCATAAATTACTAGAGTACCCCTGAAAATAGTGTTTTTTAAACCTCAAAACAAACTTGAAATCATCACTAAATTGAAATACACAAACTTGAAATCATGCCTAAAATAGAAATATTCAAACTTGAAATCTTGACTAAATTGAAATTATGATAAGTTTTTTTTTTTTTTTTTTTCCCTCTTTCTTCTTCCTCTTCTTCTTCCCCAAATTCAAATTAGGTTTAGATTTTTTGTTTTAATTGTAGGTCTATTCGCCGGCGATCACGCAGAAGGACGGCAGCAGCAGCGACGACGCCGGCCCACCTGCACGATGACAGCGCTGCACGACGACGGCCAACCCCTTCGTTCGCGAAGGAGCAGTTCGCACGACCTAGCTGCACGACGACGGCGCTGTCGTGCAGCCCAGAGGGTCACCGGCCCGCTGCGACGCCTTCGTCGGCCCTCGGCGATGCCGTACGGCCACGCCGACGGTGGCTTTGAGGGAGAGAGAGAGATCGGTGAGAGAGAGGAGAGGAGAGGAGAGAGAAAGAAAAGAGAGAAAAGAGAGAGAGAGTGTTTTGAGGGGGGTTTTTATATGAGGGCTTTTGAGTAATTTCTCAAAAACATGGTTAAAAACAATGAAAAGTATGCATGTGGTTAAAAAAGAAAATCCCATAATTAGATGGGTCAGTTTTGACAATTTCCACCTTATTTATAGGTGAAGATGACATCACTAATATAAACATATGTCATCCAAAGCTTTGTTACATACTTACATCGCCACATGTTGATGAAGCTTTGTTTCATTGCCACATATTGATGAGTCATAAATCCATATTACTCCACCTTAATGACCTTGAAAATGGTGAAAGATAAATGGTGATTGGTGGTAAATCCATAATTTTCTACAATCTTCTACAATATATATATATATATATATATATATATATATATATATATAATTCTATTGTCAGTTCGTCCTGATATATTTTATATCAGGATGAAGAATGTGAACCATTAGATTTATATACTTTGACTCAAAGTGTATGCACTTGTTAAAACTTTTCCTTAATCTATGGTCCACATTCTTCATCCTGATAAATTTTATATCATGACCAACTGATAGTATGAAGATTGTATATATATATATATATACAGAAATTCTATTATCAGTTCGAACTGACAAAAGTTATATTAGTTCCTTGCATGTGGGCCACTGGATTTAAATACTTTGACTTGGCTGTATGCACTTGTCAGTCAAAGTATTTAAATCCAGTGGCCTACATACAAAGAACTAATATAACTTTTGTTAGTTCGAACTGATAATAGAAAGACTATATATATATATAGCTAGGGCGGTGGGTAAGCTGATATATATATATATATATATATATTTAGTGGATAAGTAAAGGTTGTGGAGCACCGGAGAGAGATCAAGAGGTGAAGGCGGTGGCAAGCGGTGCTTATCCAGCAAATATTCAATACAAAAATGTAAAGAGAAACAATTATAAAATGAAGAAAAAAAAGAAAAAAAATGAGTGTTTGTAAGGTTAACAAAAAACCAAATATCAAAATTACATTATTTATTTAAAAATAAATAAATCATTTTAGTAAAAAAGTGATCTATGATTGGATAAACAAAAAAAATCACTTTCCATAAAAGTGATCTATTTGAAATGATTATATGAAATAAGAAATATTTTGTATGATCACTTAAGCGATTTATATTCAGTGATTTCTTTTACCGTTTTTTTGTAGTAGTGTGCAGATATTAATGCATGTAGGTAGGGATGGCAAAATTATCCACGGATACGGATATCTATAAGAATCTGCTCCATTTAAAATGGGGATGGATACTATTATTTCGGGGATGAAGCGGAGATAGATGTCATCCTAATATCCATTTTATTTTCGGGGATGGGGATGGATATCGTCTATGGATATCCATGTTCATCCAGATCCATTATAGATTTTAATATTTTAAAAATATAAAAATTTATTATGTAATTATTAATTTTAATTATATAAGTTATTATTAATTTTTATATTTGAACTTTATTGGATGTATTTGTTTCTCTTTAAATAAGATAAAATGGATTGTTATATATGTTAGTTACATTTTTCTCTTGTAAACTATAAAAATTGAAAGTTTTTTCATCGGATACGGATATAAATGAAGCGGGGATAGATATCTCTATCTTAAGTAGCGGATTATCTGAATTTGCCCCACTCACTTAGAAATGGGGATGGATGCGGGGATGGAGATATATATCTCAAACGGATACGGGGATGGATATTGAGGTATCCATACCCAATCCGATCCATTGCCATCTGTACATGTAGGAGTAAAACAAACAACATGAGTCAAGTTGTAAAGACTGTAAAGAGACATGTAGTATCCTTAACAGTAGCTCTCCCATACAAATATTATAAGTGGGAGCATCATAAATGTTCCCATCTACCCTCTCTTATCTATCTTTGAAGAATAAAGTGGATTCAATCGGCTCTTTTTTCACGACTGAAAAGGGAGTCTTCCCATTTCAAAAAAAAAAAGGAGTCTTTGATCCACACTTCTCAAATGACTCCTTTTATCAAAATTGCAACTACTTGCTCCCTTAGCATCCCAACTATTGCCAAAATTAATTTGAAGAAGAAGTCAAGAACATAATATCTTGGCCTTTCTAGTGGATGCATGGACAAGTCCTTGTAATTAAGTTGGATAAGTACTTGATTCTCTGCTGACTTGGATATCATGATCTCAGTTTTTGGTGAATGTTTAATTATTAAGATAATTAATTAAAGAACACTGTTTGGGTGCTGACCGATCAACACCCAGGTATACTGACCAACTAATGGTTGGTTGCCACGTAACCCAAAGTAAGGAGAAAAATGTAAAAGTGAAAGAGTTTTGGGCCACGTGGCAACACCCCATTGGATGGCTAGTATGCTTGGGTATTGACTGGTCAGTACCCAAGCATTTTCCTTAATTAAGACATATCTTTGGTCTAGATAAGCATTATAATATATTAGATTTTTTATTATCAGTTCGTCTTGACAATAAATATATCAGAATGAAGAATGTGAACCACTAGATTTACATACCTTGACTCAATGTGTATGCACTTGTCAAAACTTCTCCATAATCTATGGTCCACATTTTTCTTCCTGATATATTTATTGTCAAAATGAACTGATAATAGAAAGACGGTATAATATATATATATATATATATATTGGATATTGAAGCATCAAATCTAATTGACACCCTCTAAAGATCCCTAAAAAGTAGAGAGGAATATATCTTGAAGGAGTGCTAGCTATCCTCTTTTACCTTTCAAAGTACATACTAGATATATCGTAGCATAAGACACTAATTGCACTTGTATGCTTCACTTGCTTAAGCAAGACATGACATTTTCTGTACCCAAATATCTATCTGATGCGATATTATATATATATATATAGATATTTTACTAATTAAGAAGCACTACCCAGTATGGATTTTATCTCTATCACATTCTTTTGGACCATAAATGTCTCTACTATATACAAGAGATCTCTTGCACTAAAGAACACACATTACACAAAACAAAACTTATTGGGTTATTTGTTAATGGAATCAAATCAGAAGGCTAGAGGGTTCATCAAAGGCAATAAGCTGGTCATGTCTTTTCATCAAGCAGGCGAGCCAACAACATCGTCATCCGTGGCTGCAGTGCAATATAGTAGCAGTCAATCGGCTTCCTCTGTAGGTTTGTATGCTGATCATCCACCCAAACAGACGCATGCACATGCACTCTACTCTTCTTATATTACATGTGATGATTTAGGTAACAACTCATCATCCTTTGGCCTTGTTGACAATTTATACTCGTATGATCAAAGCATCGATGCCAGAGCTGCTTCTTACATATCAGGCGTCCAAGAGCGTTTTATGCTTGAAAGATTTGATTAAATCGTATATATGTTTCTTCCTTTATCGAGACTATATTGTATTCACCAATTATAAATATATATATATATATATATATATATATATATATATCGCATGTATAAAATGTGAAATTTCTTTTTTATAATACTAATTAATTCATGCCTATATTAGTGGATATATGCGTTAAGCTTTGATCATATGATTGGTTTTGGATAAATTAAGACTAATGCGAGAGAGAGCAATACTTGTTGGCTAATCAATTATATACAGTAATTAATACAAATAAAACAGTTATTGCATATCCATATATGTTTGTCAAATAGGCGACAAGTCGAGCCCCGAAAGGTAGGTAGAAACAGTTGCATGACACGTTTATGTACAAAAGCAAAGAAAATGATAAAAGGAAACCACCCAAAGCCAAAGCCGCGGTAATAAAGCAAAGCAAGTTGTCAAGAGAGATCACCAACAACCGTTGTTGAAGTGACTGAAGCTACTTTATATGCCCTGGTTGACGGGTCGTTCGGAACCACAAAGAACACTGGAATTTATTATTCAAAATGTAAGAAAATATGGCCTGGCAAGCCATATAATTGTAAACCAATTAATCAAAACAGATCCAGTAACTTTACACTCGAACTCTTCCTTTTAACACAATCCAAAATCGACCTGACCACAAACAACGTGAAATCCGGCGAATTCATCAATGGTTTGCACATATCATTCTCCAAGAGAGAGTGATTTTTTTTTTTTTGAATATCTAAAATACCACTACGTACATATTATTATCAGTTTCACAATCGATAGATATAAAGGAGGTTTTTGAATAAAACCAAAAATATCTAATGGAGTTGATATATGTGTAACGATTACAAGAGAGGTTTGTGTAATTTATCCCTAATTAACTTATTATATATGGTATCATATCTCATGTAACATGGAATTATAACCTATTAGTATTATTTTTTTTAACTATATAACCTATTAGTATTACTTTCTTCCTTTTTTTTCAATTATAACCTAGATGAGGAATTATTTTGATTGTTATATCATAAAATATATGTGGTTTAATTTATGAATAAAATATGGTTTTTTGGTATATCATTTGCACTAGCGACAACTCGAATCTGAGATATTGTTAGACTAAATGAACGCATTGGACCATAAAAGATATATGGGGAAATTACACTAAACCCCTTGAAGTTTGGGTTTCGTACACCTAAATGGATTCTATACAAACACCCCTCAGACTTAACATCCCTCTATTACTATTCAGATGTCGAAGGCTATTTTAGTCATTCTAGTGTTTATTTATATAAAAAATAATTAATTTTATAATAAATTAATAATAAAAATAAAAAAAAAACCTTTTTTATTACAAAAACCCTAACATACATCTCACCAAACACACAACTACCTTCCACCTCTCCTTCTACCAACATCGTCGCCTCCACCACTCCACCAGCATCGGTCTGCTTCGCCGACACCAACCTTCTTTAGCTGCATCCTCTGCCAGCACTTGCTACTGAACCTTAAATTTCACAAAAAAGGTTGCATTAATAATATATGTTTCAAAATCTGATGTTGAATCTACGTACAAAAACCGTGCACCAGATTCATAGAATATTAGAAGTTTCTCAGTTCTCACCCTTTGCTGAAATTCAACTCGCTTATCTGCTCCCAAATTTATCAAGCTTAAGTTAACATCATGTAGCTCCTGTTATGTATTTTTTCGATCCAGGAAAATACATAGAGAGAATTTAGAGAAGAGATAGTATTTCAGGCTTGAAATACATAAGAAGAAACATAGGAGAAATAGAGGAGATACAAGGGGGATAATTTGCTTTTGCAATATATATTCGATGTCCTCAATTAATGGAACCAAGACTATGAGCCAGTTTGTTATTACTGTAACTTTTATAATAATCACCATTAGTTGTGCTGAAGGAATAATCAGCTGTGAATTTAATCAACAGTTGTTTGGTTAATTATACTTTTAAAAATGTTATATATCTCAAAAGCAGTATACATATGTTTGGTAATTTTATTTCAAAAGTGCTGAAATTAGTTATAATGACTAAAATAGACATGATTTTAGAACATCATTTCATTTTTTTTTCATTAATTATATATATTAAATCAATATTTAAGTAGAATATTTAAAATCGAATTTTTTTTCCATAAGAACAATAAAAATATTTTTAAAAGATTTGATAACTCAAATCAATATTTAATAAGAATATTTAATTTTAAGATGAAATAAGGTATATAAATGATTTTAATTTGATTTTATAAGGATAATAATAATATTTTAAAATATTCATTAAATGCTGAAATAGATTATTCCATAATCACTTTCAAAAAGTAACCTCCCACCTACTACTCAAAATCACTTTTAAAACTTGCTAGATTATTAATTAATCATTTTTAGAAGTTTATTTATATATAGGGTGAAAATGGAAACTAGCCAAAAATTAAGGAGGTTTATTGTTTTTAGCCGGAATTAGTATTTTGATTGTTTTTGTCAAAAAATCCACTTTTCGGACAAAAATGCCCTTCATTCAGAAATTTTGCCTGGTGTGTTTAGTTATTTTTACCTGGTGTGTTGTGTGTTTAGTCATTTTTACCTGGTGTGTTTAGTCATTTTGGTCTGTGTGTTTAGTCATTTTGGCCTGGTGTGTTTAGTCGTTTTGGTCTGTGTGTTTAGTCCTTTTTGTCTGGTGTGTGTAGTTATTTTTGCTTAATGTGTTTAGTCCTTTTGGCCTTGTGTGTTTAGTCGTTTTGGTCTGGTGTGTTTAGTCATTTTTGCTTGGTGTGTTTAATTGAACAAAATTTGGAAAAAAAAAAAATCAAACATGATCTGAAATTTTCAACTTCAACACGAAAATCTGGAAAAAAAAAAAAAAAAAAAAAAACAACTCCCACCATTCATAAAAACAACCACCACACTTATAAATTTTGAAAAAGAAAAAAAAAAAAACGAAATATGGAAAAATGTCTTGTGTGTTTAATTCGTTTTGTCTAGGGTGTTTAATTGAGTTTCTTGGTGTGTTTAATTTGGTATTGCCCTGGTGTGTTTAATTGGTAGTCTAATGTGTTTAATTAATTTACACCTTGTGTGTTTGATTAGTCTGGTGTGTTTGATTGATTTACAACTGGTGTGTTTAATTGGTTTACACACCGGTGTGTTTAATTGGGTTTCCCGGTGTGTTTCGTTTTTGCCTGATGTGTTTAGTTGTTTTTTTTCTGGTGTGTTTAATTGGTGGCCTAGTGTGTTTAATCAGTGACCTGATGTGTTTAATTGATTACACCTGGTGTGTTTTATTGGTTTACACCTGGTGTGTTTAATCGGTCAGTCCAAATTAAACATATCAATAACACAATTAAACACATCCGTCTGAATATTTTTTAAGTACAACCACAAGCACAACTCAAATCCAAACCTTTTTTAAATCTGGAAAATTTTCAACCAAAAAAAAAAAAAAAAAACTGAATTTTTTTTTAAATAATCTTGTGTGTTTTTCGAATCTGAAAATTTTTTGTTTAAAAAAACCTGAAATTAAAAAAAAAAAAAAAAAAATCCCTAAAATCTACCACAACCACAACTCAAATCCAAACATTTTTTAAATCTGAAAATTTTTCAACAAAAAAAAAAAAAAAAAAAACTGAATTTTTTTTTAAAAAATCTGGTTTGTTTTTCAAATCTGAAATTTTTTGTTTTAAAAAAAAACCTGAAATTTTAAAAAAAATCCCTAAAATCTGAAATCAACAACCCAACCACAACAAATCTGAAACTTAAAAATCACAACAACAACACGTGAATCAACCACAACCACAACAACAACCCAACCTTAAAAATCTGAATTTTTTTTCAAAATAAAAAAAAAAAACTAAAATTTAAAAAAAAAATCTGGAACAAACGTGAAAGAGAAAGAGAAGAGAAGAGAGAAAAAGAAGAAGGAGGAGGGAAGATCGGACATGGAGCAAAAAACTAAAAAATCTGAATTTTTTGCTCTAAAAAAATCTGATTTTTTTTTTTTTTAAATCTGGAGAAAAAAAGAGAGAGAGAAGAAGATGAAGAAGAAGACGATCGGACGGGAGGGAAATGAAGATTGGATGGAGGAGAGAAGGAGAGAAGAAGGAGGCGTGAAATGACAGAGAGAAAGAGGAAAAAAAAATTCTGCACAAATGAGAGAGAAAAGGAGAGAGAAGAGATATTTCAAAAAAAATGAGGGGCAATTATGTCTCTACAGTGGATTTTTTGACAAAAACAGTCGGTTTACTAATTCCGGCTAAAAACAATAAAAACCCTTAATTTTTGGTTAAAAAGGGTATTTTCTCTTTTATATATATATATATATATATATATATATATATATATATATATATATATATATAGTCTGATACAAAATAGATAAATTACTAACAACAAATAATGCCAAAGAAAGAGGAACGTTCCACTAAGCTGAATAACAGCCCACTAACAGCTCCACTTATACAACTAACATCCACTACTCAGCTAAACAACCACTACATCTGGAAACAAGGAACAGTCCAAAAACAAAGGAACCCATGTAGAGACATGGCTTCACAACAACTAACTTATTTGTTGACCAGACTTGCATTGCATTCTTTCCAACGATCTTCATGCACACATAGCCTGCATGAGTTGCATTAGAATAATGCAGATAGCATCTCCTGCAACTGAACCTTAAATTTCACAAAAAAGGTTGCATTAAGTTTCAAAATCTGATGTTGAATCTACGTACAAAGACCATGCACCAGATTCATAGAATATTAGAAGTTTCTCCGTTCTCACCCTTTGCTGAAGGAGAAGGTTCTCCTCTTGCAAGTCTGTTTCCTGCGTTTGAACCACAAACAGAAGGGATCAGTTTCCATATATTTCAGTTATCTTTTGGCATTTCAACTTTATTGATTGTATTGTAAAAGCACTGGTCTACCAGCTATGAGAAAGATCACTTCACATATCACATGTAATGCTTCAATCACATTAGCTACCTAATGAGATCCTAAACTAGGTAACAAAATATAATCTCGATCTGCATTAATTAATATATAGAATCTCCACTTCCGATCCGCTCCAACTACACTACAACTATAATATAATACAAGCATGCATGCATCTTATGTTATGGAGCCCTCAACCAGCCATAATTATAGTAAAAATCAAAAAACTTCTCGAGTGGATCAGATTAATGAATATATATATATATATATATATATATATAGAATAACCCTAGCTACATGCATGTTGTGTTTTGTGTATATAGTACTTGGTAACGTGGAGAGATTTAGGAGAGAAATACATAATTACCCTATTTTTAAGCGAGTTGATCTCCTCTGAAATGACGTGGTCCTGTTGATTACAATAAAAACAAATAATAATGATTTAGTACTCTTAAACAAAACATTTTCAGTAAAGCTTTCCAAGGTGAATCAATTTGTCAACAGCTTCACTTGTTACTCACTGGACATATTCATTGTTATTTTGTCCTTTATTATTATTATAATACACACAATCACTAATATTCAACATAAATGTGGAATTAGTTTGAGTTTCACATCAACTTAATTGGCTTGTGATCACTTGTCATATCTCTTTCTTATAATAGATTTTATATGAAAATTCTTATTTGCCGACTATCTAACTTTTCTTGTGCAGAATAATTAAATAGAAGAATATAAAATACATTAATTCGGGGTTTTTTGGGAGAGGGAGGACTCGAACCCGCATCCTCGTGGTGCACATATGAGAAGTTTACCACCGGACCAACCTCATCTCGTCAACAAAAAAACAAATATTGGAGAAATTGATTTATTATAGTAACTTGAACAATAAGATGCAAATCGGTTAGGTACATACTTTCTTAGAGAGAATACGGTCCATTCCTATCTTTAATTGTCGCTCTAATTGTTTCAACTCGTTTACACCCAAATTGGATATATCTTCACCAGTAAAATGCCTACACCAAACCAAAACCAAATAAATTTATGATGATGCATGTACATAACAGTTGAGAACTTTTAGGGATATGCATTACAATATATATATATAAATAGCTATGGAAGATGATACATACCTAAGTCTTGTTTCCAATATGTTTATTGATTTTTCTAACTCTGCAATCTCACTTTTCCATGACTATACACAACATAAAATTCAAGTAATTAAGTAAATATATATAGCTGATCATGCATATTAAATCAAGATTTAAGCAGTTAATTAGGCATTGAAGTTACTGATTGCAATAAGATTTATATACAAGGAATTAAGCACCACAGACGGATATGTGTATATATATATATATATATATATATATTACACGTAACCGGTTCAAGCCAGCCATCTCTCTATCTCGGAAGGTAAGTACTTAATTAATATAATTATAGCTTTATATTTATATTACTGACATAAAAAAGGGCAATTACAACATTGATAATTTTTAAAGGATGGTCTAAATGGTACCCTAAGATTAATTTCCTAGTGTAGAGAATTCAAATAGTACAGACTATTATATCTTGAATTTCAATTCGATCTCTTTACACAAATTAAGAATCTATAAATTAAACCCATCAGCATTATGAATTCTCTTCTTTTTCCTGTTGTGATTGCCTACTGTGACACATTTATGTCACATAGTGCGATCACAGCTAAGTCTTTTCCCTTCTTGTGAAGTACGAGGAAAGGACAAAAGATTTTATACTATATAATTTTAATTTTTGGGGGGAAATAATAAATAATCACTGTTTTGCTCTCTCTCTCCTCGGTTTCTTTAAACTTGTAGATCCATATTTTAGTGTTTAAGAAAAGATGATGATGAGATAATATTCAAAACAATACCCTACTTCATTTATTTAATACACACACACACACATATATATATATATATATATATTCAAAACCATAATATATACGTACCTCTACCTCTACGGTTCTAAGTTCCTGGTGAGTTGAACGAGGAAGTCCTACTTCATTTCGGTACCTGGCAATGATCCTTTCCATTCTGCATCCGTTAACATGAAACAACAAACAATTAATTAATTCTTGTTGTTTCAAGGCTAGAGAAGTAAATTAAAATGAGAGAGAGAGAGAGAGAGAGAGAGAGAGAGAGAGAGAGAGAGAGAGACCCATCAGTGGCAAACTCGTAAAATCTTCCAGATGGAGAGATGATGATGGTGGCAACTTCAGCATCACAGAGCACAGAGAGCTCATAAGCCTTCTTTAAAATCCCATTTTTCCTCTTTGAGAAGGTCACTTGCCTACTTCTTTTGTTCTCTATTCTCTTCATCTCCAATTTCCCTCTACCCATCCTCTCTAGTCTCTTCTACCTTCTATCTTTGGATACATGTAATTATAATGCTTTTGAGAAGTTAACCATATATATATATATAATTACATGGCCATGCAAATTGGCAAATATGAGATGACGACCTCATATTGATAGCATTAAAAATTAAGAATCATTTTTTGGTTGATTTTAGCTGGGAGCGGTTTCCAGATATCTCTATAACTTTCAAATTTAACTGCAAGTGGGTATAGTAGCCAAACCATTATAAAATGTACGGAGTAAATAAATGGAAAAGTGAAAGAGGGAATTGAAGATATGGGTAGGTGTGCCGTGTGCAGTCTGGCGCAGATAGTATTTTGATAACTCCATGACACGACGCCACCAGTCATCCTCCGCTCTCATTATTATTGTCATGACCCCGTTTGTTTTCTTACTTAAGGTAACCCCTTTTTTTTTTTTTTTGGTTATAAAACTTATTACCTCAAGATAAATCAATTTATTTGTATTTTCAATTGATATGTTACTTTAAAATATATATATCTTTTAGAAAAAGTTTTTTTTTTTTTTTTTTTTTACTATTATCATATTTTAAAAGTGCTACAGTAGAGTGTTTTTTAGTAAATTTCCATAAATATTTTATAACAATTCATATATTTACAATTTTATACACATATAATAAAACCCTAAAAATTAATTTTTCAAAAATTTTCAATTTTGAAAAAATCCTAACACAACCTAACCGACTTAAGGGGGCGACGACGGCGCCGCATCTTGGGACCAGAGGAGGCCAAACACCATCCTCCCATTTATTTATTTATTTTATTATCAATTTAAAAAATAAAAATTATTTTGTTACAAATATCAAAGGATATTGAAAGGTTATAAATGGAAAAAGTTAAAATTTTTACATTTGTAATAAATCATCCAAAATAAAAAAACAAACATATTATAGTATATTGATTTCTAACAAATTAAGGTCTGTCTTTAGATTAAAAAAATAAAATAAATAAATAAACAAACAAACAGCCCCTTACTATTTTCCATCGTTTTTCCACGATTAATATCTAAACCGAAATCATTTAATCCGACAATGTCTCAAATAATTGAAGTATAATTCCAACCAAAAACTCTTTTTCCACAAATAATTTACTGAAACAGATAGTTTTAATTGCATCGTAATATTGAATACACTCAAAGCTTATTGGCAAATATTTTAAGCAACATGTATGAGTCTGATGTATCAAAGACTCTTCTGGTGCGTATGAGTGCACCTGTATTCCATTAGTTATCCCAATAACTGAATATGAAAAGGATGGTTCAAATATTTAGCAAGAGGCGGAAGTTAAAACCAAGCAGAAAGCTTGGATAAAAGTAGAGAATTCCTCTATTGTGCACCCAAGAAAGGCATCAAATGGATATCTTCCAACATATTATGGTGACTGCCAAAAATTGAAAAGCATTTATGAAATGGTCGACACGTCAAATATAAAGTATTTTACAGCTACCATAGGGAGATCGACAAGTGTTCGATAAAAATGACAGATTGATTGTCTGCCTAATGGGATTTGGATTTGACGTACATTTTGCCTTTCTGGCTGCAAATCCAAAGTTTTTTTTGAATCTCATCATCATTCACCTTTTTGAATAAAAATATGAATATCAAGTTCCACTCGTCAAAATATCTGTTTCTCTTTAATGTACTGCACTGTGTATAAAACTATATACTATTATTTTATATATCGTATATAGTTAATTAATTATTTTGACAAATCCTAGGATGTCATATTAATATTGTCTATATTGGTATATAGTTATATAAACAGTGTAATAAAAAGAAACAGATATTTTGACAAATCCTAGGATGTCGCACTTGATGATTATCGTTCACACCATCTTGAGTCTGATTTGGCGAGAGAGCACTCCAACCATACATTTACCCCACACAAAAAAATTGTATTGTAGTGCATTAGATTTGGCGCTCCCCGTTCATTGCACTAACTCTTCTTAAAAATTAAAAAAAAAATTCTTTAATTGTTTTTTTTTTTTTTTTGATGGATAATTCTTTAATTGTTAAGTCAATGTTTTTTTTTTTTTTTTTTTTTTTTTTTTTTTTTTTTTTTTTTTTAATAATCCCTAATTTAACTCTCCTATACTTAATTCCAACGATATATATTCCAAAAAAATATATCATTGGAAAGATCTCGTTGAGATCTTTACAATGACACCAATATTTATATACATATTTTATTTATTTAATTTATTTATTAATTATTTATTTAAATAATTTTAAACTTTTATAATAATTTAAATAATTATTTGGAGAATATTTTTTAAAGATACTTTTTTGGTGTGAAATTTGGTGTTCAACATTGGAGTGGAAAAAAATTTGATGTAAACATATTCCTAAAAGATTCCCTTTCAACTCCAAATTGGAATAGAGTTTGGTGCAATACATTGGAATTGCTCTTAGGTTTTAATTATCATAGCAAATCTGATTTCGGTTGCTACTTGCTATGAAGAAGATGTATAGGAGGGTGTGAGGTTCGGTTTTAGGGTGTGGGAGAGGTGGAGAGGTGTGAAAAATGAGAGAAAATAGGGTATTTAAAGAGTGGGAAGGTTATGACACAAATTGGGGGGGTGTAAGGACAATATTGCCCCTCAAATTTGGCCAAAAATCGCTAAATTGAAGCCCTATACGTTGGTGGTGCGCTACTCGATGGGCGCATGAACAACGCTGACCTTCTAGACCAAAAGCGCTGGTGGTGTGCCTTTCGAGTAGCGCATAGGCTTCTTCTTCAGTTTTTAGCTTTTCTACATCGTGCACTATTACAAAAATGGCCATATCTTCCTCCAAAAATATTGGAATCACGATCCGTAAAAACTGTTGGAAACTAAACAGCCAGGGCTTTCCAAAAATAAGTAGCACAAAACCCATTTTAATATGAGGTGGGAGATATGGCCCCCGAAATTTAGGTGTACTACATGAGCCTTTTCCATTTCAGCCATTTTAACTTCTAAAACTCATCAATTAAGCTAAAATACCTTATTTATGGCAATAATCTATACGGGTCACAAAACATATTAAATACACAAATACGCTCGAAAACGAGTACAAACGATAAGAAATGATGACCTCAAATAGGTATAAAAATCGTCCAATCATTAAACAACTCAGTTATGTGATTGGTGATCTCCTTTTGCTGAGTTGAAAGAAACTCCACTTTTTCTCCAACCTCTCTACCCGTTGCTCTAGGTTCATTGTCATAACTAGGCTCTGATACCAATTGTTACAAACACAAAAATTCTAAAAATAGAACTTTGGATGAAATGAAAATAATAATGATGAATGGTGGTTAATTTGAAAGAACCACTCCCCAATGACTTTTCAAAGAAAATCAATAACTCAATTTGAGCAAATATAATATTCTGGTCACCTTCATTCAACGTACAACTAACAAATAAATAAAAGAGTTACAGATAACTGTCAACTAAAAATTAGGAACAACTTATCTACTAACTTAAAACTAAGAAGTCACTACTCGTATAATAACCCACCATCCACTAACTATTAACTGCTAATGATGGTTAATGACTATATAAATAAAAATAAATAAATTATAATCTAATTAACAACTAAATACGTAAATTAATATAAACATAAAAATAGGATCGTAACATTCCTTCCCCCTTAAATCAATCATTGTCCTCAAGGATTTTTAAAATGGGATTAATTTGAAGTTGAATTTTTGGTGCGTTTCGTATGAAGATGGTTGCAACCGGAAAGTAACAAGAAGTCAACTTAACATTTGATGCAGTAAATAACTTGTAGGTACCATCGCCGAGATCGAGTTTTGCATCATCTTCACTTGCCTGAATCAAGAAACATTTTTTATTGCAATGCTTTGATCCAATTTCCTTTGTCATCCTTTTTACAAGCATAAAAAAGGAACCCACAGAAGTTGCAATTTTGTTCTGTTGAGAAGTTTCTACACCAATGTGCCCTCTATCAACTTGAGAAAGTTGAATAGACATTGCAGGAAATTCAATTGTAGTAACTTTAGAATGTTGAATAGACTTTGCGGTATCTTCGATTGCAGTAACTTGATAAGATTGAATAAACGGACTAGATGACTGATCAATACAAGCATTGAGTTTGTTAAACAACTCAGTTATGTGATTGGTGATCTCCTTTTACTGAGTTAAAAGAAACTCCACTTTTTCTCCAACCTCTCTACCCGTTGCTCCAGGTTCATTGTCATAACCAGACTCTGATACCAATTGTTACAAACACAAAAATTCTAAAACTAGAACTTTGGATGAAATGAAATTAATAATGATGAATGGTGGTTAATTTGAGAGAACCACTCCCCAATGACTTTCCAAAGAAAATCAATAACTCAATTTGAGCAAATATAATATTCTAGTCACCTTCATTCAACGTACAACTAACAAATAAATAGAAGAGTTACATATAACTGTCAACTAAAAATTAGGATTAATTTATCAACTAACTTAAAACTAGAGAGTCACTACTCGCATAATAACCCACCATCCACTAACTGCTAATGGTGGTTAATGACTATATAAATAAAAATAAATAAACTATAATCTAATTAACAACTAAATATGTAAATTAATATAAACATAAAAATAGGATCGCAATAACACCATACACCACTGATGTTCTATAGATTGCGCCATATATATATATATTTAATCTTTCTATTGTCAATTCAAACTGATATAAAATATATCAATTCCTTGTATGTGGGTCATTGGATTTAAAAGATGTTTTGACAAGTGTATGCATCACAGTCAAAACATTTAAATCCAATAGTCCACATGCAAAGAACTAATATATTTTATATAAGTTCGAACTGATAATAGAAAAAATGTATATATATATATATATATATATATATATATATATATAAGCAGGATCCATGACCCTATTTTTTTACACAATTTATTGCTTGGGTACTGATCAGTCAGTACCCCAAATATTGACCAAATGACATGGCCCAATTAAACTGTAACAAGTGTCCTGTATATTTCACCCATTCCAAAGCCTCACCCGTTCAAACACAGAGAACTTATTCAGCTTCTACTTCTCCTAAACTCTAGTTGTCACTGCTTCAACCCACCCATATGCAGTCAATACTGCTTCAGACCACCATCCACTGACACCCACACAAACTGAAGACCGGCACCCACCCACACCGACGACCGGCACCCACTGTCACCACTAATGACGACTTTGTTCCTTTTCCATCACTTTCCAGCGATCCAAACAGATATCACTCCAACCAATCACAATCCCTCCACTCCCACTCCCACTCCCACTCCCAAACCATTCAGCCCAAAACGACAACTCAAAACGATGCCAAGACACCGTCGCTAAAGGAGGCATCAGCGGAGGGGAAATTGGCGCCACCGAACAAGCAAAAGGTCATATATAATAATCTTATTAAACTTGTTTTGCTAAACTTGAAAAGTTAATTAATTTCTCTTTATTTACTTTATTTAGTCTTTTAATTGATTGTTCTTTCAAATTCATTTCAGCTATGTTTGTGTTTGTGGTCCTTAATTTCCTTGAAACTCAGGAGGCAAGTAGTAGTATTTCTCCAGACTAATCATGATTCATGATTTCATTATGTCATAGCATTTGTTTAATCAACTTTAAAGTCGACACTAATATTAATTCAACTTACAATTGCAAAATTTCTTGCCATCTATCATGATTTTACTAGCCAATATATATATACTAATTTGATCCGAGATTTTGGAATCATATATATATTGAAAATCTTAAGAAAAATATAAAAATTTGTCTACTCTTGTTGTGCTTCCAACCTTATTGATCTACTGTCTTTTATTGTATTCTTGTTAAGAAAAACTCTATACTATTCAAAATCTTCCAAAACAACCATCATTCTCTACTATCATCGAAGCTTAAAATAGAACTCCGATGTTTACTTAGTTGCTCCATAATATAAAGTTAAGTCTTGGTGCTTCCATATCGACTTTAATTCTCTGATAATGTCTTTATTTTTGCGATTGATGATTATTGTAACAGAATGTTTTGGTCTGTTATATACTTGTTTCATTAGTTTTATTGCTAAAAAATTATAGTTTAATGGAGTTGGTTATGGTTGTAGAGACAGAGCAAATTGTATCTAACTCTTGAAGGAATAAATGGTTGATGGAATTGTTTGTGGCTTGTATTTAATGATTTTACCTTAAAATTGTCTTGCATTAGGTATTTTTAGGGATTTGCTTGAATTATTTTGGTTTATTATACTAATTGTAGATTACTATTGCCTGTTATAATTCTTTTTCATTCAATCAATTATTTGGGTGATAAAAGTAAGGATGGTTCTTGCAACCAGCATAATCAATTCTTTACTATATAAATGTGATGAGGATCAAATCTGTATATGCTAGCACTTATATCATACCAAACAATTTCTTCAATTTGTTTCTTTCTTGAATCTTCAATCAAACATGTTTTTATTGGTCTTGTGTAGGATGCCAAGCACTTACAATCACATTCTACCCACGGCATTATACACGTAGTGTTATATATGGATACCAAGTGCCAAAAAGAGAAAGAAAAACTATTTGGAAATGTTTCATTTCAGCTGAAGATATTCCCAAAAAAAGTTTGAATTGTATTGGCTAATTTATCTGATGTAATGGTTCTGTTTCGTTTGTAATTCAAGGAGAAAGCCTTATACCTTAAGAATTCTTAAGGGAAAAAAAATTATTCTTCATGTAAACTTGACTTTTCCTTTATGAGATTGCGGTTTATTATTCTTGTAGTCAACTTATGGATTTGTATCTTGTTGAATTTTAATGCAATAGTTATTAGTTTTGTTTACGTCGACCATTTTAATGCATAAATAATTCTGCTTGTTGCAATGCAAAATAACAAATTATTCTTCAAAGTCACATTTGTTAATGAAACCCCCACAGAAAGAAAATAATCACATCAAATTTACAACACCATGGCCAACATGACCCTCTCAAAAACCGTATCAAAAAAATTAATACAGCAACACCAAAATAGTTAACCACTAGTCCACCAGCATCAAAAAAGTAAATGTAGTATCTCCTTACATTCTTCACAAATTGTAGTATCTCCTTCATGAGTGTTTATGTGCACTTTGTCCCAACCGTTTGTTTCCTTCATTACTCTGTGAAAGATCATTATAAGACATCAAAGATTTCTACAGATTAGCAAAATAGTTTATATACAACCATTAATTCATATAAACAATCACTAAAATATTTTTAATTATACTAGTTACCTGAAATTATTCAATAAAAGGCATGTATTACTGCAAAGTTGTAGTTGGAGCAAAGTAGTTTCTTGAACATGGTACTTGAGTTCCATTCCCAATATAAGATCCCTATTAAAAGCACAGTACGCAATTGCATAAACTATATCTAGTGATTCTGCAATTCATACTAGTTACCTGAAGTTGTTGAGTGCAAAACATTTTATCTTGCATAGTTGTAGTTGCAACAAAATTGGTATTTGCATTGAACATCGGAATTTCATTGAAATTGGTATCTCGAGTCAATCCATTAAACATCGGAATTTCATTCGGAACAACTTGTTGCTCTTTTGCATTGCCTCTAGGAGTACAATCCTGGTTTATTCAAATTACATTAGATAAAAACCATAAATGGAAAAAAAAAAATCTAGACAAATATTTTTAACATAATATATTCTTGATAACTTAGAATATCTACCTTCATGAACAATTGCTTTGTTGTTTTTGTTTTGGTGGCTTTTGTTTGCGGTTTTCGCCTTTCGAGTACTCCTTTCAATTCATTGCGCAGACATCCCACTGTAGGTTTTGTTTTAATTCCACATGGTTTTGTTATTTCACTGTTTTTAAGCGTTTTCATTGCTATCTGCTCATTTCCACAATTTCCATCAAATAAAGCTTGGCCTTGTGAACTTTGATTAACACATGTACTATCTAGACAAAGATTTTTCTTCATTTGTTCCAAACTTTTGAGCAACTCAACTGAACACTCATGGGCATATGCTGTCAACTCCTCATGTTCTGCTGCAAAAGATGAGATCTCACGAAAGTTACGACATAAATGACGATAACGCTTCCCAACAAATTCCTTAGGATTGTCATTAGGTTGACCTCCATGATAATTAGTTACGCTCCTACCCTTAGCATCTCTTGTCCATCTCTTCAATATGTAATGAGGTGGGATCCTTTTTACATTCTTGTACTCCCAAGACTTTTAATGCATGAGAACATAAAATCCCAACAAAACTGAAATTCATACAACTCCAAGTAACTGTTTCTGTCGAACCATCGTATTTAACAAAATGCTCTTGAGATCTGCCACTATAAGTCACCTTATACTCATATGTCATCCCAAACTTGGCTACTTCATATATATAACAATTAAGGATGCCTATGTACTCTTTTTGGAAGAGCTTGAAAACTTCTGGGGTATAAATATCAACAGCATGCTGCAACATCTCTGCATTAGTTACTAACATGAGGGATGTTTGCATCATCTTGAAATCAGCTATCAATTCCTCATACCGTCGATCTTTCAAAACCCTTTCATAGTGTTCAAAGAAACGCAAGAGATTGTGGCTTGGCATCAAGTACTTTTTTAATACATTGTTCATACTCTCACTGCGTTGGATACTCATCATGTCTACAATGAAAGTATGTCGGCCATATACTAATGTCCATTTTTTCCTCACTTCAAACAAACCACCAAACCAAGTGTTGCTCGTGATGTTATACTTTTGAAGCATATCATTCCATGCCAATAGCCATTTTTCTTCATCCTCGTGATCATATACACAATTTCCAAAATCATAAGCAAATTGCTTTGATATGTGAAATACAATGCTTAAATTTTTAGCAACATTTTAATAAATATGCCAAACACAAAGCTGATGGTGAGTTTCTGGAAACACTTCTGATATAACTTTAGCCATTGCAACAGATTGATCCGTAAGTATTGTTCTTAATTGATTTCCAGACATCGCTTCCAAGAAAGTCTGAAAAAGCCACCTAAAAGAATCTGCACTTTCATCATATATTAAAGCTGCACCAAAGACTACAGTTTGTTTATAATGATTAACTCCAAGAAATGGTGCAAATGGTCTTCCATACTCATTTGTTCGATAAGTTGTGTCAAAACAATTAACATCCAAAAAGACTATAATCACTTACTGAACGCGCATCAGCCCAAAATATATTTGAGATCATATCATCTTCATCAAGCTACATGGAGTAAAAGCTAGACGAATTTTCAACATGCATTTTCTGAAAATACTGCAATATTGCCCTAGCATCTCCTTTTTCCATATTTAAGTTCCGCTTTTTGTGGATGTAATTCCGATAATCCTTATCAAGAAAACAAAGATTCTCTCGTCCACCAACTTCTCTACCCATGAATTCTACAGTAGCTTTTATTGGTATTCTTGATTTGTCAGCATCATCAGCATGTAATTTTTGAGCTTTAGACATCCGACGATTGATCTTTAACATATGCTTCATGGGTGTTCTAACCAGATCATGATTATGACTTGCATTAAAGGAAACAATCTTAAAATTTCCATTCTTTTGAAGGAGGCAAGCCATGTGAGCATCACAACCAACTCTTGAAATTGGAACAGAACAAAATGGATCTTCGATCTCATTGTTATTTCTATGATGACCTTGTTTTGAACAGCGGTAACTCACCTTGTTATAAGACCCACCTTGTTCTTTTTCCTATGATGCTTCCTCACATTGAATCTGTTTTCTCCACCAAACTTAACATAAGCTCTATATGCACTCTTGTCAGAATTAAACTCCATTCCAAGTTTTAGTTCTTCCACTATCTCCTTGCCTTTATTTGGCCTAGGTGATTCCAAATAACAATCCTGGTTTTGTGACTGACAAGTAGGTGAATGGCAACGATCCGTACCTTGTAAGTTAACTTCCTCACCATTTAATGGTTGACTATTTAATCTTGTAGAATCATGGTTCTCCATATCCTGCAATATAAATATTAATCCATGAATAAGTGTCATTTAACACAAATTTCTGTAACCAATTAAACTTTTCAACTCCAGACACTGAATATAGGCGACACACTTTCATTGCCCTTTTTTTTTTTTTAACAGCTTATTTTATAGAAAGGCCAGAAAAAGGCGTAGAAACAAGAAGCTACAAATAGCAAAGAAACCCAAAAGCAGAGCAAAACAGAAACTGGGCACATGCAAAGCCGCACGAAGCAGAAACCACCAGAAAACTAAAAAAAAAAAAAACTGAAAGGAAAATAAAAACAGCCCGGTACAACAGAAAGAACAAGGAAACAAAACAACACCAGACATAACCTCACGATCAGAGAAACTAAAATCACCCTATCACCTTCACTGCCCATTGTAACAGTATTATATAAACAAAAGTCCATATACTGATAGTATTCTATAAACAAAAGTCATCATTATTATTTTCGTTAAGGTTGTTGACTGTAAAAATGCTCCTCTGAGATATTCACTGGGGCGAAGTGTATTCGATAGATTAAAGTTTAGATTACGATAATATATTTAACAAGAGATTTACAAGGTGGAGAATAATCTCTCTAAATGCGGTTCGGGTTCGTTTCATTCACTTATCTAGGGGATTCACTATCTATCCTGCTCTTGAAAGGTTCTTTTTTTCTCTGTCCCTTTCAAATGGTAAAAAATGGAGTATATAGGTCATTCTTATGACAGGGCGGATGCCGTGTCGCTTATTGATTGGTCCAGGATCGACACATCTTCTTGCTCTTAATGGCGGTTGACCGATTGACCGCCGGGGGGTTCCGATGCTATCATCGGTAGGTAACGAACTCCAAGAGGGAACCCATGTATGGAGACAGTCCCGCTGAGGGTCGTTTCGGAGGGTCCCATAGCCACCGAAGGGAGGAGGGGGATGATACCGGCGTACAATTCGGAGTAGTAATTCTGCTACCAACAAAGGTCATCCACATAAAGAAACAAAGAAAATATATGGTAATTGATTGAGTTCTTACTCCTTTCCTCCTCAAATGTCCATGGAAGATGAGTGAAAGACAAGGGGGATGCAACGAAGTCATCGGTGGCGGCGACGGTGGGTGCTGGTCGTCGATGTGGGTAGGTGCCGGTCTTCGGCTTAGGTGGATGTCAATGGATGGTGGTCTGAAGCAGTATCGACTGCATATGGGTGGGTTGAAGCAGTGACAACTAGAGTTTTGGAGAAGTAGAAGCTGAATAGGCTCTCTGAAGTGGGTGTCAATGGATGGTGGTCTGAAACAGTATCGACTGCATATGGGTGGGTTGAAGCAGTGACAACTAGAGTTTTGGAGAAGTAGAAGCTGAATAGGCTCTCTATGTTTGAACGGGTGAGGCTTTGGAATGGGTGAAATATAAAGGAAACCTGTCACATTTTAACTGGGCCATGTCATTTGATCAGTATTTTGAGTACTGACTGGTCAGTACCCAAGCAATATCCATATATATATATATATATATATATATATATATATATATATATATATAAGCAGGATCCATGATCCCATTTTTTTACACAATTTATTGTTCTTTGGATTTTAGTTATTTTGATGGACAAGATTCAATGGTATTTAATCTTTCTTTCTCTTTCTTCATTTAATATTTGTTTTTTCTCTCCCCTATTTTTTATTATCTCTCTCCTTCTTTTTTTCCTTTTCAACATTTTTTTTCTTTTTCTCTCTTTTAATTTTTTATCTCTTTGTCTTTTCACATTTTTATTTTACCAATATCAACGTTGACCATTGATATCAAAGAAAATTTTTGTAATAAATTATTAGCATTTCTTTTATATTCTTTCAAAAGCCAGAGAAAAAAAAAAAAAAGAGAAGTTAATTACCAGGAAAAAAAAAACTTCAACTAAAATTTATGAGTATGTACTACATTTAACTAGTAATGAAAATTTATTGAACTGTATATTTTCTCATATGAGTTTTAATGACATATGACAACTTCAAATATCATATAATTACTTATTTTTACTTCTTTGATATGATTTCTATCTTAAATCATGGAGATATTAAGTTTTCTCTTTCTAAATTTATGCCAAAATTATTGCATCTAATTGTTTTTTAACCTATTTAAAACAAAAAATTGTTTGTAAATTGTCATACCAAATACATTAACAAAGTCAATAATAGTGAAAATAATATAGTTTGTCAGTTTTGAAAACTCACATAATAAGAGTGCATGAAAAGATAAAACAAAAAAGTTAAAAAATAAACCAAAAAAAAAAAAAAATTAGAAGAGGAGAGTGAAAAACCAATCGGTGATGCATGAATAAAATTTCTAGTTTTATGTCTAAGTAATAGGAGGTGAAAAAAGAAATAAGATCAGTTTAGAAAAAAAAAAAAAAAAAAAAAAAGAGTGAAAAGAAATAAGAAAAAAAAGTTGAAAGACATAAATTAAAAGAAGAGAAAGAATGGAATAAAATAACAAAATTTAGGAGAGAGAATTGAATAAATAGGGGAGAGAAAATACAAATGTTAAATGAAGAAAGAGAAAAGAGATTAAAAATCATTGAATCTTGTCCATCCAAACAACTAAAATCTAAAGGACAAGAAATTGTGTAAAATCTTATGTAAAAAAATGGGGTCATGGATCCTGCCCCATAAATATATACAGTCTTTCTATTGTTAGTTCATCCTGACAATAAATATATCAGGATGAAGAATGTGGACCACAGATTATGGAGAAGTTTTGACAAGTGCATACACTTTGAGTCAAAGTATGTAAATCTAGTGGTCCACATTCTTCGTCCTAATATATTTATTGTTAAGACGAACTGATAATAGAAAATCTATATATATATATATATATATATATATATATATATATATATATATATATATATTTGTGTTTATTCAAATTTGGTATTTTTGCTCTATACTTGTGCTCGAGAAAGCACAAATTGGGAAAATCACAATTTTTTTTATTTATGAAAAATGAGAGAAAACAATAATGATATAATATTTGAGTATTTGTTTTAATTGGATATAGGTTGTAAAAGATTAGAAATTTAATGGGCTCGTAAAACTTATCAACTTTTTGATTGATTTGGATATTCATGTTTAATTGATTTGGGTAAAAAAAATCCACGCCCAAAAATCTTATGGTCCAAGTCAAAAATCTGGGTCAAAACAGACATAAACCGAGTCTTGGGCAGGTCGGTTAAAACCAAGAAGAGTGGCGATATTGGCACCCCTCAAAAACTGTTTGTACACCCCTTTCATATGTACACCCCTAAGATATTTTTAAAATCTTTAATTCGTAAATAAACCCCATTTAATACCAAAAATACCCTTTCTTTAATTTTATTTTATTATATTTTTGCAAGTACACCCCACTATTTTGTTATCTAATCACTTTTATTATTATTTAATATAATTTTTTTTGAAAGTTTATTTTATTTTTTTATTCAACTAAATAATTTATCATTAAAAAAAATTAGTAAAATTTCCAACTCTCGAAAAAACATCTGGGATCACTTTAAAATTTTCTGAACAAAATTTCTTTTCATTGCAACTATACTTTTTTTTTTTTTTTAATTCTTTAATTTTTTGAAGCTTAAAATTCTTTCAATCTTCTCCGATTCCACCAAATTGAAAAAGCTCTCACTCCAAAGGCAAAAAAATTATCTCTCTCACACTCGAAGCTCAAGTGATTTTGGTAAACGAAGGTCGACAAAGTGATTTATATCGGAAATGAAATCATTAGAGAGCAAGTGAATTGCTGGTTTGGAAGACTAAATCATAGTCGGCGAGGCGGTGGCCGATGGCGGCGTTGATGAGAAATGATGAGTCGGAGATGGTGGTGGTGGAGTGGTGGAGAGAGAAAATGAATTGGGTGTGGAGAGAGTGATTAATATATATCAGTAAGCAATTTTGGTGGAGAATGATTTCATGATTAATCCAAGGATCAATAATTCTTTGGTGGATAATTTGGCTAAGAAGGGTGACATCTTTGTGTGGAGTTTTTCCTGATAGTTTTCCTTCTGTTTTCTTGTTGGGTTGGGTTCTGGTTTTTCTTTTTTTTTTTTCTGTTGGGGTGTGCGGTTGCCTTATGTTTTTTGTTTCGTGTTTCTTTTTGCTTGGTTCCTCTGGTCTCTTGTAAGGGTCTGGGTCTTTGGCTTCTCTTTTGCCTACCCCGTTCTGTTCTGGTTCTGTTTTTGGCTTGGCCTCTCCTTTGGCCTTTAATAAAGTTTTTGCTATTAAAAGAAAATGATTTCCTGATTAAAAGTATTACGACAGACTGATAAAGATGCAATATTAATCGATATCATAATTTAATATGCAAGTATGAGTGTTCTTCTAAATTTGAATGATAAAGATGCAATATTAATCGACATCATAATTTAATTCAAGCTTGTTTGTCAAACCCAATCATCCCAACATGTCTTTATAGGGTGCTACAGACTGCTACTCTCATCCTTCCTCCTTTCTAATTAGCAAATTCTAAATTCCGTCTCCTACTCTCCTCCATGACATCCTTCATTTTCTTTTGTTAAATCTAACCAACTATGATTAATATATATTAGGTAAAATATTTCTTATGTGGTGTTTTTGTTTGGCATGATGATCTTATGAACTTCATTGTAATGTTAATGTTGAAAAACCTGTAGCACAGGTGTTTGAAGAAGGTCTCCACAGAAAACTTGATTAGCTGAGAGCCAAAACTGAAGACACCCAGAAAACAAAACAACAGACACACCCCATAACCCATTAGCAATCGCCCCATTTAATTATGTTACAAGCTTATGAGCTCTTCCTCTAGCCTTGATCATAGATCATCATAGGATTAGATGATTGATCCGACACCACACTACATGGCAACAAGTACAAAAGGAATGTTGGTTGTTCCTGCGTTGTCGGCTGTTCCTGCGTTGTTGTGAAGGACTGGGGTGATGAAAGCAATGGTCTTAACGTCGTCCAGCAGCATTTGAAAGCTCATTGAGTTGCAATGTGTGGGATTTGATCGGATTTTCAATGAAGTTTAGCTATAGAGACCTGTGTTTTTTTTGCTCAAAATTGTTGGTTGTCCTACCTCTTAGGAGTTTTTGAATGTTAAAGTTGCTGTCACTTTTAGTACTCTGTTATCCTTTGATTGCATTTGAACGTCTTTTTTTCTTTAATATATATTTTCTCTGAAGAAATGTTTCAAATCAAAGTATTTTATGTTTGGAGAGAAAATTATAAACATTAAAAAAAAAAACTGTAGCCAAAAATAAAAAGAAGACAATTTAATTGTTTGTGCCAACCTCAAACACACCTAAAGTGGGCATCACACCTAAACAGGAAACAACCATTCCATCAAAGAAACAAAATTAAAGAAAATAAATAGTTAATGGTCTTAATTCCATTTTAAGCATATCAATATGATCATGATACTATAATACCTGTAGAAAAAAAGTTGAATATGAAACGTAATAAAATGTTGTTGATAAATAAACTTAAGTAGCCATAAAATATTAATAATATTACTTGTTACATACAAGAAAATACAAAATTTAACATGGAAAAATGTACACATTTGCTATCTAGAGTAATTGTCCTATGTTTAGCACCATCGGATACTAAGTTTCTAAAAGCACTTATATTAGTTGTATATGGAGTTGCCCATCCTTCTGCGCATGGATAACGATATTTAAACCAATTAGATGCTATAAGAGGCATAGGTGAACATGGAAACATGAAGACCTGTAGACCAAATAAATAAAAGTCATCAAACTAAAAAAAAAATAAAAAATTGAATTATGTGAAAACATTCTAAATTATTTAACATATACCTTTACGAAATGACAATCATTCACAAAACCAATAGAAATAATTTTGTGAGAGGAGCGGGGTAATGGAATGGATCGCAGTGGGAGAAATGTAAGACATTGTCGTTGAGATATTAATAGTAGTACAACATTATATTTAGAAGCAATTAGATGACCAGTGTCCGGCATGGTCATCCAATAGTCAATGCTTGGATTGGCCTCAACGTATGATAGCGAATTCATAACCTCTCTATCACGATAGCCAAATAATTGAGTATAATAATCATAATGTTGTTGCAACTCGTCAATCAAGTCTCTCCTTACTTGGATCCAATTATCATCACCCATATCCATCCAACTAGCCACAACTCGAAATCCACAATTACCATCACCAAGAACATCCTTAACATCACGAATATAAGGTCTTAACCCTATTGGAAATGAATCAATGAAAGAGATAGGCTTAAATGTTTGTGACTTAACCTCTTTTAATTTTTCTCGCCTTTTTGAATGCACAACATTTGTACTCAAAGACATCAAAGATGGAGAATGGTTTCCTTGTGTGGATAATACATACTCGAACATAGATGGATCACGGCGAGTAGATGTATCATGCTTCGTTGGAGGTCGACCTCTTGTATTACACTTAACCTCTGGCTCGATAAGAGAAGTTGATGCTGGATTTGCTAACTCCTTCAATTTTTTTAGCAATTGCACAACTTAAATCAACTCTTTCATACTCATCAAGTATCTTGTTCAATGCATTTCTTGATACAAATCCCCTTAATTCCTTAAAATCTGAAGGTTTAAAAGAATGTTGCACCAAGGTCAAGCTCCTCTCAAATGAAGCTTTAATCTCATTATGCTGCAGTTGTAACAAACCATGAATTTTTGTCCATGACGTTAGGAAATTGCCTTGAGATGACCCTAGTTGTCTCTTCAATTGTGAATGAGAAGATTCGGCCCTGTAAACACAAAGTTTAATAATATCATAAACTATGTTAAATTTAAAATTATATTCATAAAAGTAAGAAAAAAAAATTACCTATTTGTTGTTGAATTTCCCAAATGCATAACTAAATCAGTCCATGCTGCAACAAACTTTTCTTTGTACTTATCCAACCATGCTTGCTTCACGTAATCAAGTGCAATCAGATAGTTAGAGAATTCCCTCTCCATAAGACTGAAGTTGTGAATGTATTCTTGCTTCGTAGAAGATAACACCAATACATTCCAACTACAAATGAATGTCTCCCATTTCTCATTAGTCTCAAATAGCTTTTTGCAATGAGCTAGTACATTTCTCGAAATATGCCATCTACAGAGAAGATTAGATGCATTTGGAAATACATTTTGAATGGCATTCATTAATGCAATCTCTCTATCAGTTAAAATCACACTCGGAAGCATATCATCCATGATAGTTTTCAATTTCTCTAGCGCCCATGTATAGTTATCCACCCGTTCATTTTCAAGAAACACAAAAGCGACTGAAAATGTCATCTCTGTTGATGTGACCCCAACTATCTCCAATAGCGGAAAACGATATTTGTTGGTTTTGTATGTACAATCCATAATTAGAACACGATGAAAAGCTCGTAACAACTCAATTGCTAAAGGATGTGCCCAAAACAAATCTCTAACACTACCTGTATCCTCATTTATTCGATGCCACTCAACATAGCTATAACTAGCTAATTTGCTTAAAAGTTGCTGCATTTGCGATCGCCCACAAAGTTCTTTAAACTTAAACTTTCGACGTGCATTGTAGATTGTTGTCATTGTAGTAGCATTGTTCTCATCTCTACCCTTTAATGTAAGTAATATGTCTTTCGGCTTAACATTACTCTTTGACATATCAACCAAAATTTCAAATTCTTCCTTTGTAAGCCTACCTACATATGAGTGACCCTCGAGATGGTTCGCAGTAGGATGATTATGTACACCACATATCACTTTTAACATCCAATCATTATTACTTTCCAACTTGAGTCCTTTTAACAAAAATGGACAGTCATATTTTTTTGTACCGGTTGCCTTGAATCGCTTTGGCTTTTGACCCTCGTTATTCTTTTTCTTATAAACACCACTTCTTTCGCATGCAAAACTTATCCGTGGTCTTCTCTTATCAACATTCACATCAGATTTTTTTTATTACTTCCAGTGTCTTGTGCCCATTCTATTAATGATTCTCTACAGTTGAAAACCTACATGATAACATTCTTATTTTAGCCAAATGATTATGTGTATACGTGACTAACAAAAAAATCAAAAACATATGTACCTGATCCGTTGTAAAAATTTCAGTGTAGTCCACAAGTTCCAGCTGATTTTCAATGATACTACAATTTTCATCCTTAATATATCATAAAAAAAATTAATAAATAGTCATTTATACAATTTAATCAATCAAATAAAATAAGACATGAAATTTATATTATTCATACAACAGTACAGAGTTAGAACAATATACAAAGTTCATACATACTTTTTTTTTTTTTTTAATAGCAGAATTATCATATATTTTTTTTTTTTTGAAAAGATGATTTATTCAACAAGAAGCCAAAAAGGCCAAGAGGAACAACCTGAAACAACCAAGCCGAGCCACACAAGACGGGGCTAAGAAGGCACAGCTCAACACCAAAAAACAAAAAGCACAGGAAAAAACAAACGCTTAAAAGCGTAGCAGAGCAGACAAAAAACACAAACGAGACCAGAGTCACAACACAAAACACAATAGCAGAATTATCATTAAAAGGCAAAAAGCTAACAGAAACACAAGAGGCTAAAGAGCAAGGCCTGGAGACACCAACCCAGAAAACAGAGCATACAAACAAGGAAAACAAAACAAGAAAAACAACATCAAAACCAAAGCAAAACAAGAAACGAAAACTGGTCTCTATAACAGTAAATTGGTATTGCCTTTTCTTTCACTCAATCATGGTCTCTATAGCAGTAAATTATTGTTAATCATCAACATTGCAGTAATATTGTTGTATTGTTCTCGTATAGTTCCACAATGTGCTAACTTTAAGCTATATCATGCTATCAAATTTCTCTAGGAAAATATTGATAACTAATAAAAAGAAATCTATAGCATGTTTCAATTTTTCTACAAAAATACAGATATTATAAAGAAGACAATGCAATATAATTTTATTTTTGTAATAAAAATTAATTTAATACTTACTTTTTCACAACCAACTTCGTCTGATGATTTTGATTCATTCTCCATACTTCCCAATCAATTTTTATTCCTCAGAAGAAATTGAAGTTAGTATTTAAATAGAAATTAGGGTTTGAGAAAATAGAATGTTTTTATTATATATGTGAATATCAAATAGGAAATTTCTTTTTTTTTTTTCTTTTTTAATAAAAGGATTAATATAAAACCAATTAATAATTATTGGTGGGTGTACTTACAAACTATTTAGTCCTTTAAGTAATTTTGCTCAAGGGTAATATTGGATTTTCAATAAAATACTACTTTGGGGTGTACATACAGTTTTTGAGGGGTGCCAATATCACCACTCAACCAAGAATATAAGAGGATCGAGTCCAGAGCAGCACCTACTGTTTATTTAGTGGTGGGTTCTAGGTCGGGTCTAGACCTTTTATTTTTTTATGGGTATTTTATAGATCTGGTTCTAGGTTGATCCATATTTTGCCATAATGATATTGATATGAAGTTGGGTGTCATTTAATGTGTTAGGGTGATGGTGGCAATCACAATTATCATTAGCACAACTGCTTGTTTATTGTGAATTGTGGTGATGCAAATAAATTCTGCTGGATCCCGGCCCAAGCCATCTACTACTGAACTCCAATATTTGGAATCAATTTATGAGATTCCAGATTTTTACCCATTGTATCTTTTATCATTTCTCTAAACACAAAATTTATATTCGTTGCAACTCTTTTTAAGATATGCTGATGCATTAGAACTGCGATACAAAACTAAGAGTCAACCGATCACTCCATTTGAAAAGAACAGCAAGCGAAAGTCCAATAATTGCCTTCGATTTTATGTGATCCCTTTTGAGATATATATATATATATATATATATATATATATATATATTCATTTTTTAAATACCACCTGTGGTGGCAACTCGATTACTCGAACCTTGAACAAACTTAGCTCATGAATGATGGTGATTGGAAGACAAAGTTGAAACCTCAGCAATCATGCTTACTTGTATTCATCGCAATCTCAAACCCCACCACCAAAAAAGTAAAAGAAAATACTAGAGTGACAGTAGAGTCCATGATCCTAGATTACTAGATGAAATCCAACAACAAAAGATAAGTAAATGGGAGAAATTATAAAAAGAAACATACATATGGATATGATTAGCCAGCGTAGATGTGAACAGGAACGATGATCAGGAAAATAGTGAGGAGGCCGAAGAAGAAGATGGTGTGGACAAGAATAGATGGAACGCTTGTCTGCATGTTCCCTAACCCAACGATCCTGCCACTGCCAGGTAGCTGAAACAGAAGCCCCGGAGTCAACAGCACAAACAGCACCACCGCTATCACCACTGGACCCCAATCTGCCATTTTCCCTTTTTCTAGAGTACTAAAGTGATTTCAAAAGCTTTCAAAGAGTTTGAGAAAGATCTAGGAAGGAAAGTGGGAGTTGAAAAAAAAAAACAGGGGAGTAAGAGCACAAATCGACAAGTGGGAGTTGGTAAAAAAAAAAAAAAAAAAAAAAACAGGGGAGAAGGAGCACAAATCGACAAGTGTTTTAGAAAACGATGCTTATCGTTAGATTCAAGTTTTAATTGTGTGTATATCAACAAAAACAAAAGTTTTGTTTTTGTGCTTTCAACGGCTCTGATCTTGTATTCTTCTTGGGATAAGATTAAAAATTTAAAATGATAGGGTTATTTTTTATTTTATTTTTTTGATAGCATAAGAAACAAAGAGCAAGGAAACAAAGAACACAGTAGGTAGAGCGAACAGATAGAACCTAAACAGTAGGTAGAGTGACTGCTCTCCTAACACAAGGAGGGAAATCCTCCATCCAGTAGAGATCCTCTACAACCTTTAAGGCATTTTTTGCCAGGTCGTGCGCGACAAAGTTGTTTCTGTTAGAAATGATGGGGTTACTTGGTGAATGGTGATGGGGACAAAATTTGGGAAATTGGTCTTGTAGTTTTCTCATTTTTGTTGCGTAAAATGTTGTAGGGTTGTGCTTAACCATAATTATTGACGTAAAGTTATCTGAGAAAGAATTATTTATTTATTTATTTTTTAATTGAAACGTAAAAACTAGAAAGGTGTATTATCAATTTAATCCTAACATTTAGAGAAAAATCAACTTTTTAAACGTGTTTGCTTTTTTAGGATCTTTGGTCCCTCAGTTTTTATAAATACATCAATTTGGTCCATTTGATCAAAACGTTAACGGTCAAATGTGATAGATTATATAAATTGAACATTATGCCCTTAACTTTGATTAAATGATTTAAAAGTACAATTTTACCCTCTTTCCTTTAAAAATTTTACAATTTAATTTTGACTTGTAATCCAATTAAAATTTAACACGTGTCACCAATTTTTAAAAATTAAAAATTAAAAACAAAATTTTATTTTTTTTTAAATTAATTAAACAAAATTTAAAAAAGATTGTGTCTATTTTTTATATATAAAAACAATTCTTTTCATATCATTAGTTTTCTGGTTAGGATTAGAAAATTAGACGCAGTTTGGATTTATTTATATCAAGATATTTGATTTTATTATTATAATAAGTTGTTCTAACTAGTTGAAAAAATTAAATAGTTTGGGTTAATTATATTCTTGAATCTTGATTGTCATTCAATTTCCCGAATATGACTACTGCTATAATTCCTCAAACCTCATTATAAAAATAAATAAATAAATAAATAAAAATAAATAAAATAAATAAATAAATTTATAATGTTTTTCATCGGGGTTGTTACTCTAGTGGATCCACCTTCTTTCTTCAGGCTTATTTAGTTGGGCTTTTGAAAAACATATATTCATAAAAGGTCTACTTGTAGTAAATCTAATTGAAATAGAGCTTTTGAAAAATAAATTATAGTTGTTTGATTGGTAATTATAAAAGCACTTTTATAGTAGTAGAACGTTTGATTATAAAATCTCAAAAAGTCTACTGAGATATTAAATTACTAAAAATTGAACTTGAAAGATTTTCTACATGTTAACTACATTTTCTATTACACAATAATAATAAAATTCAAAACTTTCACCATACAAACTTAAAAGATTAAAAAAATTTCCACAAATTATTAAATTTTCAACAAAGTTGAAGTATTGTCAAAGATTAAACAAAAGGAAAATGATCAATATCTCATACAAAGGTAAAAAGTCAAATGGAAAAAAATTCAAAATTAAATAAGTTATCATCGAAGCATGAGAAAAGTCGCAATACTATCACGTTCTTTGTCCATTTCACGATTAGGATGTTGCTCCTCGTAAACATCTTGAGTAGCATTCTTTTCTTCATCATCACTTGGTAGTTTATCATCATCGTCATTATATGGCTTAAACTCTTGATCTATATCAGCATTAACTCTTATTAAATTATGAAGAACCATTGAAGTAATCACAATTTTCACTTGTTTAGTAAATGAGAATTTGGGCATGTGATGTAATATTTTCCATCTATTTTTCCAAACACCAAATGTACTTTCAATAGTGCATCTCAAAGAAGAATGTGTATGATTAAATATTTCTTTTTTTCCACTAGGCTGTCTTCCACCTTGAAATTCCGGGAGATGATATCACTCACCTTTATTTTCATGTCAGTTTTAAGTATATAAGAAAACACAAGTCTCAAAAACTCAATCTACTATGTGATAAACCCTAATAAAATAATCCAAAAAAAAAAAAAACCTGAAAAGGAAATTCAAAGCTCAAAACTTCATGGGATAAATTTTATCGTGAAAAATAATAACAAAATCATTAAAAAAAAAAAAAAAAAGTGTGGTCTTTGTGTCTATAAATTTGAGGCCTATGTTTTATCATTTAGACAAACTTTTATTGTTGAATTAAATTGAGTTTTGATTTCTAATTGTGGTTCATAATTTATAAACCCCATCATATTTTCACAGTAATATTCAAAGGACTACTCAACAAACCTCCAAAGTTGTAATTTTTATCATTAATTCTTGTTCACCATCATCATTGTTTCGCTATCTTGTCGGTGTGGATTTTACTATAAAGAAGAACAGTGATGATGAGTCTATAGACCTGTAATGATTTGCAAATATAATCGCAAATCATTTTGAACATCTAAGGGACTGAGTTTGTTTTCTTCATTAAACAAATTTTTGTTTTTTGTTTTTTGGTTTTTGTTTGTGATATCTCAAATAGATGGAGATTTGGAAGGGCTTCAAGTTTTATATAACTTGTTTTGATGCAGATGTTATATAAATGGCCCCCTCACTATCAACAATAAAATCCAAGTTTTGCAGTATCTATTTGCTTGTTTAAAGTTTTATTTTCAGTCTCTGCCACAACTTAATCAGAGATTGATTAAGTTTTCTTGATCACTTTTATTGATTTACATTTATAAATTAAACTTGGAACATGCAAGTAGATTGTTGATTGATTGTGAATGGATTAAAAAAGCTCGACTGCAGAGGTAATATTTAAAGTGAAGACTGCAAATTCTGCATTTTGGGTTCATTTGTTGTTGTTGTTGCAGCTTCTGGGAATTGAAGTATTAAAAGATGATATGTTTCAAATAATAATAATAATAATGAAGAAAAATTATACATACCATTCTTCCAGTATGTGTAGAGCAAAGAAATAACCTATCTGTAGAGAGCAAAGAATAAAGAATATAAAAAGGTTCCAGGGTTTTAATTTAATAAGGGTATTCCATGTCAATAATAATAAAATGTCTATTTCAAAAAGCTCCTAGGGAGGAGCTTTTACCTAGTAGAGGTTTAAACTCTACTAGCCTCTACTGAATATAAAATAGACAATTTCAAAAACCCAACCAAACAACTCTAAAAAACTCAAGTAAAGGTTCATAAACCTTTTGAGCCGGTAGAAAGCCCAACCAAACAAGCACTTCATCTGAATTTCATCTAGGCTATTCACAAACTCAGTTTTTTCTTCATCTATTTCTCTCTGCAATCTGCACCCATCATCAACAACCAAACTAAATACAACAACCAACATTCAGATTTGCAAGAACCCATCACAAATAACATATCTAAATACAAAAATCAACAATTAGACAAGCAAATTCACAAGTGGGTTTCTATCAATCCATCACAAATTCACCAAATTGATTTTTCTCACAAATTTGTCAATCCTATCACGGATCTCCATTGACGAGAACCAGCTCTAGAAACCACCAAAATCCAGAAACCACCACCATCCCACAACCCAATAACACCCAAACCTCTATCAAAGGAAAACAAATGGAGAAGAGAAGGAGAAAAAAAAAAAAAGATGATCGGCGGCGAGAGGAAATCGATCGAATTCTGATCTCCTCGTTTGGAAGGAGATAGAGTGTCGATCTCCACGTTCGGGAGGAGAACGAACGCCGATCTTCTCATTTGGATGACGATCGATGGTCGTAGGGTGGTGGCTAGGGTTTGGGTGTTAGGAGATGATGGTGGAGGAGAAGAAAATGGTGATTGGTGGAGAAGAAGATCTATTTGATGAATGGTTTTGGAATTTTTTTTTTTTTTTTTTGAAGGAATTGTTTCTGGAATTATTTTTTTTTTTTTTTAATGAAATGGTTTCTAGAATTTTGATGAAGAAAATGATGGATCTCCACCATTTGTATGGAATTTTTTGTTTTATCAAATTTTTAATTGTATATATAAATATTTAGTTCTCTTTTTTCAATTTTTTTCTTTTTTGTTAACAGATGGGTCAATTTTTCTTATTATTATTTTCTTTTCTTTTATAATTATATATTTATTTTATTTTGTGATAAATAAAATAATGATTTGTTTTTATTTCTATTTTTTGACACATGGCATGTTTTTGATTTAAAGACAAAAGTACCCCCTGCAAGTGTTAAGTTTAACTGATTGTTGATCAACGGATGGACCAAATTGATATATTTCTGAAAGGTGAGGGACCAAGGGTCCTAAAAAAGCAAACACGCTTAAAAAGTTAATCTTTCTCCAAAAGCTAGGGACTAAATTGATAATACCCAACTATAAATTGATCCAGTAATCATACAATCCTTTATCGTAGGTCAACATGTAGAATGTAAATGACCAAATCATCTCAAGTTTGGATATACGTCCAATTCAATTATATTAATGCCTCATGGTGTGATTTGTTGGATTTCTAAAATTATTTTATTTCTATATATAATTTAACACAATTTTATTATATATAGAATTAATTTTTATCAAATTCAACATATTCCAACCATATCTAATCTCAAACCATATGATAAGATGAGATTGGTTCGGTGGTAAACCCCTCATACCTGCACCACTAGGTTGCGAGTTCGAGTTCTCCACGTTCACAAAAAAAAAAAAAAAAAAAAAAAAAACCTGAATTTATATAAGAGTAATGCTACTTTGCCCAAATTTGATGCCTAAATGATATGGAACACTATAATCCATTCATTTAAATGTATCAGATATTAAGTTTTCTCTTTCTAAATTTATGCCACAATTATTGCATCTAATTGTTTGTAAACTGTCATACCAAATACATTAACAAAGTCAATAATAGTGAAAATAATATTGTTTGCCAGTTTTGAAAAATC
Source organism: Acer saccharum (assembly GCA_030490815.1). Classification (NCBI taxonomy): domain Eukaryota; kingdom Viridiplantae; phylum Streptophyta; class Magnoliopsida; order Sapindales; family Sapindaceae; genus Acer; species Acer saccharum. The sequence goes on from CM059874.1 coordinate 24,965,476, forward strand.
ACATAATAAGAGTGCATGAAAAGATAAAACAAAAAAGTTTAAAAAAAAAACATTAGAAGAGGAGAGCGAAAAACCAACTAGTGATGCATGAATAAAATTTCTAGTTTTATGTCAAAGTAATAGGAGGTGGCATGAATAAAATTTCTAGTTTTATGTCTAAGTAATAGGAGGTGAAAAAAGAAATAAGATCAGTTTAGAAAAAAAAAAAAAAGAATGAAAAGAAATAAGAAAAAAAAAAAGTTGAAAGAGAGAAATTAAAAGAGGAGAAAGAATGGAATAAAATAATAAGATTTAGGAGAGAGAATTGAATAAATAGGGGAGAGAAAATACAAATGTTAAATGAAGAAAGAGAAAAGAGATTAAAAATCATTGCATCTTGTCCATCCAAACAACTAAAATCTAAAGGACAAGAAATTGTGTAAAATCTTATGTAAAAAAATGGGTTCATGGATCCTGCCCCATATATATATATATATATATGTGTGTGTGTGTGTGTTTATTCAAATTTGGTATTTTTGCTCTATACTTGTGCTGGAAAGCACAAATTGAAAAAATCACAATTTTTTTTTATTTATGAAAATGAGAGAAAACAATAATGATATAATATTTGTGTATTTGTTTTGGAGTAATTGGCACAAAACTCCCCTGGAGTATACATAGTTTTGCATGTTGCCCCCTGAATTAATTTTTTTGGCATTAAACCCCCTGAACTATCGAAAATTGGCATTAACCCTAGTTTCTTCGTCACATGCGCGTCACATGTCATGGCAAATTGCACTAAGTACCCCTTCTTATATACATAATTGCATTAAACCGGAAAAAATATAATAATATAACCTAAATACCCCTCTGAGCAAATTTAAAATACAAATCAATTTTTAAAATTTAAAATTTAAATAAAAATTTGCTTTTAGTTTTTTTTTTTTTTTTTTTAAAGTCTCCAGAATGATCGACAAATAATTTTTTTTTAAAAAAGTAATTTTTTTTTTATTTTCCATTAAAAAAATTCAGATTTAATAATAATAATAATAAAACTTCATCATGTTCATCCTCCATCTTCAATTGGAAACTCAAACATCCAAATCCAAATCTAGATTTTTGTCTTTTACAAATACAATACAAATTCAAAATGTCTCCAAAAAAAAAAAACAAAAAGGTAAATTAAAAAATCTTTAAAAATTTGGATCTCCAGATTTATCACCAAAAAAAGAAAAATGATTTATCACAAAAAAAAAAAATTAAAATTAATAACAGAAATCAGAATTTGATGGGTTGGATCCATTGATTCCCATCTCTCCCCCCATCATCTATCGATGATCCCCATCTCTCAATCCCTTCATCATCTCTCCAACCCATCATCAACCTCATCTCTCCACCGTCATCACCATCCTTCAATCTCAAATATTTCCAGGTAATTTCGTCCTTTTACACTTTATATACTGTACATCTTCTTCTTCTTCATCGTCCCATCATCGACCATCACCATCATCATCATCTTCCTCATCATCGACCATCACTATCATCAACCATCATCTTCCTCATCATCCCACAAATCCAAACCTAGATATCTCTCTTTCTTCAACCACCATCATTTCCAAATCTCTCTTTCTTCACAGCATCACCTCTGGATCCGACGATCTACTCATCTCGTTGCTCGACCTTGACGATTTGAATCATCTCGACCTCGCGCGGAGTGATTTACACCTTGCCTTGACGATCTGGATCTGTGTCCATCTGCACTCCAGGTGGAGCGGATTGGTTTTGGTGTTGAGAGATGGCGGATTTGGTTTCGATGATTGTGGTGGTGGTGGTGGTGGTGGTGGTGGTTTGAAGGGTTGTTTGGGTTTTTTGGGTTTTTTGGGTTGATGGTGGTGGTTTGGATTGATTTCGAATTTGGGTGGTGGGGTGGTGGCTGGGTTCGAATTGATTTCGAAATTGGGTGGTGGCTGCTGGCTGGGTTCGAATTTAGGTTTGGTGTGGTGGTTGATTTTGATTTAGTTCACAGAAGTTGTTCTAATTTGAAAATTAGGCATTAAGCTAATAAGATTAAAAGATTTTGTTAAATTTCAAAATTAATATATAAGAAAAAAAAGGCAAGAAGAAGAAGAAGAAGATATAATCGATTGAAGAGGAAGAACAGAGATTGAAGAGGAGGAGCTGGAGAAAAGGCTTGGGATGTTGGTGGAGACCAATCCCAGATTGGATCTCCACCTCTTTTTTTTTTTTTTTTTTTAATTTTTCAGTTTTTGTTTTTTAAAGAAAATAAAAGTTTTCTTTTTTATTTTAGAATCACAGATTGGATCTCCACCGTTCATCAATCATGATGAATGGTGAAGATTGGATCCCCACCTCTTTTTAAAAAAAAAATGTTTTTTTTTTAATTTTTCAGTTTTCGTTTTTTAAAGAAAATAAAAGTTTTCTTTTTTATTTTAGAGTGAAGGGTAAAAAGGTCATTTAGTATTTTCTATAAAAAGGTTATTTTTAAAAATTGATTTGTATTTTAAATTTACTCAGAGGGTATTTAGGTTATATTATTATATTTTTTCCGGTTTAATACAATTATGTATATAAGAAGGGGAACTTAGTGCAATTTGCCATGACATGTGACGTGCATGTGACGAAGGAACTAGGGTTAATGCCAATTTTCAATAGTTCAGGGGGTTTAATGCCTACAAAATTAATTCAGGGGGCAACATGCAAAACCGTGTATACTCAAGGGGGGTTTTGTGCCAATTACTCTTTGTTTTAATTGGATATAGGTTGTAAAAGATTAGAAATTTAATGGGCTCATAAAACTTATCAACTTTTTAATTGATTTGGGTATTCATGTTTAATTGATTTGGGTAAAAAAATCCAGGCCCAAAAAATCTAGATTGTAAAAATGGTCCAAGTCAAAAAACCAGGTCGAAACAGACAAAAAACTAATCTTGGGCAGGTCGGTTAAAAGTTAAAACCAAGAATATAAGCGGATCGAGTCCAGAGCAGCACCAACTGTTTATTTAGTGGTTCTAGGTTGGATCTAGATCCATATTTTGCCATAATGATACTGATATGAAGTTGGGTATTATTTATGTGTTAGGGAAACAAGTATTGATGGTGGCAATCACAATTATCATTAGCACAACTGCTTGTTTATTGTGAATTGTGGTGATGCAAATAAATTTTGGAGTTAAATCAAGTACGTCCACTTCAAGTTTCCAACAATCTGCTGGATCCCAGCTTAAGCCATCTACTACTGAACTCCAATATTTGGAATCAATTTATGAGATTCCAGATTTTTACCCATTGTATCTTTTATCATTTCTCTAAACACAAAATTTAAATTCATTGCAACTCTTTTTAGATATGCTGGTGCACAAAGCTTTTTTTTGTCATGGAACTGCGATACAAAACTAAGAGTCAAGACGAAGGTGTACCTACTATCTCTATGGGGTCAGCCGATCACTCCATTTGAAAAGAACAGTAAGCGAAAGTCCAGTAATTGCCTTTGATTTTTTGTGATCCCTTTTGATAAATTTTTTTTTTGTCATTTTTTAAATACCACATGTGGTGGCAACTCGATTACTACAAAGCACTGCAAAGTGGAGCATATATAGTCATAAGTCAAGCTCATGAATTATAGTGATTGGAAGACAAAATTGAAACCTCAGCAATCATGCTTACATGTATTCATCGCAATCTCAAAACCCACCACCAAAAAAGTAAAAGAAAATACTAGAGTCCATGATCCTAGATTACTAGATGAAATCCAACAACAAAAAGATAATTAAATGGAAGAAATGATAAAAAGAAACATACATATGGATATGATTAGCCAGCGTAGATGTGAACAGGAACAACGATCAGGAAAATAGTGAGGAGGCCGAAGAAGAAGATGGTGTGGACAAGAATAGATGCAACGCTTGTCCGCATGTTCCCTAACCCAACGATCTTGCCACTGCCAGGTAGCTGAAACAGAAGCCCCGGAGTCAACAGCACAAACAGCACCACCGCTATCAACACTGGACCCCAATCTGCCATTTTTCCCTTTTTCTAGAGTACTAAAGTTATTTCAAAAGCTTTCCAAGGGTTTGAGAAAGATCTAGGAAGGAAAGTGGAGAGTGAAAGTGGGAGCTGAAAAAAAAATGCAGATATCGATGGAGAAGGAGCACAAATCGACAAGTGTTTTAAAAAACGATGCTTCTCGTTAGATTCAAGTTTTAATTGTGTGTATAACAACAAAAACAAAAGTTTTGTTTTTGTGCTTTCAACGGCTCTGATCTTCTGTTCTACTTGGGAAAAGATTAAAATGATGGGGTTACTTGGTGAATGGTGATGGGGACAAAATTTGTGAAATGGGTCTTCTTGATTTCTCATTTTTGTTGCGTAAAATGTTGGGTTTAAGTGTTTAACCATAACGCGTCTTCTCTCTCTCTCTCTGAAAGAAAGATAGGTGTAAATGTATAAGGGGCCGCGTCTTCTCTCTCTCTCTCTGTGAAAGAAAGATAGGTGTAAATGTATAAGGGGCCGTATGGGGTAATCAAAATAGGAAAGTGAAACCTAGGAATATAATTCCTGGGAAAGTTGTACACATGTGTTTGGTTGTACATGGGAATATTATGTTGGATTCCTAGGAATGTTAAATAATTGTGTTTGGTTGATATGGGAATGTTTTTGTCTTTATATAAAAATATGTTAAAATTAATTTTAAAATAAAAAAATTATAAATAAATAAATAAATAATATCAGTACATCACACTCATCGTCATCCTCATTGCTGTCTAACCAGATCAAGAAAAGAAAAAAAAATGGATCGCTTGTCTTCTTCTTCATCTTCTCGTCATCGTCGTCTACATCTTCTTCTCGTCGTTGTCGTCGTCTTCATCTTCTTCGCAGCTCCTCGTCGTCGGCATCTTCTTCTCCTCGTCGTCATCTTCATCTTCTTTGCAACTCCTCGTCGTCGGCGTCGTTGCCAAGAAGCTTGTCATCGTCGTCATCATCAAGCAAAATGATAACTGTGATGTGAGATTCAATTTTAAAATTAATCGATTAGGTTTGGGTTTGGGTTTTTGAAAAATTGATTCGATTGGACAAAATTGGGATTTGGGGATGAATTGAAGGGTTTGTGTGATTGAAAATTGAAGAAGAAGAAGAGGTGTGATCTGCGTGAGAACGAAGAAGAAGGATTAGGGAAAAACTGCCCAAAGAAATTGGGGATTTTTTTTTTGTTCAATTCAAATGCATGAAGAATGAAGAAGAAAACAATTTTTTTTTTTTAATTATATAGTGGGACCCACGGTGGGAATCAAATACCCGGGAATCAGAAACCCACATGTTAGGGTGGGAATCAGATTACCCCCTTGGAGGGTAATGTGATTCCCATGGGATTCACATTCCCGAGAATCTAAAATTGCAAACCTCATAACAAACGTGGGAATCCTATCAGATTCCCATTCCCATGCTAAGATGCCGGCATACCAAACGGCCCCTAAGAGTCCTTTAGGTTTTGTGTCTTCTTTTCTGAGGTAGGTTTTCAAAATTCAAAGAGGGGTTCTGAAATTAATAGTCAGTAGAGATGGTAGAGTCAGAAATTGCAAGGTTGTATGGAAAGCTCTCATTAGTGAAGATGGAGCGGTTCATGAGATGGCCTAAGAAGATCAACGAGATGGAGAGGTCGAGGTGGAGCTATGTCTGGTTGGGAAGATTCTTTCTAGTAAGAAAGTGAATAGGGATGCTTTTAAAAATCTGATTGAACGGCTATGGAGTCAGTTTGGGAGTGTTGAGGTAGAATCAATGGGTGTTAATATCTTCATGTTCCACTTTAACAATCAAGAGGAACGGAATTGGATTTGGCAATGAGGACCATGGTACTTTGACAAGAGCTTAATTGTTCTAGAGAAACCGGAAGGGATGGGTAGCATCTCCCAGTTGAGATTTGATAAAGTTGAGCTGTGGATCCAGATTCATGATGTTCCAATCATATGCATGATTAGAAGAACGGCAAAATGGATGGCAGAGCAAATTGGGTGTGTGATCGATTTACCGACAAAAACAAAGGATTGTTGGGGCAAATTTTTGAAGGTAAAGGTTCAAATAGATATCTCTAAACCTTTGAAAAGATGGCTTCGTTTGAAATTGGACAAATCAGATAATATTATGATGGTGAGTCTTAAGTATGAGAGGCTTCCTTAATTCTGTTATGTTTGTGGAAGAATTAGGCATGCTAGTAAGGATTGTTCTAATGATAAGGCCAAGTCGAATGCTTTGAAGAGTGAGTTCACCAAGTATGGATCGTGGATGAGAGCCTCCATCCCTGATAGATAGAAAATGAGATTTGATCAACAAATTGAAGGTAATTCGAAGGTTCAAAGTAAAGTGTTTGAGGAGAGAAGTGGGGTGAACGAAGTCAGTCTAGAAAAGTTGGAAATGGTTCATTGATTTCTCAAGTGGTAGGTCCGACCGACTCAGTTAGGGAACCTAAGGAAGATGCAATTGGTACTAACACAAATATCCTATCTACACTTAGTGGACTCGGGTCATCACAGGTTCATGGGCTAAGAATAAAAGGCCCATCAGAAGAGACTCAGCTAAATAAGAAGAAGTCTGTGGTAGAAGGGAAGGAAAGTTATGGGTCAGGCCTGGAAGTGAAAATTGCACCTGATAGTAAGTTGGGTCCAACGCTAAAACCGGTCGACCCAATTGTAGAAAATGAACCAATAGAAGAAATGGCTATGGTATGTTCTTCTTAGCTAGATTTTCTATCATCCCCAAAGAAGTCTAATACCAGAAACTAGAAAAGATTGGCGAGAGAAAAGAAGGTAGAGTTCAATTTGAATCAAAAGCCTAGTTTATTTCGTAATTTGCAAACGGTGAGTACAAAGGGGAAGAAGAACTCTAAGGGAAATGCTTCCTAATCAACAAGTAAGTCTATATTCAACATTGCTGGGAAGAGGTCAAGTCTTGGGAATTATCAAAATTCGTTTCAGTCTTCTTCAAAAGAGAGGGGTACTCTGTCCAGCTTTTTATGATAGGTATAAGTTGGAACGTTCGGGGTTTGGGGAATCCTTGAGCATTCTCGGCCTTGAAGAGGTTGATGAGGAACCATTCTCCCGATTTTATTTTTCTGTCGGAAACAAAAATTACAGGAAGTAAGGCAGTAAAATTTAGGGAAACTATTGGTAATTATGAAGTCTTATGTGTGGATAGTATAGGTAAAAGTGGTGGGTTGATGTTATTGTGGAAAAAAGAATTGCAGGTTTCAGTTCTCTCTTTCTCAGCAGGGCATATTGATGCTAGATTGAAAATGGATAATGGGTTTCTGTGGAGGTTTTCGGGTTTGTATGGAGATCCTTTTCCTAGTAAGAGAGTGAGTTCCTGGGCTTTTTTACGTCGTCTGAGAGAGGTTGACAGTCTGCTATGGGTATGTAGGGGAGATTTTAATGAATTACTTTGTATGAATGAGAAAATGGGAGGATCAGAGAAGTATATTTATGGGATGATCAGGTTTAGACAGGCTATTGATGAGTGTGATTTGATAGATTTGGGTTATTCAGGCCCTAGTTTTACTTGGAACAATAAAAGAGAGGGAAAGAGTAATATCCAAGAAAGAATTGATAGATTTTTTGCTAGTAATTTATAGAGAGACAATTTTGAGTATGTGAAGGTAGAACATTTAGGTTTTCACACATCGGATCATCGCCTGATTCTATTGAAGTTTGATAAGATTGGCCGGCAATTGAAGTGCAAATTTTCTGGTTTCCGTTTCAAACCTTACTGGTTAAAAGAAGAGGATATTGGTAGAGTGGTTCTGGATGCCTGGAAGGAAAAGGGTCCCTCCAATTCAACTCACGAGTTTATATGTAAACTAAATCAGTGTGCTATAAGTTTATTAGGTTAGAGTAGGGTTAGATTCAAAGATCTCAGCAACCAAATTGCAGTAAAAAATAGAAAGATAGAGTTTTTGTATAAGAACTGTGAGAAAGATGGTGTTATGACAACTATCAAGGAGCTTGAAAAATCAGTGGAAGATCTTTTTGATAGTGAAGAATTATTCTGGAAGCAGCGTTCTAGGGTGGAATGGTTAGAAGCGGGAGACAGAAATTCAAAGTTTTTCCATGCCAGGGCTACAACAAGAAAGAAGAAAAATTCTATTCAGAGGTTATTAAACAGTAAGGGTCGGTTTGAAGATTCAGATGAAGGTATGGCTCGGGTGATTCAAGAATATTTTCATTCTCTTTTCAAGACTTCAAATCCCTCCCCTACCGATATTAGTAAAGCTTATGAGTCTATTAGTTCTTGTTTTAGTTCATCCCAGAGAGAAGTGTTGAACGTGGAATTTACTGCTGAAGACGTCAGGTTAGCCATATTTGATTTAAGTCCTACTAAAGCACCTGGTCTAAATGGGTATCATGCAATTTTTTTTTTTCCAGAAATTCTGGAATATTTTGAGTGCTGATTTTACTAGAGTTTGTTTAAGTGTGCTGAATGGAAATTCTTCTATCAGGGAATTCAATAATATTGTTGTTGTTTTAATACCAAAAATAAAAAATCCTACCTCCCCTAAGGATTTTCGGCCAATCTCATTGTGTAGTGTGGTGTATAAGACTATTTATATGATTATTGCCTCTAGACTAAAACCTTACCTTCAAGATATTATCTCCCCTAATCAATCGGCTTTTGTTCTCAGTAGATAAATATTTGATAATGTATTAGTTGCTTTCGAAACTCTTCATTCGATAGCCTGGAAGAAGTCTGGTAAAAGAGGGTTGATGGCTCTCAAATTAGATATGAGTAAGGCGTATGATAGGGTCGAATGGAATTTCTTAGAAGTGGTTATAATTAAGCTGAATTTTCCTTCTAGGTTGATAGACCTTATTATGGATTGTATCTCTATTACTTCTCTTAGTTTTCTGCTTAATGGTAATCCTATTTGCAATGTGACGCCTACCAGAGGGCTTAGACAGGGGTGTACTCTTTCCCCCTATCTTTTTATTCTGTGTGCTGAGGCTTTTTCATGTTTGATTACACAAGTGGAAAATAATGGCAGGGGTCTGGGTGTAAGATGTGGAAGGGGAGTTCCTCTTATTAGTCATATGTTTTTTGCGGATGATAGCATACTGTTTAGTAGGGCTTCGAGTGACTGTAGTTCTAGTATCCAGGAGATTCTCAAAGTGTATGCAAGTGGTTCCGGTCAGCAAATTAACTTCCAAAAAAGCAAGGTGACGTACAATTCAAATGTTGTTGATAGTACTAAAGAAGAGATTCATAATTCGCTAGGCATAAAGGATCATAACAATCAGGATCAGTATCTTGAGCTTCCAACTATGGTGGGTAGAAATAAGAGAATATTATTCAATGATATTATGGAAAGAGTTTGGAAGAAACTCAAAGGTTGGAAAGACAATTACTTTTCTTTTGGTGGTAAGGAGGTCTTGATTAGGGCAGTGGCTCAAGCTATTCTGAACTATGCTATGAGTATTTTCCAGCTTTCGGTTGGTCTTTGCAAGGAGTTAAGTTATATGTTCTTAAAATTTTGGTGGGGTTCCAGAGAGGGTAAAAAAAAGATTAGTTGGGTGAAATAGGTAACTTTTTGCAAACCAAAAAGCCAAGGTGGGTTAAATTTTAAAGATCTCATTTCCTTTAATCAATCTCTTTTAGCCAAGCAAGTTTGGAGGATTATGAAAAATCTTGGCTCGTTGATTGCGCAGTTGCTGAAGGCGAAATATTTCAAGAATGAGGAGTTCTTGCAAGTTTCTGTTAAGAATGGCAGCTCTCATTTATGGAGAAGTATCTTGTGGGGGAGAGCTTTACTTTCTAAAGGTCTGAAATGGGTGATAGGGAATGGAAAACATATTAGAGTGTTTAAAGATAGGTGGATTCCTTGTCCCATTTCTTTTATGACTATTTCGCCTGATCCTGGGATTGATATCCGAGTGGCTGATCTTTTTGATCGTAATTGTCGTTGGTGGGATATAGATAAGCCGAATAGAATTCTGTTGGCAGGGGATAAGGAAATTGTGCTTTCCATTCCGATTAGCTGGACAGGAGAAAAAGATTATCTTGCATGGCATTTTGAAAAGAATGTTGAGTATTCTGTCAAAAGTGGTTATCAGCTGGCTATTTCTCAAAAAATTAGTGATTCTAGTTCTAATTCAGAGATGATGGCGATGGTGGAATAAGATGTGGAGCCTGAATTTGCCACCAAAAGTAAAAAATTTTGTTTGGCGTGCATGCTGGAATGCTTTCCCTTATTTACAAAATCTTTGGAAAAGAAATGTGGTGGATTCTCCAAGGTGTTATAGATGCTCAAACCTTGTGGAAACTTCTAGGCAAAAAAAATGCTGGAGAATTTATGATTTTGTTTGTCCTTTTGAAGAAGTGAATCAGCTCCTTGCTTTAGATGTTTTTATGCACGTTTCTTCTCTTCTTTCTGTTGAGGAGTTGTGCAGTTTTTGTATGACAGCCTGGTCAATATGGAACAACAGAAATTTTCTCTTTAATACTGGGAAAGGAAAGCCTCCAGAGCTGGTGTACTCGGGTGCTATGTCTCTTTTGTCAGAATTTTAGAAATCAAAGATTGTCTTCTCTTCTCAGTGTGCCTCAGTTGCTTCCAGGTGTAGTCCGGATTGGTTAGCCCCTCCTCCTAGTAGATTTAAACTAAATACGGCAGTGGTGAATCGAAAGAATGGTATGACTATTGGTGTAGGAGCAGCTATTAGAGATGATAAGAAATTGGTGTTAGCTGCCAGATCAAACCAGCTTCCAGGTATTTTAAACGCAAAGAATGGTGAGTTGATTGCTCTTAGGGAAGATCTGCTTCTAGCCCATTTCTATAATCTGAAAGTTGATTATGCTGGAAATTCCTTAGCACTTAAGATTGCACTTTCAGCTTTTTCTTCCTTTAGAGAGCAACTTTGGCTGGACAATAGTTCTCCCATTTGACAATAATCAAAGAACTTAATATCAGTATTGATATCAATATCGGGCTTCTAAATTTACGGATATTTCGAGGATATTATCGATATCGGTGGATTTTCTGTCAAAAATGAAAAAAATGATGGATATTTACATCTAAAGTTAGATTTTTTTTAATGAAATTTTAGGACAAGCTTAAACAAATAATTATACATCAAATGAATCCTATTTTAACAATAAATTAGTATAGTTATGAGTTTATTATAAATTATAACATAGATAAAGTCTGTATATAATTTTTAAAATTGAGTATTTAATAGAATAATATTTTGTTTTACTTTTACAATATTATATACAATATAAAGAGATTAAATATTTAATAAACAAAATTATCTTTAAAATATATATATATATATATATATAGTTCCACACTTCCAAGATTCTATCATAAATCATAATTCATACATAATAAATTAATAATACATTGCGTGTTTGAAATTTAAAACCAAAATGAATTCCTTATTGGTTCAAATACATAATTTACATTTTTATCTTGATTTGAACAATAATTTTCCTAAGAAAACATGCTTGCATATTTTTCAATGTAGTTATTGATATATCACACGTATGTTGCTTGATTTCTTCCAACTAATCCATAAATTGGGTAGTTTGGATTTACCCAACTTGGTGGATATTGTTGATCTGCATGTATAGGTATTGCATATAACATTTGTGGATAAAGATAATTAAATATATTGCAACCATGCACCATAACTACCATAATATGGTACATGAGAACCTGACATTGTCTGTGAATCACCCAAAGAACTATTTTCTATGTGTATACTCATTGAGGAAAGAGTCATATTCAAAGAATCTTCATCAATTTGACTTGTTCCTCCATGTTGTCTACCACGATTTTGATCAAAATTACCTGTATGAGTATCCCAACCCAACCCACCGCACTAGCATTCCAACCTGTTGCACCAGTATCCCAACCTCCAGCACGAACATCCCAACTTGTTGCACCAGAATCTTAACCTCATGCACCAGAATCCCAACCTCTTGCCTCATCCCCACCATTCCCATCATCTCCATCATCTTTTCCTCCACTATTTACATCAGAGGTATGTTAGTCATCGAAAGAGCTGGTAACAATAACTCAACGATCTACACCAACTTCTTCTCTAATCACTTGTTCAACATTTATTCTCATGTCTTGAGCATGAGAAGCAATATGTGAATCAAGATTTCTCTCGTCATCATCCAATGAGGCAAGTCTAACCCAGTTAAAAATAAGATTCTCATTATCGTCTCCTACTTCAGCAGCTACTTGAAGTATATCCATAAAATCAGTTTCATTTACTTTATGGGTTTTTAGATTCTCATAAAAATAATTGAATTTCTTTAGATTCTCTACTCAAAAGAAATAATTGTGAGTTTTTACACGTTTTGCACAAATAATTTTGAGATTCTTTTATTTGGAATGTCGGTACAAAGTTACAAAAAAATCAATTCTACATATTTATAAATTGATTGGTACATATTTAATATTATTTGGAATTAGTTTTACACATTTGAGTCACAAACAAAATTTTTTTTTTTAGATTGCTTTCACAAAATTTTACATATTTTACACGTCCACTCTTCAGTTCTTTATCCAACTTTTCTTCAAGTCCTCAATAATTTTACTACCGACTATTATGTTGGAAATTTTTATAAATTTGTTAATGCTTCTTCTAAAATAATTTTCAATCTAAATTATTTTAACAATAATTTAATTGTTTAGGATTAAAAAAACATATTTTAATAATATGCAAAATATCCATGGCCTTTCGGGGTGAAATTCATGAAATTTCGAGAATATCAGGAGATTTTTACCGATATTTCGAAATCGGCCGGATATTCTACAGGATATTGGATATTTGCCTGTTTCGATATCGGTCTCTCAAAAATATGGATATATCGATGGATATTTCAGTATATCTATCGATTTTAAGTTCCTTAATTGTGCATATACTTTGTAATGCTTTCTGTGTTTATATCTATAAAAAATAAAGTGTTTAACCATAATTATTTAACGTAAAGTTATATGAGAAAGAGTTATTTATTTATTTATTATTTTATTATTTTATTATTTTATTGAAATGTAAAAACTAAAATGGGTATTATCAATTTTAGTCCCTAACTTTTAGAGAAAGATCAATTTTTTTAAACGTGTTTGCTTTTTTATGATCTTTGGTCCCTCTCTTTTCATAAATACATCAATTTGGTTCATTTGATCAAAACGTTGACGGTCAAATGTGACAGATTATATAAATTGACCATTCTGCCCTTAAATTTGATTAAATGATTTAAAACTACAATTTTATCCTCTTTCCTTTTAAAATTTTACAATTTAATTTTGACTTGTAATCCAATTAAAATTTAACACATGTCACCAATTTTTTAAAAATAAAAAAATTAAACAAAATTTAAAAAAGATTGTGTCTATTTTTTATATCATTAGTTTTCTAGCAAGGATTAGAAAATTAGACGTAGTTTGGATTCATTTTATATGATATTTGATTTTATTATTAAAATAAGTTGTTCTAACTAGTTGAAAAAATTAAATAGTTTGGGTTAATTATATTCTTGAATCTTGATTGTCATTCGATTTCCAGAATATGACTACTGCTATAATTCCTCAAACCTCATTCAAAAATAAAATAAAATAAAATTTGTTTTTTTCTTTTTCTTTTATAATGTTTTTCATTTGGGTTTTTACTCTAGTGGATCCACCTTCTTTCTTCATCTGAACTTCATCTGGGTTATTAACAAACTCAGTTTTTTCTTCATCTATTTCTCTCTGCAATCTTCATCCAGCGTCAACAACCAAACTAAATACAACAATCAACATTCAGATTTGCAAGAACCCATCACAAATAACATATCTAAATACAAAAATCAACATTCAGACAAGCAAATTCACAAGTGGGTTTCTATCAATCCATCACAAATTCACCAAATTGATTTTTCTCACAAATTCACCAATCCTATCACGGATCTCCATCGACGAGAACCAGCTCTAGAAACCACCACCATCCCACAACCCATTAACACCCAAACCTCTGTCAAAGGAAAGCAAATGGAGAAGAGAAGGAGAAAAGAAAACTAAAGACGATCGGCGGCGACAAGAGATCGATCGAACAATGATCTCCTCATTTGGAAGGAGATAGAGTGCCGATCTCTGCGTCCGGGAGGAGATCGGACGCCAATCTTCTCATTTGGATGACGATCGATGGTCGTAGGGTGGTGGCAAGGGTTTGGGTGTTAGTAGATGATGGTGGAGGAGATGAAAATGGTGATTGGTGGAGAAGAAGATCTCTTTGATGAATGGTTTCAGATTTTTATTTTTTTTGAAGGAATTGTTTTTGGATTTTTTTTTTTTTTTGAATGAAATGGTTTCTGGAATTTTGATGAAGAAGATGATGGATCTCCACCATTTGTATGGAATTTTTTGTTTTATTAAATTTTTAATTGTATATATAAATATTTAATTCTCTTTTTTCATTTTTTTTCTTTTTTATTAACAGATGGGTCATTTATTATTATTATTTTCTTTTATTTTATAATTATATATTTATTTTATTTTGTGATAAATAAAATAATGATTTGTTTTTATTTTTATTTTTTGACAGATGGCATGTTTTTATTTAAAGACATAAGCACCCTTGCAAGTGTTAAGTTTGACTGACTGTTAACCAACGGATGGACCAAATTGATGTAATTATGAAAAGTGAGAGACCAAGGGTCCTAAAAATGCAAACACGCTTAAAAAGTTGATCTTTCTCCAAAAGTTAGGGACTAAATTGATAATACCCCAACTATAAATTGATCGCTAATAACACATGAGTAATCATACAATCCTTTACCGTAGGTCAACATGTAGAATGTAAATGATCAAATCATCTCCTATAAGTTTGGAGAGGAAATAGGGGTATATAGCACTTTTTCAAAATGGATTTGTGTAACCACAACCATTTTAATAACTCATGTGTTATTAGCACCAGAGTAGGTAATGAGACAAAAATGCCCCCACTTGCAAATCTCTCTCTCTCTCTCTCTCTCTCTAAAGAACGAACTCAACGAACACTTACAATTTTGGTTGATGATTCGATGAACGAACTGGGCTAGGTTGACGATTCGACGAACTCACTCAATTTTTTTTTTGTTGAGTTTGTAATATTAATTTCGTTTTCATTGATTTTGAGTTTTTATTGTCGATTTTGATGTGAATTGTGAGTTTATTGAATCTGAATGGGGTTGTTTGAATCTTGAATTGGTGGGTTTGGGTTTGGGTTTGTCAAATCGGAGAAGATGAACAGTAGCTGAAGTTGGGATTTATTACGCTCATTCGAGACTTAATTGTTCCATTTTGAGACTTATTTATGAATACTTGAAACTTGTTACGCTTATTTGAGACTTAATTTTTGAATATCCGAGACTTATTACACTTATCCGAGACTTAATTTATGAAGACTTATTTGCTCCATTTTTGAGACTTATTAAATGAATACCCGAAACTTATTCACGAGTTTTCGAGACTTATTAATGCGTTTTGAGACTTAATTCATGTTTTTTCGAGACTTATTCTGTTCGATCTCCATCAATGGTGAAAGTGACGAGCCGATGACGGCATCGGTTTACTTTGGAGATAGTTGGATCTAGAAGATCGAACGACGCTGAGTTCGTTGGCGCCATTGGTTTTGTCATATTCGCAATAGATCGTCATAAATCGGACGATGAAGATTTGATTACGGTTTGGGTTTGGCTTCGGCTTCGTTTCTCTCTCTATACAGCTCGAAAATGTAAACGAACACTTCGGTTACAACAATTGGCACTCGACAAACATTTTCCCGATGGTTTTGCCGGTCAATTCACCGGTTGGCGGTGGCACCTCCATTGAAGCTCCATCAATGGAGGTTTTTGAAAAAAAAAAAAAAGAAAGAAAGTGAAGGACTCATAAGAGAAAAGAAACGAAGTTGGGGGGTATTTTTGTCCAAATTCCATTTTTGGTGCTATTAAAACAAGACTTATTAATGTGGTGCTATTTGCACAAGCCGTCCTAAAAAAGTACTATTTAATTTTTGAACCCTAAGTTTGGATATACATCCAATTCAATTATATTAATGCCTCGTGGTGTGATTTGTTGGGTTTCTAAAATTATTTTATTTCTATATATAATTTAACACAATTTTATTATGTATAGAATTAATTTTTATCAAATTCAACTTATTCCAACCATATCTAATCTCAAACCATATGAGAAGATGAGGTTGGACCGGTGGTAAACCCCTCACACCTCCACCACTAGGTTGCGAGTTTGAGTCATCCACGTTCATAAGAGAAAAAAAAATACCTGAATTTATATAAGAGTAATGCTACTTTGCCCAAATTTAGTGTCCAAATGATGTGGCAACGCTATAATCCATTCATTTAAATGTATTAGTATTATTGTTTATGTAATAGTGTAATACTAACAAAAAATCCCAAACCATATTAAATACAAAAAATGATTATTTTCAGAAAATAACCAAATAGGTCCTGGATTATTTTTGTAAGGGTAGTGTTAACCTATGCCATTAAAAACATAAAAAATACTTTTATAAAAAAGTCAAACACTGCATTTATTGTCTTGTTTCAATAAATGCGGTGCTTGGCCTCAACATTCAGGTCGTGGAGGAGGTTGGCCTACCCCACATTCAGTCGTGGAGGAGGCTTTTCACGATCTGGATTCCTGATTGTGGAAGTCCACCATGAATTTCAAGATCGTGACTATAATCCATTCATTTAAATGTATTAGCATTATTGTTTATGTAATAGTGTAATACTAAAAAAAAAAATCACAAACCATATTAAATACAAAAAATGATTATTTTCATAAAATAACCAAATAGGTCCTGGATTATTTTTGTAAGGGTAGTGTTAACCTATGCCATTAAAAACATAAAAAATACTTTTATAAGAAAGTCAAACACTGCATTTGTTGTCTTGTTTCAATAAATGCGGTGATTGGCCTCAACATTCAAGTCGTGGAGGAGGCTGGCCTACTCCACATTCAGTCGTGGAGGAGGCTTTTCACAATCTGGATTCCAGATCATGGAAGTCCACCATGAATTTCAAGATCGTGGAAGTGTTCCACGATCTAGAAATTTCCAGATCGTGGAGGTCTCTTCCACGATTAGGTTCAGAGAGGATGCTAAGGCCTCCTCCACAATCGGTTGTGGAAGAGGTCTGGAGGAGGTTCTTGCCTCTTCCACCGGAGCCGAAGGCCACCATCAGTGGTGGTTTCCTGTTATGTTTTTTTTTTTTTTTTTTTTTCATTTTTTTTTCATTTTTTAAGATTAATTTTTTGAATAATTAATAGTTTTTTTTAAAAAAAAAATTTAATGCACATCTGTAAAATAAAAAAGCCTCGAACATGTGTCAATTCTTTTTACGTACATATGTCAAACAATTAAATTTTGATGTTAAAAGTACAATTTTACTCTTAAATTTAACTTTGACTAACATCATCAGTCAAAGGGACTAATTTGGTACTTCTGAAAAATATAGGGACTAGATTGGTCACTTTTGTAAAAGTCACAAACAACTTGGAATTAAGTAAAATGTCTAGGCCTAATTTGGTTATTGCCCTTATTTTTTCGAGTCTCATGTTTCACCTTATAGAAATAGTATTAATTTAGTACAATATAATCCAATCTCAATCTCAATCTCAATCTTGTCTCAATCATCCCCAATTCCATAAAATAGTTCAATTCAATTTAGCACACCAAACGGTGCATTATTTCTTTCAATACCCTCTAACATAATTTACGTGTTCTTTAAAAAAAAAAATTACTTCTCGTTCCTCCCGCCTCTCTTCCTCTGTATTTTATTTTCCTCACTCCCGTCTCTTAGTATTTCTCTATTCTCCCTAGGCTGGGCATGATCTAGTTTGGTCAAGTTTTGATGAGAACCAGACCAAACCTATAATTTCGGTCTTGTGAAACATAGTACCAAATCATTTTATATACCAAACCAGATTATATTAGTTTAGTCCAACTATTCTAAATTTGATTTGTGCTTTTGTATCTATAATTATACAATTTAAAATTTATAACAAATTGTGGACACATTGTAAATAAATATGCAAGGTTTGATAATTAAATACAATTTGTATCATATTTACTACTTGGAAAAGTATTGGTTGTGACATATAGTAAAAAAAAATATTAGTCTTAAAGGTATTCGGGCTAGTGTTTGGCCTGGGTTCTGGGATCATAAACCAAACAAGACCATGCTATTTTATTATAGAATGACAATATTTGCACCTTGAAAAATTATATGTGCATCCTTTTTTGTATATACACCCCCCATTAAATTTTGTAGAAGATTATATCTAGTAAGCATACCCTACATGTTACTAAATATGACATTTCTTTTAATTTTGAAAAAAATATATTCTAAATAAATAATATATATATATATATATATATATATATATATATATATATTAGGAGCCCACCAAGCATACCAATTCTTCATATTAATTAAATTTAGTTCAGGAGAGTGCCTTCTCCTAATTATGGCATGCCTTCTTGGAATTAAATGTAAAGGGTGCGAAGTTTATCCAATCAATAACTGGTGGTTTGATTGAATCTTTTGTTCCAAATTAAATAAGCTGTAAAATGGGGAATCTTCAAACCAATGACTTCAAGCATGATAGGGAGAAGGAATGCATCTCCAGTGCAGTTGAAGAAAGCAAATTATGAAGTATCATAAGCTTCTACAATATTCCAATCAGTCTCACTAGGAGATTCTCCGAGCTGTCCCAATAAAGATATATAGAAGTTGAGAGGAGGCAGAGGCTTGCTCCTTACTTTTTGATGGAGGAGCCTCCTCCATCTTTTCAGGCTTGGGAAGTCTCCTTCCACTTCTCCGTATGATTTTTTGGTTTCTTATAATCTTAATTATTTTTAAAATTTTATTCATATTTATATTTAGTTTTCTTAGTAAACATCCGAACAGTAAAATATATATATTTTTTAAATTATATTATCCGTTAATTAAAATATAGTAATTTAATTTAAGGGTAAAGTTGAATTTTTAAAAATATATAATTTTTGAGTGTATATACGATTTCAAATGGGTGCAAATATCGCTGCTCTTTATTATAATAAAACCAAACAGTTTTTTTAAAATTACCAAACCAAGCGGTTTGGTTTGATGGCGTGGTTCGACGGTTTATGAGTTTTTTTTGCTATACTATGTGAAATCTTCCGGTAAATGGGGGAAGCCATTTAAGTGATGAGCATTTGAGATATTTCATTTCTTATTTTGTTAAAAACAATCACATTTATATGCATGCAATTAAAAAAAAATTTCACTATTTCTAGAGAATTTTTATGAAATTCTTGGTTGGAAAATTTATTTATTTCATCCTAATCTCAGAACGAAAAGGGAACAGAGCCTATACATTTACATCGGTTTCCTTCATTGGAAACTCAATCAATGTATTTATTATAAAAATAAAATGATGTAATTGACTTTTCTTTTATAGTAACTTTTATGTTTTTAACATGTGTTTAAGGACACAAGTTAACACTCCCCTTTCAATAATAATAAGTAATAACATTGTAAGAGACCATTTAACACTTGATACAAAAATCCACATCTACGCACACTTTGACATATTGCTGCCCAGATTAACCCATCCATCTTCATGAAATCAAGAAATTCATTCCCACTTGGCTTATCTAAAATTTAAAACAATCGTTGTAATGAACTAGCTGTCCTAAAACAAACATTAAAGTGGTTCTTCTGTACCATATTAATAACAAAACAAACAAACCAAAAAGAAATCAAACTAAGAAAAGAAAATAATAATATCTCAAAGTGGATCGGAGCTAGCATTATAAATATGCAAACAGAGAATTACTATATAGCTAGCCCATATAAATGTGAACACCAACAGCCAACATGAGGATGGTGAAGATGGCAAAGAAGAGGAGCGTGTGGACAAGAATTGCCTTGCCGTTGGTTGTGAAGCTGCCGAATTCAACGTGGCGGTGGTTGCCGGGTACTTGGAATATGAGGCCGGGGGAGAGGAGTATAAATAGCACTAACCCTAGTATAACGGGTGCCCAATCCGCCATTGTTGTACCTATTTATTATTTTTTTTCTTTCTGGATTTATGAATCTGTCATTGGAGAGCACTGAGTAGTACGCTCTTTATAAGTTAATAATTATAAGAGCTAGCTATACTTTAAGTTGGTTTCGCATATAGGACCCAAAGTTGGACGAGGGGGGGCCACTGATCCCCTGAAGTTTTGAAAATTTACAAATTTGCCTATATATTAATTTTTATAATATTCTTAATTTTTAAGTCTTTGTATTTTTACCCCTTTTTTTTATTTTTCTAGTTTTCATATATATAAAAAATCTAATATTTTTCTATCAAATCATATAAAAAATATATTATTAATTATATATATAGTATTTATTTTGATGTATCTTAAATATAAATGAAAATCTAATCTTAACATATATGTTGTTTCTCAACTTGAATATTATTTTCTCATTCTTATAATCTTAGCTAGCTATCTCACTCACCCCTAATAGCATATTATATTTTTGATATGTTATTTATTTTTAAATAATCAATGTGCCGTTTTATATAATTAAAACATATACACATATTACACAACATAAGGTTGGTCTAGTGTATGCCCATCACACCCACACCATAGGGTTGTATGTTCGAGTCTCTCCCTCTCCCCATACCCCAAATTATTACAATATTTAAAAAACATGTACATATATTTATGTTTAACTGTTATGATATTTTATCAAACAAACTTTTATAATTATAAAAAATTAAAATAGTTTTGGATGTTAGAAAAATACTATGAATACAATTTAAATTTTAATTAATTTTCTAACTCCTAAACACTATTATTGAATCATGAATAAATGACCATAAGGTTTTCCTATATTATTTTTAGAGTAATTTTTAGACATTCTTACTCTATAAATTAACTTATATTCCAACCACTAATGTGTCAATTGTCAAATGAATACACATTAACGGTAATTTTTTTTAATTAATTTTTTATTTAACATACTCTCTAAAACATATGATATAACTGATGATATTACGACGTCCCCTTTGGAAACCATTTCTGGCTCCATCCCTACATACCTTTATAGTCACCATCCTTTTCTTTTTCGTAAAACATTATTTACTTGATAATTATTTTAAATTACTTTTTCATAATAAAGTTCCACTACTGAACTTCAAATCCAGTATTGTAAACATAATCCCACCATTGCCCATTAAAGACTCATGCTTGCAGAATTTCAATCTCATTTGCTCCCCTCATATCTCTGACTCATTTGATTAAATTAAAGAAATGCAAGAACCTGATATTCTTTTCTTCGTGAAAACGCATGCAAGTAAAGAAAAATAGTGTACGTGAGCATTTCTAACTTTATTGATGCCGACGTAGAAAACTAATGCATAAGTATTCGCTTTGTGACGGAGATACTTGCATTGAATGCTAAAACAAAATTCACACGTAAAGGACTTCTTTCTTTTCTTTCAAAATTGAGTTCTTATCAAGTAAAGGAAGGACATTATATGGCATATTGGTATTTGTCCATTTAGCATATATTTATGTGCTACTAGATTGAATTACAGTATTTCTAGCAAGTGCTCGAGAGTTGTGAACATTTTTTTCTAAGAAACTGATATGGAGACCATTAGGGCCCGTTTGGTATCATTCCCAAAAACAAGTTTTTCGTTTTACCTAAAAAAACATTAAAATCTTGTAAGGTGCATGTTTCCGAGAAAACAAAAACAAAAACAATAAAATTAGTTTTTTTAATTTAAAGCATAAAAAAGAGTGTCCAATGAAAATTGAAAACAACTCAAACAATATTCTCTACCTTTTTGTTTTTGTTTTTTATGGGCCCAGCAATTAATTATTAGTGTTTATTTCTGATTTTTTTTTTTTTTTTTTAATCGAACATATTCTGTTGACAAGGAAAACCACAAACAAGCTAAGGAGGAAAATCGCCCATAATCAAAGACTCCACCACCGGAGGATAACCCTCAATCAAGTACCGGTCATCATCATACTGCAAGGCCAATTTGGCAAGAGCATGAGCATCAGTATTCCTCGTCAAGTTTTAGCGTTTATTGAAAGCATTAAAATAAGAATGTGGATGTGGTGAAGATAGTGTGTGTGTGAAGTATGTACATTGTGGTAGTGTGTGTGGAAATGGAAATGAAAACAAATAAAAACAAAGAGAATATGGAAAGGTGAGAATGATGTTTAAAGAGACAAATAAAATGGTGGATAGGAGAGATGCAAGAGAGTGGTCACACAAGAGACATAAGCTCACCAAACACAAATGCACATATATTAGATTGTTAAACAATTAAGCACATCCATTCAAATCAAGGGTTGTTCTAACCTAAATCCTCTAATTCATGTGAGCTAAGGGTTAAATAGTGTGTTGAAAAGTCTTTCAAATACGAAACCGCAACAAACATTTGTGAACTATTCTACAAGACCTTGCCACATTGAGCCCCAATGTTAGCTTGGTAAAGTAGATAGCAACGTTTGGTCCAATGATTTGGATAAAAAAAATCACAAAAGTGGATATGACAAATTCATCTCCAACCATAACTTACCTAGAGCCTATAGAGTGAGAAATAACCAAAGACCATTTAAGCACAAGAACACATAACCAAAACCTATTCTAGCAAATCATGCATAAAACAAATTTTTCCCACTCCTTGAGAGCTATTAGACAAGATCATACCTAGAAAACCCTTCCAAAGGCATAACCCGAGGTAATTCTCTTACTCTCAAATCATTCCTAACAAGGCATTTCAAATCATCCATCAACATACAAACAATCATGGGATGCTTAATTAATCTACTCCTAAATGACATTATTCTACTTCTCATCCCAATCATGAATACATATCAATTTCCAATCATCCATACACACATGAAATTCACAATAAAAGATTAATTCATAATAATAATAGCAAGAATGAAACAAGACCCAAATGAATATAAGAACCAATCATATATAAATAGCAAGGTGTAGGTTTACAAATATTCCCAAGTGGGGATTACACATTCAAGAAAACAAGAAATACATAGAGAGTGAGAAATAGATACAACCTTTGAAGAAAACCTCCTCTAAGAGCTCTTTCCTTGCTTGGCCCAAAATTGGTCATAGACCACTTTTATCTCCATGCAATCCACTCCTAAATGTAGTGAAGGATGTATAGAAAATGGATATGGTGAGGATCCATGAAGGGAAAACCTCCATGGATCCTTTGAAAGCCTCTCTCTCTCTCTCTCTCTCCCTCTTTTATTTGAAGAAGATGAAGTTGTTAGAGTTTGTGGGAAGAGATGGATGAGACATTGGCCTCTGAAAGAGTGAGGCATAGAGGTATATTTATAGTGTGGGGAGAATTAAGGCTAAAATGGTGGTGATATGACAAGTTTGCCCCTTAACTTTGCCATAAAATCGACCTCTCGCTGGGTGATTGTTGGTTGAATCAGCGGCTAGGGTCGTAGAATTGTAAACCATTGAATGAACTGGTGAAGCTTCTGGTCTTCGATTGTTGGTTGAAGATCAGCGGCCTTGGCCGCCAAATGGAACTGTAGATTTGCTTCTTGGACATACTGGAGTTGATCGGTGGTTGCCAAACGGCAGCCAAGACTGCCAAATGGCTGGTTTTATGCACTTTGTCTGTAAGCTACTGAAATGCCGACGGGGTCTTGCAGCGGTCTCGGTGTCGTGTTCTAGTTCGGCAACGGATCAACTATGAAATCATATGTATTCGCTTGGCCATGGATGGGCTTAAATCACGCCACGGTCTATGTCAACGGTGAGTTGCGATACTCAGCATATATTCCATTTATTCATGCCTCAAACAACACATTATATACAAAAACACGCTAAAAAACGAGCACAAAAGATATGAAATGGGGGATCTCAAATATGTATAAAATAGTCTGATCAGCTATCAGACGCGTTTTGAAACTCGAAAAATATAAAAATCAATCTTTTGAAATCAAACGAAAACAAGAAAACAGAAAATAGAAAACAGAAAACAGAAACATTACCGAACGGGTCCTTAATAACTACTCATTCAAAATTTTAAATTTGTCGGGTGTACAATAATATTTTGGTGCGTGGGATGGGATATGATTATTTTTATGGGATAGGATAGGATTGGATAGGTTGGGATTAATTTTAATGTTATCATATGTTTGGTGCAATATAGGACAGGATTAAAAACAGAGTAATCATGTGTTTGGTGTAACATGAGTGGAAGAGATCAATTACTCCATCCATTACACGATCTCAGCCATTGATAAATAATTATTAAATAAATAATTATAAAACAATTTTTAAAAAATAAACTTGAAGGCATCTGAGATAGATTTGAAAGACTCTAGATCTCTTCCAAGACCAAGAGCTCCATCCACATGGATTTTCATCAAGCAAATATTTTTTGAAAAGATAAAAACTTGAAGAGATCTGGAAAGGAAAGATCCAGATCTCTTCTAAGAGCTTTATCAATGGAGCCAACGGGAGCTCCAGCGCCTCTCTTAGCTTAGCAGCACAGTCGTCTCTCCCAAGGGCCCAAGGGCATCCCTTCACGACCTGAATACCAACGACGTCACCGCACGGAGATGCGGCAACATGAACGACGCTGCAGGTAGATGAGCCCTTGTTCCTCCATTCGTGATGGATCTGGGTCATCTCACACTCACACCACCACCAAACCGCCATATATATATATATATATATATATATATATATATATATATCTCATCTGGGTTCGACCCAAAAATGGAATCAAACCAAATCTGGGTTCAAAACACATCTAGGTTTGACCTAGAACTGGAATCGAACCACTTATGGTTTCGACCCATAATTGGAATCGAACCACATTTGGGTTCAACCTAGAATTGGAATTGAATTAGAACTGGGTTCCAATTTTTGGTCTCCTCTTCTAAATTTTTGTTCCAATTTTTGGAATTCTTCATACTTGTACTTCCTGACTTCATATTTGGTGGTGCACGAGAAATATACGTTATTAATAAATTGTAGTTGATTGCATGAGAAGACATGATTTGTGTTTGGATTTGATGAAAATGAGTTTTGTTGATCTGTTGTGTTTATGTTTGCCTTGGATAAAAAAAAAAGAAGCAAGTAGTGTGATGTGTTTTTTTTCATGTCTTGGTTTTAATTTTTTTCCTTTATTTTTTTTTGTTAAATAGGGGCATTTTAGTCTTCTCACGCTTATAGGATGGTCAACAGTTATAATGGATGGAAGTCAACTAACATTAGGGTAGATTTGTGTAATTTTGGACAAAAGTTTTATATATGTGTAATTATACCTAATGTCAAGGGTGTTTGTGCAATTAGTCCTATATATATATATATATTTTAAAGTCGGTTACCTAAAATAGTAAAATATTAATCAAAACGTGTTAGTCACTGATTTACATTCAATTTATGCATATTTAATTTGTTTCAACAATCAAAAGTCAGCTCAAATAAACCCGCCCTGGTGCCCCATGAGCCATGACGTCTTGTTAATAAACGTGTATAAATTTTTAATGTTTCATTAAATTTAAATTATTATTTTTCTTGATAAAAGAAATTCTATTCAAGAAAGAAAATTACGAAGATATCTAGACAGTACCAAAGCCTGAGTCCCAACTCCCAAACCATTACCAAATATGATTTAGAGATGGTAAACGCTCATTAAGCATGCTAACGTCGATCACTAAATATGATTTGGTGGTAAATAACGCTCATACAGCATGTTAATATCGTTCAAGTCACCATATTCGTAGGTGGTATATATATACATATACATATACATATAATGTTCTAGCACTTTACTCTCGTTCTTTTAAGAATAGCATCAACATAATAACTTAAGTTTTAGAGTGTGTTTGGTAGGGATGAAAAGAGAGAAAGAAAATGGTGGAGGGAAAAGGGAGAAGAAAATGAGGAAGTATGCTGTTTAGTATGAGAGAAAAATGGGAGAAAAAATTTATAGGTAGGACCCACTAATTTTAATCCTCACAAAAGTGGACGGAAAATGGAGAGAAAAAGAGAATGGTTTTTGGGTTTAATTGAAATTACAAATTTGCCCATCTTTTTTAATCCTCTCACAAGCCCTAGCTATATATTCATAGAGAGAACTTCTTTCCTTTGTCTTTTCTTTAACAATACCAAACAAAGGAAATGAAAGATCTCTTCTTTCCTTCCTGTTTACCAAACAGTTGAAGGGAAAATTATTTTCCTTTCTTTCCCTCATGTTTTCTATTTTTCCAAATCTTTTTATCCTTCCTATTTTCTTTCCTCCCTACCAAACACACTCTTAAATCTTAATAGAACCTAAAATGCGTTTATGACAAAATACATTTAAAACGCAATCACAAAAATAAGTCTTGTGTTTTTTTTTTTCTTTCTAAGATTTATTTTCGTGTTTTCAAGACTTATTTTATATTTTTGAGACTTATTTGGGTATTTAGAGACTTATTTTGTATTTCCGAGACTCAATTTTTAATTTCTGAAACTTATTGGACATTTTTACAAATTTCGAGATTTATTGGACAAAATATAAAATTTTCCAATTTTTTTTTTTTTTCATCTTCTTCATCGACCTCCATTGATCAAGGTTTTTGAAAACAAAAATTCAAACCTAAAAATGACAGAGGAGGATGGGGGTATTTTTGTCCATTGATGTCATTTAAACTCAAATTATAAATCTAATGACAATCCCAAAAGTCACTATGGATTTGATTATATATGTATATATATATATATATATATATATATATATATATATATATATATACAGTGGTTCTCTCATAAGGGATCCCTTATTTTAATTTCGGTAAGGACCACCATGAAATCATATCAATTTGAATGAATTTTAATCTGAATTTTTTTGTGGATGATAAGTAAATTGAAATATATCTATGAATAAAATTTGAGAATTTTTCAAGCATGAAAACTATTTTTCTTGAATTTCCTATATTTCGCCTATTTTTCTAATGCCTTCATATTTAAAAAAATCGGTAAAAATGGTTTAAGTACTTGAAAAAATTTGAAATTTTATTCATAGGTAGATTTCAATGAACTTATCATCCACAAAAAAATTCAAATTAAAATTCATTCAAATCGATATGATTTCATGGTGGTCCTTATCGAAATTAAAATAAGGGATCCCTTATGAGAGAACCACTGTATATATATATATATATATATATACATACAGTTTTTCTATTGTCAGTTCGTCCTGATAATAAATATATCAGGACGAAGAATGTGAACCATAGATTATGGAGAAGTTTTGACAAATGCATATACTTTGAGTCAAAGTATGTCAATTTAGTGATCCACATTCTTCGTTCTGATATATTTATTGTCAGGATAAACTAATAATAGAATATATATATATATATATATAGGGTGGCTCTATTGCCACCAACAAAATATCTTTTTACACCCATTTTTATCATATTAAAAATTTAAAATTATTAATTTTACTCTCTACACCCTTTAAAATACCAAAACCATCCTTTAAGGTTTTTTTTTTTTTTTTTTTAATTTTAAGCATATATATTTTCTCAATACACCCATTTCTTTTGTTTGCTTCCACCATCACAATTTTTTTTATTGTATATATAGTACTACAGTTTCTTCTTTAAAAAAAATAAAAAAAATACTACGTACAGTCTTTTCATTCCCCTTAACAAATATTATAGAATTTACTTAGATAAAAAATATAATATTCAAATAAAACTTTATAACTAAGATTTTACTTGAGTAAAAATAAAATACAAATTCAACTCTAAAACTAATTATATATATATATATATTTTTCATTATTACATACAGAATCAATGTATTGAATTATCTAAAAACCATGAAATCATAATGATTTACATACTTAATCATCGTCATAAAAAACAACAACAATAATAATTAAACAAACAACAATATGTGACTTCTTTTGTCTTTAAAAAAAAAAAAAAAAATCTATTTTTTCAATCACCAAACAAATCTAATTTTTTTCATTTAAATATTTTTTTTTAAATCCATTCACCAAGTTTTTCGGGAAAGGGCTATTTTCTAGAAGTGAACTTCAAAAAAGCTATTTTCTTCTATTTCCACAAAAAGGAAAAGTTGTGTTAGATCGAATATAAGGGTCAAAAATGCAATTTGGAAAATATAAAATTCAACTTCCAGGGAATTTTTTGAGGCTGAGGTGAGGAGAGTCACAAAATCTCCTCTGAAATTGGAGCAAATTCAGTTAAAACTGTCGACGTGCAGTTTTGTGATTGGTCCTGTCTCCCATCGTCAACCAATTTCAACATCTTCTCATTGCTTTTTAGGGTTTCCTCTTTCTCCCCTCCCTTCCCCGGTCGGTTCATTTCCCGGGAAAATCCCATTTTCCGACCCTTGTTCTTCTATTTTCCCGGAAAATTTTTCACTGTTTCATTCCTCTGCGCTTGCTTTTTGAGTCGAAACCATCTGCGGTTCCTCCCTCTTCTCCTTTGATTTCGTTTTGCGATTACGATTGGGCTGTGGAATCCACAAGATTCTCGTTTGTGATTGGATCGTTTTAACATCGGTATTGAAAACAGTGTCAAAATAGCAGAGGTTTCGCAATTGAACAGAGGTTTTGATTTTTTATTTTTGATTTTAATTATTATTTGGAAATAATCTGTGAGTGTGTTGTTGACGGTGCTTCTGTTTCAGCGTTTTGGAGGAGGAGAAATGACGAGTCAAGGCGGTTCTTCGAGGAAAAGCATGTCGTTAATGAATTCCTCTTCAACTGGGAAGAAGAAAGTTGAGAATGGAGGCCCCGATCCTGCTCGAAAATCTTTTGCGTCTTCTCGTAATATGTACGCTCAATTCTGATATGTATTTATTGTTTTTTTTTTACAATCTCTAAATTTGTCTTTGGTCTTTGTTTTTTGGGGAACTTTTATTTTTTTGTTATGAAAAATTGTCATATAGTTAATACTATCATACCTTAGGCCACGTAGAATTCTCGGTTTCCGTTGCTTTAGCAATTTTGCTTCATTTTTTATATTCAATTTCCATGGCTGCTTAATGAATACGATTCTCATATTATGGAACATTTTAGCTACAAGTTTGCCAGGCAGACATAGCTGTAGTTGCGACGATTAATAGCTGTTGGTGGTTTCATTTTAATATGCTTGTGGCAAAATCAAGGAGATTTGAGTAATCGTTTTCGGTTATTGTTTAGCGGTCTTATTAAATTTCTTATGCTGTCTACTAGTTTGTTGGTGATGCTTGTTTTTAGAAGCCATGGTTCTTTATGATGTTCATATGTAATGGGAGTTCCAAAGATTAGATATATTGCATAGTTCCATCATTGGTTGATTAGATATGTATGTGATCTATTTTCATTGTACTGCCATAAAATTAAACTTTGCTTTCCCTCAATTGAAGTTTAAATAATGGAATGTGATAAATTTGTACCAGTAAAGATTCTGCTTCTATTCATAAAACTTCAATTTTTTTACTTAATGATATTGGTATCTTTCTTTAAGACTCTGAAAGTTGAAAACCACGTGTTAATGACATACCTGATCAAATGTGCAAATATTGGTGAAAGAACTCAGATGCAGTAATCCACAGTTATAATATACTAACTCTGATTTTTTTAAAATTAACTGGAAAACCAACTAAAAAATTTTATGCATCATTGCATCAATTATGCAATGATGATATCTTTCTTTGTTTCCCTTTGCACTTGGAACAGGACACTGACAGGAGAACGCACTGTCAAACGTTTGCGTCTGTCAAAGGCCCTTACAGTGCCTGATAATACAAGTGTTCAAGAGGCTTGCCGTCGTATGGCTGCTCGTAGAGTAGATGCTTTGTTGCTGACTGATTCTAATGCATTACTGTGTGGAATTCTTACAGACAAGGTATGACCATAATTCTCATTTGGTACATTACCTAGGGATAAGAGGAAAAAATAATAAAATAACATTTATTTGCCACTACCTGCAAGCTTAACAGCTATTGTATGCTTGATTTGTTCATTTATTTTTGTGATGAAGGACATAGCCACAAGAGTTATTGCTCGTGAGCTTAATCTTGAAGAGACACCTGTTTCCAAAGTTATGACTAGAAACCCGATTTTTGTTCTATCCGACACTCTTGCTGTGGAAGCCCTCCAAAAGATGGTGCAAGGTTTGTAACAATCTGAGAATCCCATCCAGTCTCTTCTGTGTTGCATTGTTTCATATTTTTTCTGTTGAATACTTGAATTTGTTCCTGACATCTGTGTCTAAACAGGAAAATTCAGACATTTACCCGTTGTGGAAAATGGAGAGGTTATTGCTTTACTAGATATAGCAAAGTGTTTGTATGATGCTATTGCTCGCATGGAAAGGGCAGCTGAAAAGGGAAAGGCTATTGCTGCAGCAGTTGAAGGTGTTGAAAAGCATTGGGGGACATCCATTTCTGGTTTGTTCTGAATGTTATATTAGATACCTCTTAGCTTCTTCATGCAGATCTATTTGAGTATCTTCGTTATTTTTCTGTTGTAAACTATATTTATCTGAATTGTTTCTCTAAATAATTTAACGCTTTCTGTGATGGTATGCAGGTCCCAATACATTCATCGAGACACTTAGAGAACGAATGTTTAGGCCTTCTCTGTCTACAATCATTCCAGAGAAATCAAAGTAGGTAATATTTTCTTTTTAAATGTCCATGGGTATCTAATATTTATATTTGTTTAACGCCAAAATAAACTTTCTGTAAGTTGCTTTGTTTAACACTGGTATTGTTCAGGATAGTAACAGTTTCGCCAGCTGAGACAGTTTTGTCGGCAACAAAAAAGATGCTTGAATTGCGATTGAGCTCTGCTGTTGTAACAATTGAAAACAAACCTTCTGGTATTTTAACGTGAGTCTTGTTATGGCCAAATTCCATTTCACTCTTTAGCCAAAACTTAGGACATTGCTAGTGTGGTTGTACCTTTAAATCATTTTTTTTTTTTTTAATATTTAAAATTTGTTATTATTAATAGAGCTTATATATTTCTTTTAACATGTTAGTTCAAAGGATATCTTGATGCGGGTGATAGCACATAATCTTCCTCCAGAATCAACTTTGGTGGAGAAGGTATTTGTCTCTCTCTTATGTAAAAATGTAATGTTGATGTTCACAGAGAAGGTCATCTTGATATCTATTTTGTAGATCATGTTTCTTGCTATAAGTTTTTATATTGCTCCTAGATCGTGCTTCTATGGTAATATAATAAACCATTTCCAGATTTATAAATGTTGTGGTTTTAATTGATGTACAGATCATGACACCCAATCCAGAATGTGCAACAATCGACACGCCAATAGTGGATGCCCTTCATACCATGCATGATGGAAAATTTTTGCACCTTCCTGTTGTAGATAGAGGTAATTTGTCATTGTCTCAAGAGTAAAAAGTTATATGTAGTGCATCCATATCTGATGAATTTGGATGGATGTATACAGATGGAGATGTTGTTGCTGTAATCGATGTAATCCATATAACACATGCTGCTGTAGCCACTGTAAGTCAACTCAATGGCCTTCTTGGACTATGTAATGATCTTTAGTTTTGACTGTGTGCAAGTTCTACTGGTTTTAGTTATGCTGTAGTATGAGGGTCTTTATATCTCACATAGCCATTCTGTCAGTGGTAAGCTCTTTCAAGGATTCAGAAGCTATATTTAGGGGAGTTGCTCTATCAATCTGTTGTTTGTACAGGTTTAGATAGTTAATGGGTGCAATTCCTATTGATGTAGACTAGTTTTCACTCTGGTTGTTTATTATAGACTGATTCACTTATGTAGATTTTACATTTTTTGGCTATATGGGCTGCATTGTGACTGGATGCCAAATGTCTTGGTGCCATAACAATACATTTTGTTTTGAATTCAGGCTTATAACCCTTGGTATATCTGTTGTTAATCACTATGAAGGGTCACCTTTATTGGTTAGCATTTATTTAAGCGCATGTAATTTTTTCTCTTGACATTCCATATGCTCCATTTTGGAAGTTCTTTCCAACTATCTTTATTTGATATCTTGCAAAACTATTGGTTCAGAATATCTCATTTTGTGAAGTTTAATCTTCTCTGTAATTAGTAAGCGCCTGTTGGAAGAATTTTAGATTACATGGTTGGACATGGACATTATTATTCTTTAGAAGCATATAATACTTATTTATTTTTCCAAAGATTTTCTTGACATCCCTATTGTCAGAACAATTTGATCTCATCATTTGCATCTTTACTAGGTCGGAAATACTTCTGGAGTAAGTAATGAGCAAGCAAGCACAATGATGCAAAAGTTTTGGGACTCTGCCATGGCCTTAAGTCCTACTGATGATGATGAGGAGGCCCGGAGGTTGAATACTTAACGGTTCAATGTTAATATGATATTTGATTTTTGTCATTGATAATTACTTACATTAGTGGTATTACAGTGAAAGTTCCTTGAAATTGGCTTCTGATGGAGCGGAAACGGGGAGATCGTTTCCCTATCCTTCACAGGGACCGTCACATACTTTTGCATTCAAAATCCAAGATAAAAAGGGCCGAATGCATAGATTTACTTGTGGTAAGCTACTTGTATATATATATATATATATATATATATATATATGACACCTTCAAATGGCTATAGATATGTGATCTTTTATTTTGCATGCGGTGCCCATTCAGTTATCGATGTTCACCATTCTACCTCATCATCATGCATCTAGCTGACTCTTTTAAAACTGGGTGCTTATTTAATCCTATGTAATGAGCTTATAATTAATTATGAAGTTCAACTGGTAGTGGCATATGGTGTAGGAAAATATAGGCCAGTTTTCATTGGGTGAGTTTGTGATTTTGTTTATACCTACAATCTAGCGAGGAACCTTTTACATAAGTATATGTGAGGACCTCAACGAAATTCAATAATTTTTTATGAGAATTTTAAATTATTTTATGGTTGATAAAAAGAAGTATAGTTGAATAAAAAAAATTGGAATTTTTTTAGCACTAGAACTACTGTTTTTTTTTTTTTTTTTTTTTAAATTTCCTGGATGTTTTTAATAAAAAACGTTAAAAAAATTGGGAAACCTAGGATATATTGGAATAAAGTAGTTTCTGTCCATGAGAAATTCTCATAATTATATTTTAGTATTCTTATCATCCCTATTTTTGTACAGTTGAAGTGTTGTACCTTGCATTGACTCCCTCTCATTTATATATAATGATATGCATGGATTTATAGTTGACTGGATTTTGTTTGGCGCTTCTAATCATAGATACTCGGTGCTTGACGGACCTGATAACTGCTATACTTCAGAGGGTGGGGGATGACATTGACCGTAATAACCTACCTCAAATTCTGGTAAATTTTACAAATGTCATTTTTCAGGGTCATTATTTTTAACTCTTGATTTATTCTTACTCTTAAATAGTATGCTTATTGGTGGCTCACATTATGTAGTATGAAGATGAAGACAATGACAAAGTTGTTCTGTCATCAGACAGTGATCTTGTAGCGGCAGTGGACCATGCAAGATTATCCAATTGGAAGGTGGGTATGGGACGATTGGTATTATCATTACCTGGAATGTGGGAAGATTGGTGGCATTATTTTAAGATAAAAAAAAAAGTCTGACATGAGTGATGATATTTGCAGGGTTTGAAGTTGCATTTAGATTATTCAGGAAGTGATGGTAGGAGGGGATCTTCTGAAAATCTGGAATATGCTCACGCAGATGCATGGGCATCCGCGTACAGTGCAGTTGCAGCTGGGGCTGCACTAGTTGCTGGGTTAGGCTTAATGGCATACTTGAAGAGAGCTGGTCAGTAACACACTCGCTTTATAATTGATTTGCCTAGAGAAGCACAACTGAATTTCTCCTAAACTAGAATCTGAAATAAGAATTGGCGGGGGTGATATATGTTTTTACAGAACAATTTACTCAAGAAATAGCCAGTTTTTGGGTGCTGGTAATTACATACCATTTTATTTTTGTTTCTGAAGTTATGCGGCTTCAAAGATGTGTATAAAAAACAAATGTTACAATCCTGATGGATGGTAAAACCATTTCAAATCGAATATCGATTGTGTCGTCAAATGTATTTTAGATGTAGTGGCTGGTTAAATGGCCCATAGATTTGTTTGAAGAAAAAGAAGCCACAAAAATACGATGGATGTCTGTCAAGTCTCCACGCCTCATTCATAGTCGGTGAATGGGGTCCACACGGCCCAATACAGTACATATATCTGTGAACTCAACTGGTTTGACGTTTTTTAGTTAAAATTTTTGACTAGTGGTCACTGGTTAGCGTCACATCAGATGCCCTAGTGATTAAGTCGAAAGCAAAGCACTGTGATTAATTAATTAATTAATTACTTGTTTTCATAATAAGTTAAAAAAGCCATTATCACCTTGAATCAAGGTTATGAATAATTAATAATGATGTTGGTGACTGGTGAGTAATGGCTATAATGAGTATATGAATATATCACTCCCAGTGCCCCACCGATTACGGAGAAATTTTAATAGAAATCGCGTCGCTCTCTACTCCTGAGTCCTGAGTCCTGTCTTTTACACTCACTGTAGTTTATTCTCTACGCATTTATTAACAATAAATAAACATTCGTGTACTGTAGCTTACACATGCCATGCACTTTTCACTATTTAATATCATATCTTCATTCCCACTCCACCACTTTCTACCTTTATCTTTACATGCCCTGATTTTCCCATTAATAA
The DNA here is from genome assembly GCA_030490815.1 of Acer saccharum. Classification (NCBI taxonomy): domain Eukaryota; kingdom Viridiplantae; phylum Streptophyta; class Magnoliopsida; order Sapindales; family Sapindaceae; genus Acer; species Acer saccharum. Next base: position 25,000,264 of record CM059874.1, read on the forward strand.
TGTGCTTATGACCCATCACTTTCTAATTTTCTGTCCAAAAAGATAAATACTTTAATGTCCGTTTGGGAGAGTTTGTCTACCGGCTAAAAGAGCTTATTTAATTAAAAAAGCTTTTTTCATTTATTATTTTTGGTATCGTTTGGTTGTCACTCAATAGAGCTTTTAAATAATTAAAAAAGTTGTTTTACGTCTACTTAAAGAAGTCCAAATTTAAAACTTTTTCAAGTAGATATTTTGGAGTTTTTTTAATAACACTAAAATCTCCAATATACCCCAATCATTTAATATTTACTAGAGTATTTTAGTAATTCTCTTATTAAAAAATAAAAAAGCTTTTTTTTTAATTGACAACTAAACGACCAACAACTTTCATTTAAAAGCTCTACGCCTCTAAAAGATCTACTTCTAAAAAATCTACTGCAAAAAGATCTATTTGAGAAGCTCTCTCAAACATAGTCTTAGTATACTTGCATCTTTCACTCTTCATGGCACACGGATAATTAACCACAAATATGATATATAGTAAGAGTGATTTGAACATCAAATCTCTTCATTTTCATATAATACTAAAGGGTCTGTTGGACGGTTATATTAATTATTTAGGCATTATAATATTTATTTATTTTAATATTATAATAAATTTAGGGTTTAGGAAAGAGAAGTGACTTGAATCAACAACCCTATTATACACATGTGATGGTATGTATACCAATTGGCCAACCATATCATACCCGGGTTGCTTTCATGTTTTGTAACTTACCATCAAATCTGGTTTTAATAAAATAAAACACCCCAAATAAGTAGTTATTCCAATCAAAAACCAATATACACACGTCTTGCAGGCAAAACTATTAGGAAGAATTTTTCTTCCATTAGTACTTTTAGTAGTAGTAATATTGATGCACGACCCAAAAACTTGGTCTAAAAAATAAGTCAACATCTAACTCACCGCATCACCACGTGAATGCATAATTTTTCTAAATACTGTAACGTTACTCTCGTGCGGTTAATACAACTATAAATATGCAACATTTATGAAGCACAACGAGAATTGTTCTGTTCTTGCTCAAATCAGAAACCCAAAAAGGCAAAAATTGACAACAATAAATATTCCATATTAATTACCTTTTTTTTTTTTGACTGGGTAGGCAAGCAATTCAACACTTACTGATCATAATTCGAATATTTGTAACCGTTGTATCAACATAATTGTCATTAATTTAATAAATTAACTTGATTTTGACCTTTTCGTTGATCAGTTAAAAAATAAAAAATAAAAAATAAAAAAATCGCTTTACATCGATGATCTCACGGTCATGATTGATGGCCTATGATTTAACAGTTGTAAATTGTAACACAGAATCTTTCCACACAACAGAATCTACGCATAAAGTGGACGTCCGTCACACCACGTTTAGTCCAACATACCCACAAAAATATTTTCCGTTATCATAAAAAAAAAAAAAAAAAAAAAGAAAAAGAAAAAGAAAAAAATGTCATTTTCTAATTTACTTTATTGAAATAATTTTTCACTTTAAAAAGCAAAGCACCACCACGACAGACGATAGTCACGATAGTAAAGAAACGAACCAAAACGAGAAGCTTCTCTTTTTTCTGTGTGTACTGTTACCAAACCAACTTCAGACTTCAGTGAAGTTTTTGTTCCTGTCCTCCCTGATTGTTCTCCAAAATATAAAAAGTGGGTTATTCAATCCACTTTATTCCTCTTTAATATTTTACTTTTATAAAGTTGTTGCATATCAGATCCCTTACCAAGATAAGACAGAAGAGCTAATTAGATATAAAGCACACCCATTTGTCCAAAGAAGCCATTTTTTTTCTCACAAGCAAGTAGTAGCAACCATGAAAAATTCCAAACCCAAAACACCACCTCCATATTCTTCCATTTTGTTGCTGGTTCTTGCTCTGTCATGTGTTTTGACGCCATGGAATTCAGCACACGCATTGCAAACACAGTCACCCATTAAGACTGTTGTGGTTTTGGTGATGGAAAATAGATCTTTTGATCACATGCTTGGGTGGATGAAGAAAGCTGTCAATCCGAATATCAATGGTGTCACTGGAGACGAATGCAACACAGTTTCAACCAAGAACCCCAAGTCACAGACTATTTGCTTCACTGATGATGCTGAGTTTGTGGATCCGGATCCGGGTCATTCTTTTGAGGCTGTGGAGCAACAGGTATTTGGGTCTGGTTCAATTCCTTCAATGACTGGTTTTGTAGAGCAAGCATTGTCAATGTCTCCAAACTTGTCTGAAACTGTAATGAAAGGCTTTAGGCCTGAGTCTGTACCTGTTTATGCTTCTCTTGTAAGAGAATTTGCAGTCTTTGATAGGTGGTTCTCTTCAATTCCGGGTCCAACACAACCCAATAGACTATTTGTTTACTCTGCTACTTCTCATGGTTCAACATGCCATGTGAAGAAGAACCTTGCTCAGGGTTATCCACAGAAGACCATTTTTGATTCACTTCATGAGAATAAAATCAATTTTGGAATCTACTATGGAAACATACCCTCAACTTTGTTTTATAGAAATTTGAGGAAATTGAAGTTTATCTTTAAGTTTCACCAATACAATTTGAATTTCAAGAAAGATGCTAGGAAGGGGAAATTGCCTAGCTTGACAGTGATCGAACCGCGGTATTTTGATCTTAAAGGCATTCCTGCAAATGATGATCACCCATCTCATGATGTTGCTGATGGTCAAAAGCTTGTCAAGGAGGTTTATGAGACATTGAGAGCAAGTCCACAATGGAATGAGACCCTTTTTGTCATTACTTATGATGAACATGGTGGATTCTTTGATCATGTCAAGACTCCTTATGCTAATGTTCCTAATCCAGATGGGAACACTGGTCCTGCTCCTTCTTTCTTTAAGTTCGATAGGCTTGGCGTTCGTGTTCCCACAATTATGGTCTCTCCTTGGATCAAGAAAGGAACTGGTAAGCTTCAATCATTTTTATGTATCTTTTTGTTTGCTTTATGGTGTTTTATGTTAGAATTTATATGTAGATCATATTAGTGTATATGTGGGTTATCTTTGAGAATGACATTGACATTGACATTAGGTAGAATCAAGCTTTGTTGATCGTCTTGGTGCATAGTCATTTATATTTTATTTTGCATACGAAACTCAACGGATTGTGTATTGTTTGAAGTCGACTGGTTATGACAGGTAGGCATAATCAGCCACACCTGGAATGGTTTCTGTGATCTGGGGCAAGTGTATAATCTCTTAAGATGCATTACTCTGGTTGATGTTCATTGCTTATTGTATTCATACGTTATTGTTTCTCTTCTGCTACGTTTTGCAGTAATGAGTGGACCGAAAGGACCTGCTCCAAATTCTGAGTTTGAGCACTCTTCAATTCCGGCAACCATTAAGAAAATATTCAACCTGTCCTCCAATTTCTTGACTCACAGGGATGCTTGGGCTGGCACATTTGAGGGGGTTGTTGGGGAATTAACCTCTCCCAGAACAGATTGCCCAGGTATAGTAGTCCTTTCTGGCCAATATATGATTTGCAGGTTAAATTGGAATTAGTGAGTAACTTAAATAATTTAGCAAACTAAATTATAGTATTATTGCAGAGACCTTGCCGGACGTGGCAGCTTTGAGGACCACAGAAGCAAAAGAAGATGGTGGTTTGTCAGAATTCCAGAGTGAGATAGTTCAATTAGCAGCTGTTCTGAACGGCGACCATTTCTTGAGTAGCTTCCCTGATGAGATGGGCAAGAAGATGACAGTTAAAGAAGCTCATGGGTATGTGGAGGGGTCTGTTTCGCGGTTTATGAGAGCAAGCAAAGAGGCCATCAACTTGGGAGCAGATGAATCTGCCATTGTAGATATGAGATCATCACTCACCACTAGATCCTCTATTCACAATTAGTTATCTGCTAGAATCTTATCTCTGCGTTACAAAGTTTATCAAGTTAAATGCAAGCATTACTGTTAAAGAGTTATTTGGTTGCTTTTGATTTTCCATTTTGAATGACCTCAGTTGCAACTTGCAACCAAAATTCCTCTGTTAATATTCCTTCTCTTTTACTACAGTTGAATCAGTTTACTTGGAGATTTATGAAGGGTTTTGTTAAGGTGTTGGTCCAAGTAATAGTTTTGAGCTTGTAATTGAATGTAAATTGTTATGCTTTGACCTTGTTATCTAAATAAACATCTTCTTGAGCTCTTTGGCACTTTTCCACTTAGGCAGAGCAGGTGATGCTCCACAAGTATTTCATTTGGTATACTTGTTTATATCTTAATAATGTTTTTAACTTCAATTGATTTTTTTTTTTTTTTTTTTTTTTTTTTTGGGTTAATAGCACCAATGCCTCCCGACTTATATGAGAAGTAGCAATCTGCCCCCTAAACTTTTTTTTCTGTATTAAACCCTCTGAACTATCGTTTATTGGCAAAACCCGACCGTATATACCCCTTATCAGGGGAGGAATAAACCCAACTGTTTGCTAATAAACGATAGTTCAAAAGGGTTTAATACCAAAAAAAAAAAAAAAAGTTTATGGAACACATCGCTACTTAATATATAATTCAGAGGACATTGGTGTTATAAACCCTTTATTTTTTTTGAGTCTCGAACCGAGAACATGACCAAAAAGCTTCACATGGGGAAGTGCACTCACACCATTTTTTATTTTTTATTTTCAAGTAACAAAGAAACCAGACCAACAAAACACAACCATCAAAGTTCGGTTAGCATTTGGATTGAATGATGAAAAAATCATAATAATTCAAATTGTGGACCTGAGTCCAAGCTCTGTTTTTCGTTTGCTTTGTATGGTAGGTAGCATACAAGAATTGGCACGATGAGAGGTTAATTTTACCTGCCATAATGACGTACAAAAGCCTCTAGCTTTGAACAATCTATTTCCAGCTCCTTAACACATGGGTCTGCTTCCTTTAACATTTAATAGCTTCTACTTTGCGATGACAAGGTCTCAATTTTTTTTTTCCGCTGACTTGGGAGTTATTTATCCAAATAAAATGAACAAGTTTGAGGAGTTATTTTTTTCCGCTGACTTGCCCATCAAATATAATCATCAAAGAATTTAATATGTAATTGTAATTCTATTTGCCATCGGTAGGATTCAAACAGCCGAGCTACACCCATGGAGGCCTCATCAAATAGAATTACAATTACATACTAAAAATTCTTTCAAACTCGCTTCATATAATCATCATAAGAATTTTACCACATCAACGACTATTAGATCAAGATATTCATAACAGTAATTTCTTTCATTAAACACTTTGTCAACACTGATAAACATATCAAGATATACAAAATCCTTCACCGGATCTGTTTCGGATTTTTGTAATAGGAAAAAATTAATAAAATCTTATTCACTGAGAAACCTAATCGCTCTTCTCTCCTCTTTCTTTCGTTAAAAAAAAGCATCAATGATGAACAAGAAGTTTTCCAAGTCAGATATAAAGCAACGTGGAGATGAGCACCTTGAGCAGATATTGTAGAACTAAAGCCTCTATTGTTGGGCAACCATTGTTCAAATTCTGCATTTCAGACAGAGCAAGGACTCTGCCAGGTAGATATGTCTGTTATAAGATTTCGTAGCTGATCTATGAGAAGTCTGACATATTCGTTCTTGTTGGCAAGCTCCTGCACGAAAACGAAAGACCAAAACTTTGTAACGCTACAAATGCGAAATCAAACAAAGCAATAGATAGTAGTTCTTCTAACTTAACAATGCTACAAATGCCAATTACCTTTCTTAGACTAGACGATCGATCTTCCAACTTGTCGATTTCAACATCATCTGCTGGGGGCAATGAACCACTACCAGTTGATCCCAGTTGAAATGATTTCGCCTATTTTAAAATTAACAATCCATCCACCATCAAAGATATATTAACAACTTAGACTATCTATAAATTAGTCTAAATCAAGCACAAGCAATCGAATTGAATAGAATAGAATTATAAAAAAAAAAAAAAAAAAAGTTGAGTGAAAATGTGGAATTAGGGTTTTATGGAAATGACCTTAGTAGAGTTAGGAATAGCTGTAAGGACAGCACGGAGAGCAGCGACAGAAGTTTTGTAGCGATGTCGAGCGTCATCGAGAGCGCCATTGGCGGTGCCAGCAAGAGGGGAAGAAGTGATGTCCATATGATGATGATTGGAATCGGGAGCGTTAGTGGTAGACCACAAGGCAGGGTTGCAGAGCTCGTCGTTCATCGATGAAAGGATCTGGAAAGCTGCTTCTATGGTTTCTTCTAGATGCTTCTGTCCTTCTTTCGCTAACTCTTGTGTTGTTTTCGAGTTTGATTTTGCGTTCGACACCACCATGCTTTCTTCCATTTTTACTGCAACAACAAATCCTACTACTCGCTACCTCACCACAACTCCACAAGTTTGGGCTTTTGAGACATTTATCACTTAAAAAAATAATAAAATTTAAAAAAAAAAAAAAAAAGGATTGTCTAAGGACGTCGACAGCAGGGTTCGAACCTGCGCGGGCGTAGCCCAACAGATTTCAAGTCTGTCTCCTTAACCACTCGGACATATCGACTGTTGTGATAGTTAAAAATATTTCTAATATACAACATTTAATAACTAGAGATCATCAAAACGTTGCGTATTAACCCACCCTTTGACAGTTTGACGAGGGAGTGAGAGATGAGAAAGCTGAGTAGCTGACTGAAACACACACAAGACGCAACACAAGTCACATAAAGTAGAGAATGGTAAGGTAAGGGATAATGAGGTTAAAGTGTTGAAGAAAAATGAGTTTGATTGGTCATGTTTTCCCTCCATTTGTACCCACATCCATCAAACCTTACAATCAAATCCCAATACCCACTTCACAAAATCCCAACATTAAACCAATTCTTCTCTCCAATTTACTCTCTTTAGCTCTCACTGTCACCTTCAATTCTCCATTGCCTGCTTTGGCCATCCCTTCTATCAACTCTCAGTCTCCTCCTCTCCCTCCCACCACTCCATTTTCTCAGTCCAAGAACTTGCAAACTGGACTACAAGATGGGTATGTTTCCAATCTATATTTTGTTTTGCTCAATTTCAGGTTTTAATGGGGTTCATGATCACTTTATTTATTTATTAATGCGCAATTGAATGCTTGCAGCAAAATCCGGCCTTGCCCATCAATAAATCCAGGTTGTGTCTCCACAAACCCGAAATCATCATCGTTTGCATTCCCTTGGAGTATTCCTGAGACTTCCACACAGAATGCAATTCAGGTTTTTGTTTTAATAACACTTGCCTATTTTTATCTGGATTTTCATTTTGTAATTCAGTTTAATGGCTAGATTGAATGAAGCTGGCTTGGTATTTTGCTTTTCTTGTAGAAATTGCAGGAAGCTATCCTGGAAACACAGAAAAATGTCAAATTTCAGGTCAATGAAGAAACACCATATGGTAATTTTATTTAATTTAACTGAAATTAATTGTATTGAGTAATGTTTGCCATAATCAAAAACAAGAGCTTAAAAAATGATTAGGAGAACAGAACAGTAACCAAATTTATAATTTTATTGCTCTATATATGGGTAGTGAATCTGTTTGTGCATTGGTTAGTACAAATTTATATTTTCCTCATGAAAAAAACCACTGATATAGACACAAATTAGGTCAATATTTGAAAGCTGAGGTCGATGGAGGGTTTGGCCGGGATGTGCTAGAGTTCTTGGTGAAAGGAGATGTGGTTACTTATAGGACTATGGCCACAAAAGTAACTTATATATACCCCTTCACAACAGCTTTTGGGGACTCAAAGGGACAGGAAGAAAGAATGAAGAAAATTTCGGATCAATTAGGCTGGTATGCTCCCAGTTTTGATTCCATGGATTAATTAACCTTGTTATACGTCTCTGCTTGTTGAGATCAGTAGCTTAATTCGTTATTGTGTTACGTTGTGTGAATCTGCAGTTAGTCATTGTGTGAATCTGCATTTGATGTTGTTAAATTTAATATCTGATACCCGGGAACTTTTTAGCAGGGAAATGCAATTTTTTAAATGTATGTGATTGCTTCAAACATTTCTGAGTACTCTTTAACTGTTAAGCATATATTTGAAGACAATTCACTAGGTAGTTTCATTCCTCTGTCTAATAGCCACTGGTTGGACTTTGGACTTAGAATTGGAAAGAAATAAACAGTACTAGCAAACTTGTCCGATTTGTTTGCCTAAATGATACGGATTATAAATTGTCAACACCATATAGATCATGAGATAATGTGGTGAATGACGAGATATTGGCACTGGTCCCCCCTGAACTTTACGCGAGTTTGCAATTTACCCTTTGAACTTTTTTTTTAGGCATTAAACCCCTTGAACTTTCATTTATTGGCAAAACCTAACCGTAGATACCCTTCAAACGGTTGTTCAAGGCGCAATAAACCAATCTGTTTGCCAATGAATGAGAGTTCATGGGGTTTAATGCCAAAAAAAAAAAGTGCAAGGGGTAAAATACAAACTCACGTAAAGTTCAGAGGGGATAAGTGCTAATAACCCTTTTTAGTATTACACATCAAACTACCAAAATGTCTCCTTTTAATACAGGGATAGATTTTTCTGTTGCACATAGAATGAAATCTTTACATGCCTACAATTATGCCAAACTTTATGGGTATAGGTGCAATTTCTCTTTAACATTGTTATTTTTATTTTATTTTATATATATATATAGTTAAACTTTATTTCAGATTTATGATTTAGAGGATGTTTACAATTAAGAAACTTATTGTTGTAAAGTGAAAACTTTACAGAGTCCAACTACTAAATTTCCTTGTTAGTTATTATTGTGAAGAAGTCTTGCGGTCGAAGATATCTTTTGGTTGCATAAAAAATTAGAGATAGCCTGACACCTACACCTACTCTGATTTTTGTTCCATTTCTAATGTCATATAATCAAAAAGAGCTTGTTATGCATCCTTTCTTGGTAAGAAATGTAATATCTTTCAACTTGGAAAACTTGGAAACCACAATTGATTCTTGGTCCAAAACTCTTAATTGGATTAGTTATACATCTCCGCTTTTGTTGACTTGAAATCTTTGCCCACCCTAAAAAAAATGTCTAGGATATGCCACATGGTATAAAAATCAAATCGATTAGTTATAAGAATAAGGACGTCAAATAACATGATTTGAACGTGCTGAATTTACTACATCAACATCAAGCATAGTGATGCCAGATGGACGAACTTGGGGTGCGGCTTGAATCCTACCAATAGCAAAAACCTGGTAAAATATCAAGCATAGTGATGATTCTCTTCGTAGATATCTATATGCATCAATGCATGTAATATTGTTTTTTTTTTTTTTTTTAACATATTATTTAACAATATAAAAAGGCTTTCGTGGCCTGGGAGTCTATTATAAAAAAAAAGAAAGAAAAGGTTGGATTTGAATGTTGAATAAATATAATTAGTTAGATGTTAATTTCACGTCGTTGGACAAATCGGAGTGGATGATCAAACGAAGAAAGGTAGTTGAATCAACGAGCATAATTCCTAATACCTACCATGTAAACATTATTTGTTAGTTTTGAGATACTTCAGACATGGGAATTTGTATGTTGCATTACACAGCCTAGTTGAAATTGGTAGAATTTAGTTAAGGTCCTTCGACTTTTCTCAAATTCTATGAAAATTCTTTTTTTTTTTTTTTTTTTTTTTGAATATGATTACGTATACAACGGAAGTATATGTAGTGAAAACAACAGGAAGCATAAGTGAGAAGACTTAAGAGCAATATGAGGATGATAAATGAGATAAGTAGTCCACTAGATCTAAAGAGTTGATGATTGGATAGGACAAAATATATTGAAAAAGACTTGTTAGTATCTCTTGCAAAATTTCAACTTTAAATAATTAGGACAGCTCATGCTCTGCGTGGTTGGCCATCTCCAAATTGAACCCACAAGCTTTTTTATTTTTTTATTTTTTATTTTTTATTTTTTAATATTACAATAATTCAAGGTTTGGAGAGTGGGAGAGACTCGATTCCACAACTTTATGGTTTGGTTTTGGATTTGAGGTGGTTGGATTTGAGGGTTAGGGTTTGGTGATTGAGATGGAGGGTGTTGGGTTTTGGTTTTGGAAATGGATGAGTTTGATTTCTGGTGTTGAATTTTGATCTGGGTGTGATTTCTTGTGAATCGAACCAAAATTCAAATATAATAATATTGGTAAAAAAATCAATTGGACTTGATTTTGAAAGGAAAAAACTGATATTGAGATTTTTTGAATGTAGATTGTTGTTGAAGGTAGTGTAGACTGTTGGTGAAGAGTGTTGACTATGATTTTTTGGAAAATTGAAGAACTGAACTTTTTTTTTTTTTTTTTTTTTTTTAATGTTTTTTAAATATTGTTTTATTTAATAAATATCTTGAGGGCTAAACGGTCATTTTTAGATTATATTGAAGGGTAAAACGGTGGTTTAATTCCTAGCGTGTTTAATCTAACGTTTTAATCTCTTTCATCTTCACATTTTCCCCCCTTTTTCCTAGTTTATTTTATTTTATTGTTTGGCCATCGACCTCCATTGGAGGTCAAGTAGATGGAGGTCTGTGTGATCTCGTCGACCTCCATTGGAGGTCGGGCGAAGAAGAAGAAGAAGAAGACACACTAGTTTTCTTCAATTTAACACACCAGTTTTTTTCAATTAAACATACCACCAGTTTTCATCAATTAAACACAACACCAGTTTAATTCCTAGCATGTTTATTCTGTGTGTTTAATTCCTAACATATTTAATTTCTAGTGTGTTTAATCCGTGTGTTTAAATCTCCTTCTTCTTCACAAATTTTTTTTTCCCTTCTTCCTAATTTTTTTTTTTTTTTTTAAAATTTTTCTTTTGTGGCAAGTGGCCTCCATTGGAGGTCATAACCTCTAATCATTAAAAAAATCTTTTTTTTTTTTTTTAAAGAAAATTAGTTAAAAAAATAAAAATAAATAGAAAAAGCGGGGATAAATTGTCTCTTCAGTGGAAAGTTTAGTAAAAACAATAAAAACATTAATCTCGAGTAAAATAGAAACCCCCTTAATTTTTTGGTTAAAAGTTCTATTTATATAGGAGAAAGGTAAAGGGTGATTATTGTAATTTCCAACTTAATATTGCCACCACCTAAATTATATATGGAGTATGTATCGGTGTCTCAAGTATAGTTTCGCTGCCTCACGCAAAGCTTTGCCACCCCTACATCCACTAATGTTGACACCCAACAATGGTGACCAATCAATTCGTTACTTGTTTTTTTTTGTTTTTTTGGACTTATCTAGGTGTACCTTCAATTCAATTGATCTCCATTCTCCAATGACAATTTATAGTCTATACGTTAACCTTATCTTTTATTAAAAAAAATTTCCTTCTTGAGTGTTACCCATTACCAAACCAACCAGTCACGTTATTATTTTATTCCAAATGAAATCCAGTAAAAAAATTCATACAATGAATAATTATTCATATTAGCTTTGGATATTCAGACTGACCCATCACTGTTCTCAGTAGCCTGAATTAAATAAAAGGGCAAATTGCATTGAACCCCTTGAGGTTTGGGCAAGTTACACTTAACTAGAAATGTTTTGTTATTATACACTAGCACCCCCAAGACTTAAATTTGACTTTAAAAATACCTAAATTGCCCCAAGTTATATTATTTTATACTCTTTTTTTTTTTTTTTTTTACCTTTTAACCAAAAACTTTATAAACTTTAATAAAAAAAAATTAAATAAAAGATATAATTCATTAAATAAATTAATAGTTTACAAAAATTAAAGAAATAAATATTTTTTTTGAAAAATAAATAAATAAATAGTTTAAAATAAATAAATAAATAAGTAAATAGTTTTTAAAAAATAAAATAAATAAATAGTTAAAAATAAATAAATAAATGAATGAAAAAAAATTAAAAACATTAATTTTTTTTAAGGATTTGCATTAATAGGGATAAAAAAGGCTCTAAATATCCAAACTTTTATGGTAAAGATGATGGTGAGAGAAGCTTCAAGGTTCCCAAACTGGAGTCTTCTTGCCTTCTTTAACCACTTCCTTCAGTGTTAGGAACTTTGAAGCTTCTCTCACTATCATCCTTATCGTAAAAGTTTGGATATTTAAAGTTTTTTTTGTCCCTATTAATGAATATCTTTAAAAAAAAAAGTTTTTCATTTTTTCATTTATTTATTTAAACTATTTATTTGTTTGTTTTTTTTAAAATTATTTATTTATTTAATTTTTTAATTATTTATTTATTTAATTTTTTAAACTATTTATTTATTTAATGAATCATATCTTTTATTTAATTTTTATTTTATTTTATTAAAGTTTATAAAGTTTTTGGTTAAAAGGTAAAAAAAATAAAGTATAAAATAATATAACTAGGGGCATTTTAGGTATTTTTAAATTTAAATTTAAGTCCTGGGGGTGTTAGTGTATAATAACAAAATATTTCCAACTAAGTGTAAATTGCCCAAACCTCAAGGAGTTCAATGCAATTTGCCCTAAATAAAGTAACCTTTTAGTAAAGATGGTTGTGCACCTCCCATCTACACCAAATGGTCAGGGATTCGATTCCCACCATGCATATTTTACATGTGTGGTGAGTTTTCTCCTAGTTTGTAGGAGCAGCCATTTCTCCAGTTGTGAGAGTTGTAGTTCATATGTAACCTTTCCCCGATAGTGGAAGTAGTATTCCGAACCGTTCTTGTAGAGTCTGATTAATTTCACCGAGTCCCGATAGTAGTTTGTATTTCAAAAAAAAATAAAAATAGCTTGAATTAAATTTGATAAGAATTCCAAACTGAATTGGCCTCTTCAAAATTCCAAACTGAATTGGCAAATGACTCACAAGTCAACGGCTCGATGTCTATTAGCGGTGAAATATGTCATTAGAGCTACAATGACCGTTGGTTATCTGTCACTGTTTTACCGCGCTAGTTGCGTGATCAATTATCGCTCGTTTTTCTTTATCACGCATCCTCCTCTTTTCTTTTAAGGATCCCGAGAATCTGATTGGTGAGAGCTGATCCAGTGAGGAGACTAGTATGGTGCGTTTACCTGAGAAAGTGAAGACGTTTGTGAACAACAGATGGCTGGTGTTTGTGTGTGCAATGTGGGTTCAGTCTTGGGCAGGGATTGGTTACTTGTTTGGGAGCATATCACCTGTCATCAAAACCGCCATGGGTTACAACCAGAGACAGATTGCTATTTTGGGTGTCGCCAAGGACTTGGGTGACGGTATTGGATTTGTTGCTGGGACTTTGATCGAGTACTTGCCCGTTTGGTCTGTTATGCTCATCGGGGCCGTCCAAAACTTTGTTGGGTACGGCTTGGTTTGGCTTATTGTCACCAATAGATTGCCTGCCTTGCCTCTTTGGGTGGTGAGTACTAATTCTTCAACAATCGTTTCTTTCAATGGTCATCTGTTTTTTGTTTCTCTCTCTGTGTGTTATGTTTACTTATTTATGGATAGATTGGTTTGTATTTTGCCTTTCCATACAAGTTGGAACAAATTTTGATTTCTCAGTTGGGTTCAGAGAAAATCTTTTCTGGGAAAATCTACTACTGGGTTGTTTTGAGAAGACTTCAAATCTCTTTTAAAACATTTATTGATTGACAATGTTGAGAGGTCTATCAGTTACTCATTGCAGAAATTATTGTTTCAAGTACCGATCTTAATTTAGTAATAGCCTTTTAATTATAGATGAATATAAAGATTGTTCGTTGGACCCAATTATGCAAAATCATAACATCTGCTTAATTTTTCTGTGTCCAATCTTTTTGGTTTGAATATTTGCGAGGATAACTATGTGGTTTATACAATGTTTCATTTAACACTTCAAGGGTGCTTTGAGATAAAACAGTTTAATGAAATTGATTCTGCAGCTATGCATTGCTATATTTGTTGGAACAAATGGTGAGACTTACTTCAACACAGCAGCTCTAGTTTCATGCGTGCAGAACTTCCCCAAAAACCGGGGTCCTGTCGTGGGAATACTGAAAGGATTTGCTGGATTGAGTGGTGCAATATTGACTCAAATTTATGCCATCATCAATTCTCCTAATGAAGCTTCATTGATTTTTCTAGTTGCAGTTGGGCCATCAATGGTTGCAATTGCTCTTATGTTCATTGTTAGACCTGTAAGAGGTCACAAACAAGTCAGGTCCTCTGATAGTTCCGGCTTTTTATTTACCTACTCCGTCTGCCTCGTTCTAGCAGCTTATATGTTGGGTGTCTTGGTGCTTGAAGATCTAGTTGATGTGAATCAAACTTTAATTACAATACTTGCGGCATTTCTGATCGTTCTTATATTGCTGCCGATGATAATTCCTGTTTTACTGGTTTTCTTCTCGGAGCCAAGACATCCAGGAGAGGAGACTCTTATCATCACTGAGACTAATGGACAAGAAACTGGTCAAGAAGAGGTCATTTTAAGTGAACTTGAAGATGAGAAGCCTCCGGGAGTGGACTCACTTCCAGCATACGAAAGACAAAAAAGACTTGCTCACTTGCAAGCTAAACTATTCCAGGCGGCTGCAGAAGGAGCTGTGAGGGTCAAGGGTAGGAAAGGCCCCCGCAGAGGAGAGGATTTCACTCTACTTCAGGCGCTGATAAAGGCAGATTTTTTGCTTCTATTCTTCTCCCTGGTACTGGCATCTGGTTCAGGATTGACAATTATTGATAATCTGGGTCAGATTTGCGAATCTCTGGGGTACGAAAATACGAATGTATACGTATCAATGATCAGCATTTTTAACTTTCTTGGACGTGTTGGTGGTGGATACTTCTCAGAGGCCATCGTAAGGTACAACATAATTTCCTTATGCCAAATTATAAGTACTCCATTAATCTTACCTTAGCTAATATGTATGTGTTTCTTTGCATGTTCAATATTTCGCCAGAAAATTTGCATACCCAAGACCGGTAGCTATGGCCATGGTTCAGGTTATCATGGCATTTGCACTCCTCTACTACGCTTTGGGATGGCCCGGTGAAATATACGTTGTGACTATTGTTATAGGACTATGTTATGGTGCTCACTGGGCAATAGTACCATCCGCGGTTTCAGAGCTATTTGGTTTGAAGAGTTTCGGTGCCTTGTATAATTTTCTAACACTGTCAAGTACTCTTGGTTCTCTAATATTCTCTGGGGTGATTGCCAGTGGAATATATGACTATTATGCAGAGAAACAATCTGCCCTTCTAAAGCCGCCATACATTGGAGTACCGATGCTTGCAGTTCCTCTTCGCACTGATGAAACACTTACTTGTGTCGGTTCCATATGCTACTCCCTCACCTGTGGGATCATGGCAGGGTTGTGCATTGTCGCAATGGTATTGAGTTTGATTGTTGTGCACAGGACTAGAAGTGTTTATACTCAACTCTACGGAAGGTCACAGAAGTAAGTCAGAAGAAGAAAAAGAAGCAACCAGTGATTGTTTTACATAGATTTACAGGCTTGGAGAACTCTATCTATCACACTACTAGCAAGACGAGGCATTTACTTTGCACATATTACTTCAGAATCGGCAATAGAAACAAGTCTAGTAAAGTCTTTTTTTTTTGCAGACCTACAGGTTATTTCATTCATCTGTAGGACATAAACTGCAGGATCTGGTTCTATTTGTTTAGTTTATAATGAAGCTGTTGCATCATATTTACATCTATTTTCAACTTGTACTTGGTGTTGAGCCTGCAGATTCGGGTCTAGCTGCAATCTGGTTACTGTATTGTATTGTTAATGGAGTGAAAACTAGGCTCTACAAAATTCAAAGGTTTAATAAATAAACTAAAAACAACATTTCCTTCCGAGAAAACCGTTATTACTGTATTGTAGCTAAACCCAAGAGATTTACTTCTCAAGTCAAGAAAGAAAGAAGTTATTGCTTTCTAGCTCTCTGAAAATGAAACAGAGGAGTTGAGGCAATCTATGCAAATGCAATAAGTGATTCTATTTCTTACATGTTACTTACAATTTACAGAGAGTCAAGTCATCAATACATAACATTTCCACATTAAAAATTTAAAATCACATTGTAGTTTGCTATATTAGGCAAAAAAAAAAAAAAAAAAAAAAAAAAAAAAAAAAAAACTCTCTAGACACAACGTAGTTTTAATTATAGATAAAATACATCATTGTCTATTAAAAATTTAAAAATTTTCAGTTAGGTTACTAAGGGTAAAATAGTAAACGAGCAATGAATGAATTACATAAATAATATTAAATGAAATAAAAAATTATTTAATAAAAAAATAATATTAAAAAATAAAAAATCAAGTAAAAACAAAATCTCTCCCTTATCCATTCTCACCACCTATCTAGGAGTGGGCACGGTTTTGCGATCCTTGGTTAACTAAACCATACCGAACCGAAAATACGTGTTCAAGTCGAGTCACCTTGTTGAAACGAGTCAATCCTATTAAAAAAAAATGAAAACCGAGTTTAAGTGAGTCATGGATGATTTTGGCTTGACAAAAACCGAACCAATCCAACTAAACCAAGTAAATAATAAAAATATATAAATAATTTTAAGTAATTATAAGGTTTAAATTTGATCTTTTGTACCCAAAATAAGATTAATATCAATGAAGTTATATGTTAATTCTTTAAAATTGCTTTAAGTTTGTAGATTGTTTGACTATATATATATATATATATATATATATATATAAAATAAAACAACAAGCTCTATAGAGCATTTTTATTAATAATAATAAATAAATAAATAAATAAAAAGTGGAAAAAAAAACAAAAAACCAAAAACAAAAACAAAAAAAGGCACGCATGTCCTAAAACACGATAATCTAAAAAGGCATGCATGTCTTAAAATAAAAAAAACAAAAAAAAAAAAAAAAAAAAAAAAACATGAACTTAATTATTCTGCATCATCATGTGCGGCCCAATTAGCGACAATACGTGAAGCTGTAGAACTTCTCTTACTCACTTGAGACTTGGAACTAGATAAAATCTTACAAATTAGCTTCACTTTTCTTTTTGATTTTGTCATCACGGGAATCCAATTATTGTCAAACACGGGATCTATTGCACCATGATTAGAATTTGAAGTATTAATATCTTGGTCTTCTGATATATGCTCCAAATTAATCTTTCCTCTTTTATCTCCTGAAACCTCATCCAAAACTTGCTAATCAAAATTCTGGAAGTTTGAAATCTTTGGATTGTCAAGAATCACTCTGTTATTAATGCAAATATTCTCTAGAGAACATTAATGATTCTCATTATTATCTTCCTGATTTAAATACTTGGTATTCAAATCATTGGAGATATTAACATTAATTCCCACATCTTGATTAGGAAATTGTTCAGCTGCTTGAATTTGAATTGGAGAAAAACTCTCAATTAGATCCTGATCTTCCGCAAGTGCATTAGATGTGCCGGTTGTATCTGGAAACTGTCCTTCACATATTGGGTCAACTTCTTGAGACCCAAATTTGTCAACTTCAAAATTTGCCATTGTTTCCCGATTTACTTCATGAGTATCAATCACATTTAATTCAAATAAATGTGGAGATAATTGGATGCTGCCATTTTTGTCTTCCAAATGAATTACGGGATTTTTAAAATTTTGAATCTGCACAATTTCCTCTTCCTCTATCGTTTCCTGATTTTGTGGGATTGTTTTGCATTCCTCCACGACAACCTGCCCATTATGGTGGCCATTGGTAGGCCGGTAGGTTTGCATTGGATTTCTTGATCGCGATCGACCTCTGGTAGAATTAATCTCCTTATTTTGGTGGCATATAACAGAATCATGACCAAAAACTTTACACTTCGTACACCTCTTTGGAAGATTTTCATATATAACATCGACAGAGAAATCTCTATGGTCATCTCTCTCCACATTCAAAAAGGATGGTTGATTCAAAGTTAAATCAATGTCCACAAGAACTCGGGCATAAAACCCATATGCTTGATCCCTTGTAGCTTGATCTAGTTGCAGAGGGATGCCAACTCCTCGTGCAATCTCCATGATTGTAGTTGGATGCCAGTATTTCGAGCATAAACCGTAAAACCTCACCCAAACTTGAGCATGCGATAATTGTTGATTATATGGATTAAAATCCGGTTGCCATTGAAAAATACAAAAAATACCGTTTGAAATTGAGTAAGACCCTCCACTCTAAACCCTTTTTAAATCTTCTTCACTAGAAAAATGAATATCAAAATATCCTTTTGGAAACGGAGTAAGCTTCCAAGGATTTATGAGTTGCCAAATCAATTGCAATACAGATTTTAACTCAACAGGCTTTAAAGGTACATAACCTTTTCTTAAAAGTAGACGTCTGAAAAAAAATTTATGACAGTATTTCAATCTTTCTTGGACATGTTTTTGGCTAATGTGAACACACGTGATGTCCCCTTTTACAACTGGCACCGGGAGAAGATTTGGTTGAACATGTACTTCATCGGTTTTGAGCAGAGCTGCAAAAGTTTTCGGTTTTGATGATAGTTGTGGTAAGGTATCAGGAACTTTTGAGAGAGGGGCAAGGAAATTCCACGGACATACTTTTGAAGGATCCATGGACAAGGATACAAAAGTGAGAGAAAACTGAAGATGGAGAGAAAGTCATCCATCTCCACAAATACAAATTAATTATTCTGGTGAGACAAAAGCCTGTTTGACAATATATATTTAAAAGAGTTATTTATTGTGTGTGTGTGTGTGTATATATATATATATATATATATATATATATATATAAATTTTCAAATAAGGATGATAAATTCAATGAAATATACCTAGAAAAAAATTTTTGAAATTTTTTCAAGAACTAGAACTATTTTTCCCGATTTTGTTAAATATGAAGGTATTGGAAAAATGGACGAAATATAAAAAATTCAAGAAAAATAGTT
Organism: Acer saccharum; assembly: GCA_030490815.1. NCBI lineage: Eukaryota > Viridiplantae > Streptophyta > Magnoliopsida > Sapindales > Sapindaceae > Acer > Acer saccharum. The sequence goes on from CM059874.1 coordinate 25,019,157, forward strand.
CTAGTGCTTGAAAAATTCTCAAATTTTATTAATATGTAGATTTCAATAAATTTATTATCCACAAAAAAATTCAGATCAAAATTCATAAAAATCGATACGATTTCATTAAGGTTCTTATCGAAATAAAAATAAGTGATCCCTCACGGGAGACTCACTATATATATATATATATATATATATATATATATATATATATTGTGACAATATCTTTATAATGAAAGAAGTATATGGTGGAATATCAAAAATTTATTAAGGATAGTTGAGACAATTCATATGTTAAAAAAAAATAAAAAAATAAAAAAAAATAAAAAAAAATAAAATAAAACCTCAAAAAGAGCTTATTAGTAAAGGATTCAGATCCTCTCCTCACCTGAAGTGTCATCACCTTATCCTTAGCAATCAATGGTATGTATTAATTCAATTAAGTTTTATGTTTTTACCCTCACAAAACACAATCCTTTTTTTATAATCAAATAACTCCCAAATTCATTTCAAATAATAATAACTCACAAATTTATCAACGCAAATTTCAATCACTAATCCCATCACCTCAAATCATTCTCTTAAAAGTCAATTGTTAGGATTTGGCTTGTATTCCCATGGTCAACTAGGGCTCTAATACTAGTTGTTGGGAAAAGGGACGCAGAAGTGCTTGCCTAATATTTACCACAACACAAATAACGTTTACTAGCAAAAAAATAAATTGAGAGAATCCAATAACATAACACAAGATTTTACGTGGAAAAAACACAGTCATCAGGACAACAAGAGAAAAATATCACTAGGTAGAAAATTATTATAACTACACAATTCCAATATTCTTTCTCTAACCCTAAATACTCCTAAGTGAACCCAAATATTCTATTTATCTCCTCCCACATCCACCCCCCCGGATATCCCTTGGTATCTCCCCCGGATCACCCCGGGGTCTCACTCCTTGGATTCAATCACTCTCTAATGTTCCCATGTGTCTCTCTGGTTTCTCCAAGTTTTATCCAACCAAAGGATAAACCATTTTATTTATATGATCAATATCTTTGGTCCTTAACTAATCAGAAACTCATAAGAACTAAGAAAGACTTGTCATCCCTTAACAAGTCTTTCCTAAACAAGGAATAGGACTCCAATAAGCAATTGGATTTGTTTGGTACACTTTGGGAATACAAGCCAAATCCTAACACTTTAATATGACAAAGTACTCTCAACATCATTAGAAACTCAACAACTATAGATAAATTAATTTGGGGAATATTTGCTTCATCATAATAACTTATATGATTGGGTCACAATGCTCATTGGGTCCTCCTCGAGTGCAGTACCCCCGAAATATCCCCCTAGGTCTCCCCTGAATATCACTCACGGTTCTTTATCTTGATCCATAAATATTCCCTGGATCCCTCCCTAGATATTCTCATGAGGTCTCCCCCCAAATCAAAGTATCAAACCCGTTTTTTGATGTTACAGGTGTTTCTTTTTGCTCCACACTCAATAAACAAATATTACATGTATTTATATTGGAGTACTAGGGAAGTTTAAAACCAACAAGGAAACCTTCTCATCCACGCACAAGTCTTTCTAATCCACGCAAAGTTCTACTCCTTTATGCTCAAGACTTTCCTATTCAGTACAAAGAGAAACTCATTTCCTTTTCCAACGAAGATTTCTTGTTTTGCACATTTTCCGGTTTCACACAACTTTTGCCATTACCGCGTTTTGGGCCGCGGTCTGCAACCCACGTCCTAAACCATGGAATACCTTCTAGAAACGACCACTCAAAATACCGCGGTTTGTGTCTCTTGCCTCTGCCGCGCTGAACTCTTTGGAATCGACCACTCCCTATGCCGCGATCCATGCACCTTGTCTTGGCCGTGGTCTACTCTGCGGTTCTTCCCAAATTTCCTTTTTCCAGTGAATCTTCAGGCTTCCAAATCTTCCCTAAACAAGACCATCGACTTCCACACGTTACCCACATCTTTAAGAAGTTTCCTCTTTCACATCAGTTGAGTCCCGTTTAATTAACATTAGGTTCACTTGGGTTAACATTAGGTTCACTTGGAAATAAAAGTCAAAACCTAACATTTAATAAATGATTAAATATGTAACCTTTATCTAAGAAATTAAATTAAAATGATTGTTGAATTGGCATTTATTTACTTGGATTAAATTAATATACATTGTTGGATATAAACTCTTTATTTTTTGAAATTTTTTTGAATCTTTAACCAGTATCACTAAGATAATGTAATCTTAATGATGCTCCATGTTCCCAGGGTTTGTAAAATCGACATATCCACCGATATATCCATATTTTGAAGGGACCGATATCGAAACAAGGGTAATATCCAATGTCTAGCAAATATCCGGTCGATATCGAAATATCTATAAAAATCTCTCGATATTCCCGAAATATTGTGAATTTCATCCCGAAATCCAGGGATATTTTGCAAAAAAAAAAAAAAAAAAAATTTTAAATTAATCTTAAACACTTAAATTATTGTTCAAATAATCTATATTGAAAATTATTTTCAAAGAAGCATTAACAAATTTACAAAATTTTCAAACATAATAGTCAATAGTATAATTACTGAAGTAGAATTTGGCAAAGATTGTGAAAGCAATCTAATTTGCTTGTGTAAAACACTAAAACCCATGATTTTTATTAAAAAATTAAAACAAAAAAAAAAAAACAAAAAGTACATTAATTATTCAAAGAATCAAAGTACATCAACTATTCACATGCATATGTTTGAAATGTAGCTCATATACTTAAGGACAGAAAGAAAAGTTTTAGTAAACGAGCAGCCATAACAGTTAAAAGCAAAATGCAATCAGGTATATAATTTTTATTACAAAAATCTATCTAATAATAATAAATAATAATATCATTGAAATTGTATTCATACTTATAATACTTAATAATTTTTATTGCAACTGATTGGTGGGTAATGTATGGAGATTGTGCTCTATCATTGCAGTAATAGCATTTCGCGTATTGTCACAAACAGTATCATCTTCTGCATGCGAAAGAAATTGGTCTACATTTACTTTAATTCACACAAAACAAAGAAACCGTCTTGCCTATTCTAAGCTTGAACAACTTGTTTATTATTATAATATGAAGTTGAAAATTAAGGATATGGCAGCTGGAAAAGATAAAGTAGATGAAACTAATTTTATGGATCTACTTCAAGTAGCTACTGAAGCAAGGGATGACAATGAGAATCCTTTTTTTGACTGGGTTAGACCTGCATATTTGGATGATGATGAGAGAAATCCTGATCCACAAATTGCTTCTCATGCTCGAGACATGAGAATAAATGTTGAACAAGTGATTAGAGAAGAAGTTGGTGCAGATCGTGGAGTTATTGTTAGCAGCTCTTCCAATGACCAACATACCTTTGATGGAAATAGTGGAGAAAAAGATGATGGAGATGATGGAGATGATGGAGGAGGTTGGGATTCTGGTGCAAGAGGTTAGGATGCTGGTGCAACAGGTTGGGATGTTCGTGCCGCAGGTTGGGATGCTGGTGCAACATGTTGGAATGCTAGTGCAACAGGTTGGGATGCTCATGCAGGTAATTTTGATCAAAATCGTGATAGACAACATGGAGGAACAAGTCAAATTGATGAAGATTCTTTGAATATGTCTCTCTCCTCAATGAGTATGGCACAAAAAATAGTTCTTTGAGTGATTCGCAGACAAGGTCAGGTTTCTCATGTACCATATTATGGTAATTATAGTGGCTGCAGTGTATTTGATTATCCTTTTCCACAAATGTCATATGCAATACCTAAGCATGTAGATCAACAATATTCACCAAGTTGGGTAAATCCAAACTACCCAATTCATGGATCAGTTGGAAGTAGGGTTGCACATTTTCCCCTGGATCCCCGTTTCCCTGTTTCCCCATCCCTATTTGGGGGAAATTTTTTTGGGGAAAATGGGGAAATTGGGGGGGAGGGGGGGTGGATGGAGATGAAAATCATCCCCAAATTGAAATGGGGATAGGGATGGGGAGACCCTCCCCCATCCCCATTTCCCTTAAAATATTATAAAAATAATTATATATATATATATATATATATATATATATATATATATATATATTGTAATGTATTTTCTTTTTTTTTTTTTGACATTATTTTGTAATATATATATATATATATATATATATATATATATGACATTATTTTGTAATGTATTTCCTTTTGCATTTGTAATGGAATGTTTTATTATTATTATTATTATTATTATTTTTATATACAGTTTAATTTGTAATTTTCAACCAAATGGGGAAATGGGGGAATGAGGTAAACGGGTAAAATGGGGAAATGAGGATGGTGATGGGGGGACCTCCCCCCAAAACTCCCCTATCCCCATTTTCCCCAAATTGGGGGGTGGGGGGGGACCTATATCCATCCCCATTTCCCCAATGTGCAACCCTAGTTGGAAGAGATCATGCAACATACGTGTGACATATTAATAACTACCTTGAAAACTATGCTAATATGTTTTCCTGGGAAAATTATTGTTCGAATCAAGATAGAAATGTATCTTATGTATTTGAACCAGCAAGAAATTCATTTTGGTTTTAAATTTCAGACCTGTAATGTATTATTATGTATGAATTATGATTTATGATAAAATCTTGGAATTACTTAACTAGATTTATGATAGAACCGAGAGAGCGCGCGAGAGGACATCCCAGGCCGTGAAGCCACTTGGGCTGGCCGTTGGTGAGGCCGTGGGCCCCACGGCCTGGAGGAGCCTCTGCTCCCGTGTGGGCCACGCGCCCCCCACGGCCAGGGGGTGACGTGGCTTCACTTGATTGGCTGCCTTGGCCCTTCTCTCTCCTTCTATTTCTTCCCTCTCTCTCTCCATTTGAAAAATTAAGAAAAAAAATTTCAGAATTCCCGTAAGCAACTCTCTCCAGTTTTTCAAATTTTTGAAACACCATATCTTCCTCATCCGGAGTCGGATTTGAGTGATTCAAGTTGGAGAGTGTTCGTATTTGAGTCCTCTAACATCTCCAAGTAGTTTGGTGGCTGTTTGTGTTAAGAATTTTAGGTTGCGGAAGCGTTGCCGGATAGAACACAAACAAGCACAATAACAAAGAAAAGATAAGATGAAGAGAAATTTAAATCCAAACACACACAACACAAGAATTTACGTGGAAACCCAAATCAGGGAAAAAACCACGGCTGTCAGGACGACAAGAGAAAGTTTCAATATATAGTAAATTGTTACAACCACACACTCAGGTTCTCTCTCTAAATAATACCCCAAACCCAATTACACCCAATGCTCACTTGAGATCTCTCTAGTATTTGCTCTTTTTGCTCCACCACTCTCAGGTGTTTTTCACACACTAATAACCTAGTTATTATGGTCTATTTATATGTATTACAGGGAGTTTAAATTAACAAGGAAATCTATCTCCTAGTCATACAAGAATACTTGTTCCACATAAATATTATTTCCTATTTAAGACAAGTCTTCTTTCAAGGAGAAATCCTTTTCCTATTCGAACTTCAAGAAGCAACCTATTTCCTCTTCCATGAATATTTCCTGATTCAACGCATGCTTGTGATTAACTACGATTCAAGTTGCAGTTGGCCACCCGCTTCATAAACCGTGTTGAATTTGACCACTCAGAAAACCGTGATCCATACGACATGTCACCAAGATCCATTACGACCACTGCCGGTATCGCTGCCATAACCACAGCGGTCACACAGCGGTACAAACTGGAATGAGACCACTGCCGTAGCGCTGCCAAACAATTGGCAGCGGTGTCCTACCGCTGCCGAAGCCACAGCGGCTTAGCAGCGGTTTTGGCTGTTCTCCGCTTCTTCAGTTCTTCTCGTCTTTCAAGCCTCCCTTAAACATAACCTCATACTCCCAAACGCTCTCACGTCTCTAGGAAGTCTTCGCATTGGTAAATCGTGTTTGGTACCTTTGGAATATTCAAGCCATATCCAACAATCCTCCCTTATGGCGAGAATTCCAAAAACTTGTCCTCAGCTACGATCCTCATCACCAAGAATCAACATACCCACCACTAGGTATAAACACTTAGGAAACAACCATCCCAAGATTTCTCCGGCACATGTCGAAATTTACCTTTGTTGAAATTTGTGGTTCAACTTCTCATGTTAGGTTCCCAGGGAATTCGCTCAGCCATCGACATCCTTGTCCACCACACACCTTGCATCACCTCCTAACCAATGCCCGTGCGCAATTGTGGACCCGCTATCAGCTACACCTTTTTCATGGCAACTAGCGGTCATGCCATGAGGATGTTTATGCCCCTTTAGAGGCAATCGCAATAGTTGTCAAACTCAAGAGAGGCGATTGCTGGATCACCCGCTCTGATACCAATTGTTAAGAATTTTAGGTCGCGGAAGCGTTGCCGGATAGAACACAAACAAGCACAATAACAAAGAAAAGATAAGATGAAGAGAAATTTAAATCCAAACACACACAACACAAGAATTTACGTGGAAACCCAAATCAGGGAAAAAACCACGGCTGTCAAGACGACAAGAGAAAGTTTCAATATGTAGTAAATTGTTACAACCACACACTCAGGTTCTCTCTCTAAATAATACCCCAAACCCAATTACACCCAATGCTCACTTAAGATCTCTCTAGTATTTGCTCTTTTTGCTCCACCACTCTCAGGTGTTTTTCACACACTAATAACCTAGTTATTATGGTCTATTTATATGTATTACATGGAGTTTAAATTAACAAGGAAATCTATCTCCTAGTCATACAAGAATACTTGTTCCACATAAATACTATTTCCTATTTAAGACAAGTCTTCTTTCAAGGAGAAATCCTTTTCCTATTCGAACTTCAAGAAGCAACATATTTCCTCTTCCATGAATATTTCCTGATTCAACGCATGCTTGTGATTAACTACGATTCAAGTTGCAGTTGGCCACCCGCTTCCTAAACCGTGTTGAATTTGACCACTCAGAAAACCGTGATCCATACGCCATGTCACCAAGATCCATTACGACCGCTGCCGGTACCACTGCCATGACCACAGCGGTCACATAGCGGTACAAACTGGAATGAGACCGCTGCCGTAGCGCTGCCAAACAATTGGCAGCAGTGTCCTACCGCTGCCGTTACCGCTGCCGAAGCCACAGCGGTTTTGGCTGTTCTCCGCTTCTTCAGGTTATCTCGTCTTTCAAGCCTCCCTTAAACATAACCTCATACTCCCAAACGCTCTCACGTCTCTAGGAAGTCTTCGCATTGGTAAATCGTGTTTGGTACCATTGGAATATTCAAGCCATATCCAACAGTTTGATTGTGATTTCTAGTGGTTGAACACTGATTTCCGAACCAGCTGTAGAATCCGAGGTAATGGTCTCAACTTTGGGATTTCTTTCTTTTTGACCTTCCATTTGCTTGGGGTTTCTTCTTCTATATCTATGTTTATGTTTGGTAAAAGCTATTGAGAAAGATAGCTTGATTATCATTCTAATTGAAAGTCAATTTGTGGACTAATGTTGACTAGATTCTATGATTCTAGGTTTTACATATGTTTATGAGTTGTATTGTGATTGATGTAAATCTCAAATCCTTGCTCTATATTTTTGACTAGTATATTGATTAATTTTAATCTCATATATCTAGCATTTAATTGTATATTGATAGCATCTTGAATTTGTACTTCATGAACATATTGTGATTCAAGTGTTGTATATGTGAATGAGACTTTGAGTGTATGTGTTAGGTGTTTCACATGCTTAGGTTTCTATTCATGTATTTTGCATCTAGACTTGATTACTTGTGATATCACATGTTTAGGTCTATTTGTGCCATAGAATGTATTGATCACATGTTCTATGTTGTATTGATTGTTTGCATCATTTGCATTCACATGATCACACTAGGAAGTCCTTGTAAAAGGCATGAAGTCTTGGTTAGAGTCGGGGTGACTCGGATAGCCAAGCAAGAAGTCTTGCCTGAAGTCTTGCCTAAAGTCGGGATGACTCGGATAGGTAAGCAAGGAGTCATGGCTAGAGTCGGGAGGACTCGGATAGTCATGCATGGGAGGCTCCCTAGAGGCAAGAGTGCCTTGGATAGGGAGTTGGCTATTGTATTGGTAGGCCTAGGCGTATGGTTAGACATAGACTCCAAAAGAGCGGGGTACACGGGAGGTGTATGCACTCTTGAGGAATTTCTAATCTTCCATCGATGTTGGTTTTGTGTGTTGTCCAATATATGGTGGTTTTGCATCATTGAGGGATCTTATACTTTCCAATAGGGTTGGGTAGACTTAGACTCCACTAGGTTGGGTGAGCTAAAGATTGGTCACTTTGTGGATTCTCTATTTTTACCATCCAATATATATAGTACCATAATGGTTGTATTTCAACCCGTGGATGTTTCCTCCTTGGAGGTTTTATCACGTTAAAAAAAATCTCATATGTTAATTCTTTCTATCTCTCTTTTATATATGTTTATGTGTATGTTTTAAATCTTGTGGTACAGTATTCACTTGTGATATATTTGGAAGCAAGATTGTGTAAAGTGTGATTTGTAATCAATATTCATTTTGATCATTTTTGTATATACAATTCATTTGTGTAAATATAATTCTCTTATTCTTTGATTCTTTTGTATAGATATATCTAGATTGATATTTGTATATACATTGTACATTAATATTAATACATGTATCCTTTGTTTTGGTTTTAATATATTTCCTTCATTAACAAGTTGTAGTAGTTTTACTTAGTGTACTTACATTGTAATATTCAAAATACAACTTGTGGAATTTGATCTTAATTGAATATCTTGTATATGAGATACATTGTTTGTTGGTATATGTTTTGTAGGCTAAGGGTGGTGAATTGAGCATACATGTGTTAATTGTTTTTCTCATAACAATCATGTTTAAGGTTAATTTGTTTGCTCACCAAGGTTTTGACATAAGTCACGAAAGAGTTTTTAAAACTAGTGCGTCAACCTATTCACCCCCCTCTAGGTTGTTTAGTATAACCTTGTAGGTATTTTCAATATATATATTAATGATAATTTTGTTCATTAAATATTTAATCTCTTTATATTGTATATAATATTGTAAAAGTGAAACAAAATATTATTCTATTAAATACTCAATTTTAAAAATTATATACAGACTCTATCTATGTTATAATTTATAATAAACTCATAACTATGCTAATTTATCGATGAAATATGATTCATTTGATGTATAATTATTTGTTTAAGCTTGTCCTAAAGTTTCACAAAAAAAAAATTTAAACTTTAGATGTAAATATCCATCATTTTTTTAATTTTTTACCGAATATCCACTGATATCGATAATATCCACAATATATCCATAAATTTAGAAGCCCGATATGGATACCGATACCGATATTTTATTCCTTGCCTGTTCCTGGACATTTGAGGTGTTTCCATAAAATGTTAATGCTATCAACATGAGCTTTGTGACCATATTGGGGAAGGATTTAGATCATCTACTAATCTGATCTTTTTCTTGACCTTGTTAAAGTATGTGATTGGTTGTTGATAAAGTGGTTATTGGAATCCATCACATCTTAACCACACATTCATTGCAATGCTTAGGGGATCCAAATTCATTGGGGAAACATCTTATCTCATGTCGTTTTCTTTTTCCTCTTTTTTGATATAATCTAATCTTTATGTCTAGACACCTTATAGCCACCAATTTGTATTAATAGAATTTTTATATTATACCTTCATTATCAATTATCTACCAGAAGCTATATATGTCACACCTTTACTAATTGCTACTTAATTAACTATTAAAATTCAATCATGTATTATGATTCTATCTCATAATATCACATTTTAATTGCATAAGCATATTCGATCAGAAAATGGAATATATTTCAAGAAAGAAGTTTCATAATTAATTTTTTTGCTACTCATGTTGCTATCAACCTATCGTGCATAACAGGGGCGTACGGATGAGAGGGCTGACCCGGGCTAGCCCGGGTCAGCCATTTATATAAAAAAATAAAAATAAAAAAAATTAATTTAATAGTATTCTAATTAATTAACAAGCATCGTAGAGGAAGAGTAGGTAGTAGTCTACTAGTCTGCAAGCAATTATTCTCGTTTTTCTATACAGGTCACATCAACAATTAAAATCAATTTTGCTTTTATCTCTTACTAGTCCCAAATCCAATACTCTCATTCTCTCTCCCTCTCTTACCTATATTCTATATTTCTATTTGAGTAATGATATTTAATCCAAATGCCATGCGGTAACATCACACATAATATAGGCCCACATCACTCTTTCTAAGATCTCATGTGATGTTGTAACATAGGTTTGGGTTTAAAATTTATGTTGGTTTTTTGGGTCCAACGGTTTTACTTTTTCTATTTATATCTCTCTCACCATCCTAATTCTCTCTCTCTCATCCCAATTCACTCTCTCCCCATTAAATATTTATTCGATTTATTTTAAAAAGTTAAAATTTATTTTTTTCTAGTTAAAAAGCTAAGATTTTAGGTTTATTATTCATAATTTTAAATTTATATTTTATTATTTTTTATATTAATTTATTTTACAAATGTAATTTATTATTTTTAATGTTATATTATAATTTATAAAATATCACTTTAACCAAATTGCTTAATAAATTTTTAGTACCGTCAAGATTCACTTACTATTAATTTATTATTATTATTATTATTATTATATATATATATATATATATATATATATATATATATATATATATATATATATATATAAATAGTTTTGTTTTAGCCCACCCTAATAAAAAATCTTGGGTACGCCCCTGGTGCATAATATAGGTAAACACAACACGAATGTGATAGTTGAATTTGAATTATTCTATGAATGATATTCTGATATTATTATTATTATTATTATTATTTATTCATAATTAATATTTTTACGAATTTAGGAAATAATTCAAATATTTCAACATGAAATAACGTTTTAATTCGATTTCATATTAAAATTAGTGAAGGATGGATTCCATTTTCCGTGTATCGACAAAACCAAATACTTGTTATACTTGCTATTCACGTTACTATCAGCCTGTCATGCATAATACAGGTAACACAACACGAAAGTCATAGTTGAATTTGAATTTTTCTATGAATGATCTTTTGATATCCCATTATTATTATTTATTTATTTATTTATTTATATCCAATTGTTACCCTTTCGAAGCTTGAAACCATCAAACCACACATTAGCATAGCTATCATCATCGGGGTCTCGCCACTTGTGTTCTATACTTTGGTCCCTTTTGGACCAAAAAAAAATTTAATCACTCAGAAGACAGTTACTTGGGTTGGGACCCAGTTTGGTTGAGGTTCTCAGTGAACCAGCTGCAAAACGTGTTTTGTTAACAGTACATCAAATCAGTTCAAGATCTGAACAATCTAATTTTCTCATTGCAAAGGAAGAGTATGCTGGTCCCTGAGAAGCTCAAGAGCTTTTTGAACAACAGATGGCTGGTTTTCGTGTGTGCAATATGGGTTATGTCATTTGCAGGGGTTGGCTACGTGTTTGGGAGCATATCACCTGTGATAAAGAAGAACATGGGTTACAACCAGAGACAGATTTGTATTCTGGGTGTGGCTAAAGACTTAGGCGAATTTGTTGGGTTCTTGGCTGGTGGTCTTGTTGATGTCTTCCCCATTTGGTCCATTATGCTCATCGGTGCTGTGCTCAACTTTGTTGGCTATGGCTTGATTTGGCTTGTTGTCACCAGTAGATTGCCCTCTCCGCCTCTTTGGATTGTGAGCACACAACCTTTTTTTTTAATTATTGTTTATTTGTTAATTGTTTCTCATTGCCACATTTGTTAACCAACCTGTTGTGCAGTTGTGCATCATTATATTTGTTGGAACCAATGGCGAGACATGCTACAACACAGCAGCTTTGGTTTCATGTGTCCAGAATTTCCCCAGAAACAGGGGTCCTGTTGTGGGAATACTGAAAGGGTTTGCTGGGTTGACTGGAGCAATTGTGACTCAAATTTATGTCATGTTCAATGCTCCTGATGATTCTTCACTGATTTTAATGCTTGCAGTTGGGCCACCAATGGTTGAAATAGCTCTAATGTTCATTGTTAGACCTATATCAGGGGGTCACAAACAAGTCAGGTCTTCTGATAATACAAGCTTTTACTTGATATACGCATTTTGCATTTCCCTGGCAGCTTATTTGTTGGCTGCCGCAGTGGTTGATGATACTGTTGACGTGAATCAAACTGTCAATACACTATTCGCAGTCATTTTGATCCTTATCTTGTTACTTCCAGTAATAATTCCTGTTGTTTTAGTTTTCTGCTCCACATCAAAATACCCAGTAGAGGAGAGTCTTCTCGATAAGCCCAATAAAGAAGCAGATGATGAGGACGGAGAAAAGGCCATTCTAAGTGAGGTTGAAGACGAGAAAACTCAAGAACTGGACTCGCTTCCAGCATCAGAAAGACATAAAAGAATTGCTCACTTGCAATCGAAAATGGTCCAAGCAGCAGCACAAGGAGCAGTGAGAGTCAAGAGAAGAAAAGGACCACGTAGAGGAGAGGACTTCACTCTGTTTCAGGCTCTCAAAAAGGCAGATTTTTTGCTGTTGTTCTTCTCCTTCCTCTTTGCAGCTGGGTCTGGTATGACAGTTATTGACAATATGGGTCAAATTAGTCAATCTCTAGGCTTCACCGATACACATATATACGTATCCATGATCAGCATTTGGAATTTTCTTGGACGAGTGGGTGGTGGGTACTTCTCAGAGATCATAGTCAGGTGAAAAAAAAAAAAATTTATCTTTCTTTCAATTCCAAATCAATTATATAATTTTGAAGTTTTACATATATATATATATCTTTCTTTCAATTCCAAATCAATTATATAATTTTGAAGTTTTACATATATATATATATATATATATATATATATATATATAAGCTAATTGGACATGTTTTCATGATTTTATTTAACCAGAAAGTTTGCCTACCCAAGACCGGTGGCCATGGCAGTGATTCAAGTGATTATGGCATTTGCATTTGTCTACTATGCAATGGACTGGCCTGGCCAAATATACATTGTGACTGTGTTGATAGGAATCGGCTTAGGCGCTCAATGGGCGATTGCGCCGGCCTCAGCTTCCGAGCTATTCGGGTTGAAGAGTTTCGGTGCCTTGTACAATTTTATAGCCATGGGATGTCCTGCCGGTTCTCTAATATTCTCTGGCGTGATTGCTAGTGGCATATACGACTACTATGCAGAAAAACAAGGTGGTCTGCATGAGAAATATGGTGAAGAATCACTCACTTGTGTCGGTTCAATATGCTACTCCCTCACTTGTTGGATCATGGCTGGGTTTTGCATGGTTGCGGCCGCGTTGAGTGTTATTGTTGTTCAGAGGACTAAGGGTGTCTATGCTCAACTCTACGGCTAGTAACACATTACAGTCTAAACCCAAAAAGTCAAAAAAAAAAAAAAAATGTATTGGAGGAAACATATTCTGCCCCACATCAATTTTAGCTACAGAAATTCTTTTATTACAACGACTTACTACCAAACCTTGTAAGCTTTTTATTATTACATCTTACAAGTAACCACACAGACCATTTATGAGGTATTGTTATAAATATGAACCCGCATTCTCCGTATTGGACTTAAGTCCGCACGGATTTGTTTCTGGGATTCTACCCAAAAGCCTCATGCCAATGAAGATAGTATCCATACTTATATACCTATAAATCCATGATCATCCTTATATCTAGTCAATATGGGATTTTGGTCGCACACCCAACAAATATCTGCTTATTTACAAGCAAAAACAAAGTTTACCATTAATTTTAACGGGTGACAACATCAAAAGTGTAAAAAGACTTAATACCCCTATTACCATTGACTTAATAAATAATAATACAAAAGCAAATTACTACGGTCAACCCTATGAGATTTGCTCTTTGATAATCGGAAACAACTTTTAATTAATAATGACTTTCTCTACCGTTAGACAAAGTTAGTCAAACTTAATGGGCAAAAGGATATTTTTGTCTTCTTCACAATTTTTAAAAGAGAACTTCTCCTTACAATCCACAAATTATCTATTCACACTCCAATTTAAATTTTTTTATTAATGACAATTTTAACCTAAATTAAAATTACTAAACAGGACAAAAAAAATTAAAGGCACTCCAAACTAAAATTATTAAAAAATATATATTCTCTCTCCTAAATCATTAGATTAAATGTTACATATTTAACTCTCTCTCATAAATCTATTATTACCATATTAAACACTCTCTCCTAATTAATCTCTTTCCATTTAAAAAATAAATAAATAAATCATGTTTCCGTAATTTTTCCATCAATCTCTGATTAATATTTAAAGAAAAAAAACTTATGAATATTTTAGTTTTTTACTAACAATAATATACATATATATAAATATATATATATATATATATATATATATATATATATATATATATATATTAAAACGTCAATTAAAAAAAAGATATATTAAATATTGAATTGTTTCAACTAGATTCAATTAAACTCGGAATTTCTAAGACTAATGAAAGAATTAAAGTTCTCTTGGCAATTACATAGCTACAAGAGTAACAAAAAACATTTTCATATTTCGATAAGGTACTTGCTTTTTAAGTTTTTTTTTTTTTTTTTCCTAACTTTTAGTCTTGCTTGAGAAAGAATGAAGATAGAAAATTAGAGATATGTATTGCAAGAGAGAGAGTTTAATATGGTAATTAAAAATTTGGGAGAGAGTATTTAATATGTAATAATTAATCAAATGATTTATGAGAGATAATTTCTTTTTTTTAATAATTTAATTTTAAAAAGATAAAAAGGATAATCTTGTAACGAAATGAAGTGTTTTTAGAATTTTTTAAAATTTAAATTTTGAGAATGGAGTATTTTTAGAAAAGAAGTGTGAAAAGAAAAAATTGGATTGTCAAAAGAAGCTCTCTTTTTAAAAATATTTTATTAAAAAGAATTCAATAATGTTTTTTTTTTTAAAAATAATAATAAACAAATCAAAAAGGATCTCAACCGTCCTATCTGGATCCACCCCATTCTTTTTTTTTTTTTTTCTTTCTTTCTAAAAGAAGTAATTACTAGCTACCTACCCGCGGTCCGACAATTTTTTACATTGAAAAACAACTTCATCACAAATTGACACTAACCTCCCATGATGTTAAAGGTTGACCAGAGTTGATTGTTATCTTTAACGCTTAAAGAGTAACATTAAATGTCTTTTTAGCCACCAACATTAAATAAATGTAACATTTTAATAACTTTAAATATTAATATAAATAAACAAAACATTTAAAAAATAAAAATAAAAGGTAAAGCTATGCTTAATGTCAATTTATGATAAAGTTGTTTATGAGTGTAAATTGTCAAATCTCGAGTAGGTAGCTAGTAATTACTTCTTTCTAAAATAGATCTCCACCATCCATCTAAGATGGACGATGTAGATGCTTTTTAAATTGTTTATTATTTTTGAAAAAGACATTATTGAATTTTTTTAATGATTTTTTAATTGAGAAGGACAAAAATACCCTTCTACTCGTTAAGTTTAACTAATGATAGAGGAATTTATTGTCAATTAATGGTAAAGTAGTTTTTGGTTGTCAAAGAACAAACATCAAAGAGGTTGGTTGTAATTTGCGCATAAAAAAAAAAGGATGAATCTCCACCATCCATCTTAGATGAAATGGACAGTTTCTAAAATTGACGATGGAGATTAAAAAGAAAAACAAAATTTCAAAAAAAAAAAAAAAAAAAAAACACTAAAAAATAATGGAAGATCAATCTCTTTATATCCATGGAAGAGGGAGGCTAGAGCCTCCCCTGTCTGTGGTGGCCTCGTTCATCGCAAATAAGGGTGTCATGGACGGAAGAGGCTCTAGCCTTTCTGTTTTCACGAAAGCCCCATTTATAGCGAACATGGGGAACGAGGGATGTTGGAGTCTCTCATTTTCACAGCAAACGGTTGGGTCATCGCGATCAAGGGTAAAGGAGCCTCCCCTCCCTTGAAGATCTAGTTTGGATCTCCATGGAGATCTAGAGATGGATCTAGTGGAGTTGGACGGATCTCCACTAGATCCATCATTATTTTTTTTTTATTTTTATTTTTTAAAAAAATCTTCTTTATCTTCATCGTCTATCTAATTTGAGATTTACTGTGGAGATCCATCTCACTCTCTCTCTCAAAATTTGATAAAATGGTGAAAAATAACTTTTTTTTTTTCTTTTTTTGATAGAAAGATAACATAACACAGCAAAGAACAACTACAGGCTGAGATTCAGCCAGAAAAACTCCTGCACAGAGGAGAAGGCAGAGAGAGCGAGCTTATATGCCAAGAAATTTCCAGACTTAGAGATCGCCCGACATTTACAACAGCCAACCTCTAACAATAAAGCCTTGATATCATTAACAATTAGATTTGAGACCCCAAACAACAAATTAGAGGTAGATAGGATAGTATCCATCCAGGAAGAAGAGGACTTAGCCAAATCCACTTACATCTGGTAGAAGCTAGCAAGGGACAGCCATTCCCTCAAGGCCAACAAACCACCCACTTCGGTAGAGAATTTTCCCCTCAAAATAAGCGAACGGGCTACCAGCACCATACCTTTGTCATCACGAATAGCTGCACCAATGTCAATACAGTTAGCATTTTTACGGACAGCCATTGCTGTATTAAGTTTGAGGCGACCCGGAGGGGGAGTAACCCAATCAGGACAAGGCCGACAAGGAGAAGGGGTGAAACTGAGAGGGAGAGCCCTCCTAGAATTATGAAATTCCTTAAGAAAGGAAAGAGCACCATACACCACCTGATCAGGAAGCTTATGTTTATTAGTGTTAAGGGAATAGTTCCTATTCTCCCAAATAGCCCAGCAAATGACACCGAATTGTTCCATCCCTTCCTTGCCAAGCAACATAAACAGATAACTAAAGACTTCCTAGGATGAGAGGTGACATCTAGGCACCAGAGAGCTACCAAAGCGAGAGCAGTTCCATGCCCTTTTGGCCTCCTTACACTGGAACAACGCATGGCCAACAGACTCATTACGAGCCCCACACAAAGAGCACACAGGATTAACCACAGAATTTCTCTTCCATAGATTTTCCATAGAGGGCAACGCGTTCCAACAAGCCCTCCAAATAAAGATACGGACTTTATAAGGCATATTCAAGCTCTACAGAAACTTCCACCATTTACTGGACACTGCTTGATTTAAGACGGAAGCAGAATAAGAGAGATCAATGGCCACACTATACCCACTTTGCACTGTATACGAATCTTTCTTATCAAAATGTCATAAAAGGAAGTCACTGCCACTCTTCCAGCTAATAGGAATGGAGAGAATATTGTCCTTATCGATAGGGAACAGATTCCTTTCCACCTTCTCCACATCCCATCTCTTACGACTACCATCAATAAGGGTCGACACCGAAAAATCAACCTCAAGAGCAGGCGTAATCGGCTTGAACGAAAACGGACGGGGGATCCAAGGATTGCTAAACACCTTGATAGAGCTGCCATCACCCACTCACCACCTAAGGCCTTTGGACAACAAGGATCTACGCTAAAGCAAACTACGCCATATATGAGAACAACCCGCCTTGGCAGTGGCTGAAAGAAAGTCAGAATCTCTGAAATATTTAGCTTTCAAAATCTGGGCAGCAAGATTATTCGGGTCAGTTAACACTTTCCATGCTTGTTTAGCCAAAAGAGATTGATTGAAAGCTCGCAGATCTTTGAACCCCATCCCACATTGGCTTTTAGGACAACACAATCTCTCCCACTTCACCCAACTAATCTTCTGATTCCCACCTCTGTACCCCCACTAGAATTTTGACATCATAACCTTTAATTCGTTGCACAACCCCACTGGCAGCTGGAATAAACTCATATAGTAGGTTGGAACAGCCTGGGCTACCGCTTTGATCAGTATTTCTTTTCCACCAAATGAAAAAAGGATGCCATTCCACCTCTTGACCTTTTTCCACACACGTTCTTTTATATCATTAAAAAGGTGTTTTTTGTTTCGCCCCACCGTGGTGGGAAGCCCAAGATATCTGTCCTGACTGTTATGGTCTGAAATCCCCAAAGAGTCTTTGATTTCGACCATACAATTCCCCTCAACATTCGGGCTGAAAGTTATACTTGACTTTTGAAGATTTATCTGCTGACCTGAACCACGTTCATAGATACCCAGTAGCTTCCTAATACAGCGGCTACTATCCATTGTAGCCCTACAAAACAGCATACTATCATCGGTAAAGAATAAATGGCTAACCTGCGGAGCACCCCTGCAACACTTGATGCCCAATCCTCTGCCATTCTTATCCGAGTTGGAGATGAGGCTGGACAGTGCTTCTGCACAGAAGAGGAACAAATAGGGGGAGAGAAGGCACCCCTGCCTCAGCCCCCTAGAAGGAGAAAAACCTCCCACGTTACGACCATTAAGAAGGAAAGACAAGGTGGAGGTGGATATACAATCCATAACTACATTTATCCAGCCAGACGGAAAATTCATCCTAACCATAACCACCTTTAGAAACTCCCATTTGACTCTATCATACGCTTTGCTCATATCTAATTTCAGAGCCATCATTCCCCTCTTCCCCAGTTTCTTGCAAGCAATGGAATGAAGAAGTTTAAAAGCCACTAACACATTGTCAAATATCTGTTGCCCAGGAACGAAGGCCGACTGGTTGGGGGAGATCAAGACAGGGAAGTGCTTCTTGAGCCTAGTAGAGAGCACCTTAGTAATAGTTTTGTACAAGACACTACAGAGGGATATCGACCGGAAATCCTTCGAGGACTTGGGATGCTTAACTTTCGAAATCATGACAACATTGGTGAAGTTAAACTCCTTTATGGATGTAGTTCTGTTCAACACTTGAAGACACACCCTAGAGAAATCCTCACCTAAGGTACTCTAAAACTTTTGGAAAAAAGCTACATGGAACCCATCCGGGCCGGGAGCCTTGGTCGGGTTTAAATCAAAAACAGCAAGCCTAACTTCCTCATAAGTGTAGTGCACCGCTAGCCTGTTATTCTGCTCCTCGCTCAATCTAGCACTAATACCATTCGTAGCCACATTTATATCTTGGGGTGTGAGGTTGGAGGATTTAAATATGGTGGAGAAATATTCTTGGATAACCCAGGCCAGGTTAACCTCACCAGTCTGAACGATACCATTGGAATCTAACAATTTATCGATAAATTTCTTCTTCCTCCTAATGGTAGCCTTAGCGTGAAAGTACCTAGAATTTCGGTCACCTGTTTCCAACCAGTTAGCGTGAGATCGTTGCTTCCAGTTGTAGGGAAAAATACCGTAGTACACGCAGCGGAAGCGAGACTAAAATAGATTTAGTAGTTTTAAAAATTTTTCCTTTTTATGAACCTTAACCCTTTAATTAATTAAACATACATATAATCAACAAAAGAAGAATACCTTTTGTCGCGTGATCCGATTGACTTACGTCGATGGTAATCCGCAAGATCTTCAATCCTAGCACGAACGTGAATCACCTAGGAGCGTGATCTCCCTTTTCTTTGAATTGCAAACCTAAGAATGGACAAACAAACTTTCCTTTTTCTTTTGTTAGTCACAAAACAATCAAAAGAAGACTAAGATTATTCCGGTCACTTTTGAGTTCTCAATCTAATGATTGAAACTCGCGTGAACCTAAATCGATGTTGTACACACAAGCTTATTGATGAACAAGCAATTAGTGTACCATCAAAGAATAACCTATTCACTCTTTTATGTTTTAGTTGAAATCAACACACACTAATCACTAGAGTTGGATTCTATTTTTTAAGCAAAAGAAAAAACTCTCAAGCCTTGCAAATAGGGTTAGCCGAATTCAACCTATATATAATATCTATATATATTATAATATATATAGTGCGGTGCACTTTGCACAACTAATTTACAAGTGCATCAATTCTGCACACCTCACCAAACAATTAATATATATTTGCACGCCTAAAACAATATATATATATCTAGCGGAATAAATACTGCATGCATTATATACATATATCTTTTCGGCCTAATACTGCATGCCTTATATACCTCTATATTTTCGGCCTTATATATTTAATATATATTTATATATTGTGGCCAAAATCATCTACCATGTAGGATTTGTCTTTTAACTTAAATCCTAACCCTAGGTAGATTTCCTTAGAATTCCAAACCCTAATCCAACTCTTTAGTGTATTTGTGACTATCTCAAAGACTTCCTTATTTGATTAAATAAATAAACCTTATTATTTATTTTCTTACCAAATAAGTCTTTTACTTTTAGTATACTACTACCAATAGTATAACTCTAGGAAACATATTTCCTGATCAGAAAAAGATTTTGTTTCTTAATTAAATAATTAATTAATAAATTAATTAATTCTCATTTAATCAAACAATAAAATTGTTAGGATTATGCTCAATAGCAAGAGTGTAATGTTGTAATTAACAATCTTTTTCATATTAATAAAGTGATTTCTGGTTTAACAAATCGTATAGCATTTATAGTTTATATTATAATTGTCAAAGTAAATAATCATAAGGTCTAAAGACTATGGGAAAAGAAGAATTGTTCGTACATCTGGATATGTATGTGGTAGACACAATTCTTTAGTTAGTCTTGAATAATGTTCACAACTTAAGTTAAAGGTTGGGCACCTTTATCTTGTTAAAGTTGTAGAATTCTTTTGCTAGCATTTGAGTGGGATCAAATGAGATATGATGAGTCTAAAATCATCGGAGTGTCTTCGAGCAAAAGGATCTAGTGCACTGGGTGCATTGAACTGGATCACAATGAAAAGCTTTATCTAGAACCGTCAATAGATAATAGTCTTTTCATTATCAGGACAATCGGAGAGTCTATCTTAATCCTGAGATAAATGATGGACTTATGGTTGCAAGTGATATCATTTGAGTTATCAATGAGTACGATTATATCGCATAGTCTATCCTCGATAGTTTGGTGATATTCATTTGTTAATCGATAGAGGATTTCATTTATAGATATGGACATCGTGGCTCCATTTAATTAAATGAGAGTATAATATCATCATATGGATGTTTTGAGGTAATTGGATATTAAATCTCAACGTTGAGTTTTCAATAGTGTCTATTGAAAACATGGCTTCTGGACAAGTCAAAATATCCAAGTTCAAAACGTGGTCATATGAGTAAATATGGTAACTTTGAGAGTTATAGGCGGTTTATGAACTCTTGGCGATTACTGATATTAATCACGAGGATACACTATCTCCAATATGATTGTCTAGGGTATGAATGAGGAGCATCTTCCTTTTTTATCTTTATATAAGAGTTCAGTTTTAGCTCTTTAGTGGAATGAGTTAAAATTAATGGATCGGACCTAAGTGAATCATTTGTTGATTGTGATTAGGTTATGTCTATTGAAGCTTAAATTTAGATGGCCGGCCAAGATCCTCAATCCACACGGACTTGCATGGATCACTTGATATATTCTACCGGACCAATTTAAGAGTCCATCTAGAATTGTATTTAATATATTAAGAATATAATTTGCACATTATTTAAGTAATGGGCTGCTCAATTATATTAATATATTAATGAAAGACATGTGGGCTTGTTTCTTTTAGTAAGAATGGGTCTGGTTCACATGTGGGCTTTTTATTTAAAGTCCAATGTATTAAATGAAATAAGAAAATAATGTTAGGCCCAATCTTATACAAGTGGGGCGGCAAGGTTAAAATTTTAACCTAAAATATTATTTTGTTTCATTTGTTTTAATTAAATAAGAATTAATTAATTTATTGATTAATTGTTTAATTAAAGAAACAAATCTTTCCTAAAAGTAAAAGACTTGTTTGACAAGGAAATAAATAAATTAGTTTTATTTATTTAATCAAATAAGGAGTCTTTTTATTTAGTCAAAATAAAAGAATAAAAATCAAGGAGTTGGATTAGGGTTTGAAGTCTATAAAGTTGAAAAGAATTAGGGTTGAATTTTAGTCACCCTATATAAGTGACATGATGAAATTCGGCCAACCCTAATCTTAGACTACATAGAATTCGGCAACCCTAAAGGAAAAAGAAGAAAAAATTCGGCCAACCTATATAAGGGTTCTTATAGGGTTCGGCCACCACAAAAATCCATTGTGCTTGAGTTTTTATTTCTTTCTTCTTCTTCTTAATTCTAAGAGAGTTTTTATTCTAAAAAGACAAAAAGGAGTGTGAAATTATTCTTTGATAGTATACAATTGCTTAATCATCAATAAGCTTGTGTATACGATATCGATCTAGGTTCACGCGAGTTTCGATCATTAGATTGAGAACTCAAAAGTGACCGGAATAATTTTTGACATTCTTTTGATTGTTTTGTGACTAACAAAGAAAAGAAAGTTTTTTGTTTGGTCCATTCACAGGTTTGCAATTCAAAGAAAAGGGAGACCACGCTCCTAGGTGATCCACGTTCGTGCTCGGATTGAAGGTCTTGCGGATTACCATCGACGTAAGTCAATCGGATCACGCGACAAAAGGTAATTTACTTTTGTTAATGTATATGCATGTTTATTGATTAAAAGGGTTTAAGGTTCATAAAGGAAAAATTTTAAAAGTCACTAAATCGTTTTTAGTATCGCTTCCGCTGCGTTTACCACCTTTATTTATTATTTTTCCCTACAAAAATAAAATAATATATTAGACTAATAAATTAGCCTTGCCGCCCACATCATATATATATGGGCTCAATATTATTTTCTTATTTTATTTAATCCATTGGACTTTAAATAAAAAGCTCACATGTGAACCAGACCTATTCTTACTAAAAGAAACAAGCCCACATGCCTTTCATTAATATATTAATATAATTGAGCAGCCCATTAAATAAATAATGTGCAAATTATATTCTTAATATATTAAATGCAATTCTAGATGGACCCATAAATTGGTCCGGTAGAATATATCAAGTGATCCATGCAAGTCCGTGTGGATTGGGGATCTTGGCGGGCTATCTAAATTTAAGCTTCAATAGACACAACCTAATCACAATCAACAAATGATTCACTTAGGTCCGATCCATTAATTTTAACTCATTCCACTAAAAAGCTAAAATTGAACTCTTAAATAAAGATAGAAAAGGAAGATGTTCCTCATTCATACCCTAGACAATCATGTTGGAGATAGTGTATCCTCATGATTAATATCAGTAATCGCCAAGAGTTCATAGACTGCCTATAACTCTCCAAGTTACCATATTTACTCATATGACCACGTTTTGAACTTGGATATTTTGACTTGTCCAGAAGCCATGTTTTCAATAGACACTATCGAAAAATCAACGTTGAGATTTAATATCCAATTACCTCAAAACATCCATATGATGATATTATACTCTCATTTATTAAATGGAGCCACGATGTCCATATCTATAAATGAAGTCCTCTATCGATTAACAAATGAATATCACCAAACTATCGAGGATAGACTATGCGATATAATCGTACTCATTGATAACTCAAATGATATCACTTGCAACCATAAGTCCATCATTTATCTCAGGATTAAGATAGACTCTCCGATTGTCCTGATAATGAAAAGACTTTTATCTACTGACGGTTATAGATAAAGTATTTCATTGTGATCCAGTTCAATGCACCCAGTGCACTAGATTCTTTTGCTCGAAGACACTCCGATGATTTTAGACTCATCATATCTCATTTGATCCCACTCAAATGCTAGCAAAAGAATTCTACAACTTTAACAAGATAAAGGTGCCCAACCTTTAACTTAAGTTGTGAACAATATTCAAGACTAACTAAAGAATTGTGTCTACCACATATATATCCAGATGTACGAACAATTCTTCTTTTCTCATAGTCTTTAAACCTTATGATTATTTACTTTGACAATTATAATATTAAACTATAAATGCTATACGATTTGTTAAACCAGAAATCACTTTATTAATATGAAAAAAATTGTTAATTACAATATTACACTCTTGCTATTGAGCATAATCCTAACACCAGTAAAGTTCCTCCCTCTCAAGCAATCCTTCTACTTCCAATTCCATCTTCTTGGTGGATTGCATCACACCATCCTCACTGCAAACTCTGTATAAACCTTCAATCTCCCTGTTTTTCTTCTCAATTTGTTTCCTTAAATTCTTGAAACGGATATTGCTCCATCCCGATAACTTAGAAGCACACAAAATGAGGTTCCTCTTTAAATCCAGAACAGACTTCGAACATCTAGACTTTGCCCAGGCCATCTTCACCACATTCACAATATCAGACTCTTTTAGCCAAAATGGCTCAAATCTGAAAAGGGAATCCCTACCCCTGCCATAGAAGCAACACAGTTCACTCTCAAAAGAATAGGTCGGTGGTCTGAGGAATTAAACCCCAAATTTTCCACCGTAGCCTGACCAAACATATCCCTCCAACTAGAATTAGCCAAGAATCTATCAAGCCTTTCTTGGACATTCCTACTCCCTTCTCTTCTGTTATTCCAAGTAAGAAAGGGGCCAGAACACCCCAAATCTGAAAGATCACAATCGTCCGTCGCTTGTCTGAACCTGATAACACCCGAAATACATTTTTCAGAACCCCTAACCTTTTCATTCATACACAGCAGCTCGTTGAAATCCCCCCTACACACCAGGGGAGATTGTTAACCGACCCAAGACGACGAAGCAGATCCCAAGAATCCAATCTCTTACTCTGATTTGGTTCCTCGTAAAACCCAAAAAACCGCCAAACCAAACCGTCATCAATTTGGAAACTAACGTCAATGTGGCCGATAGAGAAAAAGAGCACATTGACCACTAAATCCCTTTTCCACAGAAGCATTAGCCCACCGCTACTTCCAATACTATCAACCCAAATACCTTCACCAAATCTAATATGTTCTTTGAAGCTGTTTGCCTTACATCCAGAAAGTT
The DNA here is from genome assembly GCA_030490815.1 of Acer saccharum. Taxonomy (NCBI): domain Eukaryota; kingdom Viridiplantae; phylum Streptophyta; class Magnoliopsida; order Sapindales; family Sapindaceae; genus Acer; species Acer saccharum. The sequence continues at coordinate 25,044,161 of CM059874.1, forward strand.
TCGTTTCAGAGATAAAGACTAAATCAGAGGAATACTTTTTGAGCAGCCTTGACAAGGCCGCGAACGCACGAGGATTCCCTAGACCTCGTGCGCTCTAGCTAAGGCCTATCATTGGACCCAATGGACCTGGATTTCAGGCTCCGCCGATCGAACTCCCTCTAGTATTAGAGATGGAATTTTTGATTTCTTTTGATTCCTACTGTCTTCTTCAAATTCAAAGCTGACTTTGCGTTTGCAAAGCTGAATAGCCTCATCCTTAGGGGTACGTGGGATGGGGTTTTCCACCTTAGGGGACAACTTGGATTACTGAATCCCCTTAGCTGAACTTTTAGCCTTAGTAATTCTGCCTGGAATTTTCGGTCCTGAAGGAGAAATGCTTTTACCCTTGGTAGTTTTCCTACATGTTTTCCACATAGATAACACTCTCTAGATCGTACAAGAGATTAACCATAGAAACTCCTGGGCGAGGCCTTCTCTCGCCAACCGTTTCCATTTCCTATTAGATTTCTTCTTAGGAGAGATAATCATGTCTGAAGTCACCGGTTGAGTAGAAGAAGAAGCTGTGATATCAGAAGGATTTTTCTTACTCAGACTTTCATTTGGTTCATAAGTAATTAGGCCTTGTTCCGGTTGGGCCTTAACATCATCTTTTCTTAAGCCGTATGTGGGCTCCATTTCCCTCACTCATGGGACACTCGAAATTGGGCCTGTCATAACTTGAGGTCTAAGCCCACTTCTGATTGCTAGGGTTTTGGAATTTGACTCATTTGTCATCTTCAGCTGTGTCGCTGTCGAGGAAGATGAAATCTGCTTCTGCTCCCTGGCTGCAATGAGGTCTTTATTACAAGAAATTTCAACTTCCACCTCCCGCAATCCTACCAAATCTTTTTCTTTATCAGAGCTAATCCGATACGTATAGGACTGATTTCTGATTTTTGGCCTTTCTGGAACTGAAGCTCTCATCCATGACCCAAACTTCATGGTTTTCCTTGCTAATGCTTCATTTCTCACCTCCGTATCCAGACATTCTTTGATACCATGCCCAATCTTCCCGCAGGTGTAGCAAAACTCTGGAAGCCTTTTGCATCTCAGCCCTACCACCACGATATTATCCGATTTGTCCAGTTTTAAGCGCAGCCATCGCTTCAAAGGTTTCTGAATGTCAAGTTGTACTTTTGCTCTCATAAATTTTCCCCAACATTCCTTGGAATCCGAAGGAATGTCAATGACTACACCAATTTGTTCTGCCATCCATTTTGCCGATCTTCTATTCATACACATTATAGGGATGTCATGGATTTGAACCCATAGTTCCATCTTACTGAAACCCAGAAGAGCAATATTGCCTGTACCTGTTGTCTTTTCAAGTGCTATCAAACTTTTTTCAAAATACCATGGACCTCTTTGCCAAATCCGATCTCTGTCTACCTGATTATTGAAGTAAAACATGAAGATATTTTTCCCAACCAGTTCCGTGCTCACCACCCCAAATGGACTCCATAGTTGTTCAATTAGAATCTTGAAAGCCTCCCTGTTCACCCTTTTACCTGAGAGCACTTTCCCAACTAAACAATGGTTCACCTCTGCCTCTCCGTCAATCAGGGCATCTTCAGCCATCTCGTGCACAGCCCCATCCTCGTTTGCTATCGAGAGATTTTCGTATAGTTTTGCAATCTCTGAGTCTATCATTATCACCAAACAAAAGAAAAAAGAAAGCTAAGAGGAGAACAGACTTGGAACCCTTCTTCTTCGTTAGAGAAAGAAACTCGCCCCTAGAAGACAAATCTACTTTTACCTTTTTGACTCTATAGAGAGAGAGAGAGAGAGAGAGATAATACTCTCCTAACTTGTCAGGACAATTATTTGTGTTGGTTTTATTAGGTATCAAAATGTTCTTTACTTATATTTTTTCATTGTCTACCTAGGTTGTATTAGTCTTGTTCATATATTAGATCAAGTAACTATACAAGCAATTTGAAGTCTTCAAGGGAATGGATTGAAAGGTCATTGTTCTACACAAGTTTTGTTTTTTATTTATTTTTTTTTATTTATTTTTTTTTTTTTTAACTCTTGAAAGAACTTAGGAAAAAACACGCACACACTCATGTTCATGTATTTCTTAATTTCTCTAAGTTATTACATGATTTGATTTAAATGATTTACATGTTACAATTTTCTTGGAATACATTTATATTATGTTGTTTTCATTCAAACATGATTAAGAATTTTGTTTCATTTGTTTTGGAAATCTTGATTTTTTTGCATAAACCAACATTTCTTCACATAAACGATTACAACTTCTTCTATAAACTTCCAAATAATAAACCGTAAATTTCTATTAAAAAAAATAAAAAATCCCGACTTCCTAAGTTTTCCAACTGTATATTATATTACGAGTCTCGGTGATGTTTTAGGATCGTTTAAATTTTTTTAGATTAAAAATTTAATATAAGGCATTTTAAAATTTAAATAAAATTGATTTTGTTGGTCATAAAGTCTATCCCAACCCAACCCAACCCAACCCAACCCAACTTAAGAGTAGGGTTACGAGTAATATTAGATTAGAAAAATATTACCCAAACGGCTTGGCCGATAATAGGGTATGGATATTGACACCCATAAAGATGATAAACGCACCCATATTTATAAGTACACTTATGTCTAAAATTTAAAATTAAAACATTACTATAAACACCCATCTTAATGCCAATAGTACCCTTATTTGAATGAATATTTTCATTTTAATACATTTATTTATAAACCCTCATAAGTTATTAACACACCCAATTTTACAAATGATAAATTTTTAAGTTCTCTAGACTCGAAAACATGGTCTCGGGAATTCTTAAATTCTTAAATTTCGCAAATCTTTACTTTAGACCAATTTCAGACTGCGTATTTACCTTTGACATGCTTATTATATTTATTATATAAACAAGAGTGCTTGAAGCTATGAAAAGTACTAGCATCTCATTACAAAAAAAGAGTAAGGTAAGGACCGGAACATACGTCTTGCAAAGATCCATGAAATTCGCAAACACTATTTTCTTTGTCCCCTCACGAAGAACCTGTGAAGGTCTCATAACAGTTTTGTGCCTGTCTTCAGCTAGTTCAGGGTTATTCTCTGTAAGAATGTTGAAGACCCTCCCAAGAAGCAGTAGACATTAAATCAGACAACTTCATCACAAGCAAAAAACAAATATGTAATATAAGCATAAGCATCTTCATGATGGCAAAAAGCAAGTAGAGAGATATTACGAAGATCATGTTCCTTCACAAACTAGCCAATTAAAGAAACTCAATAATCATGATTCGTAAATATAAGTAATTTAATAAAATATGCCATCACAAATAAGGACAAGGATCATTTCCTCACCTCACCTCACCTCATCCTCACCTTATTTAATCTTATAACACATAAGCATTGCAATGAATGAATGGTTAAGATGTGATTGACACTTTATTAACAACCAATCACATGCTTTTAAAAGGTGAGGAAAATGTGAGGATAATGTGAGGTGAGGAGAGGATCCTGGTCCCACAAATAAATGTATGCGTTGAGACGTTGAGGTCCTCATCTAGGTTTGGATCTCCGTTTTTTGTTGCAGGTCTCATTTTCCATCGCCTTGTGTAGCAGCGTTGTTGCATTTACCATTTGGGACTAGCCATAAGACATAAATAATGAAAAAAAAAAAGTAATTTAATAAAATATCAAGCTGAAGTTGAAAAAATTACTGTAGGACGAGCATCTGGTTTTCAGAAACAATCAAATACTGAGTACACAAAATAAAGTAGATAATTTACAGTATCAATACGTACCTCTGTATGATTGGAGTCTTCTAAAAATTCTTGTTCCATTACTTTGTTATATGATAATAGGAGATTTTGGCTCCGTTGGGCTTCTGTTCTTCTCGATGTTTAAAAAATAAATAAAATAAATAAAGGTTGAATTAGGTTTTGGGCTTTTTTTTTTTTATATATAAATAATAGTTGAAGATTTTGGTGTAATTAATGGGTGTAAATAGTATTTTGTTTATTTTTAATTAAACTAATTTATCCTTATTGGTAAATTCATATTGGGATAATTTTGTAATTAATTTTTTTATTAAAATATGGATATGCTTATCATATTTATGGGTGTCAAATCGGCTCCCCCGATAATATCACCCCACCCTAATTAACATCCAGAAGATTTATTTTCTTTTTTTTTTCATTTTTTCTTTAAGAAACATCCATTGAAGATTTCATTCACATTCAAATCTATTATATATTTTTTAAAAATAAGCAAGACTTTCTTAACTGGGTAGATTTCGAATAAATTCATTATGTTTTACACCACAAAATTGGATTTTCATTTGAAAAATAAAATCTTGAGTACCCAGCCCATATGGAAAGAGTATTAATATGGAAACCCAGTTGTGATATTTCATCAAATTTGGATACATGAAATACAAAACAGGTCAGATTTCTTATATAAATTATAAAACAAGTGGCATGAAATACATTGAAACCAAAATTCAACCTTTAATTTGGAAAACAAATTTGAGAATTGAGACTATGAATTCATATATACAGTCTTTCTATTATCAGTTCGTTCTGACAATAAATATATCAGGACGAAGAATGTGGATCACAGATTATGGAGAAGTTTTAACAAGTGCATACACTTTGAGTCAAAGTATGTAAATCTAACGGTCAACATTCTTCGTCATGATATATTTATTGTCAGGACGAACTGATAATAGAATATATATACAAATTTTCTATTATCAGTTCGAACTAACAAAAGAAATATCAGTTCCTTACATGTGGGTCATTGGATTTAAATACTTTGACTTGGTTGCATGCACTTGTCAAAACATCTTTTAAATTCAATGGCCCACATGCAAAGAACTGATATATTTTATATCAGTTCGAACTATATATATATATATATATATATATATATATATACAGAAATTCTATTATCAGTTCGAACTAACAAAAGTTATATCAGTTTCTTACATGTAGACCACTAGATTTAAATACTTTGACTTGGCTATATGCACTTGTCAGTCAAAGTATTTAAATCCAGTGGCCCACATATAAGGAACTGATATAACTTTTGTCAATTCGAACTGATAATAGAAAGGCTATATATATATATATATATATATATATATATATATATATATATATATGTGACAATTATAAGATGTTTATAATTTGGAATTTCTACTAAAAATTTCTCATATTTAGACAACTGGCAATATTTCAATTTTGTTAACCAGATTAAAAATTAACCATAATTAGGGTTTTACCATTTATGAAAAAAATTAATATGCTCAACAAAAGCTTAAAATACAAGTAATGCCCAAATCACCTCATTGTTTATTTTATATATTAACTGGTTTTGAGATTTTTACATTTTCTTCTTTGTGGTTAAAAGAGAAAAAAAAAAAAAAAAAAGACGAAAAGATAAAAAATTACGGCGGGATGGAATTCTTCAATGGCGTCTCTTTTTGATTCAATTCACAGAAATGGGTAACCTTCATGATCATTATTTCTTTTAAAAATTTAAAATTTTCAATGCTTGTTACCTTTGCTACTACGTTTGATTGTTGACCGGTGATATAGACCTTTAGGGTTTTAGCCAAAATTATTGAAACTTGTTATAAATTTGATATATTATTTATCTGTTGAAATTTTTTGTTTATTTGTTTTGGCATGTTCAAATCAATATGAATAATGAGTATATGCTCTTGCCTCTCTCTGTTCTTCGGGTTTTATGGTTTATGTACTTTAGATTGTTTATTCATTTGAAGTGTCTGATGACAGATATTTTTCTTTTAGTGAGCAAACCAGAATCATGTTTGTTTGGTTGCTAACAAATCAAGAATTTTTTATTTTTTGTATTTTTTTTTCTGCCAGAAGAGATGAAAATTCCAACTTGTATTGAGATTTCAGATTTTGCATTCTGTTCTAATGTTTTTTTCTATTGAACAAACAGATAATGTGATGGTTGTTTGGTCACTTAGTGAGGGTTTGTGTCAATATTGTTGTAGTTAGGCGGGGATGAACAGTGTGGGTGAAATTTAACGTCTGTTACTCTAATTTTGGAAGTTCGGTATTTCGATTTGTTGTATTTCAAAAAAACATCCTCGCGTTTTTCGTTTGATAATTTAATAGGTTTTAGATAATTAGATCAGGAGCAATTAGAAAATCTTGAATTGATGGATCTCAAAAATATCTGATTCTGCTAATATGAATGTAATTTATTATGGTTATTCATAATTGTATGTAGGTATTGTTTACTAATAATAATAATGGCCGCATAATTCGGCATAAACTTCACAGCCGCTTTCCATCTTTGCTGGAGCTTTTACTTATATCTGTTTATTACTTTTGTCTATTAGGCTTGCACAATTGATGACAGCTTCAAAATTTTGCACGCGGAAGTAGTGGGATTCAGATTTTTCCGGCTGAGCTATTGTTGATAACCTGGCCTATACTTGAACGGAAGGAATTATAGAATTAAAAGAAGAGACTGAAACATAGAGAAAATGTTGTGTAACAAAGATGAGGCTGGCAGAGCCAAAGAGCTTGCGGAGAAGAAGTTTGCTGAAAAAGACCTTGGTGGGGCCAAAAGATTTGCTTTAATGGCTCAAAGGTTGTATTCCGACCTTGATGGTCTTCATCAATTGTTGGCGACTCTTGATGTGCATGTATCTTTTGGGGAAAAGATCAACGACGATGTTGACTGGTACAGAGTTCTTGGTGTGGAACCACTTGCTGACGATGACACAATCCGAAGGCATTACCGGAAATTGGCTCTCGTTATTCACCCAGATAAAAACAAATCAGTGGGTGCAGAAGGGGCTTTTCACATTATACATGAGGCATGGAGTTTGCTGTCGGATAAAAGCAAGAGAACCGCCTATGACCAGAAGCGGAAGGGCAGAGTTGCAGAATCTCTAATTACGAAATCCTCTCCATCAGTGCCTACTGGTGAGAATCGATTCCATAACTTTGCCAGCAATAACAATTTGAATGCATGGAATCAGAGTATACCTCCTTTTTTCAGATGTCCGGCTTCTCATCTTCAATTTAAGTCCAATACATTTTGGACTACCTGCGAAGCTTGTAAAGCACAATTCGAGTACTTTAGGGTTTTTCTAGACCTCTGTCTTCTTTGCCCCTGTTGCCGTCGTCCCTTTGTGGCCATTGAGACAGCACCCCCACCTTCAAATTATTTCTCTACTTCATGGTCTAGCTACATGCAGCAAAAGAATTCAGGTCAAACTACAGTGAATGAAAACTCATATTCTTTGGGGAGGAAACCGGCTTCAGCTTCAATTGCTAGACCAGCAGGATCTTCTGGAGTTTATGGTTTATCTACTGGGTTCTCTAGTGCTGCATCCAGTTCTGTACCAAAAGATAGGCCTAAGAAAAGAAGACGCAAGGACGAACAAAGGAAGAATTATCAATAAAAGGAGATAGCAAAGCAAGTTTCCACCGGAAACAGAGGAGTTTGCATGTTTGAATCAGTGAGTGAGAGTTTTTAAACAAGAAAGGTGGAAATTGCTGGAGACCACAAACCTAATGGTTCACTGAATTTATGTTGCAACTAGAACAAAAAGATAATTGAATTGAACTATCATTGAAGTTCTTACTTTTTTGGTTGCATTGGAGTGGAATAACTGCACCCACCATGTTTGATGTCTCTCCTTTTGGGTATCTCAATTGTTCAGTCCATTTATATATCTATCTCTTTATTGCTCTCTAAATTCATTCAAATACAGTATCTTCTCTCTTTTTCTCTGTTGTTTCCTACCACCCAGTTTGGTTGAGATCTCTGTGAACCAACTGCAAAACATGTTTTGCTAGCACATCAAATTCATGATCTCAACAATCTCATTCTCATTGCAAAGGAAGAGTATGCTGGTCCCTGAGAAGCTCAAGAGCTTTCTGGACAACAGATGGCTGGTTTTCGTGTGTGCAATATGGGTCCTTGGCGAATTTGTTGGGTTCTTGGCTGGTGGTCTGGTTGAAGTCTTCCCCATTTGGTCCATTATGCTCAACTTTGTTGGGTATGGCTTGATTTGGCTTCTTGTCACTAGTAGATTGCCCACTCTGCCTCTTTGGATTCTGAGCACACAACCATTTTTTTATTGTTTATTTGTTAATTGTTTCTCATTGCCACAGTTTGTCCAAATTAATGATCTGTTGTGCAGTTATGCATCATTATATTTGTCGGAACCAATGACGAGACATGCTACAACACAGCAGCTCTGGTTACAGAACTTCCCCAGAAACAGAGGTCCGATTGTAGGAATACTGAAAGGATTTGCTGGGTTGACTGGAGCAATTGTCACTCAAATTCCTTAAAAAGGACAAGTGAAGTGTTTGATGAAGACATGGGAGATGCAAAGAATAGTAAGGGTGAAATGATAAATCTTTTTAAGATTGGGTTTAGTTGTTGTGAAGAGGATGTGGATTCAAGGATGGAATTGAAGGAAGTTGTTGAAAAAATTGAAAGATGGAGATCATCATGATGATCAAAGCATCGGAAAGAAATAAAACACAAGAACCGGGATAAAAAATAAATAAAAATAAATAAAAAAAAAATCACAACATAAACAATTAAAAATTACAATGTTTATTCTTAAAATAATAAATTACATTCTAATTTTAAAATAAGATTTTTTATTTATTTATTTATAATAAATTCACTTTAAATTTATACAAAAATGATTGATTAATAAATATTACTAAACATATATATATATTTTATTCTTCTAATTATTGATTTATTGATTTTGAAAATATTAAAATTATAAAATAAATAAAAATACTAAGGATAAAATAAAATGAATCATAATAATTGAAGGACTATTTTAATACAGTAAATTAACATTTGAGATTTTAGGGTTTATTGATTAGATGTGTTATGTATGTCATACTAAATTATTAGAAATAATAAAAGTTCAAAATAATAATATATAATTTAATATAAAATTAAATTAAATTAAATAGCCACAAATTAAAGGTAATTAAGAAGTTGTCAATGTAGAAAAAGAGAAAGTGAATTATTTTGTTTTAGAAGAAGATGAAAATTTCAGAAAGGAATTGGAAAAATCGGTAAAATAAAAAAGACAAAAAATAAGTATTAAAATTATAGGATAAAATTGAATTAAAGAAAAAAAATATTTATTTTGTTTGAAAATTGCAAATGTTGGGAGTAGAACCCTCACATCAATATAGACGAATGAAACATTACCGACTGTGCTATAAGTTAATATTTAGTAATTAGTGTTAATATATATATATATATATATATCAAAATCATTTTTTTTTTTTTTTCAAACACATCTATAGGTGGCCGTCGGCAACAAGATCGAGATTGAGAGAGAGAGATGATAATGGTGATGATGGTGGATGGTGGATGGAGAGAGATGAGATTGAGGGAGATGATTCGGGTTTGGATGATTGTGGTTTGTGGTTGATGGTTTTGGTTTGGTTCAGATGATGGTGTTTTTTTTAAATTATTTTCTATCCAATCGTCCTTAAACTTTCAAATTTTGATTGAGAGTAAAAAGTTTTTTAATGGAAAATACGAGACCCACCCAATCCTGATTTCCAAATCTCTTGTTCATAAGCCCAAAAATATATAAGATGTGATTTTCTTAACAAATTTTTTTAATATTTTATTTTAAAATTTTGGCGATGCGTTAGATTTTGATTGCATTATATCAAAGATGAATTGTTGAAGAAATATGAATTGTTGATGAATTTTTTATGCAGAAAAACAAGGTGGTCTGCAAGAGAAATATGTTGAAGAATCACTCACTTGTGTTGGTTCAATATGCTACAAGTGATAATGGCTGGGTTTTGCATGGTTGCGGCCGCGTTGAGATTGATTGTTGTTCAGAGGACTACCCGACTAAGGGTGTCTGTGCTATTACTCAACTCTACTGCTAGTAACACATTACATTATGGAGACAACTTTATTGGAGGAAACATATTCTGCCCCACATGTCAATTTTAGCTACAGAAATTCTTTTATTCCAATGAATTACTACTAAACCTTGTTAGCTTTTTATTATTACAAGTAATTATATAGAACCTTTATGGGTATGCTTATTTACAAGCAGAAACAGTTTCTTTTAGGCGTTATTAACTTTAAGGGAAAATCGTATAATAATCCCTGTAGTTTGCCTTAATCTGCATTTAGTTCACGGTTATTTGGTATTGTAACTTTCAGTCCATCATTATTCTGACAATATGGATTCTAGTCCCTACCGTCCAATTCTGTTAGAGTTCTGTCAAGTCAATGAGGGTCAACAAGGGCAAAGAGGTAAAATAACATCAGATATTCTAGAAGCTTATATAACCAAAGGGTATAATAGTAATTTAAAAATTCAAAACAAGTTTATTAATTAATTAAATAAACTATAATTAAAAACATATTTAATAATATATATATCAGATTAAAAAAAACAAATAAATATAAAATAAATAAATAAAACAAAACAAAAACCCACAACTCAAACACCCATCTTCGATCATCATCATCATCTTCCACCATATCTCCTACAAATCTAATCCACCACAAATCAAACCCCCAAACCCTAGCCACCACCACCCCCTAGCCACCACCGCCACTGAACACCAAAACCATAGCCACCCACCCTCTCCTTCTGTCACGAATCCCTTTCTCTCCACCGTATCGTGCAGCCACTATCAACAACCTCCAACGTGGCCGCCTCCATCACCATCAAACCAATATCAACCGTCTCTGTGCTGGTGGAGGAGATCCGCATCTCTTTCACTAGTTTGCCCTATCGCCGGCGGCCATCTTCAACAGTGGTGGAGGTGGCAGAGGTAGGCAAGAGAGAGGAAGAAAACAGTGAGATAAGAAAATGGTTTTGGGCCGCGATCGATCACGATTTGGGTTTGTGGATTATTTTATTTTATTTTATTTTTTTGTGGGATTTGATTGAAGAAATCTGGATTTTTTTTTTTTTTTTTTTGAACTGAGGGTCAATGATGATGGTGATGGTGAAGATGATGGTTGAGTGGGTGTTGTGATGAAGATTTTTTTGATGAAGATGATGGTTGAGGGTCGATGATGATGGTGATGGTGAAGATGATGGTTGAGTGGGTGTTGTGATGAAGATGATGATGGTGATGGATTGAGGGTCGATGATGGTTGAGTGGGTGTTGGGTTGATTGTGTTCTTGGTTTCCATATCCCAAAAAAAAAAAAAAAAAAAAAAAAAAAAAAAAAAAAAAAAAAAAGTTTGAATTTTTTTTATGAAGAGATGGATTTGGTAGAAGTCCAGATTAGATCTCCACCGTTCATCTCATCAGATGGACGGTGGAGATCCAATCTGGACTTCCATCAAATCCACAAATTTTTTTTGAATTTTTTTTATGAAGAGATGGATTTGGTGGAAGTCCAGATTGGATCTCCACCGTCCATCTAATGAGATGAACGGTGGAGATCCAATCTGGACTTCCACCAAATACACAATTTTTTTTAAAATTCTTTTTAAATTATTGTAATTTCGGTTTTTTTTTTAAAAAAAATTAAGGGTAAAAGACATAAATAAGGGTATTTTAGTCTTTTCAGAGGGAGTAGCAGTCATCAAGGGCAGAAGAGTCATTTTACATGCCTGACATGTCAGAATCCATCCTTTTAACGGATTCTGTTATAGAAGGACTAAAAGTTACAATAAAAAAAACTGTGGACTAAACACAGAATAAGGCAAACTAAAATGCAATTCTCCCTAACTTTAACGGGTGACAATATCAGAAGGGTAAAAATATTTAGGGTTAACAGCATCAGTGCCCCCTGAACTATTAGCGAATTTTCAAGTTGCCTTCTAACCTTTTTTTCTGGACAATTTACCCACTGAACTCTCTTCATTTGGCAAAACAGTATGTCCATTGCCCCCTGAACGCATGTTTAAGGGGGCATCTACAGTCATGTTTTGCTAAATGAAGAGAGTTCAGGGGGTAAATTGTCCAAAAAAAAAAAGTTAGGGGGCAACTTGCAAATTCACTAATAGTTCAGGGGGCACTAGTGTTGTTAACCCAAATATTTAAATACCCTTATAACCTTTGACATAATAAAAAGAGAGCAAATTACTGCTGACCTTCTTGAGGTTTGCTCTTTGGCAACCATAAAAAACTTTTCTATTAATTGACAATGACCTACCTTACACCTATCTAAGATGGATGGTGAAGATATTTTTTTATTTGTTTATTATTTTTTATAAGAGTGGTGCTATTGGCACACTCACTGCTGAACTATTTATACCCCACTTTTTAAATTATTTAGTATTTTTTTTTCCTTTATCAATTTACTTAAAAGACATATAATTTTTATTAAAAAAATCGTGTACAAAGTAAAACTAATAAAACCCCACTTTCCTTATGTCAAAACTTTTGGTTTATTTTCTTTTGAATCTTCCACGCATTCTATGATTTGTATCAATTCTTTTGTAGATTTTATTCCGGATTTTTCAAAGTTAGTTTAATATTATTTACAGATAAAAGAAAACAACAAAATCGCAATCAAGGAAACCTAATCTCCGATGGAACGAAACCACACCAAAACCCTAACTCAATTACTAAAAAAAAATCATACAATCAATAGAACATTAACAATCTACCACCAACAATCCAATCGACTACAAAATAAAAAATAAATAAATAATGTATCTAATAAGGATGGTTTTTCACCATGAAATAAGATTGATTTTGTGGGTTATAAGAGCATCTCCAAGGATATCCCTTGGAAACCCCTTACTTAAGGGCGAATATTGTTGTAGGGAGTCATTAAGGGGGTTTGTGTTCCAATGACACTCTCTTAAATGGATTATTTATAATTTATTATTATTATTTTACATTGAACCCACTTATTTATTATTATTATTATTTTATGTATTCTTCAATTGTATTCTTCAATTATATTCCTTCTTTATATGTGGAACCCACTTAATTAAGAGAATCTGAATCCACTCCTTAATTAAGGGAGTGAGCTCCACAAGAGTTCCATTAAAGGGGTCATTAAGGGACCCTTTGAAGCTGGAAAAATACAGCTCCTCCCTTAATTAAGCTAAAAGCATCTCCAATAGTTTAGTCTCCATTGGAGACCCCCTTTATTTAAGAGTGGATATTGTTATAAGGGGCCATTAAGGAGTATGTGTATGTGTTCCAATAATTCTTTTAAATGATTCCTTTAATAATTTATTATTATTATCTTATGTCTTAATTTATAAGTATTATTTATAGTGAAAAAAGGAGTTGTTGGTAATTAAAAAAAAAAAAAAAAAAAAAAAAAAAAAAAAAAAAAACCAAATTACCCATTGGACAATAAAAGAGCGGTTGTGATTTAAAACTTAAATATATGATACTCTTTAAAAAATAAAAGAGTTATTATCAGTTGGGTCCCTAAGTTCTTCTAAAAGATTAATTTATTAAATGAGTTTGCTTTTTTAGCAATATTTTCCCTAACTTTTAAAAAGTATATCAAATATATCCATCTATTAGCCAGCTGTCAGTCAAACTTAACATTTATAGGGGTATTTTATTCTTTGAACGAGAACATGTCATGTGTCATAAAAATAGAAATAAAAAAAAATCAATAATATATATATTAAATATATATTTAATATTTATATAATTTATCAAAAAAAATCCAAAAAATACAATTTTTTAAAAATATTTATATAATACAAAAATAAAATGTTTTAAATCTCCACCATCCAAATCTTAGATGGATGGTGGAGATTTATTTATTAAAAAAAATCATTATTATATAAAAAATGAAAAAAAAAATTCAACAAATAAATATATTTGACGGAAATAGTTTATATATCACAATATATATTATTTTAGGAAAGATTCAAAAAAAAAAAAAAAAAAAAAAAAAAAAAAAAAAGATTTGGAGTTGTCCAAGCCTGATTTCAACTGGAATTTCAACTTCGATTTCAACTGGAATTTCAACTTCGTGATAGTTTAATTGGTTCTAGCTTGAGGAACAGAGGTTGAAGTGCAAATCATGACACTTTAATTGGTTCCTGCATTTTTGCTATTGGGGTTTGATTGATTTCTCCACAACGTTGACACGGAAGCATCATTTGCACTAACATATTAGCTGGTGGCAAGTATTCTTGACTTTGTTTCAACTTTGTTTTCCTAATTTCAACTTCGTTTTCTTAATCCAATAATCAGCCTATTCCTCCATTCTTCACCTTTTTTTTTCCTCCAATAATCAGCCTACTTTGAAATCAGCCAATTCATTTCTGGAACCAGATAGAGAGAGAGAGATGAGATTAATGGCAGACACATAAATTTTAATTAGGTGAGGCACTTGGATAAAATAACAATTATATTAAAAAAAAAAAAATGAAAAATTAAGTTAATAGTAAAATGAGTTTTTTTTTTTTTTTTTTTTTTTTTTAACTAAAATGAGTTTATATATATATATATATATATATATATAAAGAAAAATAGATGGTATGACAAAGTTTAGATAAAATAACATAAATAGAACACGTATTTAAAATGAACTAAATAATCTTACATTTTCTTTATAAAATAAAAAGACAAGAACCAAGATATTTTTTTATAAAAAAAAAATCACAAGAAAAACAACATAAACAATTACAAATTACAATATTTATTCTTAAAATAATAAATTACATTTTAATTTTATAATAAGATTTGTTTTTTTTTGTATTTATAATGAATTCACTTTAAATTTATACAAAAATGATTGATTAATATTACTAAACATTTTTTTTTATTATTCTTCTAATTATTGATTTATTAATTTTGAAAACATTAAAATTATAAAATAAATAAAAATACTAAGGATAAAATAAAATGAATCATAATAATAGATGAACTATTTTAATACAGTAAATTGAAATTTGAGATTTTAGGGTTTATTGATTGGATGTGTTAGGTATGTTACTCTAAATTATTAGAAATAATAAAAGTTCAAAATAATAATATATAATTTAATATAAAATTAAATTAAATTAAGTAGCCACAAATTAAAGGTAATTAAGAAGTTGTCAATGTAGAAAAAGAGAAAATAAATTATTTTGTTTTAGTAGAAGATGAAAATTTCAGAAAAGAATGGGAAAAAAACGGTAAAATAAAAAAGTCAAAAAATAAGTATTAAAATTATAGGATAAAATAAAGAGAGAAATTCGAAAGTAGCCATGTGAAACATTAAACTTTTATTAATAACCACTTTTGAAATTTTAATTGTTAATAACCACTTTTTTTAGAAAAATTCAATGTAGTACCATAAATTACCAGAGTACCCCTGAAAATAGTGTTTTTTCAACCTCGAATGAAACTTGAAATCACAGCTAAATTGAAATGTCCAAACTTGAAATCATGACTAAATTGAAATGCTCAAACTTAAAATCATGCCTAAATTGAAATATTCAAAACTTGAAATCTGGACTAAAATAAAATTTTCCCCTTTTTCTTCCTCTTCTTCTTCCTTAGGTTTAGGTTTTTTTTCTTTTTTCTTTTTTCTTTTTTGCTGCAGATCACGGAGGCCGATCGATCGTCGGTGAACCAGCGAACGATCGTCGACACTCGCCATCGTCATCCCATAGCCATCCCATTGACGATGAAGGAGCAACGAACTGGCGATCCAGCTGGGCGTGAAGGACTGCCGCGACGCCCAGAAGCTCGTCGAAGCTCGTCGAAGCTCAACGACGCCGGCGAGAGGCAGGTCGGGGAGAGAGAGAGAGAGAGAGAGAGAGAGAGAGAGAGAGAGGCAAACCGGGGAGAGAGAGAGAGAGGCTGGTCGTGAGAGAGAGCAGAGGACAGAGAAAGAAAAAAAGAGAAAAAGAGAGAGAGAGAGAGAGAGCTGATTGGGATGCTTTTATATGGGGGCATTCAAGTAATTTTACAAAAACACGGTTATTAATAAATAAAATTTCGTTTGTGGTTAAAAACAAATTTCTCATAATATATGTGGTCATTTTTGACAATTTTCACTAAAATTAAATTAAAGAAAAAAAAATATTTATTTTGCTTGAAAATTACAAATGTTGGGAGTAGAACCACTCACATCCATGTAGAAGAATGAAACATAACCAGCTATGCTATGAGTTAATGCTTTTTAATTAGTGTTAATATAACACACACACACACACACACACACACACACACACACAAAATCAATTTTTCTTTTTAAAAAAAAATTGAGGTAGGGCACGAGCCCCACCTAGCTTTAAGGTGGGTCCGCCCCCGGTCATGAGATGATTCAGGGCAAATTTCTTCAAACCATCCATAGGTGGCCATCGGCGACGAGAGAGAGAGAGAGAGATGAGATCAGGAGAGGTGATAATGGTGATTGAGTGATGATGGTGGATGGTGGATGGTGGATCAAGAGAGATGAGATTGAGGGAGATGATTTGGGTTGGGATGATTGTGGTTTGGGGTTGATGGTTCTGGTTTGGTTCAGATGGTGGTGTTTTTTTAAAATTATTTTCTATCCAATCGTCCTTAAACTTTCAAATTTTGATTGAGAGTAAGAAGTTTTTTAATGGGAAATACGAGACTCTGATTTTCATTTGAAAATTAAAATCTTTAGTACCCAGCCCATATGGAAAGAGTATTAATATGGAAACCGAGTTGTGATATTTCATCAAATTTGGATACATGAAATACAAAACAGGTCAGATTACTTGTATAAATTATAAAACAATTGGCATGAAATACATTGAAACCAAAATTCAACCTTTAATTTGGAAAACAAATTTGAGACTCACTATTGGAGATATGGAGTTGTATTATTATCTATAATATGCTTCAAACCTTCCATTTTAGTTTAATATTTCCCTTATTTATATATTTAAATTCATTCATTCATTCCCATTTTAAGCTTTCATTGACCCAAGACCTAGTTGGAAAATAAAATCCATATACATACCTGATTATTATTACACTAATGCTAGACAAACCAAAAATTTAACCTAAATTTCAATTCAAATGATGTGGCAAGTGGTTTTTTCATTGACCACATCATCCAAATATCCCATGTTGTGTATGGTGATGACAAGTCACTTGACACATCATTTGGGTTAAAATTTGGGTTAATTATTTGGGTTATATAACATTACTCTTGTTATTAACTTCAATATGACATTATTTGTTAAACGATTTTTGTAATAACTATAGGGGGTTGAACTACGTGTTATGTGAATCGGGTTAGGTTGTGTTAGGCCCAAGGCAACTCGTTTGAACTTATAGGATGAGCGATGTCATTTCCTCGTTAAACCTACAAGACAATGTCTATTGACTTGGGATGGACACTTTCCTCGTCGAACCTGCAAATATAATTAGAACAGAAAAAACACAAATAGAATGATAGAGGTAGGTTAGATTCTTAGCCTTAGGTGTGTTTGGGCTGAGCAGTGGTTGACGGTGAATTACAATCACGATTTGGATCGAATTCCGGTAGTCGGAGAGAATCTAATTAGAGTTTCAATACGCCTTTATAAGCTTTTTCTTGTCTTAGTTTTCAGAGAGGCTTCATTGTGATGGAACCTAATTATTTATAGGCCAAGTATCTCTAACGTTCATCAACTGTTCGGTTTTGATTGTGGGAGGATTTCATGGAGAGATTCACTCTCATTTGAATCCAGTGGTTACCATGTTAGTAAGTGGTGGTTTGAGTTGGACTGAGTCAATCAACCAATTTTCAACTGATCAAAGTTTTGGGTCGACCCACTACACGTGGGCTTGGATAGAATACAAGATTGAAGTCTGAAGGTATGGGCCTTAAACGTTTGAGCTTATAGGCTATTTTTGGTTACCACATTAACTCGCTAACATAATTTACAATGTCAAACAAATTCAATTAAAATTCAATTATATATGTGTGTGTGTGTGTGAGACAATTAAACTCCATCAAAACTAAAACTTGAGAAATAATAAGATGTTTATAATTTGGAATTTTTACTAAAAATTTCTAATATTTAGACAACTGTCAATATTTCCACTTTGTTAACCAGAATTAAAAATTAACCATGATTAGGGTTTTACCATTTATGAAAAATATTATTATGCCCTACAAAAACTTAAAATACAATTAATACCCATATCACCTCTTTGTTTATTATATATATTAATTGGTATTGATTTTTACATTTTCTTCTTTGTGGTTAAAAAAAACAAAAAAAGACGAAAAGGTAAAAAATTACGGTGGGATGGAATTCATCAATGGCATCT
Source organism: Acer saccharum (assembly GCA_030490815.1). Taxonomy (NCBI): domain Eukaryota; kingdom Viridiplantae; phylum Streptophyta; class Magnoliopsida; order Sapindales; family Sapindaceae; genus Acer; species Acer saccharum. Next base: position 25,062,415 of record CM059874.1, read on the forward strand.
CTTTTTGATTCAATTCACAGAAATGGGTAACCTTCATGATCATTCTTTCTTTTAAAAATTTGAATTTTTCAATGCTTGTTACCTTTGCTACTATGTTTGATTGTTGACTGGTGATATAGACCTTTAGGGTTTAGTCAAAATTATTGAAACTGGTTATTTCATATGTTGCTGTTATAAATTTGATATATTATTTGTCTGTTGAAATTTGTTGTTTATTTGTTTTTGCATGTTTAAATCAATATGAATAATGAGAATGTGCTCTTGCCTCTCTCTGTTCTTCTGGGTTTTTGTTTTCTCAATTTTGAATTGGTTTTGTGGTTTATGTACTTTAGATTGTTTATTCATCTGAAGTGTATGATGACAAATATTTTTCTTTTAGTGAGCAAACAGAATCATGTTTGTTTTTGGTTGCTAACAAATCAAGAATTCTGTATTTTTGTATTTTTTTTCTGCCAGAAGAGATGAATTCTAACTTGTATTGGGATTTCAGATTTTGCATTATGTTCTAATGTTTTTCTAATGAACAAACAGATAATGTGATAATGTGATGGTTGTTTGATCACTTAGTGCTGGTTTGTGTCAATATTGTTGTAGTTAGGCGGGGAAGAACAGTGTGGGTGGAATTTAATTTTGGTTTTTAACAATTTGTTTCTCACGTCTGTTATGCTACTTTTGGAAGTTCGGTATTTCGATTTGTTGTATTTCAAAAAAACATCCCCGCGTTTTTCGTTTGATAATTTAATAGGTTTTAGATAATTAGATCAGGAGCAATTAGAAAATCTTGAATTGATGGATCTCAAAAATATCTGATTGTGCTACTATGAATGTAATTTATTATAGTTATTCATAATTGTATGTAGGTATTGTTTATGAATAATAATGGCCGCATAATTCGGCATAAACTTCACAGCCACTTTCCATCTTTGCTGGAGCTTTTACTTATATCTGTTTATTACTTTTGTCTATTAGGCTTGCAGAATTGATGACAGCTTCTTAATTTTGTACGCGGAAGTAGTGGGATTTAGATTTTTCCGGCTGACCTTTTGTTGATAACCTGGCCTATACTTGAACGGAAGGAATTATAGAAGGGAACAAAAGGCGCTTAAAAGCAGAGACTGAAACTTAGAGAAAATGTTGTGTAACAAAGATGAGGCTGGCAGGGCCAAAGAGCTTGCGGAGAAGAAGTTTGCTGAAAAAGACCTTGGTGGGGCCAAAAGATTTGCTTTAATGGCCCAAAGGTTGTATTCCGACCTTGACGGTCTTCATCAATTGTTGGCGACAATTGATGTCCATATTTCTTTTGGGGAAAGGAATTATGGCATAGTTGACTGGTACAGAGTTCTTGGTGTGGAACCACTGGCTGATGATGACATAATCCGGAAGAATTACCGGAAATTGGCTCTCATTCTTCACCCAGATAAAAACAAATCTGTGGGTGCAGAAGGGGCTTTTCACATTATATCTGAGGCATGGAGTTTGCTGTCGGATAAAAGCAAGAGAATTGCCTATGACCAGAAGCGGAAGGGCATATTTGCAGAATTATTAATTCCGAAATCCTCCCCATCAGTGCCTACTGGTGAGAATCAATTCCATAACTTTGCCAGCAATACCAATTTCAATGCGTGGAATCAGAGTATACCTCCTTTTTTCAGATGTCCCGCTCCTCATCTTCGATTGAAGCCCACATTTTGGACTACCTGCAGTGCTTGTAAAACGCAATTCGAGTACCTTAGAGTTTATATTGACATTAGTCTTCTTTGCCCCTGCTGCCGTCGGCCCTTTTTGGCCATTGAGACAGCACCCCCACCTTTAAATAGTTTCTCCACTTCATGGTCTAGCTACACGCGGCACAAGAATTCTGGTCAAACTACAGTGAATGAAAACTCATACTCTTTGGGGAGGAAACCAGCTTCAGCTACAATTGCTAGACCAGCAGGATCTTCTGGTGTTGACCTATTAAAGAAAACTTTTCAAACTGATGCATTCTTGAATTCGGGCAGCACCAGAAGTGCTCTTGATCCATCACTCGTAACTGCTCAAGTTGCAGGGGAAGTTCAGCCATCCTGTGGACAATTAAAGAGAGCTCGTGAAGAAGCAAAAAAATCTTTCTTGAGAGAAGAAGACTGTCAGATGAAAACTCATGATTTTAAGAAAGGGGTTTCTGGTTTATCTACTGGGCTGTCTAGTGCTGTTTCCAGTTCTGTACCAAAAGAAGATAGGCCTAAGAAAAGAAGACGCAAGGATGAACAAAGGAAGAATAATAATGAAAAGGAGATAGCAAAGCAAATTTCCACAGGAAACAGAGGAGTTTGCATGTTTGGATCTGAGAGTGATAGTTTTGAAAAAAGAAAGGTGGAAATAGCTGGAAACCACAAACCTAATGGTTCAAGGGAGTTGCCACAGCTAGAAATTCGAAGTATGTTGATGAACATGGCCAAGAAAGTGATTGGCAATAAGCTCGATGAATGGAGATTGAATGCTGTGCCAAAGACTTCAAATGAATCAAATGGTTTAGGTAAGGAGATGAAAGAAAGGAAAGGAAATCAAAAAGTTACTGGGAATGTTTTGAAAGCTGATGCAAACAAACATATAGATTTTGTTGATGCCAAGACTGATGTTCAGACCAAGAAGTCTTCCTTTGCCAATTCCGATGTTGAACTTGGTGAAAACGACAGTGGTTTGATATCAATGAGTGTTCCAGATCCAGATTTTCATGATTTTGACCAGGACCGCACAGTAAAGTCATTTGGTGAAAACCAGGTTTGGGCTGCTTACGATAATGATGATGGGATGCCGCGGTATTATGCTATGATTCACAGTGTGATTTCATTAAGGCCATTCAAAATGCGGATCAGTTGGCTGAATTCCAAAAGCAACAATGAATTATCTCCACTAAATTGGATTGGTTCTGGCTTTGTCAAGACTAGTGGGGATTTCTGGAGAGGAAAGTATGAAGTCTATAACTCTCTTAATTCTTTCTCACACAAGGTTGGGTGGGTGAAAGGCACAAGAGGAGCCATTCAAATATATCCTAGGAAGGGAGATGTTTGGGCTCTCTACACTAACTGGTCTGATGATTGGAATGAGCATACTCCAGATGAAGTGGTACACAAATATGACATGGTGGAAGTGCTTGAAGATTACAATGAGGCTACAGGTGTCACTGTTGTTCAACTTGTTAAAGTTCCTGGTTTCAAGACGGTGTTTCACAGGTCTTCGGAGCAGAGGCAAATCAGCATAATTCCTAGAAAAGAGATGTTTCGATTCTCTCACCGGGTCCCTTCTTACATACTGACTGGTGAAGAAGGCAACAATGCTCCCAAGGGTTGCTTAGAACTTGATCCTGCATCTACACCTTTGGAACTTCTCCAACTGTTAACAGAAGCTCAGCTGGAAGACATGAAGACTACTAATAAAGCTAAGGAAGAACATCCACTGGAGGGCGTGAAAAATCCAAAGGGAGAAGAGCTGGTGGAGAAGAATGAAAAAACCACCAAAGAAAATGGTATTGCAGAAGATGTCCAGAAGAATATCAGGGCAGAAACAATGATGAAGAAGGGGAAGGAAATCGGGAAAGGGAACTTGCTGGTGTATAGACGAGGTGATAGCAGAAACAGGAAAGGTACAAGGTGCTGAGCTATTTATTAGTGATTATATGACCCATTATCAAGGATTAGGAGTTTATAATCACCAGTTTCTCCTGTTTTTTGTTTTTTTTGTCCGCATTTCCTGGGAAGCAAACACAGCACTAAATCACAGTTTATTTTGGTTATTTTGTTTACAAGGCAACTAACATGACTTGCCTGGTTAATGGGAGTTCTTCCCTCCATCCTGTAGGCAGAATTCGTTATTCGCCGCTGTAGATTTTTTTTAAAAAAAATTGGTATGCAGGCACATACACAGGACATATTGTTTTTGTTTTTTGATCAGCTGGTCGAATTTGTGTGCCCAGGGGATGCAAAGTTTTTCCTTTTTCTATACACAGATACAATCCTTGTTCTCTTTTTTATAGTTCTCTTACTTGAGTAATATCTTATAATCATTATTGCAATGGACTTGTGATTTATTTTCTTTAACAGGAAAAGTGGTCACCATCATTTGTCTTATAACAAATGGATTGTCTTATAAACTATTTGAGAGAGAATTTGCTGTTGTTATTAAATAACATCCTAAGACATAGAGTTGACAAATATTTGACTAATTATATGATTAGAGGTGGAGCTTATAAAACAATTCATGGCCTTTGTTTCTTTTTTCTTATTCAATTAACAAGTGAAGTGGGAAGTGGGGATTTGTTTATTGACTGCAGCACTTATTTTATTTGGGAAAGCTTAGTGCTTGCTCCTGTTTGATTATTCCATTCCATCCTATTAAAGGTAAGATTTTGAGTTGTTGATTGAAACACAAAATTACTTTGTTTAGTTTGATCATTCAAATTGTGAAATTCTGGAGCATGCTTAATAAGAATATCATGTTTCAGGAAGAAGAATATTATTAACTGGAAAATGAAAAGTGAAAAATATGCTTAGATATCTTTTTCAATTAGGTTAATGTTTCTTTTAGGGGAAATTGCACAAACAACCCCCGAGGTTTAACACAATTGTATGGATATGGCAATTTTGGCCATTTACGCACAAACTTCCCTCAACATTTGAAACTTGTTGCACAAACATCCTCTACCGTTAGATGGATCCATTAGTCAATGGTCAAACATGTAAAAAGTCTAAAATATCCTATATTTTTATTTTAAATAAACTAAAAATTTTAAAATAAGATAAAAAATATATATTAAAAAATCTTTTAGAAAACATGAATGTATCTTAAATCTGAAACTTAGAAAAAAATTTATCTTAAAAAAATAAATTAGTTTGTGCAATTCCCCCTTGATTTTAAATAAATTAAAAATATATATATATATCTATACTAAAATAGCTCTTAAAATTGAACTGTTCACATGAACAATGAAATTGAATGGATTTCTATTTATTTACAAAAATGCCACTTAAAAAGATGAGAAAATAAATAAATAAAATGACATTCAACCACTACACAATACCACCATCTCTCTCTCTCTCTTTCTCTCTAGCCGTTCACATGAACAGTGAAATTGAATGAATTTCTATTTATTTACAAAAATGCCATTCTAAAAGATGAGGGAAAAAAAAAAACAAAACAAAACAAAATAAAATGACACTCAACCACTACCACAGTATCACCACCTCTCTCTCTCTTTCTCTTTACCCATCGTCCTTCTCTCTTTCTCTCAATCTCTCTCTCCGTCTTCTTCTTTCAAACCCTAAAAACTCTCTCTTTCTCTAATTCTCTCACTCAATCGGTCAAGACGCACACACCAAATATCTGTTTGAAAGAGGAAAAAAAAATAGAGGTAATAAAGTTGATTTAGATGAGAGATGAGTTGATTGTTGAGAGAGTAAAAATTGTTTGGTAGAGATAGTGGATGGTCAAGACTTGAAGAAGAGATAGAGGAGGACGATGGATTTGCATTTGAAAATACATGTGGTAGGTAGATTCTCTTTCTTATTTTGTTGCTTTTTACTTTATTTTTGTATTGAAAGTATGGATAGTGTTCTCAAAGTATGGATGATGTGATAACTCTAATGAGTCATGATTTTAAAACAGTAAATGATGTATGATTTTTTGTACTGACAGTATGGGTTTCTTTTATTTATAATTGATATACTAGATTTTTTGTTTGAGGTATGGGTTTTTTGTACTGATAGCATGATTTCATTTTTTTCATAATTAATTTACATACGTTACTTTTTTTTCTGTCTATTGTCATTCCTAACCATGTATATATATATATATACAGATTTTCTGTTATCAGTTCGAACTGATAAAAGATATATCAGGACGAAGAATGTGAATCACAAGTTTTACATACTTTGACTCAAAGTGTATGCACTTGTCAAAACTTATGTAAAACTAGTGGTCCACATTTTTCGTCCTGATATATCTTTTGTCAGTTCGAACTGATAATAGAAAGACTGTATATATATATATATATATATATATATATATATATATATATATGTTTGGTGTTCTTTCTCTCTTGGGGTTTGGTTGTCTCTGGAGCTCAACATTTCCATAGGTTATATATTTTTTCTTCTTTTTATTTCATTTCATTGTGTTTATTTAGTTTGCTTATCTGTTTGTTTTCTAATATATTTTTCATATACTTTGTATGACTTCCATGGTTTCAATGCTTATGGAATATATTTTTTGTTTTTAACATTTTGTTTGCACTCATGTGAGTTTTTCATCTGAATATTTCATTTTTTCTGGTTATTACATTTTGTAATCATGTTTACGTATAGTGTTGTTCTCTTTTTTGGGTTTTGACTTTTGATTGTTCTCTAGGGCTCACATGTTTATTAGTTTTTTTTAGTGATTATCTTTATTTTACTGTAACTATTACGATTTCTAAAAATTTAATAATTAGTTTTTATTTATATATGTATTTATAGTTATATATTCTTAATGTTTATCTTTATTTTACTGCAACTATACGATTTATAAAAGTTTAATAATGAGTTTTTATTTATATATGTATTTATTGTTATTTAATATTAATGTTCTTTGATTTTGTTGTCGGATTATTTATTTTTAAATAAAATTTTCTTTTGTTTTTCTTCTGTTTTCATTATTTATGGTGTTGTTTCAGCAATTTATGCATTTATGATATTTTTAAAATTTTGTTTAGATGATTCATTTAGTAATTTTTAATTTTTTAACTAACAAAATGAGTTTATTTAAGATTTTATAAACTTTGAATTTCAATATCATCAAGTTCAATATTGAGTTTATGGTTGGTTTGTTTGCTTATTATTTGCATTGTAAATTATTGTTACAAGAAAATGTGTGTATAAAATCTATACAACAAAATATACTTGATTTTTTTTCTAAAAAATTTGTGAGTTTTAAATATTCTTCTGTCTTTTATATTTGTTGTAAAGATTTTTAATGCATATTTAATGGGTTTTTTTTATTTATTATTTTTTATGGTATTTAGGTTTTTATATTGCTGGTGCAAACTCTTAACAGCTACTGTGCAATTGCTCTCTTGGTAAGTTAGTTACTGTTTTTATTGTTTTTCTAAATGATTAATTTTACTTTGCTGAGTGTAGTATATTTTTTTTAGAAAAGATAATGATTATTTGTTTATATGTATTTATTGTTTTTTGATTTTTTTTTATTCTTTTATGATTTTATTCAATTATACTTTATATCATAAAAAATTAAAAACTTCTTACATTTTTTTTGTGTTGTTTAGATTTTGCGCATACTTTTCATGATTTTCATATTTCCATTGCAAACTTTTTATGGTTATTATGCAATTGCTTTCTTAGTAAGTTATTTACTATTTTTTTTATTTCATTGTAAATCTCAATATTAATTTATTTATACTTTTTATCTGTTTTTGATGTGGTTTTTTTATTTTTTTTTCGTGATGACCAATTATAATATGGTTATAACAATTGCATTAATTGTTTATCTACATAGTACAATGTCTAGAAATTTGATAACTCGATCTAGAAAAATATTATCATACAAGATAGTCAATCTAATATTGGTAACGATATGAATCTCGATGATATCAACTGGTATGATGTGCCAATAATTATTGATGAAAGTATTTGTAAAGAAATAAGCATTACCAGCATTTATAATTATGAAAACTATTGTGGTGAAAGCTCTGCTTCTGCTTTAAAGAAGCATGCATTTGTTGAGAATGGTTTGAACCGTTTTTTATTTGTTTTTGATGTGGGATATAAAGATCATCTGTTTGTTGATGTTATTGATTTCAATGTTCTTTGTGATATGACTGATGTTCCCGAATCATCGAATTGTATCAACAGTAAATATTCTCAATTAGATAGTGATAGCTTTAACCGAACCAAGGAATCCGTTTTAAATCAAAAAATTTACCATTATAGTATGAATGGTCAAGCAAGCTATCAGAAAAGGAGGAATAGTAAGCATTTTAAAAACCATTTCTTTTTTCTTCAGTTGTATATTTATTTGAATTCTAAATATTGACTCACAAAATTTAAATATATTTATATAAACATTGTTTTTTTTTTTTTTGTTTCCTTATGATTAGTTGATGAATACGTTTCTTTCGGGGATAGGAATTGTGAGTGCCAACATTGTAATGCTTTGTTTTGGCATGCAGAGCGTTTGAAAAGAAATCATGCTAAGTCAAGTAGACCTCAAATTGGTTTTTGTTGTTTAAGTGGAAAAATTAAATTACCTCCAGTAAGAAATACACATGTTTATCTAAATGATTTACTGGACTCAACTAGAGGTCGAAAAAGTACTGCGTTTAAATAAGCTATTAGAGCTTATAACTCGATCTTTGCATTTACTTCCATGGAACTAAAGGTGATAAATTAATTAATAAAATATCTGATCCTTATGTGTTTAAAATCATTTGCCAAGTTTACCACTTGATGGGTTCATTATTTGGTATAAAATTATTATTTTAATTGGTTCATAATTTAGATAAATAAAATTTTAAATTATGAATAAAATTTATTAAAATTGAATATATAAAACGATATAATACTCCCACAGCAAAGCGCGGGCCATTTTACTAGTTTAAATCTAAAATTTAAAATTTATTTATTATCAAATTGTTTAAAAAACTAATTTTTTATTTGTAAAGATGAATTTTTTTTATGGTATACATACGGTCCCGTTCATATCAGTGCACATTGATGTAACTACATCAGTACTAATACATGTGGACCACTGATTATAGAGAAGCTTTGACAAATTTATACACTTTGAGTTAAAGTATGTAAATCTAATGGTCCACATCCAATGCACTGATGAATTTATATCAGTGCGCACTGACTTGAACATTTCTGGGTATATATATATATATATATATATATATATATATATATACAGTAATTTTCAAGTCAGCACCCCCTCATTATATCACTATCAGCACCTTTTAATGAAAACCATTGGATTTAAAAGATGATTTGACAAGTGCATGCAGCTGAGTTAAAAGCATTTAAATCCAATGACTTTCATTAAAAGGTGTTGATAGTAATACAATGAGGGGGGTGCTGACTTGAAAATTATTGTATATATATATATATATATATATATATATATATATATATATAGTAATTTTTCAATGAGGACTTTTACAATGTATACTTTAAGCACCTTTTGATGAAATTGCATGGAATATATTGAATCTTGATTTTTGATTTTATTTTTTGTATGGACAGTGAAAACATTGAAATACATTTATGCAAAAAAATTTTAAAAAAAATCGGGTGCAAGAACTTTTTTTTTTTTTTTTTTTTTTTTTTTTTGATTTTTTTGAAGATAAAACATTTAAAAATAGGGAAATATAAGAAAAAATAGTTTTCAAATCCGAAAAATTTCCAAATTTTTACCAAATATGTACTTAAGATGCATACAAAAAATCTCATCGAAAAACATTTAATTACGTGCAATTTCATCAAATGTGCTTAAAGTGTGCATTGTAAAAGTCCTCATTAGAAAATTACTCTCTCTATATACAATAATTTTCAAGTCAGCACCCCCTCATTGTATTACTATCAACACATTTTAATGAAAGCCATTGGATTTAAATGCTTTGACTCGGCTGCATGCACTTGTCAAAGCATCTTTTAAATCCAATGATTTTCATTAAAAGATGATGATAGTAATATAATGAAGGGGTGCTGATTTGAAAATTACTATATATATACATTGGTTTCCAATAAAAGGTGGGTTTGCCTTTGCATTATTGGTTTAACCGGTTAATTGTAATCAACATTCAAACTACAAGCGGAAACATTGTGACTTGGTAGAAAAGACGCTTATTCGGTGTTCGAGTCGTTGCCAGGGGCGAATCATAGTGGGGGCTATAGTGGTGCTGCAGCCTCGTCTACAATTTTGATTTTTTTTTTTTTTTTTTTTTTTAAGTTTTTAATATGTTATTAATTTATACAAGACAAGTGCTCAACACAATATTAATATATTATTATATAGATATATAGGCATGATGACCCTTGACTTTTACCTTTTTGTGTGCACCATTAATAGTTTAAGAGTATCTCCAATAGTCTCCCTTAGAGTCTCCCTTATTTAAGTGTGTATATTATTACAAGGGACCATTAAGGGAGTATGTGCTCCAACGATACTTTCTTAAATGACCCCCTTTAATAAATTTTTTTATTTATTATTTAAATGTTAGATATTGTGTTTAATAAATATTAGATATTGTTTATCAATTATGTAGATGGAGTCCACTTTAAAATCATCTTAAATAAATGGGAGCCCACTTTAAGGGGGTCTGAAAACACCCATTAATTAAGGGAGTAAGCTCCACCATAACACAATTAAAAGAGTCATTTAGGGACCTGTTGGAGTTGTAAAAATACACCTACTCCCTTAATTAAGCTAATGGATGTTTTCAAGGGAGTCTATTGTAAATGCTCTAATAATTAAACTTCCTACTAAGGTTATTTTTTAAAAAAAAATTATAACTAGTATTTGGTTCAGCCCCGCCGGATAAAAAATCCTGGATTCACCCCTGGTCGTTGCAATGGTAAAAAAGATGTTCATTTGACCTGACGATGTTCATGTTTGAGAAGTAGCATCTCAGATGGTATATCAAGCATTCAAGCTGTGAAACATTACAGCAAGAGCAAGCTCAAACTTCTAATCAGGTCAACCATGTCCATGGTTTTCATTCTGTTGAGCCATAAATCATTCATTAATAATTGTGGGTGGGTTGCCAATCACTGTACAAAGTACAAACACACACAAAAATATATATATATATCTGGGTGTCGTTATAGTTTTACACAAATCAGTAATCACTAAAGTGGAGATTAATTGTCACTATAATTATTTTCTTTATTTATTTATTTTTTGACAAAAAAAAAAGGAACCAGAAACAGAAAACTTCTTTATAAACTATGTTCACAGTACAGCTTACATTTTTTTTTTTTTAATATTACATAAATGGGTACTTCAAACCAAAAAAAAAAAGTATTACCTCATCTCGTCAACGTTACAACTCACTTGATAGTTATGAAAATTAATCATGGATTTGAAAATTTTATCTAAATCCTCAAAAGAATAAATCTTTTAATTCTTCAAATATGGAATGAGAAATATTAAGAATATATATATATATATATATATATATATATCAGTCTTATCAGTTCGAATTGACAATAAATATATCAGGACGAAGAATATGGACCACAGATTATGAAGAAGTTTTGATAAGTGCATACACTTTGAGTCAAAGTATATAAATCTAGTGGTCCACATTTTTCGTCCTGATATATTTATTGTCAGTTCGAACTGATAATAGAAAATCTATATATATATATATATATATATATAAAGTCAATAACAAAGACGATGTGAGATTGGTTCAATGGTAAATCTTTCACACCTGTGCCATAGGTCGTGAGTTTGAATACTTACACTTCCTAAAAAAAAAAACTCGAATTTATGCAATACCGTAATAATAAAAAAAATAAAAAAAAATCGATAAAAATAATGCACATAAACCAAAATTAGGAAAACGTGAAGAATAAAAATAAATAAAAAAGAAAGTGGCAACAAAAAAATAAGTCTCTTCCTGGATGTACCTTATCCCAACCATTGTGTAGCGAGATGAAATCGTAGCCGTCGATCCAATTAAGCACATCTCTAACCCTTGAAATTTGAAAATGAACAAAAAGACACATCTGATGAGAAGAACACACATCTGTCCACATTTCACTCATCATCCATCATCAAACAAGCCAATCCACTTTCATCATCGAAATCAAAAATCATCATATCAAAATTTCAAATTTCGATGGAGAACAACCAGCCCGGTCAATCCTCCTCCTACCCACCGCAACCCCAAGCAGCAGCAGCCGCCGCCGCCGCCGCCGCGGCGCCTTTCCACCACCTCCTCCAGCAACAGCAGCAGCAACTCCAAATGTTCTGGTCTTACCAGCGCCAAGAAATCGAACAGGTGAACGATTTCAAGAACCACCAGCTTCCTCTTGCTCGCATCAAGAAAATTATGAAAGCCGACGAGGACGTGCGCATGATCTCGGCCGAAGCTCCCATCCTTTTCGCCAAGGCTTGCGAGCTCTTCATCTTGGAACTCACGATTCGGTCATGGCTTCACGCGGAGGAGAACAAGCGCAGGACTCTGCAGAAGAACGACATCGCTGCTGCGATTACGAGGACTGATATCTTCGATTTCTTGGTCGATATAGTGCCTAGGGATGAGATAAAGGATGAGGCCGCCGGATTGGGAGGCATGGTGGGGGCCACCGCAAGTGGAGTGCCGTATTACTACCCTCCCATGGGACAACCCACTGGCCCTGCCGGCCCTGGTGGGATGATGATTGGCCGCCCCGCCGTCGACCCTTCCGGAGTGTATGTTCAGCCGCCCAGCCAGGCCTGGCAGTCTGTCTGGCAGACGGCGGCTACTGGAGACGACGTCTCGTATGGCAGTGGGGGGAGCAGTGGCCAAGGCAATCTTGATGCCCAAGGGTAGGCTCATTTTCTTTTAATTTTCATGTCTTTGTGCTGTTTGAAATTCTATGCTCTTATAATGTTAGCTTTTTAGTTATGGAATATTACTTCTTTCAATTTTTCGCAGTGCAAGACAACTAGTACTAGTGTTTTTAACCTACAAATTCTAGGTTTTTGTTGGATTAATGTTAATTGGCTGGACTTGGTTTCTAGGTTGAATTTTTATAATGCTGAGATTTTGTGTATTGAATCATAGGTTTTGATTAAAAGTTGTTTTGTGTTATTGGAAGATTATGATCATAGTTTTGGTATGAGGTTGTTTTGAATTTTGGAAGTGGTTAATGCACTCAAATTGAGTCAATTGTGTGTTTGTTTGTATCGCCCGAAGCCATTGTAAAACTTGAGTACGTGTTGTGTTTTTCCTTAAAAAATAGCTGCTACCGATACATAATGAAAAGTGATTATTTTGTTGTGTACTTTGTGCCCGAAATTGATCACTAGTAATATATAACAACTGTTAGAAGTTGAGGAAAGAATGGGGAAATATCAGAATAATTTGAGTTCTTTTACGCTAATAATTGTAGAATATCAATGACTTGATGGAAATGGTTATCTTAAATGAAAGAATGAGGAAAGAGTAGTGATTTCTATGGCAAGAAACAGTCAAGCTTATTAAAATTTGCTTCAAAAGGATTAATTGCTAGTTCCCTTATTGGAAGGCAGATTCTGTTCAGGCCAGAAATGATTCATTAGAAAAATACAGTGTAGGGAAGAAACTATACATGCGGTATTGTAAACTGTGCTGACCTCTTTTGGTGAATCTCCAATCTTAATGGAGAGGATATACTTTGTCAGTTAATGTAGCTTTGAGACATAATTTGGCGAGTCCCCTTGTTTTCTTTATTTACTAAAAAAAATTTCTGAGCTTCATTAAAATGGTAATGCTTAACCCTATCTTTTTTCCTTGTCGCCTTCCCCGTGAACAACTCAATCTTTTGCATCAGTTAACTTCTTGACTTATGAACAGTTAGAAATTTGTAACTTTGCCATGGCGTAACGGTGGAAAACTGACACATGTATCATTAACTGCTATCTAAGTTCCTTCACTTGTTGAGCTGGAGTGGCACCCAACCATTAGCTGTATACAAGCCAAACTTGAATGATAGACCATGTGTAGTTGATTATTAATGAGGAAATGTATCAACTTTGTTTCTTTAATATACATTTAATTTTACACGTGTTGATTTCTAACTTTGTTTTGTATAGGGTACACGTGTATCCGAGGATAGACATGTTATGATGTCAAATATGTTTTTTGTAATTGTTATGAACTTTTTTCTATCTTAAACTTTTGAAGAATAATTCTTCTGTTTCCTTTCTTTTTACGTTATTTAATAAAACCATGGGTGCGAATAGTTTGATGGGCATTGACATGTTTAGGGCTTCCACAAAAATGCTGACATGTAATCAGTTCTCAGCAACTTGTTGCATATTATACACGAAAGTGATGATTGGTGACATCTGTTAAATTTTTGGCTTCCAAGTTTTTTAGACATTTAGGAATTTTTGATAATGACCTTTAGACATGTCATTGTTTACCTCCATTTTAGTTTCTGCAGCTGTCAAATGGAGCTGTTACCTTGTTAAATTTAGACCAGGTCCTTTTGGCTGACTTGAATTTGAGTCAAGCTCAAGCAATGATCTACTCGACTGAGGCTAGCATGACCAATTTAGTATTCAGTTTCTGCTCTTTTCCCTGCAAAAGAAGCATCGTACCTGCTTGGGTATTGAATTTTCTAGGGATTGACATTTTCCGCCGTGTGATGGTTTTTCTGCACTTGTTAATGTTTTGCGGTTAATAAGCTATAATAGTTCTTACATTTTTGGTTCTTGCATTGTGAATCTGTTGTGTGTTCACATCTTATTGTGATGGACTTTTCAAATTTCCTTTTCATCTGCACTTTAGAAAGAGTTTGGTGTGATGGTGTCATGAGTTTGATCTTGAATTATATTAGCTGAAATCAGCATCTTACTGTCGACAAGAAGGTTATCATCCTTTCAATACGCAATAAGGTCATATTGGGCAGTAAATCATGTCATTTATCTTGACAACCATAAATTGGAATCAGGGACTAGACTTTCTTTAAATCCGTGGCTACTAAATAGGGATCTTAAGGAGGAAATTTATTCAAATTGTTTATTTAATTTACAGTAGTAGTAATTTATAAGTTATAACTTTACGCTGTGTGTAGCAACTGGCATGCATTATATGTGACATGTAGTCCGAAAAAAGATTGATTTATGTTATCTTATGACTTATATCATGAAAACAAAGACGCAATTTTCAGTTTTGTAAGATAGCTCTTTTACTGATTTATGGTGGTAGTCAGTTGTCCATGTTTCAGATTTATTTTTGCTTATGGAATAAGGTTCAGACTTCAGAGTTGCAATAGATGATTCACCACGGTTCTTTATGAATTTTTGAATTGGATGCAGGAAGATAGGCTAAGTCGCTAAGATATTATAACCTTGAACTAAGAATCGCAAATTTATTAAATTGCACTATGTAGAGTCAGCAATTTACCTATGTAGAGTCATCAATTTACGATGTCACTTTTATTTCATGTCGTGTATACCTGGATTGTCAAAGTATGCTTTTTGAGAAGCAATATCGGTTCTTCTGGGAAAGTTTAGAAAAAATGCTCTAATTCTCAATTCCATGTTACTGTTTATCATGGTTTTGCAGTATTCATTTTCAAACCTATCTTCCTCTGGTTTTCTGCAGTTAAGCAGCTCATTTGTTGATGCAATTGCGGTGCTGTGGTGCGACAGAAGGCAGTGGAGATCAGCTGATGCAAATTGTAATGGATTTATGATTGCCCTTGTCTGTATTGTTTACCGAGACTAGTTTTAAATGTGATGACTCCATTGGGGAACTTTGTTAACTCAATTTAGTGCAGCGAAACAATTGCTGCTATGACTTGCCTAATTATATCTAATGTGCTGTGCAGTTCCGGATTTTCGGACTATTTGTTCCTTCTTCAACAAACTATGTCTAGTTTATTTATATAATTTCTGTTCCGAGATTTATTCAGCGTACGTAGCTTGCAAACAGTAACATCAGCAACATCTCCGTCTATTTAATTTACTGGTTTAATTGACATTCTGGGGGTGATTTTGGGTACCTGGAGCGATCTGAGCAATAGTCATAAGTCAAGTAGTTTTGCCTCACATTTTGGTATGATCGTAGTTGTTGTGGGTTGAGTTCCTAGAGTTCGTTGTTGTTCCACCAATATTCAGAAGAATAACGTTTTGGGATATCATAATCATTCAATACACAGCCATCTACGTGGAACTTTGGTAGTGGGCTTGGAAAGGTACCTGGCTCCAATCTATATGACCAGTCCACGATGGCCACCACACACTTGCCATTATGTGCATCGGCTATGATGGGTAACTTACTCCATTCTTTGTGTTGTTCTTGAAAACTCTGATCGGGACATTATCCATCAAGAACCTGCAAATTATATATCACTTTAAGCAAACAATTAAGTTTATAAATTAGTAGCCGATTCTACGTAAAGATATGTCTGACCTGTTCAAGATTTACATGACGTGAGAAAGGGAGTAATCATTTCTTACAGTATTTGATATTGGTTCCAGAGGAGCTTGTAAGAATGGAACTGTTTTGTGGGATCAAACCATAAACGAAATTGTTGTTCTCTCAATCCTTTACCATTTGTGTATAAATTTGTGTGTAATGTATAAGGTGGTCCGTTATTACCCAAGAACTCAAAATCAATTTCATCATGATCACTATCGGAAGGTGTTGAACTTAACTGCAAAAAAAAATATTAAAAAAAAATGTACAAAAGTCTTATCAGAATTATAGGAAACCACGAACCATCCAGATAGGAGAATTAATGCTTGACCAGGATGTACATATACCACTTATAGATCTGCTGAGAGAGGAAGAGAAGCAAATATATATATATAAATACGATCAGAAATGTTCAAGTAAGTGTTCACTAATATAACTTTATCAGTACGTTAACGTTAGATGTGGACCAATAGATTTATATACTTTGATTCAAAGTGTATACACTTGTCAAAACTTCTTCATAATCAGTGGTCCACATGCATTGGTGTGGTATTGATGTAATTACATCAGTGCGTAATGACCAGAACGGGACCGTAAATATGATACAGTAGAAATACATACATAGAAGGTTGAGATAACCCCTGAAGAGTTCTTTTCTGGTATCTTCTTTCTGATGTGAAAGAACCCCGATCCGTATAGCGCATTCGACTCGGATCCCGACCCTGAAATGCATATAATAAAAAAAGAACTTAATAATAGAGTTGAAACAAATTAAGATATAAATTGAGAGAGATGCATGATTGATGAACCAGAAGAGGTGTCGATGGAAAGCTGGATATCTGTATCTTGGTTTGTAAGTAAGGCATGATCAAGTCCCCAAGTGAGATGGTAGTTGTCATAGAAGCTGGTGTTATCGACTCTTCCAATTTCATTCACAGATGAAACAACAACAAATGCAAATAAACTTAAAACCCAACAATAATCCATTATATTAAATCACTGCTAATTATTGCTAATTGTCTTGTAGGCTTACGAGAGAATATATACATGTTTTTGCATGCAAAATGAAGAAATAAACACGTGCACGAAGAAAGTCATAGATATTATCTTAGCACGCTCGTGACTTGGTGCATGTAATTGAGATTAAGAATGTCATTAATGAATTCGGGTGTGGAGGATGATTTGTAAGTGCTGCGTAGATCGTGGGATGATACGGTCATTCAAATCACCTTACCACAACTTTGTGTCCAATAGATGATTTGTAAGTGCGGTATAAATCATGTTCAAATCATCAAACTACATCATTTCATCGTAATATTTGGACAATTTTTTTTATATATCAATCTAACATTACTCTTTCAAGTTATATGTTTCTAATCGGACACCAATATAATCGAAACACTATAAGCACGACCGGAATCTACCAATATCAAATGCCATATGCTCGGCTAAGACTTATTATCGAGAGATCAAACATTATATGCAGAAAAAATCTATCCACACGTACTATCCATATATATAAATACCACGGTCCCGTTCACATCAGTGCGCATTGATGTAATTACATCAGTACCAATGCATGTGGACCACTGAAAATGGAAAAGCTTTGATAAATGCATACACTTTGAGTCAAAGTATGTAAATCTAATGGTTCACATCCAACACATTGATGAAGTTATATCAATGCGCACTAACTTGAACATTTTCGTATATATATATAATACTTCTCTAATCAGGACTATCATGACTTTATAATTTCATGAATGTGTGGTTGTGGTTATGGTTGGACGTCCTTAACTTATAATTTTAGGACGTCCTTAATAGAGAACTGCCCTATATATATGCTAGTAAATACGCCCGGTGAGATTTGAATTGCCCTCTACAATAAACCTGAAAAGAAAAATTCTTACACAGATACACTAGCTAGTTGAGCGAAGAGATAATATGCAGTGTTCTAGTAAGCGCTAAGCGCTAGTCGAGTAGAGACTCAGCGTCTAGCGCCTAGGCTGATTAGCCGGCGATTAATCAGCCGGTAAATTTTTTTTACCTACAAAAAAATCCAATCACAAACAAATTTCAATGATCAAATCCAAACAAAAGTCTTTCCAAATCCACAAATGCCAAATTACCAATCAAAATCCAATCATAATCCAATCACAAACTAATCCAAATCCACAAACATCCATCCAAATCCACAAACATCCATCCAAATGCAATCACAAACCAATCAAAATCCAATCATAAAGACACAAACAATTAAAACGACAAATTCCAAATTTTAAGTTCTAACAAACATCAACAAGTTAACGACATTCAAAATATAAATTATAAAACAAGAAATGAAGAAACTATCTAAGTTTCTAAGTCTTTGTCTCCTCCTTCAAGGATATCGGCACGTTTTTCATAAAACTTAAACTAAACTTCAATTTCCTCATCCGTATCACCATCCGCTCTTGAACTGGTCTCTACTTCTTCATCGCCCTCATCAACAGTAAAAGTGTAAATCACTAAAACATAAAACTGAAATCAAAATATTAAACTGTGACTAGCACTGATTAATCGTTCCCCGCCTAATATGCACTACAAAAAAAGTGACATATAGTGACAAAAATTATTTGTCACTACAAGTGAAGAAATTGTCATAATTTCAATATTATGACAAAAAAAAAGTGTCGCGACAATTCATCACTTTTGCCTCCGTCACTAAAAATATTTGTGACAATTTTTTGGTATTTGTCATAAATCATAACTTTTAGTGACATATTATCACTCGACCTTAATTAGTGACAAAATAAAAATTGTGTCACTAAATTTATATACAGTGACAATTAACTGTTTAAAGATTTTATCGCCATACATCTTCTTGGTGACAATTAACTGTTTAGAGATTTTATCAATATATATATTCTTAGTAACAATTTATTATTTTAAAATTGTGTCACTATTCACAAACTTAGTGACAATTAACCATGTCAAAATTGTGTCACTATATATAAACTTATCGACAATTAAATATTTAAAAATTTTCACTATACGCAAACCTAGTGACAATTAAAAATAACCATAATGAAGATTCTTCAAGCCTCAATTGTTACAAAATATATTAAAAATTGTTAGTGTACATACACCAATTTGCTACAAATTTTGCATTACATCATCCACATAACCATGATAAAGATTCTTCAAGCCTCAATACTAGAACACTTTCGTCAATGAAAAGACTGGAATAAACTTTTCACCTAAATACAAACTGCAATAGATGAAAATATATTATTAACACCTTAATTAGATATAAAAAAATTTCAGTGCTATATCAAATAATTGGTTATTCCATAATAATCATTTAATCAAACAGTTAGTATGCACATCATCTGATACTGACATGTACTATGGAAATCTAAGAACAAACAACTATAAATTATGGGTTCCAAAAAAAAAAAAAAAAATTAAAAACAAATTAAAGTTAAGAAACACTCCTCTCTCTCTCTCTCTTTATATATATATATATATATATATATATATATATAAACATACCTTGTTCAAAGAAACTTCCAATATATGAAACTCGAATTTGAGATTCTGACCCTAAAAAAAAAATCAGGAGAAGCTAACCTTTTCTATCAATGCAAAATTTTCTCTACTGTCTTGGTGACTTCTAAAAATGAAACACAATTTCAAACTAAAAAGTGTTTTTAAGTAAAAGAGAAACTAAAGAGAAAAAAATTAAAAACAAATTAAAATTAAGAAACATATATCCCTAAACATATATATATATATATATAATTATACATAAAAAAATAATAATAATAAATAAATAAAGCATACCTTATTCAAAGAAACTTTCATTATATGAAACTCGAATTTGACATTCCAATCTTGATAAACAAGTACAAGAAAACAAACCTTAAAGCAAGAGTAACTTACCTTGTTCTATCGAGGCAAAAAAATTTCTACAATCTTGATGACTTCTATAGATAAATCACAGTTTCAAACCTAAAAAGTGTTTTTAAGGAAAATAACAACTAGAGAGAAAATCTAGATATGACAGCGACAAATAGAGAAAATCTAGATATGTCACGACACACTCCGCCATTACATTTTGAGTTGGTATCCCTTTCCTACCAATGTATGGTATTAGATCTTCAAGGGATATTGAAGCAGGGATGTGTGTACCGTGCACCAATGCAATCCTAAAAATAAAATAGCAAATGAGTAATGTAACTATGAATTAATATTTATTTTTTAAGAATAAAATTAGATACATAATAATTTACCTTAAAGTGAGGTATATATTCAGAATCTGTCAATATTTCTTTAAGGATGTCTTTAAAGTCAGAATCTTATGGTTTTATTATATCCATAGCCATGCGACATACAACATCCAATACTTGACCAAAATACCTACTCACTGCCTCACCAGAATGTTGGAACCGTTCTTGTACTAATCGGTTTCCAACACCATGTCCCAAAATATGTAAAACAAATCCCTAAAATAGCATTCATCCTCCTTGAACCCTTTAATCCATAGTTAGTTTTCAAATCATTGCATAATCTAAAAAAAGATATTTTTATCTATTCTAAACATCGTGTAACATCGACTTTCATTTCCTCGTAATAATTCCATCAACCACATATTACCTAATTGGATTGAATTCATAAAAGGTTCTTTGTGGATATATCTCCAATAATAATACATTATGGTACAAGCTAAAGTACACAAGAGTTTAAACCCCTCATCATCATCAACTGACATATTTATATTTTAAAACAACATGAACAACATAAAAAATATATATGCATAAAAATAAAAACTAAACAAAATTGAAACAATAAACATAATTACAATTACTTATATGTCGATAAACAATAAACATAAAAGTTCAATTAAATTAAATGTCAATTGTACATCTTACAAGTTACAATTACCGATAAATAACCATAACTACATCACAACTACTAATAAAAACATAACAAACACATTAAAAGATGCTAAACTATGCTAAACTATGTTCTTTCTCATAATAAAGCCATGTCAACATGTCTTTTGGATCTTCTAATAAAGAAAATACTTTTCTCTTGTCTTTCATCGAAAATCATCTACTTACAAACAATCATAATTCATCTGAAGGTTTTAACCATGTTTTTGGTACAAGATTTTGCATCACTTCTGTGATACTACAAATAGGGCTGTCTCTAGACATTTTGGGGCCCGAGCGATTTTGTGATAATAACAAAAATCGGAGCCCTATATAAAATTATGATCACTAACATAAAAATTCAACATTACAAAGAAAAAAAAAATAGCGTCAAATCCAATTTCAACTAAATTCAACATATACTTCAAAAGTTCAAAAGTAAAAACAATTGATTTTGTAAATTACAGGATATGGTGGACTGTTTTCAGAAATAAAAGAAAGGGTTATTGGCACATTTACCCCCTGAATTATACGCTCGTTGCTATTTCCCCCCTATACTTTTTTTTTTAGGCAGTAAACCCCTGGAACTCACATAAATTGGCAATCATCGACGGAATGGGGACGGAACCCTTATTCCGTTTGGTTTCTGATCACGTGCCTTGCACATGTAAGGGTAAAATTGGAATTATAATTTTTAAAATTAAATTTAAATATGGAGATCCAATCTAGATCCCACCTAATAAAAAAAAATTAAAAAAACAAAAACAAAAATGAAATAAATAAAAAAAGGGTACGGATATTGACACCCATAAATATGATAAACACACCCATATTTATAAGTATACCCATGTCTAAAATTTAAAATTAAAACATTACTATAAACACTCATCTTAATGCCAATAGTACCCTTATTTAAATGAATGTTTTCATTTTAATAAAATTTATTTATAAACCCTCTTAAGTTACTAATACACCCAATTTCTCTATCCCATTGTTCCTTGGTCTAGAACAAGGAGCCCGATTTTACAGTAAATGGTAAAATCTTCACAATTGTTCTTAAAGACATTATAACACCTAAAACCATTTTCAAGCAGGTATTTTGCTCGATGGACCACAACATCATTTGGGTCAGAGACTGCAAGAGTGCAAGTTCCACCACGAGCTTTTGCAATAAAGAGAGCAAGGCTGACGGAATACTCAAAACGGTACAAGATACCACCAGCAAGAAAGCAATTTAAGCATGAGAGTATGACTCCTTGACATTCTTCAGATGATGCATAGTTTGTACAGGGCGTTAGAGGTCGAGCTGGTCCTAAGCTTTCCAATAGGAGATCAAGTACCGTCCATGTTCCTACTTCCTGGCCAAGTCTAGTAAAATGAATGACTTTCTCATCTCCAATGTAGATGCCGTGATGAGCATCAATGTAAGCAGTCCTCCAAGAATATATATGATCCCCTTGTTTCAGGCTCCCTTTATCAATTCTGTTGGAGAGCAGCCCCATCTCTGTTTCTAAGGAAGATTATTACTAATTAAAAATTGATTTGCTGATACAACTTCAAAAGTTGAAACCAAAACCCAACCAAACATGAAATCGGAGATGAGAGATTCGAATTCCAAAAAAAAGGACTCATTGTTTCGTGAATTGGCGATTTAATAAAGTGATATAGTTGAAGATATGGGTGTACATAATATTTGGTTTATTTTTAATTAAACTAATTTGTCCTTATTGGTAAATTCATATTGAGATATTTTTGTAATTAATTTTTTTTATTAAAATATGGGTGTCAATATCGGCTCCCATAAAAAAAACCCAGATTCATCTTCATCTTCATCAGCTCATACCCAAACACAACAAAATTTCAAAAGCCACAAATATCCATACCCAAATCAAACAGCATACACCAAAAATCATCAAACGTGACCTTCTCCAAATCATCAAACATAACCCAACCCTTCATCGATCCATAAAACAAAGAAAATTATAAAGATTCATCTTCATCAATCGACAAAAAAAAAAAAAAAAAAAAAAAAAAAAAAAAAAAAAAAATCATCTTCATCAATCCACAAAAAAAAAAAAAAACAAAAAAAAAAACAAAAACAAAATCCATATCTTCTTCATCAGTTCCATAAAAAATAATTTTCATTTCTCCATATTTTTTCATTCACAACTAAATCCAACACAATACAAATACCACAATCATCACCCAACCTCATCTTCATTAGATCCACCAAAATAAGAAAAAAAAATTAAAAAATTATATTGCTTCATCAAGAACAGTCTAGTAAGAGATGGAGTTCTTCACGGGTTCTGTTCGTGGTTTCCGGCAAGCAGATTTGTGGCGTTGATGGCTGGGATTAGTTGTTCGACGACTAGCGAAGCTTTCTACGTCCGCGATGATGGCTGACTCACGGCGACAAACGTTGGCACACCGATCAATGCACGGTGGGCTGGATGTGATCTGGGCTACCGAGCCATCATCTCCGAACCACCACCTTAACCCTCTCTGTCTCTCCATCAACACCCAAACCTACATATGTATTATGAGTTGTGGTGATGAGTTGTGACAGGGTATTTTGAGTGGTGGTTGTGAGTTGTGACAGGGTATATAGTTTAAAAAAAAAAAAAAAAAAAAAAAAAAAAAACGTCTCTTTTGTCTCTGTTAGTGGACTTTGAATTTAAGCAAATCTGCATAAAGTGAATGCAATTGCTTTTGAATTGGAAGATTCACAACCTCAAAATCAAACACTAACAAAATATTCCTTTTTTAATTTTTTTTATTTTTGTATTTTGAGTGGTGGTGGTGGCTAGGGTTTGGGTGTTGGAGAAGTGGTGATGTGAAGAAGATGAAGTTTGAAAATAAAATTGTGTTTTTTCAACTGGCTTGTTATCAGTTTTATGAGTAGGTGGTTGTTTGTGTTATGATGATTATGGGTTTTTTGGGTTGTGAATTGTTCACGGGTCTATGTCTAGTGGATGCTAGAAAGTGTAAAACCCTCCCTATTATGGGTTTTGAAAACAGTAGCAGAAAGTATTTCCTGACTCCTTTAGAAAAGATGTTGAATAATAACAACTCCGGTGACGGTAAAGATTCAGATGGCTACTTTATTCCCAAAAAACTGTTCTCCCCGTAAATGTTTCACCCCACGACCATGCCTGTGACTGCCATGCGGGATATTTTAAACGATTTGGTCAGTAAAACTTGTATTCTATCTTTGGTGTTAATAATCTATCTTTGGTAGTTTGGTGTTAATATTCTTGAACATTTTTTGCAGGCAAGCAGTGAAGATGCTAACTATTTTGTGTTTGGGATACCCGCACATCCGATTTTTATGCATAAAAAAAATGAGGTAAAATTCTCTTTTATGTTGTTATTTATATTTTTTTTTTTACTAATATGACTTTATCCTTTTTCTGTAGTTTTACTTTGTCAAGAAGCACATACGAGATCTCGAGAATGTTGGAGGGTTGAAGACAAGATTCTTTACATTAGTAGACGAATCACATTCGACAAATAAGGCCAAACACTTTCTGGACCATTATATCCCTCAGCTCACCGACCCCCAGTTATTTTCACAGATGTACCGTGATATTTCTACGAGTGCGCATTATAAGGATTGCCCTAGGAAGCTCATGATTGATTTAGACACCCTTTGGAAAAAGATGACTGATGCATATGCCGCTGCTATTTTTACTTGGGTGCGTATAAAAAATTATTTAGTATTTCATTGAACAGGTATTGTGTATTGTGTTAATATATTTTTTATTAACAATTTATGAAATTCATATAGTATGTATGTATGTAAAATTGACAGGTTAGTGCAAAATTTAGTATTAATAACTGAAAATTGTTGTATAGGCTTAATTGAACTTCTCAATGTCGATTTAGGTTACAACAAAGTACCAACAGAATCAGGAATTAATTTATTAAATCACAGTATAATGTTTTTCTTTTAATGAATTATGAACTTTAATGATGTTTCCAGTTCGTTTTGCTTCTTGTGATGCTTCTGGCTTCCATGCCTAACATCATTGAAGGAAGTCAAAGTCTGGCCTGAGTGGGCTCTAAGGCTTTTGACTCGTTCTCTCTCTGCCTCTGTTTATGGTTGCTATTAATGTTTTGTTGCTATTAATGCTATTAATTAAGCCTATACAACAATTATTTATTTATTTATTTATTTTTTAGGTGGGATCTAGATTGGATCTCCACCATCCATTTGAATAAGATGGATATTTAAATTTAATTTTAAAAAATATAATTCCAATTTTACCCTTACATGTGCAAGGCACATGATCAGAAACCAAACGAAATATAATTTATGTGAGTTCCGGGGGTTTACTGCCTAAAAAAAAAGTATTGGGTGGGAAATAGCAACGAGCGTATAATTCAGGGGGCAAATGTGCCAATAACCCTAAAAGAAAGGGAGACATTGAGAGGTGAGACAAACACCTTTCTGGAAGCAAACCAAAATGGGAAAGGAGGCTAGTCGACGAAGAGAGAGGGCGACGATTTTGACTCAGACGATGTCAAACTAGGTTAGCAAAGAAAGGTTAGCAATTGGACTCTCTTTCAAAAGTACAAAAGAATTCAATTGGACTCAAACAATTTTGACTCAGACAATGTCAAACTAAGTCTGATATATTATAATTCAATTGGACTTTGATATTGATTTTTATTAAATGGAACTAGATATAGATAATTGGGCCTTATTAAAAATAATAAAAAATAAAAATAAATAAAAATAAAAATAAAAATAAAAAAAGTAAAGAAAGATTTGAGATTGGGCTTTCTTAAACTTAAATATATTGGACTTGGAAGAAGTAGATTAGACCATTTAGGGCCCCTAATTTTATAAAACATGAAGAAGTAGATTGGACTTTTTGGGGGCTCCGGTATTTTGCTGAGTTTGCTGCCCTTATGGGCCGACCCTGACTATAAACGGTATCATTTTGCACTTGTGATGCTGCAATACTTTTAGTGCTAATTGCATCAAGCATTACATCAATATGTTCTAATAATTTTGCAGAAGTTTTCACATTTCCCCCCTCCTCTTGCAACAACGTTTTTACCCTTCCTATCCCTCACACCTAATGTGTTATACTTGTTAACCATTCTCTTGTTCCCTCCATTTTCAACACTTTCTACATCTTGGGTGACATCAGCTGGTAAGGACTCATTTGAATCGGTTGTGCTTTCTACTCGAATGGTGTCGGTATTAGAACTATTTGATGGAAGCACACTGGATGAGAGAGCCCAAGCAAGATCCCCAATGGTTGTGGTGTTCATGAACATCCTATCTAATTTCTCCATCATTGCTGGGTCAATACCCTCTTGACCGCTCCGAAAACGTGCGCTTGCAATAGTACGAGGCTGTTAGAGTAGTACAATGATAAATAAAGTTCGTTCCCACGAAGAAGTGTAATTCGTCAACTGTTCCTAGTTTAATTGAATTGGAAAATGAAATGATGTGTGTGTGTGTGTGTGTGTGTGTGTGTGTGTGTACATATTACTATGAAAATATAAATTATATACAATAGTATTTACAAAGATAGAATGGATTAGAGAGATGCATGATGTATATGGTTACACTAAGAAGATAACTCCACCATAATAATCACACAATTTCATACAAACATGCCTATCAATAGGTTACCATAGTAATTTGTTATGATTTTCTCAATCCCATTATCCCCTTTTCTCTCCACCGCCCCTTATCATCCATCAATCCTTCAATCATATTTCTTTTCTTCCTTTGAGTTGCTTTCATGTAAAAAACCGCATATTTTTATCACCCGCCTTGAGCCACTAAGCTCTTGATCATTGTTTCCAAAAAAACTCCTCTTTTTCCAACAACGCATTTATTTTTCCTTCCACCTCTCTAATTCTGCCTACTGAAGCAATGATCATTCTCTCATCCGTTAGTTCTTGAAGTTCATCGATCATCCATCAGTTCTTTTTTGGTATATATATATAAGGAGGTTTCCCATGAGGTCGTCCTGAAATTATAATTTCAGGACGACCAACCATAGCCACATGTTCAAATGTGTTCAAATGTTTGTTAAAAAAAAAAAAAATCAACCTTTTATTTGAATATGTGGTTGTAGTTGGTCGTCCTGAAATTATAATGGAAATTTCAAGACGACATGACTACAGAAGGACAATATATATATATATATATATATATATATATATAGTTTTTATATTGCCAATTCGAAATAATATAAAATATATCAGTTCCTTGCATATGGGCCATTGGATTTAAATGTTTTGACTTGGCTACATACACTTGTCAAAGCATCTTTTAAATCCAATGACCCACATGTAAGGAACTGATATATTTTATATTTCGAACTAACAATAGAAAGACTATATATATATATATTTATATAGTCTTTCTATTGTCAGTTCGTCCTAACAATAAATATATCAGGACGAAGAATGTGAACCACCGATTATGGAGAAGTTCTGACAATTGCATACACTTTGAGTCAAAGTATGTAAATCTAGTGGTCCACATTTTTCGTCCTGATATATTTATTGTCATGACGAATTGATAATAGAAAATTTGTATACATAAATATATATATATATATATATATATATATATATACAGAAATTCTATTATCAGTTCGAACTGACAAAAGTTATATCAGTTCCTTGCATGTGGGTCACTGGATTTAAATACTTTGACTTGACTATATGCACTTGTCAGTCAAAGTATTTAAATCCAGTGACCCACATACAAGGAACTGATATAACTTTTATTAGTTCGAACTGATAATAGAAAGACTGTATATATATATATATGATTATATGAATGACTTTTTTGGTAAATATTAATATAAGAGAAAATTACTAAAAAGATGGAACTAGTGTTTTCAATTGGTTCAAGTACATAATGAAATTTTCTTGAAGCCAATAATTTAATTTGGTTAAGTTCATCCAAAAAGATGAAAATATGAAAAATGGTGATTTAAAAGTTGTAATAATTTAAGCCCATTGGCCCAATAGGTCCAAAAACCAAATGGACTGAATCGACCCTATTTCTCACATTTCACCATTAAGCAGTCGATAATATTTTGAACTCATGACACGTGGCGTAATAAGATTGGAAGAAGTTTGTCATCGACAAAAGGAGACAATTTCCGGGTCAATTTCGTCATTCAAATCACATGAGTCTTCCAAAATTGACCAGAAGAAAAGAGTGTCTCAGCTTTTACAAACCAAAATAGGATTCACATTTCATAATTTGTAAATTGACAACAAGTGATCAGATCTAGAATTTTAAGAGAAAAATGGACGCTCTTGACAACATCGTCGATCCTCTTAGAGAATTCGCCAAGGACAGCGCACGCCTCGTTAAGCGGTGCCACAAGCCCGATCGCAAAGGTCCTTTTATACCTTTTATTTATGTTATAGATTTTATTTTTATTTTTTTATATATATTTACATATTTTGTTATCGGGTATTGAATTTTCGTTTTTTGTTCTTGGTGTGTAGAATTCTCTAAGGTGGCGTTTCGTACGGCGGTCGGGTTCGTAGTGATGGGATTCGTCGGTTTTTTCGTTAAATTGATTTTCATTCCCATCAACAACATCATCGTTGGCTCTGCATAGGTAGTTGTTTCTAATCTGATCTTTTTTATTCATTCTTATTATATTATGTTGCAATAACTAGTGTGTTTGTAGATGATGGGTGTGTTGGGAATTTTGTTAAATTATGTGACGTGTGGATTCTGTTAATCTATAATTCTAACTTTCTAAGGCATATTTGTATTCAGTGATGTATGCATTATGGTTCTTTTGGTCTTTCAGATTATTAGGGAATAGCATAGAGTGGTTATCAGCTTTTTAAGGGAACCATTGCATGATTGACTTGTTCGTATGCAATTCAATCTCAGTTATGTTGCGGCAAACAATGTACAATGAGTTTGGTTTCTTCTTTTTTGAGTCAACAATCATGAATTTGTTATAACCTATTTGTAATTTTTATATGTAGTGGACTATTTGTAGGTTAATTCTTATAAACACCATAGCTTTTAGAGGGTTTCAAGGAAGTTTATGAACTAAATCACAGCTCTTTAACTTATATAACAGACGAAGGATTGAAATTATTTGGCAACTTTTGGAGTCACTCGGCCATATGATTTTCTTTTCAGTTATGGTGGATCGATGTGCTTTCTTCCCACTTCACTGACTTTACATTATTGGATATATTAAACAGTTATAGGACCTTATTTCCAACTTAATCCTCTCAAGTTATTAAGAAAACTTTGCTTATTCTTGGGTCCCTTGTGAGTTGTGATATACTTGGATTTATGCAGAAATTGGTCCTTTGGTGTACTATTTGAGAAATGCTTTTGCGTGTGTGTTTAATTAGCTTTTATATTTCATTATGCTTAGGTGCAATCGTTCTATAATTTATACAATTAGGTATTGATGTTCCATCTTGGTTGAAAACTTCAAATGTTGTTTTTGACATATGGTGTTGAGTGAAAATGATTCATTAAAGATGTTAGTATCAAAAGGCATGTCAGATAATTGAATAGGTGGCATGTCTAGGTCATTGCTTATTGTAGTTGAAAAAGTTTAAAGATGCATATTATGACCAAACTAAAAAGAAAAAGTCTTTTGATGATCATAGGTATTATACATGGGTACATATATTATATTATATTATTATTTCATTAGCTGCACAAGACCCTTTAGTGGATGAACCATTTTATTTCAGTTTGTCTGTATTTTTTCATGTATGCATTCTTCTGATTAACAAGAAGTTGACAGAAAGCTCTCTGTTTCATTTCCTCTTTTATTTTTTCATTCATCTTTTAGCTTTAGAACAACGGTCGTGCTGGCTAATGATAGCATCCAAGTTGTTTTCACGTTGTTGGTGTCAAATTTACTAAAACTGATTATGTTTTATATAAAATTGCAGGCCCGGTAAGAGACTAAGACTGTTAGAGGATGGAGCTGTTCCTTAGTCAATTCCAACTTTTGTTAGGAGCTTCGTTCTTTTATTGTTTTTTTTTTTTTTTTTTAAATGTATGCTATAATTTTGAGTAAACTTGTGCACAGAGGAATCAAAAGCAATTTGGGATTTCTATATCTCTGTCTCTCGGTTAGCATTGACATTCGTTGATCTTATATATACACTTTTCTAACTAATGCTTTATTGAAGTGGATTGCTTGGCTTACAAGCTACAATACAATCACTTTCCTTCTGGTAAACCACCTGAAATTGCAATTTGCAAGATACTTTGTTATTTACACCCTTAAATTTCGAATTGTATAAAATGGAATGGTTGTATTTTATAAAATGGAATTGGTTGTATTTTATCATATGAGAATGAGCTCATGGTTGTTCGTTTGTTGAGGGACAGTGTAGACGAACACTATACATCACTCTGTAGCAGCCACAAAAACGATGAAACCGAGATCCCAATGGTCACTCTAATGATTTTTTTTTTCTTCCCATTTTTATTGGTAAGAAGTAACATCAACAACATAAAAATTGTCACAACTGCTAACAATTATATTAGGGCTCGTTTGATACGTTGTATTTTACCATATTAAATTGTATTGGACCGTATTAATTTAGGTTGTATTGGATGAGATTGTATTATTCTTATACAATACCTCTATAGGCCTCGTTTGTTTGGCCGTATTGTATTATTTTAGTACATTTTAATTGTCTAATATAGCAAACACCGTATTAACTAATACATTATATTTTGTGGTATTATGTTGTATTGTATTAGAAAAAACACTTTTCTTTTTCTTTTTTTCTTTTTTTTTCAATAAATATGGAATATTGATAAAATATGTGTTATGTTTTTAATATATTTTTTTTTTATAATTTCAAAATACATAGGAAAATTTTATTTAAATCTTTTGTTTCAATTAAAATAAATATTTATTGAATTTTTATATAAAAATATTTATTGATTTATTCATGGTAAGGATATTTAAAACTAATTATTAAGTATTTTTAAAAATATATTATATTTTTATAATATAATAAAATGCAATAAAGTCATATAGGAATAACCTAATACGATATAAGACAGTACATCACCAAACAAAGGTTTGTATTAATGAAATATAGTCCAATACAATACAATCCAATACAGTCCAATACAATCCAATACGGTGTGTCAAACAAGCCCATATTAGCTAAAACGACATCCATCGTATTAGATCAATTAAAATGCATTAGCTAATACAATACCGTGAACAATGCAAAACAAACCAAACATTGTATTGTATTTAATACATTTTAAACTCCTAATACAATACAGTGCGGTGCACCAAACGAACCCTTAGTGATAATTTCATGTCAAGTTGTTCTAACTCTGCCATCTGCAGGACCTCGGTAGCAACAGAACTTACGTTCAGAACTTGAAATTTTGTTTAGAACTTGGAAGAATTACGTTTCTTGAGATAGGGAATTTGATGGATCAACACTTTACTAGCTAGAAGGTAGAGAAGATCACCAAGTTATTAATGAAGAATGAGATTCCAACTTTAGTCATTTATTATTATATATATGCAAAGATTATGTACTCTTTTGAATTTCCAAAGTGCAGACATGTTTCAATAATGTTTGAACAATTTAAACATACTTTCAATTCACAAGAAAATATCACCCCGTTCTCACTCATTGGCCTGAGCTGAAGTTGTTGAATTGTCAAAGGACTTCTTCCTGACCAGAAGACAAGTGATTCTTGAAGGCTGGGGATGTGTGTTTTCAAGACTACACAACACAAAGTCAGGACGATGAAGTGCAAGATTTAGCCGATCCTCTCCTACAACCAATGCAGTGGCGTCAAGCAGAACATGCCACGAGTTCCGGTGGGCTTCAGAAATCCAATGCATCGAGTAACGTGTCCCATTGATGTCAGCCGGATAAGCGAATAACCCTTTTGGGGTGTGCTTGCATTTCCTCCTAAAATACTGGCTAAGCTGTGATCCCTTGATTCTCAAATCCAACCAGCTCTCAGGTGCCAGGATCATTTTCGATTCCTTGAAACTGGCGAATTCTCGTACGTAATCCATTTCTTCCCCAATAATGCTCATGTAGAAGTTCCCTCTGAAGAAAGGGTAGCTCTCCCCAACTAACATCATTGCATCCTTATAGTTTTGAGTGAAAAGGACAAGAAACTCCTCATCAGGCAATCCGCAGTGCTTTAAAACTTTGTTTCGAGTTTGGATTTCCGGGATTGAGATGAAACTCCCGGGAAAGGAGGATTTCTTGGTGAGGATGTCAAGTAGTCTTGATTGCTCCAGTTGGGTTCCGTCTAAATCAGGGAGATTACTTCCAGAGGAAGGCGAAAAGGGTTCTCGAATACTCCCTCTAGGTGATTTTCGCCTGTCTTCAGGAGCAGCTTCTGAGGACTCTTCATTGATACATAGACTAGACAGATCAATCATTTCTCCTTCAACAAGACCAGCATATTGTGGATACTTTGCCAAGACATATTGTTCAACATATTGCATTTCTGTTGGTGTGATTGGACCCGACCATCTGAGATCGAGTCCATGGAGTGTCGATATGGCTTCAGCTACTATATGTGCAGGAATTACAGTATGTGCTTTCTGTTTTCATTCCAAAAAAATGATGATATAAACTAATAAACATGAATGGAATCAATTAATGAGCCTGAAATTTTTACCTTGATAACCATACTGCTTGGTCTTCCATTTTCTGTCAGTGATTTCGGTTTAGAAGCAAAAAGAGAGCGTTTATATTCACCTTCCAGTACGTCCTTGTCAAAATTTCAATAAGAATCCATGAAGCTTTTGCTATGATTAAACATTAAAATTGTAGAGTAGGGACTTGAAATGTTGGTTGGTCTTACCTTGGATCCTTCAAGAGAAACAATCTGTTCCCCAGTGTTAACGTTCCTCCCCATATGCACAAAACACTTAACTAAATCTCTCTTCTCGACCGCGACAAATGGTGATGAAGATGAAGATGATGAGAGAGCAAGACAATCAAAACCTCCTGGTGCTTGAATATGGAAAGAATAAAAGGAATTCAAGGAAACAACAGAGTCAGTCAGAGAAGAGAAGACAAAGCCAAACTCACTATAAACATTACTTCTTGTTGCATATGTGGGATCTAAATTAAGTTATTAAACAAATCAACAACTCTAAATGCTCTAAATAGGGAACCTTGAAACATTACAACATTTTAATCACCATAACCATGATTCGGAGACGAATTCGTGTCACTCGATGATTGGTTTTGAAATTTGATTAAACAAACTATAGTTCTCACTCTACCGATGAGAATAAAGAATAGGTTAACTAAACTCTA
This sequence comes from Acer saccharum, assembly GCA_030490815.1. Taxonomy (NCBI): domain Eukaryota; kingdom Viridiplantae; phylum Streptophyta; class Magnoliopsida; order Sapindales; family Sapindaceae; genus Acer; species Acer saccharum. The sequence goes on from CM059874.1 coordinate 25,095,796, forward strand.
ATTATTTAAGTGATACCAAGACTATATATTCAATTTGCAAATGAAAACGTCACCCTTTGAATTTAAAATAGGGAAAGGAAAGCGACTTTAAGAAGTACATTGAAATCTCAAAGTACAGCTGGGAATTATGAGGCAGAGGCTTTTGAAATTCTTAGTTGAAGATTAATTCACAGGCTGTTGGATATTTTTCTATTATCAGTTCGAACTGATAAAAGATATATCAATTCATTACATGTGGGCTATTGGATTTAAAAGATGCTTTGACAAGTGTATGCAGTCAAGTCAAAGTATTTAAATCCAATGACCCACATGCAAAAAACTGATATATCTTTTGTCAGTTCAAACTGATAATAGAAAATATATATATAATGGCGGTAACTCGAATTTGAGATATTACTGGCCTGAATGAGCTCTCTGAGCCACATTAGACAGTGATCACTAACCGTTGGATTTGAGACTGAATTACACTTAGAATTAAGCATTAAATTGATTATGAAGAGAATAGTTCCACCTAGGGTTTGATCGTTACGTGGTGTCAAAAATTACCTCCACCCGACAGAATCAATTTCAAAACCCTAGTAAAATATTATATTCAGAAGTAGATTTTCTTCAACATTGCAGTATTAGAACTTGTATAAACAATAAATAAAGAGTGGAAATGTTTATAAAAAGTGAAGGATGACATACTTTGTTAGCAGAAATGTGATATATGATGCCATTATATATGATATGATTAAAAGAAATTAAAAAAAAAAAAAAATTAACAACATTTATGATTATATATATATATATATATATATGTGATATATGATGCTATTATATATGATCAGTTTTTCTATTGTCAGTTCGAACTGACAAAATATATATCAGTTCATTACATGTGGGCCATTGGATTTAAAAGATGCTTTGACAAGTGTATGCAGCCAAGTCAAAGTATTTAAATCCAATGGCCCACATGCAAAGAACTGATATATCTTTTGTGAGAAGAATGTGGACCATAGATTATGGAGAAGTTTTGACAAGTGCATACACTTTGAGACAAAGAATGTAGAGAGTCAAAGTATGTAAATCTAGTGGTCTACATTCTTTGTCCTGATATATTTATTATCAGGACGACCTGATAATAGAATATATATATATATATATACTATTTGCAATGGCGGTGACTCGAATTTGAGATATTACTGGCCTAAATGAGCCCTCTGAGCCACATTAGATAGTGATCACTAACCGTTGGATTTGAGACTGAATTACACTTAGAATTAAGCATTAAATTGATTATGAAGAGAATAGTTCCATCTAGGGTTTGATCGTTACGTGGTGTCAAAAATTACCTCCCCTGACTCCACCTGAAGGAATCAATTTCAAAACCCTAGTAAAATATTATATTCAGAAGTAGATTTTCTTCAACATTGCAGTATAAGAACTTGTATAAACAATAAATAAAGAGTGGAAATGTTTATAAAAAGTGAAGGATGACATACTTTGCATTGACAATTGAGATTAGCAGAAATGTGTCAACCACCCCAACCCCTACTACAAGGAATGTAATTACACATGCCCTTAATCTATAGAAGAAACTAATAATGATTTCTTTAATTTGATTACGGTATATACTATGTAAAGAGAAAGGAAATATGCTGTTGGAAAGATACCAAAAAACAAAATATTACATAGAGACACGGCCATCAAAACAAAATTTTGACAAAGTCATAAAAATATAATTATTTTACGTGCAAATTGGGATTGATTAGGACCATTTATGGTTATTAATATGTTATTTTCTAGACTAAAAATTAGTAGGAAATGTTGAACCTAACTTGCTGATTAAATTATTTTAAAATTAGCTGTGCTTGGAGGATATTAACTGTGTGAACTAATTAGTAATTAGTCTATGTGAGTGACTTTCCGTGAAACTTCTCCTCTCCTCTTTCTCAGTTTCTTTTGTTGTGACTCCTTGAAAAGGACTCAAGCTTAAACAATTCTTTCTGTTTCTCTCTCTTCACACACTATAGCTAATTGGTGAACAATTGTGTCTTTGTGATGTGATCATGATCTTTTAACTTTGTAAATATTAAATTATACTAAAACTTATAGAAGATGCCTACCTTGCATCGAGTGTTATTGAATTGAACCGAAAACCGGTTCAAACAATAATTTGCATCGAATAGAGTATTAGTGTAAAAATAGAAATTTTGTGCTTCAAGGCACGTTATTAAAGGCGCTTTCCTTAAGACAATATTTCAGTAAAAAAGTGAAAACGGTTTTGGATGGTATTTCGGTATTTTTATTTTTAATAAAAATAAAAAAAAAGTGAAAAGGGTTTTTGGAGGGTATTTTGGTAATTTTCAGATTATAAATTAAATGCCAAAAAAAATAGTGAAAAGGGTTTTGGAGGAAATTTCGATCTTTTTCTTTTTATGAAGTGATAAAATCTTTCAACGTGGCTATTAACAATTAAAACTTCTTTTGTGGTTAAAATCAAATTTCATATAATTATGTGGTTATTTTTTGTAATTTTTACTTTTTATTGATATGATCTTAAAGTGTGGTTGCATATAGACTCTAAGATAGAAAATCAAATCCCATAATTCAAAAGGGTCCCTTGTCTTGGTTGTTAGAGATTTTAAAATAAAGCGTCACCACCAAGGTTTATTATTGTAAATATATTACCATTTTTGCCCATTAAACCATTTAATGGAAGCTGCATTTCAAACCATACTTGTAGAGTCCAATCTCGACAGATAGAGACGGAGGGAGGAGGTGGCTGGTGTAAAACTCTAAAATTCATATGTATAAAATTACAAAACTGTCACAAACTTTTGAATTTTTTTTCACTTAGAACCCCCTAAAAATTTTAGAGAGTCCAACTGGCTCCGCCCCTGCCGGCAGACCCCGATCCACAATGGTGTCAACTTAAAAAAAAAAAACAAATAAAGGGGGGGTGAGGATTCAAAGAAAAACCTACAACTATACAAAAGATAATCTTGGACAATTTCGTCATTGCAGACAGAGAAGGGGAGTATCACTTCACGTCTTTAAGACCCTGAAAGATACACATTTATGAACTCTGAATATCTGATAGCTTCTGCAACATTTAAATGGTTATTGTCTATTGTTGATGATTGATGAGCAAATCAGAATTTGGCACGCAATAAATGAACATCAATTCCCAGTGCCAATCACTACCAGTAACCAATATACCTACAAATACAAATACACATTGCCAAGGGGATTCTAGAAGGTGAAAGTGACCCAGCAACAACACATCCCCACCAAGACAATAAAAATAACAAAAACTGAACCAATCTGTTAAACACAAGTCAACATTTTCTTTATTGACACCAACCCTTTGATCAAAACATATACGCATGGGCAACTTAACATGGCAACAGCAACAATTAGGTAAACAAGCTGACAGCTCAATAAAATAAATGCTATTCTTCAAACATAAGCAAAACACCCTTTCTTCTTCTTCACTCAAGAAATCAATAAGGAGAGTTATCATCACTAACCTGTGAGCAGGATGTGATTGTAGTCCCTGCAGAGGTGGTGATAGGAAAGTACAAGGGAAGAAAATGCCCCCTGAATTACCTTATTGTCGCCCTCTTCTAACTCCTCTTGTTCATTTTTCTGCTCCAGTCTCCCTTGACAGCCACAAGTATAGCCGAGCAACTAAGAGGATGATTCCAGGGAAGAAAATTATTCCTCTGATTGTTTTCATCCTAACAAGCCTCTCCATTCTTAGACTTCTTCGATTTGCAATCACCACATCCCCTTCATCGCCAATCTCTGCTTTGCCATCGCCTCTACAACAAAACTGCTCCACTGCTTCCCCAACATGCAATCTGGTTCCATCACAATCACATGGAACCTCAAAAACTCCACCTAAAACTTCTGTTAACGCAACCGCTCTCACAAAAAAAGAGTTTAAACTTCTATCAAACCTCATTACCAAAAAAGCACCCTGCAAGCTCCTTATTTTTGGATCAGAACCCCAGTACCTTAAGCTCTCAAAAATCAATGCAGGAGGGATCACTACCTTTCTAGAGGATGATGCAGACAAGATAAGTGCAATTAAAAGGAAATCCAACAGGACTCGAGTCTACAAGGTTGAATACCAGAGACCTGCAAAAGATGCTTACGAGCTACTCAAGCATGCAAGAAAAAATCCAGCTTGTGCGCCTAGTTCAAGACTGCATCATGCATCAAAATGCAAATTGGCATTAACATATCTACCACAAGAAGTTTATAAGCATAAATGGGATGTGGTGGTCGTGGATGGGCCAAGTGGGAACACACCGGAAGCACCAGGAAGGATGGCAACAATCTACACTGCTAGTATGATAGCTAGAACTGGAAATATAACAGATGTCGTAGTACATGACATAGATCGTACAATTGAAAAATGGTTCTCTTGGGAGTTTCTATGTGAAGATAACTTGGTGTCTTCTAAAGGGAAATTGTGGAATTTTAGAATCACGGGTCAATCAAATTCTACAAGCTTTTGCCCTGCCAAAACAATCCAAATAGAGTAACAGCAGTGCTTCTTTCTGGGGGATTGTCACCAAGAAACTAGATCATCAGATTCTACAATTTTTTTCCAGAGACCTGTGCAGCATATCAGAACATGTACAAGCAAGAGCAAGTCGATTATGAGCGGAGATTTATGCATTTTTCCGTCTCTGCCAACACCAACTGACATCATATATAAAGACAGTAACCATACCATGCACATAGATGAATGTAAATGATGGGAAGAACATCTGTAATTAAATCATAGGTTTTAATTATTTTACCAAAAAAAAATCAAGGGTTGTACCAAGTAGAATAGCATTATGTTTATATGTTTGTCAAAAAAAAAAAAAGAATAGCATTATGTTTATATGTTTGTCAAAAAAAAAAAAAAAAAAAAATGGAAGAAAGAAATCTTAGAAAATTGTACTTAGAAAATGTTGATGCTCCCATTTATGAAATCTCATTTCACTAATTTGAGTGTAGCCATGTAAATAATGATTTCCCAGAGTTATATCAAATGCTTGATATAAAAGTCTCGGTCATCCTGAAAAATTTACAACTTTAAAACGACTAGCTCTAGTACTACCATAGCCAATTAACTAGATGAACCAGATTCAAAACAAAAACACCAATTGCATTTTTCATACTGGTGCCTTGACTCACTTTTCAAAGTTAAATCAGACACAGCCATGCTGGTCATGTGATGGGGGCATTGAAGGAAACACATGACATAGCCACTTACATTCATGAGAACATTTAAAATTCTCTTTTGCTATATACATGAAATATATCGTAGCATAATGCATTTTGGATACATTTAAGGACAACTGTCTTAACTGCTTCTATTTCATCCTTTGTGCTACTAACAACTGATTTACTATTTTTGGGCTGACATTCACAATATCACCTTTGCCTTCCTCAAGAATTTCTCGATTCTATTGGAATATCGAGATCAATCCTCTCAACTAGGGCATTACCAAAGCCATCATTTATTCACATATGGATCACCAGAATCTTCAGTTGTATCTCTTCGCTGAAAGGGAGAAACATAGAAAATGCATGAACCTAGAACTTCAATTGCATAAACTCAAAGAGAATGTAAAATTTAAAACTCAATAATCTCAATGTCGGTGCTAAGTACCATTTGTCAATCATTCAAGAAGCAAGTTTTCGCCAGGCATCTAATAAACCCCAAAAAGTATAAACATATTCATGTTACTCAATTGTTAAAAGCTCAAATTACAATTATCAGTAACCAAAGAAGAAGCCATCAATTGTTTCCTTAAGAAGTGGCAGCATGGGCACACATGACATGGAACATACATGCATGTGCCAGCAAACAAGCATCCATATAAACATTAGCTCAAACGCTAAAGAAAAGCTAGCATCTAAGCTCCAAAGAGAACTCAATCATCAAGCAACAATGTTACAACTTACAGCACTAGTCAAATTTATTAAAGTGCACTAGTTTAGAAGACTGGGCGTTAGATTTTCTAGAACCTAAAACCTGGGCTAATTGCAATTTGAATTTAAATCTCAATTTAATGTTGGAGATACTGTTGAAACCAATTATAAGACTCCCCCTTGCACCGTTGCAGCCAAATAAGTTAAACTTCACAACACACAAATAAATAAGAAATTGCATGTTTGAGCATACTACATATAAAGTAACTTCAAATGGATTCATGGAAAGTCGGGCAATGCAATGCAATATCATAGTATGAAACAGAAACATAACATAACTCTATCATCTCAGATATAAGAGTCTAGCCGGGAAAAATTAAAACCTCGGGAGAAAGGGTTTGAATCCTACTTACCATTCGTTTGCTGATATAAGGCTGTACTGTCACCGGCATCTCTGATTGACATTGAATATTCGGTTGTTTTTGTTTCTCTATCTCAAATTCTTTTCTAGATTCCTTCCGACTACCCGATTGCCAAACTCTACCAAAATTAGGAAGCCAGTTAGGATCACAATCACGCTTAACAATCTCGCCTCTTTTTTCCATCTCCATCTCCATCTTTCTCTTTTCCGCCCAAGCAGCTCCCACCCTTTTCGGGTTCAATTTCGACTTCCCTGACTTATTTGAGGAGGAAACAAAACTGTTTAAAACTGGTATTAGCTCAAGCCTATCTCCTTCAGTTGCTTCCAACCATGGAGGAGGAGCCCCGGAATGCACATTCCCTCCACCCTCTTTTTGAGCAATGGAACCAAGCCATGGAGGAGGTGGCCCAGAATTCACATTCCCTCCAGCTTCTTTTGGAACCATGGAAGAAACTTGAGCTATATTCTGCAAACCTAAAGCCAAAAATCACAAGATGTAAATTACAGAACCATGTGCACCAGGCAACCCAGACATCTACATAGAGCATATTATGCATCTACAAGTTCAACCCCAATCAAACATGTCATTCAAGAAATATATCCCAAAAGAACATCTTTGTATCAACCAAGTAATACATCCTGAAAGCCATCTTTGCAACTCACTTAGAAGGAGAATAGATAAACATGAAACAGAAACCAAAAGGTAAGTAGTCAAAGATAATTACCCTGAGAATTAATCTCCCTGCTTTCCACTCTTTCATCTTGATATACCTGGTACATCTGGTAAACATAACATTTTTATCAAAAACCCAATTATAACTTCATTATGTAGAGAAAACTTGTTGAAAGCCCCATCTAATAAAACAAATATGTGCAGAAATACAAAAAGCAGGGGTACTCTACAAAAGGCATATAGTAAAAGAAGTGAAAACTGTATCTTAGATTATTGAGACATGAGTAGGAAATACAACATTTAGAAATAATAACAGCAAAATCATGAAAAATATAGTAAATGAAAAAAACTTAATGATTACAAGAGAACACTGAAGAAGATGCACATAGTAGCATCCTACATACCTGAAAGCCATCCTTCAATCAATGGGGAAAGGAGAAAAAATAGCATTTGGTTCTAATGCCTTTCAAACTTCCATACCATGCCCCAAACATATTTAGAATACATGTATAATACAATCCCAAAATCATTTTGTCTGATGCCCAGTCAAAGTAGAGTATTTGTGGGAAGGAATATAAACACAAATATTATAAACTTCAATATGTGCACTATTTCTCTTCCAATATTAAATCCAGTGACTAGCAACTCAGCCTGACATTCTTTTCATCTTTACACCCTGCCCACTCCATAACTTTACTAGTTAAGCTCCAGCCCAAAGGTCAAACACATAAGTTACTACGAGTCGAGAGAAAGATAAGATAATGAGAGGACGAAATAAAGCTTGTTAAAGAAAACAATTTTTGCTGAATACAAACACAAATTATCCACCAGCAATCCAAAAACATATACTTAGTTGACAGTTACGAATTCAAAAGCCATAGAAGGCTAATATTTCTCAAAGGATTTTTAAATTTTATAGCACCTATTGGTGTTTTATTTTATTTTTTTGTGCAACTGTCACCAACTTAATAATCTAAGTTTTTATAGCACCTAAAATAGATTTTGGACAAAAATACCCTTACTTCTCTTCCCAAGACAAACAACTTTCAATTCGAACAAAATATCCACAAGAGAGAAAGTAAATCTAAAAACTAAAACAAGAAAAAGAGAGATAAAATAGATTTGGAAACCAAAACAAAATGAAGAGTAAAAACACAAATGTGAAAATAAATAAAAAAATAAGCAAGAAAACAGATCTAAAGAAAATGTAAATAATTCTCGACAATAAGTCTTGAAAATTGTTGAGACTTCACTTGACTTTATCAAATTTGTTTTTTTTTTTCAATTCTGTTTTCTTGACCAAACTGACAAGTATCGGTTTGAGATTTTAATTTCATTTTAACAAATAAGTTTTCAATTTTTAATCCACAAAAATTTGAACAATCCTAAAAGCCCTTGAACAATCCTAAAAGCCCAAACTTGAAATTAATCAAATACAACTTCAAAAGTGATAAACCAAATCACATATTTGAACACCAAAGAAGTGTTTTTCCTAAGAAAATGGCATTGGTAGAGAGAGAATGTGAGAATCAAGAAAGCTTGAGGAGAAATGGTGAGAGGAGGAAAGAGAGCATGGTTAGAGAAAGAGAGAGAATCAATTGATGGCTTTTTTTCTCATTAATAAAGGGCAATTTGGTCCATTCATTTACTTTGATGCTAAAAAAACTCAAGTTATTAAGTTAAGGACAAAAAACAAGGCCATTAGGTGCTAGTTACTCACATTTTCACTATTCTCAAATTTGGATCACTGCATCAGTGAATTTAATATAACTAACTTCCTACAAGACCTTGATTTAAGTGGCCTAGGGATGTGCATCAGACTTAAAAAGCTGACTGTAGTTGAATCTAAGACCAGTTTCAGGTGGTGTACTTAATCCCACTTCAAATCAATTTTAACACTAACCCGCAAGTAACTCACAATAAGGGAAAAGACCTCAATAGTTTATCCAAAACAGGTAAGTTAACCAAAAATGCATTGCACCTCAATTTCTGGAAAAGAAATAAAAACAATAATAATACTGAGTTTCAACAGGAGAAAGTATAGATGGCCAAACTTACCCCACCACTGAGATAAACATTGCCTGAGCAGTTTGTGCCGTTCCAAGGACTATTCTGGTTAACTACATAATGGAAGTACATAGCAGATAACACAATACTAGCATCAGTATTTTGATAGCAAGGGAGAGACATCAACCATAAGATGAACTATATAACTAAAGAAGAAAAACATGTAGAGAGTGCATACCCATTGCATAGTTTGAATTCCATGAACTCGTAATAGAACACGTGTCTGCAGGCAAAGAAGATGTAACAACATGCAGATTTGTGCCACTATTTGCAACACCAGGGAATCCTGAACCGGATATCTGACACTCATTTGTATGATACTGTAAAGGCATAACACCATTTGAAATATTTGAATTAAGATGATGAATAGTATTCTTTTCAAAGTTATTCATATTTTCAAAGTTCAGTTCATTATGGATATCATTTGGAGGTCCCAGAGGCAGTTCATGAGATCCTTCACCAACAGATGTAGCTTCACTCTTCAATGATTTGCAATTCTTCTCCCACTGCAATCACAAAAAGGAAGAAAAAAAAGCAGCTACTCATTGATGATTTGATGTATATGTATTTATTAAGTTTATCCTTTACAACATACAAAACATGAAAATTCTTAAACCTTTGCCTCTACTCACCAAACAATTTCATCTTATTAGGGCAAAACATTAACTATTAAAAGTACAGTGCAGCAACAAATTGATGACTATATAAACACTTTCAACAACAAGAAAGTAGATTAGTAATTTTCAGTTTCTTGGGGAATCTAAATAAAACATATGATCAAAAAGACTACCAAGAAAGTAGAGAAATTCAAACGGAATGGGGACTTAGACAAATACCTTAGCAACATCAGCTTCTGAAATTCGAAAAGTATCCACACGATCCATTGCACCTCCATACTTCCACATAAAATGCTTCAATTTCTTGAAATGATCCACACTCGCTAAGTGATTGATTGCATTATTACTGATACAAGAAGTAAAATTAAACACCAAAACCACACTAAATTGTTTCATTAACTAAGTAATCTAACAAGCAGTTATAATAATAATAATAATAATAATAAACAAAGGCAAAAAAAACCTAGTACTGGGTTGTTTAAACAGCTTCCCGTAATTCAATGATGAAGATAAACTAGGCTTTCCGTTTTTTGTTTAATAGATGAATATCTTACCAAACAAAGGAGCTACCGAGTTCGTCGACGTCGAAGTCACAAAAGACACACCAAAAGCGATTGCGAGAGGCATGTTCGGGGCGGAGAACGCTAGGATTCTTCCAGAAGAAGCGAATATCGGTGATCTTGTTCTGGAAACGAGAGAGGAAATTAGAGAGTAACTTGGTGTGGCTAGGGAAGTACTTGTGTCGCTGCCCTTCGTTGTGATTTCGATTGCATACTTTACAGTACTCGAATTCACTCTTCTTCTTCGCATTCGTTGAGTTTGGTCCGGGTTTAGGTTTAGGTTTAGGATTTGGTTTCTTTACCTGTGAATCAGCCTCCATTGTCATGCAGAGTACGGACAAATCCCCCAGAGCTATTTGAAAAAGAAGGGCAGTGCCCAACATAAGACGCACCGTTTAGCTGTATGAACGATTGAACGTGTAAAAAAAAGCCGAATATAATATTGAGAAAATCAATAATGTATTATCATAACAATAACAATAATGTTAAACATTCCACCTAAAATCCCACCTTTTTTATCCCATTACATGTAGCATATGAGTCATCAAATTGTGAGTGGATACACATTAATGACATCTACCTCATGTATCCACTCACAATTTAACACCTCACATGCCACATATAGTGGGATGAAAAAAATGGGATTTTAGATGAAATGTGTAGCATTGCTGTTATTATAAATCACAAAATAATGCAATATGCAAATAAAACCTATGAAAAGTATCTTATTACAAAGACTATAAACATGTTTTAATGAGAAACCAACACGTATAATCTTCAAATTACAAGAAAGAAAAAAATTGTTGTTGATCACCCAGGGAGCAAATATTGCTCAAATTTTGTTTATTGCCACTTTTTAAGTTCTTTTTTTTTGGAATTCATGATCTTGTGTTTTAAAAGAATTTGACAATGAAAAATTAGTTTTTTTTTTTAACTAAAAATTAGTTGATTTAGCTAGTTGAGAGAGAGGGTAGAAATGAGAAAAGCTTGAAGAAATAGAGAGAAAGTAATAATAAAATAAAATTTCATTAAGGATATTTTGGACTTTTGTTAGTTGTTTTTAAGAGCAATAACCAAATAAGTTCTGGACTTTTGGCGCGGGGCGCGGGGGGCGGGGGGCGGGGGTGGTGGTGGTATTATCCATTTAGTCCTTATGTTTTTTTGAAATATTTGTTTTTTACTCACTTGTTCATTTTTCACTGGATTAATTCCTATATTTTCAAAAACCACTCAATTTTGTCCCTCTGTGAGTCAGACGCTAGTCAATTTTAACGGTTTTAAGGGTATTTTTATCTTTAAACCATAAATATGACACGTGTCAACACCAAAAAATAGAAAATAATTTATTTTTAATTTAATTCAGAAAGGAAAAAGGAATTATTTATATAACATTTTTTGTTTTTAAACAAGTAGATGGATCTCCACCGTCCATCTCATTTATGGACGGTGGTGATCCAATTAAAAAAAAAAAAAAAGAATAAACCCATAAACCATCATCAAACAAGAACACTCATCTAGAAACGCAGAAACCACCATCACTACCACTCCAACACTTAGAAAAATCATCCCCATCTAGAACACCCATGACCCATCCAAAAACCACCGTCAAACAAATTACCTAAAATCAAAATCAAAATTATTAATCCACAACCACAAGTATGTAGCATCTAATGATATTGAACGAGTCAAACCACCCACCTAGATCATCAAGAACACAACACCATAATCTCTCATGAAACCATAACAAACTCAAATATGTAAACTTGCTAGATACAATTAAAACTGAATTTGAGCGATGAGTTTATGGATTGATTTGAATTAAGACAATTTGTTGTTGTCAGAGAAAATAATAATGAAGAAGTAGGTGTTGGGGAGAAACTCAAAGCAGAGTCATGTCCAACTTTAACTTGAATATTAAAATCTAGAAGGAAAAGAATTCAAAGGCCCAAGTCAAACATCAACCTGCCATGTTATGTTACAGACCCAAAAGTCTGTAATTAAAAGTTACAAAAATAGAAAGAAAATTGAGAAATTAAATAGGTTACTTCGAACATATGTCTCTCCTCTTTCTCTCTACGAGGGTTAGTGTCAAAGTAGCTCGTCCTTCTAGGTAGTGGTTCTTCTCCCTTTCAAAGTAGTTGTTGTGTTTGCTCTGTTCTTTTTCTCCAGTTTCTTTCCCCTTTTCCCCTTCTCCTTTCTTTTGGGTGGTAAAATCTAGCTGTAGCTCTCCTCAGTTATGAGTGCGGTGGAGATAGAAAAGTTATACAAGAGCATGTCTCTAGCAGATGAAGATGGGGCTGTCCTCGAAATGACGGAGGAAGTAGTAGTAGATGGCAAAGAAGACATTGACCGGTGTTTGGTAGGGAAGGTATTAACAGGGAAAAAAATCAACAGGGAGGCTTTCAAGGGTTTGATAGAACAGATCTGGAGTCCGTATGGTCAGGTTGAGGTTGAGTTAGTAGGTGACAATGTCTTTATGTTTTACTTCATCAACAGAGCAAATCGGGACCGGGTGTGGCGTAGGGGCCCGTGGCACTTTGGAAACAGTCTAATAGCTCTGGAGAAAACATCTGGTCCTGGAAACATTGCGAATATTGAATTTAATAGGGCAGAATTTTGGATACAGATACACGATATTCCAATTGTATGTATAAATCGGAGAACAGCCAGGTGGTTGGCGGAACAACTCGATGAAGTAGTGGAGATTCCGTCCGAATCCAGAGAATGCTGGGGAAAGTTCTTAAGGGTGAAAGTTCAAATTGATATTTCCAAACCCCTTAAAAGGTGGCTTCGACTGAAGCCAGGAGCTGCTGAAGAAATTATAGTAGTGGGTTTGAAGTATGAAAGGCTCCCGGAATTCTGCTATGCCTGTGGTAGAATCGGTCATGGTATAAAGGAATGTGGAGATGAAGAAGCCAGGAAAACTGCCCTAGAGGGATCTCTCATCAAGTTCGGATCTTGGATGAAAGCGTCAGTGTCAGAAATGGGGAAATCCAGATTAAACTCCCAGATACATGGCAGTTCTTCTGATAGATCTCGTTCTCTTAGGGGCTCCCGAGATACAGCCGGGGACGGTTCCGTGAGCATTAGACCGGCTTCCCTGTCTTCTCAGAAGGAGGCGTCAGCTAGCTCTCCGGCGGCGGCGAAGATTCAAATGAAGGAGACTCAAAAGGAAACCCTAATTACTGCAGGTGGAGTTGGGCCCCTGATGGCGGATGAAATGTGTGTGGACGGTCCAGGCTTCGGGCAGGTTGGGCCGTCCAAGTCTGGGGCCCAGTCAGTGAGTGAATCCCAAATGTCTTCCCCAATCCATATAGCTGCTCTGAAAGTTACAGAACCCAATCCTCATAACACAGAGGCCCAACTCAGTTTAGTTTGCAAACCCAGTGAGAACATTACCCAAGCTCCCCCGGTCAAAACAGAAATTCCCTCTGCTACTCAGTCACCTAAAAAGAAAACTACCAAAAAGTGGAAAAGGGCAGCTCGAGAGGGGCATCACCAACAGATTTCAGGGATCATCTCCAGTCCCCTTCATAGACTTCTGGGGGTAAAACAGTCGCTTCGGAAACCCTCTAAGGCAAAAATTTCCTCTCTCAATTCTGTCAAGATCCCTTCTCCGTCTAAGTCAAGCAGAAATTCCACAAAGTCACTGTCCCCTTCTCTCCCTTCCCAACCCAGTCAGCGCAACTCACCCTTGGAAATCCAAACCTGCAAAAGAAAAGTGGTTTTTGATAATCAAGAGGATGAAAGCAGATATCTCAAGAAAGGGAAACTGTCAAACTCAGCCTCGGATTTAATTATATCGGCGGAGCCTGATGTCCAGGCCCGTCGGGAACAATGATAGGCCTTAGTTGGAACGTGCGGGGTTTGGGGAATCCCCGTGCGTTCGCGGCCTTGAAGAGGTTGCTCAAACACCATTCCCCAGACTTAGTGTTCTTGTCGGAAACAAAGATCAATGGTTCAAAGGCTGAAAGAATTAAAGTTTTGCTTGGTTACAGTGGCTGTCTGTGTGTTGAAAGTGTGGGTAACAACGGCGGTCTTCTGATTCTCTGGAAGGATAGCATCAAGGTAACGGTTTTATCCTATTCGGCGGGTCATATAGACACTCGTATTTGTATGGAAAATGGTTTACTATGGCGCTTTACTGGTTTCTATGGGGATCCTTCTGCCAGTAAACGCCACGTGTCTTGGGCTCTCCTTCGACGCCTTAGAGACATTGACAACCTTCCTTGGGTTTGCGGTGGAGATTTCAACGAAATGCTCAGCCCTAGGGATAAGGTTGGGGGCCTGAATAATGCTATTTCCGGTGTTCTCAAATTCAGGCAAGTCGTTGATGATTGCAATCTCTCTGATTTGGGGTTTTCGGGTCCGAGACTCACTTGGAACAACAAAAGAGATGGCAAGGACAACATACAAGAGAGGTTAGACAAATTCCTTGCTAATGACCAGTGGCGTGACATTTTCGGGAATGCAAAAGTCTCCCACTTGGGCTTTCACTCTTCTGACCACCGCCCTATTCTTCTGAACTGTGCTCCGGTTGCTCCTTTCCTCAGAAATCAGGGGAGGAATTTCCGGTTCGAACCTCACTGGTTGAAAGAAGAGGACTTCATCAACACCGTGAGCTCGGCTTGGAATGTGGTCGGTCCCCCTGATCCTCTAAAAAATCTTGTGTCTAAGCTGTCTGGATGTGCCTCAACGCTGAGTGCTTGGAGCATTGCTCGGTTTGGGAATTTTCGTAAACAGCTGGAGGAGAAAACCAGGAAAATAGAACACCTCTATAATGTTTGTGGAAAACCAGGGGTGATGGTTCTGATCAGACGGTTGGAAAAGGAAGTGGAAGGGTTGCTTAAGCGTGATGAGATTTTCTGGAAACAGCGTGCGAGAACTGAGTGGCTCCAAGCGGGTGACCGGAATTCGAAATTCTTTCACTCAAGGGCAACGTCTAGGAAAAAGAAAAATACCATCTCAGGGCTTCTTGATTCTGAAGGTGGTTTGCAAGACACGGAAGCAGGCCTCTCTCAGGTTATTAGTGAGTTTTTTACAGCTCTTTTCAACTCTTCCGATCCCTTGACTCAGGATATCAGGAAGGCTACGGGTTCCATTAAGTCAAAGGTTTCTGATGATATGAGGCTTTCTCTTTGCTCCCCTTACACGGCTAAGGAAGTTAAGTCTGCTATTTTCAGTTTAAATCCGACCAAAGCCCCGGGGCCTGATGGGTTCCATGCCATCTTCTTTCAAAAAGCTTGGGGCTTGATTCGAGGTGATGTCACGTGTGTTTGTCTCAGAGTTCTGAATGGTGAGGCCTCTATTAAAGACTTCAATGATACTAATGTTGTCCTTATCCCAAAGATTAGCAATCCTACTGAGTTGAAAGATTTTCGGCCGATTTCGCTATGCAGCGTTGTCTACAAAATCGTCACGAAAGCAATGGCTGCGAGATTAAAAGGTATCCTGCCTGACCTTATCTCCCCTGCCCAGTCCGCTTTTGTCCCTGGCAGGCAAATCTTCGACAACGTTCTTGTGGCATTCGAAACCCTCCATTCCATAGGTCGAAAGAAATCAGAAGTTAGAGGCCACATGGCTTTAAAGCTTGATATGAGTAAGGCTTACGATAGGGTTGAATGGGCGTTTCTTGAGGCGGTTATGAAGAAAATGAGGTTTCCGGTTCAATGGATTGACTTGGTTAGGGACTGCATTTCAACCTCCAGACTCAATTTCATGCTTAATGGCAGGGCAGTGTGCACTATCTCCCCCTCCCGCGGCTTGAGACAAGGCTGTCCCTTATCCCCTTATCTGTTCCTCTTGTGCGCGGAAGCCTTGTCTGGTTTGATCTCGTCCTCCGAAAGAAATGGCCGTGTGCTTGGCAGCAGGAGCAGTAGAGGGGGGCCCTTGATCAGTCACCTGTTTTTTACGGATGATAGCATCCTCTTCTGTAAGGCCTCTATGGCCAGTTGTATGCGGATCCGTCAGATTCTTGAGTCTTATGAGAAAGGGTCGGGTCAACAAATCAACCTGAAAAAAATCAAAAATCACCTTCAGTCCCAAGGTTGTGGGTTCGGTTAGAGAAGAGATAATGAGCTTGTTGGAGGTTGAGGGAGGCAACTCTAAGGACAAATATTTGGGCTTGCCTTCTATGATTGGCAGAAACAAGAGGAAGATGTTCTATGATATTGTTGAAAGGGTTGGCAAGAAGCTTCGGGGTTAGAAAGGCAGCTTGATCTCTTTCGGAGGGAAAGAAGTCCTCATCAAGGCTGTGGTGCAGGCTATTCCAAATTATTTGATGAGCATGTTCAAACTCCCCAGCAGTTTGTACAAGGAGATCAGCTCTCTGGGTTCGAAATTTTGGTGGGGCTCCAGGGATGGTAACCGCAAGATCAGCTGGGTGAGTTGGAAAAACCTGTGTCGCCCAAAATCGCTGGGTGGAATGGGCTTTAAAGACCTCGCCACTTTCAACCAAGCTTTGTTGGCAAAACAAGCTTGGCGTCTCCTCTCCCGTCCTGACTCTCTGGCTGCTCAGATTCTTAGAGCAAAATATTTTATCGGGACCGATTTCATGTCTGCTAGAATTAAACAGGGCTGTTCTCATGTTTGGAGAAGCCTGTTATGGGGACGGGATCTCTTGGAAAAAGGCCTTCGTTGGTCTGTTGGAGATGGCAGCGGCATTCGTGCTTTCAAAGATAAATGGATCCCCCGTCCCAGTTGTTTCAAACCTGTCACCTTTGATCCGAGTTCAAACCTTTTCGTCTCGGACCTGATTGACAGCTCAAGGCGAGGCTGGAATCGGGAAAAGCTCAACCAAATTTTCCTCCCGGCCGATGTGGAGACCATCCTTTCTATTCCGGTCAGCATGAGAGGTGGTAAAGATTCTCTTTGCTGGCACTACGAGAAGAAGGGAGAGTATACAGTGAAGAGTGGTTATAAACTTGCTTCAAAAGAGAAGTCCCTATCCTCCTCCTCAAATCCGGCTAAGGCTAGCAGCTGGTGGACGAATCTGTGGAGGCTCAGTATTCCCCCTAAGGTCAGAATTTTCATCTGGAGGATATGCTCAAATGCGATCCCTTCTCAGGATAGCTTGTGGAAGAAGAAAATTTGTCCCTCTCCTTGCTGCACTCTGTGTTGCTCCCAGGTGGAAACCCCTTCT
Source organism: Acer saccharum (assembly GCA_030490815.1). NCBI lineage: Eukaryota > Viridiplantae > Streptophyta > Magnoliopsida > Sapindales > Sapindaceae > Acer > Acer saccharum. The sequence continues at coordinate 25,113,197 of CM059874.1, forward strand.
CATGCTATTTTTGAGTGCAAGTCTGCTAAAAAAGTCTGGAGAGAAACCAGTTTTGGAAAACTAATGGGCAAATTACTCCACCTTCCAGCCCAGGATATTTTTCTGTCTCTTGCTGCCCAGATTGATGTGGAGGAGTTTGGTTTGGTTTGTATGATAGCGTGGGCGATTTAGGAGAATCGTAACTCCTTCCTGAATACAGGGAAGTCCAGAAACCCCGAAGGCTTAGTGAATTGGGTGACAGACTTGCTCTCTGAATTTCGAAATTCAAACTCTGCTCTCTTCCCAGGCCACTCCCTCCCCTGTCAATTCCCCTGTCTCTTGGCTCGCCCCTCCTCCAGGGCAGCTGAAGCTGAATGCGGGGGCTGTTTTCCGTAGGAATCGGGGGGTCTTGGGTGTTGGGACAGCCATTAGAGACGACAAAGGTAAAGTCATTGTGGCCCGCTCGAATTTGCTGATTGGCTCTTTCTCTGGGGATACTGGTCACCTTATCGCCCTTCGTGAGAGTCTGCTGGTGGCTAAATTCTACCATCTGCCTGTTTCCTTAGTAGAGGTTTCCTCCTCTTATGTTGTTTCTCTGTTAAACGGCGCTCACCCCATCTTTGGGGACTCTGCCTATTTAGCTAATGATGTTAAATCGTTGTTGGTTGAGGCTGGTATCTGTAAGTGTCAAGCCACCCCTCCAAAAGGGAATTCCTTGACACAAAACCTCGCCTCTCAAGCTCTCTCCTCTGGAAAGGAGTCTTTGTGGTTGGATTTCGATCCTCCCCCTGTTTGTTTCCCTGTGTAATTGGTTCTCTTTCCTTTCAAAAAAAAAAAAAAAAAAAAAAAATAGGTTACTTCGAGAAAACCTTAAACCTCCCAAATATTGGTGTTTCGAGGAACCAATAACCTTCCAATTACAACACAAATGTGCAGACAATAATTCTCTGGATACTTTTCATTAATGAATTGAAGCTATTTATACAAAATATCAATGCTCACTCTCTCCTAAACTTAAGCAATTAACTAACCCACCACTCATAATTAAATGAGCAGTAAACCCACTAACCCACAACCCATAATTAAATGAGTAGTAAACCCACTAACTTAATAATTTAATTACTCATTAAAACAAAATAAAACATAAAAATAACATAACAATAAATATCTAAATAAAATTAGCAGGATCGTATCATTCCTTCCCCCTTTAAAAACATCCTTGTCCTCAAGGATTTTTAAAATGTGATTAATTTGAAGTTGAATTCTTGGTGCGTTTCATATGAAGAGGATTGTTGCAACCGGAAAGCAACAAGAAGTCCGCTTAACATTTGATGCAATGAAGAACTTGTCAATACCATCGCCGAGATCGAATTCTGCATCATCTTCACCTGCCTAAATCAAGAAACAATTTTTACTGCAATACTTTGGTCCAATTTCTATTGTCAACCTTTTTACAGGCATAAAAAAGGAACCTACTGAAGCTGCAATTTTGTTATGTTGAAAAGTTTTTGCACCAATGTGTTCTTTATCAACTTGAGAAAGCTGAATAGACTTTGCAGTAACTTCAATTGCAGTAACTTGAGAATGTTGAATAGTATTTCCAGTATCTTCAATTGTAGTAACTTAAGAAGGCTGAATAGAAGGACTAGATGACAAATCAATACGAGAACTGAGTTTGTTAAACAACTCAGTTATGTGATTGATGATCTCCTTTTGCTGAGTTGAAAGAAACTCCACTTTTTTCTCCAACCTCACTACCCTTTGCTACAGGTTCATTGCCATTTCCAGGCTTTAATACCAATTGTTACAGACCCAAAAGTCTGTAATGAAAAGTTACAAAAAATAGAATGAAAATTGAGAAATTAAACAGGTTAATTCGAGGAAACCTTAAACCTCCCAAATATTGGTGTTTCAAGGAACCAATAACCTCCCAATTACAACACAAATGTGCAGACAATAATTCTTTGGATACTTTTCATTAATGAATTGAAGCTATTTATACAAAATATCAATGCTCACTTTCTCTTAAAATTAAGCAATTAACTAACCCACCACTTATAATTAAATGAGCAGTAAACCCACTAACCCACCACCCATAATTAAATGAGCAGTAAACCCACTAATTTAATAATTTAATTACTCATTAAAACAAAATAAAACATAAAAATAAAATTACAATAAATATCTAAATAAAATTAACAGGATTGTATCATTTTATCATCTAATGTTCCATCTTATTTATTTTCTCCTCAATAACCATACCATGTTCTTCAACTCGTTCAAAATTTGAAGATTAATTTCCAAGCAAAACTAACCAATTTTCTAGAAATCACACCAGCCAACCACAACTAAACCCCAAACATGAAATTGATGAAATAACACGAAATCATATATGAAGAGATAGAAGACATGGCGATGACTGGGAGGAGATCGAGCGCGATGCAAAGAGATAACGCGGCGGCTGGAACCAGATGTGTAGAGAGAGAGAGAGAGAGAGAGAGAGAAGATGCGGCGGTTGGGTTTTGGTGTTTGAGTGGTGGTGGTAGTGGCTACTAGGGTTTGGATGTTTGAGTTGTGGTAGATTAGGTTAGGGTTTGAGTGATGATGATGATGATGAGACATGAGTGGTGATGGTGTATTTTATTTTTATTTTTTTTGAAAGATTTTTTTTTTTTAATTTGTTTTCATTTTTCTTTAAATTTTCTTCTTCTTTTTTTATCAAAAGAAAAACTAAATTAGTTTATTTTTAAAGTTTTATTTTTAAAATTTAGTGACATGTGTCAATATTTGATTGGATCACAAACAAAGTTAAATTGTAGAATTTTATAAAGTTAGAGGGTAAAATCGTACTTTTAAACCTTTTAGTTTAAGTGAAGGGTAAGAGAGTCAATTTAAATTTTCTATGACCGTTGACTGTCAAAAATCTAGTCAGAGGGACAAAATTGAGTGGTTTTTGAAAACATAGAGACCAATCTGGTGAAAAATGAATAAGTGAGTAAAAAACAAACATTTTAAAAAAACATTAGAGACTAAATGAATAATACCCTTATTTTTTTCTTTTGAATTTCGAATAATTTGTGACTTTTCTATGTTTGACCAAACGAGTCTTATGTTTTTCAGAAATATCAAATAAGTCATTGACTTTACCAAAGTGACCAAATTGATCCCTTCGACTGTTAATTTAAATTAGAGAGTTTCTCCTTAAAATTCATAAATTATCAATTTACACTTCAATTTAATTTTTTTTTTATTAATGATAAATTTAACATGAATTAAAATTACTAAGAAAAAAAAAATCTAAAGACACTCCAATCTAATTAAATTATTTAAAAAAAAAAAAATCTCTCAACAAATTCATTAGATTAAATATTACGTATTAAACTCTTTCTCATAAATCTGTTATTACCATATTAAACACTCTCTCCTAATTACTCTCTCTCCGTTTAAAAAAAAATAAAAATAAAAATCTTATCTTCATACTTTCTAGATTAATCTTTGATTAATAGTTAAAAAAAATTATGAATATTTTGGTTTTTTTTACTAACAGTAATATATATATACAAATTTTCTATTATCAGTTCGTTCTGACAATAAATATATCAGGACAAAGAATGTGGATCACTGGATTTATATACTTTGACTCAAAGTATATGCACTTGTCAAAACTTCTCTATAATCTATGGTCAATATTCTCTGTCTTGATATATTTATTGTCAAAACGAATTGATAATAGAAATGCTATATATATATATATTCAAATTAGGATGTCCTGATATAACTTTATGAGGATATTGAATGTGAACCACTAATTTTACATGCTTTGACTTAAGTGTTTATACACTTGTCAAAACTAATGGCTCGTATTCAATATCCTCATGAAGTTATATCAGGACGTCCGTATGAGAACAGAACTATATATATATATATATATATATATATATATATATATATATATGTAAGCCAATACAAATACTTTAAAATAATATATATATATATATATATATATATATATATATATATATATATACAGTCTTTCTATAATCAGTTCGAACTGACAAAAGTTATATCAGTTCCTTGTATGTGGGCCACTGGATTTAAATATTTAGACTGACAAGTGCATACAGCCAAGTCAAAGGATTTAAATCCAGTGGCCCATATGTAAGGAACTGATATAACTTTTGTCAGTTTGAACTGATAATAGAATTTCTGTATATATATATATATATTTAAAAACTTGATTTGTTACAACTAGATTTAATTAAACTCAGAATTTCTAATACTAATGAAAGAAATAAAGTTCTCTAGGCAATCACATACCTACAAAAGTAACAAAAAACATTTTCATATTTCTATCTCTCTTTTTTTTTTTTTTTTTTTTTTTTGAAAAATAGGGTACTTGTTTTTTGAGTTTTTTTTTTTTTTTTTTCAATATATACATATATATACGGTTCCTAAAAATCAAGTTTATTCGTAAGTTTTTTTTGTTGTTGTTGTTTTTTTTTTTTTTTTTAAACTGTTAGTCTTTCTTGAGAAATAATGGAGATAGAAAATTAGAAATATGTATTTAGAAATTTATTAAAATAAAATGGAGTGTCTTTATAAATTTATTTTTTTAAAATGGAGTGTCATTGGAATAAAAGTGTCAAAAGATAAAAATGATATTCATGGAACAAAAGGAAGTGTCTTTATAATTTTTTTTAATTTAAATTTTGAGAATAAAATGTCTTTAGAAAAGAAGTGTAACAAAAAAAAAATTAGATTATCAAAAGAAGCTCTCTTGACTTTAACTAAAGTTTTGAAAATACCTTAATGCCCTAACTTGCTTTTATATTTATGAAAATAGATATCTAACATTAAAATTGAAAATTTCTTATACATAATGATTATTCTATCCCGCTCCATCTCTTATTCAAAGTATTTTTTTTTTTTTTTTTTTTAAGTAAATTTATCCTTAACCACCAAAATAATTAAAAATCTACAAATATATGTGTTAGGATTTAGCTTGTATTCCCAAATGAGCCAAACTAATCCAACTACTTATGGAAGTCTGATTCTTTAGGCTTCATTGGGCTTCATTGTTTAGGAAAAACTTGTTAAGGGATTAACTAGTTCTTATGGGTTTTTAATTACTTAGGGACCAAGGATATTGACCCTATATATGGAGGTTTATTCTTTGGTTGGAGAACACTTGGAGAAACCAGAGAGACACCTAGGAACATATAAGAGTTGATGAATCTGAGGAGTGAGACTCGGGGAGACCCCAAGGGATATCCGGGATCGGAGGACCCAGTGGATACCTGAGGGGAGACTCAGGAGGAGATCAATGTAATATCTGGGGAGGGTGCACTCATGAGGGACTTGGAGAGAGCTGTGAGCTGAGAGCTAGGATGTAAGCTCGGTTGTGAGCTTGAGCTCAATAAGGCTCAATTGTAATTGAGGTTTGAGGTTAGAGAAAAAATATTTGAATTGTGTAGTTGTAAGAATTTTCTACATAGTGATATTTTTCTCTTGTCGTTTTGACGACCGTGGTTTTTCCTTGTTTTTAGGTTTCCATGTAAAATATTGTGTTGTGTGATTAGATTCTCTCATCTTATTTTTCTACTAGTATACGTTATTTGTTCTGTGTTGAATATTAGATATACACTTCCGTCCCACTTTTACCAACAATCTGATACGTTGTTACTTAATTTTAAACTTTATTATTAATTAAAAAAACCTAAAAAGATAAAGATAAAAGAAAAAAATTCATTACAGTTTTTTTTTAAAAAAAATAGTTAAAAAAAATAATCCATTAAACTATTTTTTTAATTAAATTTAAAAAGATAACTTTTCAGATTTTTGTTGAAATGGTTCCTAAAAAAGTTTTCCACCTCCACCGTTCGGTTGACATCGGTGTGGATGGAGGTTGTTTAACTTCAAATATTTTGCCTTTTATTTATTTATTTATTTATTTTTTTTTTTTCAACCCAAATTAACCACACGTCCACACCATTAAACTAGTCAAGTAAATTCAACAACCGATAAAAAAATCTGACAAATATTTCTCAAACCATTTTAATATTGATTGTAGAGAGAGAAATGATTAGGTTTTAGAGAGAGAAATTTGTTACGGTGAAGTCCTGAAGAAGAGAGGAGAAAAGGGCTCTTGGCTACATGTTTCTTTTTGTTTTAATTAATTTTACTTTTTATTTTAATTTCATTTATTTTTTAAAGAAAATGTATATTTGCTTCTTTTTTTTTTTTTTTACACTAAAATGTTTATTTACTCAATAAATGAAAAATCATATTTAATTATGTACATATGTCAAAGGTTTACATTGTACATGTCCACTTAACCTATTATATATTACAGTATACAGTGATTAGTGAATGTGGCAATTTTACCTTAAAATCTGTACCAATTTGACAATTCTGAAAAACTTAGGGACCAATTTGATCATAAATAGAAAATTACAAACTAATTGAAATTAAGAAAAAAATTATATGACTTATTTGGCAATTGCCCTTGTTTTTAAAATAAATTGTAAACAACAAAAGTAAAAATGTTATTAAAAAATAAAATAAAAAATTTGATAGGCTAAATTTGAAAAAAATTCCCAATACTTTTGGTATTAACAAATTACAAAACAGATTTTTGTAATAAAATGGTAGACTTTAAAATTTGTGAAATATAATAAGAGTATTTGAGAAAAAAGAAATTCTTTTTAAAAAGGGATATTATTATTTTCTCCCATGTAGTTTGATCTATTAGTAACTTTGCCCCATATAGTTTCGGAAATGGTTGGTCTTCCCCCTGAAAACCAAAATATTCAAAGTTTTGCCCCTTCCGTCAGGATTTCCATTAAAAAAGTTGATTCTCACATCAAAAGGCAGTCAAAAGACAATTTTTCCCTCAAACTCAATTAAAAAAATTAAAAACTAATAAAATTATTTATTAAAAACAGAATTGAAAAAATAAAAATTAAAAAATTAAAAAGAGATGAATCACCACCGTCTATCTCTAAGATGGATGGTGGAGATAATAAATAAAACTTAAAAAAAAAAATTAAAAATATTCAAAATTAGTTCATCACAATCATCTCTCTATCATCCATCTTATTCAAATGGACAGTGGAAATCCAATTTGGATCTCCACAAATCCAAAGACAAAAAAAAAAAAGGATCACTCCACCATCCATATTTGAGATGGACGGTGGAGATATCTCTTTTTATTTTTTATTTAATTTTAAAAATAGATATTTAAAACAAAATTTTGTAAATCTGGTGGAGACAATTGGATCAGTTCCCTCTCTTTTATATATAAAAAATAAAAAATAAAAAATCACCACACAACCCCAATTACCATCCCAATCAAACCCGGATTCTGACCACTATCACCACCACACGAGACCCATAACTGAACCGGACCACCATCATCATATAACCAAGAACCAAATCACACACCACCACCAAGTTGAACTCAGAACCACCACCTAAAACAAATCGAACCACCACCAAATCGAACCATTTGAACCTAGAACACCACCAAATCCAAAAAACAAATCGAACCACCAAATCCAAAAACAAACCCACCGTCGAAACCAAACGGGGAAGAAGAGAGAGGTGGCCTTTGTAGATCGTCAAACGGGGAAAAAGGGATTCGATTTTGTGGGTTTGTGGTGGTTGGAGACACAAATCCCATGATTTTTTTTATTAAAAAAAAAAACACACAATATTTTTTTAAAAATAATCCTCACATTCTCTTTCTCTCATACGTTCACTTCTGAGTTTCTCACCCATGGTCAACCGTCGCTTGGCCGCTGACGAGGAGCGACGATGGGCTTCTCGTCTTTCTCTCTGGCTCTTATTTCTCTCTCTCTCTTCTTCGATCTCCTTCGATTCAAGCCGATTTGGTGGTTTCGACGAGGATTTGAAGTGGGTTGGTGGCTAGGGTTCGGAGGCGGCAAGGGTAACTAGGTTCGTGGTGGTTGATTTTCGGTGGTGAGAGGCAGAGGTTGGGATTAGTTTTGGGTTGGTAGTGGTGGTTGGATGTGAGGCAACAATGGGTGTGGTTTTTGTAGATGGTTTCTGGTGTTGGAATTTTTTATTTTTTGTTGATATGGTGTTTGAGATGTTGATCTTGATTTTTTTATTTATTTTTTTCTGATGTTGATCTATGTTTGGTGTTGAGAACAAGAGATTCGGGGAGAGAGAAGAGAAGGAGTTTGAATATTTTTTTACCATTTTATTTTATTTTTAATATTCTTTTTTAATTTATGTTAATATTTGTTTGGTGTTAAATTAATTTTGATTTACCTTTTACCATATTACCCTTCCAGTTTAACGGTCAACAGAGGATTTAACGGAAATCCTGACGGAAGAGGTAAAACTTAGAATATTTTGGTTTTCAGGGGGAAGATCAACCGTTTCCGAAACGTTATGGTGCAAAGTTACTAATAGGTCAAACTACAGGGGGGAAAATAATAATTTCCCTTTTAAAAACTTAGAAATAGCTTTATAAAAAAAATTCCCCCAATCCCACTAGACATAAAAGAGTTTTTCAAATAGAGAAAACCATCCGATTTAGTTTCAATAACAATAACATTGATTTTTGACGAAATAAACAAATATAACCAAATTTTGAAATCAAAATTCACTTTTAACATTGTTTTAAAAATAAAACCGTATTCAATCAAAACTTTCAATAACAATTCAAAACTAACCTGAAAGTGACGAAAATACCTCTAGAGTTTTTTTTTCCTTCTCTTTCTTTCTTCTCTCTTAGTTCTTCACTTTCTCTCGAAAATCCCTTTTTCTTTCTTCTGGTCACACCATACGGTGAGTTTTTAATGTTTTAATTAGCTAACAATTGTTTGTATTGGTGTATATTTCATGGGTTTTGATACTATTTTAGACAAAGTCATAGTTTTCAAAATCAATTTTGAAGCTTTCCAAAATATTGGGTTTCCGATGAACATTGCATGATAGTCCGTCATGTAATATTTCATGGTTCATCATATAACATATTTTTTCAATTTCTGGATTTCTGATGAACATTACATGATAGCTTGCCATGTAATATGTTTTCAATTCATCATATAACATGTATGACATGTAATTCATTAAAGGCAACATAGTCTTTTTACTAGCAAGGTTGGTTAAAAACAAAATGTTACCACAGCCCGGTTATAATTGAATTTCACGAATTTCATTTGGTTAAAAAAAAAAAAAAAAAAATCTCTCTTGATTTTATATTTTTTTATTTATCCAAATTTCTAAAACAAGGACCAAGAAAAGGATCACAACACTTTATTAAAACTTCATGACGGTTAAAAAGATCAACTCCTACTAGCTTTATCCAAAATGTCATCCCAAATACGCAAGGAAATTCCCTCATTTGGATATTGAATTAGTAACTCTCGAAAGCTTTTATCTTGTCAATTTTTGTAGCCGAGTTGACCAAAATCTTCCTAAATAATATGTATTTAGATAGCTAAATCATTTACCCCCTTAAAACCTTCTCTCTCCCTTTTCTATGATCTCTACAACATTCTTCTCTCTCTCCCCTCCCTCCATTAGGTTTCTCTCTCTTCTTGCTTTTCTTTTTTTCTCTCTCCTCCCTCAACAATTTTGTTTTCCTCGTTGAATTGATTTCAACTACATACATGACGAAAATTTGATATCGTTTACCCCTCAAAAGTCCTACAAAAATTGTTCTATATCGTGTCGAGAACAAAATAAAGAGTACACAATGAAAATACATGCACATATAAACACTAAGAATAAATGTGTACACATTGAGAACACATATGTTTATACGTACGTTGAGAAAAAATGTTTACACGCTGAGAACAAATGTTTATACAGTGAGATGCTAATATTGTAATATACGATACTCAACTTGTAATTTTGTTGGAAACATAAAATTGACCAAACACTGGAATCCAATATTTTATTGCCACACAAAATCATGATTTTAAGGGAAGAAAAAAAATCAAAAGTTACAAGCCAATAAGTTAATTTTTGGTTTCTGTCTACAATTTCAGTTTCCCTCTCTCTAGTTTTGATTTCTCTCTCTACAATTTTGGTTTCCCCCCCCTTTGGAAATGAAAATTTACAAGTTCAGTTAAGATGGTGAGGGTTACTAAAACTTGGGGGCATTTTTGTCCAAAATTCTTTTTCTTTTTTGCTAATAAAAGAAAAAGGAGTGACTATTTTTGAATTTTCCATTATTTTGAGAGCTATTTTAAAATTTGGTTTCAACTTTCTTTGTGAAATATCTTGTGGAATTAGTAAAGCAGAGAACACTGGAAGTATCTTGCGGTAAGTATATATATATATATATATATATAGCACAGTTACATTCTTGTTGTCATGAATGATTAAAAACAATGGAAAATGTAAATGACCACTTGTGTGCATCGCTTTATGTTTATGTATAATATATATCCTTTTTTGCTTGAATTGTTGAAAAGATAAAAAGTAATCTGATGAGGCCAACTATATATTACCCCATTCTCTTGTACTAAAGTGATCTTCAGTGTTCACATGGTGTGACTGCAAGAGCTATATCTGGTGTCTTGTGTCCCACCATCTTCAAAAGTAAGCTGCCTTTTATTTTTGACTTGACCACTAATCAATCTTTTAATCTTCAATATGATCTCTAATATCTTAGATATTTATTTATTGTTTACCTAAAAAGATCAAATCGACATGTATACGTGTATATATGGAATTGATCGATCATGAACATGCAGATGGGGACTTGAGTGAATTGAATTACGATAATCATGAACAGTTTTTATTGAATTATGAATGATCTAACATATTCAAAATATATAATTGATACTGTTATGAATTCAAAATAATATACAGACAAATGTGAAAAGACAAATGTTAAGGTTTTGTCATAATAGCGTCGTTGATTGTTTGCCAACTATGTCCTACACTCCTACCTCTCTTTATCATGCTTTTTAACTTTATCGAGGAATTGATGGGGGCTCTTGGATTTCTCTGTTGTTTCCAAATAAAAGATCATATATAATTAACACAATACAAGTTAATCCTCTATTAATTACATAATTATTTGTGGTAATTAACTCTAAGCTATTTTCTATATATATCATTGAAGTTTTGTAATGAAAAGTTGTATATATATAATCTTTTTAGGTAGGAAACCCAATGAAAGAATCTGCCCTCAAATCCAATCAGACTATAATAATTAAGTCGATGATGATAATATCAGATCAAGATTACTTTTTTACTTTATGTGAACCCATGCTTCCTTGGTGTTTGCATATGTACTTTATAGGAGGAGAAGCTAAATATAAATTGAAACTTGAAGATCCTTTCGAGCCCCACTAGATTTATGTCTTGACCTCAGAAAAGTATGAATTCAATGTATTATTGAATATCCTAGCTAGCAATTGACAGATTAACTGTTATGTTTGCTGACAAATCAAGCTAATAATAATGGGATCGAGGTCACCAGTTCTGACACTGTTGGCGTTGGATCCTGATCATGCATGGACACTTATAGCTAAAAAGTTAAACAAGTTGAATACAAGTGAGATGGATAGAGGTCATCAAGAGACCCTGTCTTCTTGTTCTTGATGATTTACTTGCTTTTTGTTCTGATTCATTTGCCCTTTCTATCAAAATCAAAGGTTCTGGATTTGACTCTGTTTCTGCTGCAGTGCAGCCTGTCACCTTTGAATAATTATATGACTCCTCATGATCAGCTCTTTCAATACCATCACTTAACTGCCAATTTGCCAACTAGCTAGTACTACTACTACTACTACTACTGAATCCTGAATTCCTGATCGATCATCAGAATTGAAACAAATCATGTATGGTAGGTAGCAGCTGCTTTATATATATTCTCATATATAATTGGTGACTCAATGGATCCTGCAGGAGGCTTTGGTTGGTTTCTTGGTTTTCGTGTTAATTATATGCCAACTTGCCTTTCCATCTATACTTTAATTAACCATTCAGTAGTGGATCATCTCTGAAATCTGAAATCTGAATATAGGATTGGAAACTACCATTCTTGGCTGTTTTTTGGACGACAAAAGCAGATATATAGCAAATTATCAAGAAACAGAGCTTAGATCATGTTGGTTTTTAACGGACTTCCAGTCGATAATTACCTGCATCTAATTAAATTTCCAAGTTTATAATTTTAATTCCATTCTCTTGAATTTACAGGCAAAACGTGTATGTGAGTTGCATCAACTGTAAGATATGATTGATCTCTGAATCTGTTTTTAACCATAAAAGCAAGCACCCAATTAAGTAGTTTTCAACTGTTACCTACCGACTCTCCAAAACTAAGAACATGTAAACAGCAGCAAAGGTAAACAAGAATATCATTCCATTCTAAACTTTATAAGAAATTCCGTGACAACATGTATATATATGCTCGATCTTCAGATCAGAATAAAAATTCGAAAAGCTGGCAATGCTAATACGTGTTGTTCATTCACTCCTGTCAATTTCCCATCAGTTTTATTCAACGAATAATTTGAAATGATCATGACTGCAATCCAATCCAATACCCAAATGTTCAATAATCAAATATTCAACAACTTGATTTTGGTAAGTTATAACTTATATAGAGAGTAGAGAGACAGTGTTAATTAGGCCTGAACCTTTGCCTGCAAGAGTGGCAAGTGATCTCCATGCACGTAGAATCAATCTTTCTGGTGGCTCTTTCCTTCATTTTCTCAGCTTTTTCCACCTCCTCTCTAGCTCTCTCCCACATCTGCCTCGCTCTCGAGAACTCTGACTGCGCCATCTCCATCTCCCTCCTTGTAAGCTCCCTAACTCTCTCCGCATACGCCTTTTCGATCGCCGCCAAACGAATTTGCTCTGCTGCCTGCCATTTCAGTGCATCTACACAGCTACTATCGGAAGGTTGCTGCTGGATTGGCCTTACACTTATGGACAGTTGCAAGTCAAGTGATGGCCCTTCAAATTGATGATGATGATGATGATGATTATGATCAGATACCATTGACCGATACTTCATCGAAGAAGAATTCGATGGCTGTGATGAAGAAGCCATAGAGTTTGGACTTGGAAGTAGTTGAAGTTCCTTTTGATCTTCCTCGCCCATTGATGAAGGAGAATATGGGGTGGCAGACACTGCTGCGTATATATAAACAACTCTCGAGTCTCGTATGCCTTATCAAATTACCATTAAACCCTCCTCTCCCATGCAAAATCACTTTACAGACTTTAACACAACATCAAAATGACTAAACCGACCTTCTATTACTTCTACCTTTCCATGCATGGTTAATTAAACACATCACAACTTAGCACAGGTGGTAGTGCACCTCTTCCACATTAGGTGGTGAGAGGTTCAAGTCCTACTATACGTATTTCATAAGCATGTGTAGGGAGTTTTCTCCCGATTTGTGGGAATAGATATCCGAACCGCACATAGTATCGTTTGATATTGATAGATCCTTACAGAATAGTCCGTAATATTTCAAAAAAAATAAAAATAAAATGTTATTAGGAGTGAAGGGTGCTTTGGTAAAACGGCATCCCTCTAAATTGAACAATGAGAAGAATTCCGTTATAAAAGAGCCAAAGCATGGGAAAATAACGGATCGCGTTATTAGACTATGAGTAGCTTTGTAGCGTTTGTTGTCAAGTGTTTGTTTCTCTTTAGTCTTTATATATATATTTTTAATTATTATTTATTTTCTTTTTGGGTGGGAAGATGAGGATTGTGCAAGTGTAATAATTAGAGTGGCACGTGCGTTAGGGGTGGTGTTATAGATTAAAGAAAAATTCAAGTGTATAACACTCACGTGGATCATATTACAACACACAACTGATATCTCATATGATTGGTTATTCATAACTCGGACAAATTATAAATGGAGTAAACGTATACTCCTGAACACACCGAAAACTCTCTGTGGAAATTAAGTGAGGGCTTGAAAAGTTTATTGATTTTTTGACACGGATAATTGGCTTTATGGTAGGCCTAAGTTGTCGGGCCTTTGAAATAAAAAGGACTTCACTTTATAAGTGAGCAGCACAAACTGAGAGCAAATTGGCACGTGGGATGGCCACACCGCTGAGGCTGACCATGATTGTGGAAACTGACTCTGCCACTTGGACCGTCCATCAATGGGACCCTCCTTCATCGACCTTTCCTCATCCTACATCATGTGGGGTGCACACACAATACACAATACACAATATATACACAAAACAACATACGATACGAAGGAAACATTGGATAATTGTATTTGTTTTATAGTAATGTACGTATCATATATGATGTGATTGATCCCTCCCTCCATTCATTCACTTGAAAGTTGAAACATTCAAAAACTACTACTTATAGGTATGCATTCAAAATCAAACTAGGCAAATTTCATTTAAATATCAACTGTTTTTTTTTTTCTTTCCAAATGTCAAAAAAAATCAAAAGGTATATTTAAGAATACTTTTGACATTAGTAAAAAGGTTAATTGGTACTGATGACCCCTAAACTTTTAAAAAAATTACACTATACCCCTATACCTTTTTGTTCGACACTAAACCCCTGAACACTAACAAATTAGTAAAAGTCGACTGTAGATGCCTCCTCATAAGGGGATAATAAACCTAAGTGTTTATCAATAAACGAGAGCTTGAGGGGTTTAGTGTCGAAAAAAAAAAATACAGGAGGCATAGTGCAAATTTTTGAAAAGTTTAGGTGACATCATGTAAATAGATAAAAGTGCAGTTTTCTTTTCAATAACAAAAAACTTGAAGTGTCTTTCTTTCTTAAAATAATAATTCTTAAAAATAAAAAGTTTTTTTTTTAAATAAAAATAAAAATTCAATATTGTCAAAAACACATTCAGAATGCAACTTTTCTCTACAATAGAGGAATCTCTTCACACTTTACGATTTAATGAGTAAAAGTGAAACTCGTACCTCTATCACACAAATAAATAAAGAGAAGTGTCAAACTGCTTTTACCAAGAGTGGTCGTATATTTCTAATTTTCTATACATTTTTGAATGTTATTAAAATAAAAAAAATTAAAAAAAATAAAAAGCATTTTACAATTACACAGAGGGAATTTCATTTCCAGAAGATGTAATAGATTGCTAGAAATGAGGTTAGCGTAAAGGGTGAGTCCATGTGCGAGATTAATATTCTTGTCTAAATATGATGTTATCGACAAGTTGCATGCATTCATTTTCCATCTTTTCACATAAAGGCGACTAATATTATATCTTGTACAGATAAGCATTTAAGACAAGATAAAATCCTTCTTAATTTTTTATTTAAACTTTTTAGAAAGGAAAAGATACTTTCTTCAAAAAAAAAAAAAAAAAAAAAAATGGGAAAAGATCCTACTAGAGTTGATGAAATATAATCAATTGAGTAATTCTATTTTTTCCAAATTTAGTGTCAAAATGATGTAGTAACACTCTAATCTATTAATTTAAATCATACAAATCTAAATACAATTTAAAATGAATGGATTAAAGTGTTGCCACATCATTTGGACACCAGATTTGAACACTAAATTTAGACAAGATAGCATTATTGCATTCAATTATGTACTCCTCCTATCATAATAATCTTATAATAATATATAAGTTCTTGTACGAAAATATTATACTTTGATGTAATATTTTATATGATGTTGTTATGTGAATGATTCGTGATTTCATAAATATATCAAATAGATTTTATAATAATCTTTGAACTATACTATGCATATTAGAGTACGTTTGGAAGAACTTCTCAAATAGATCTTTTTGTGATAGATCTTTTAGAGGTAAAACTTTTAAACGAAAGTCGTTGGTCGTTTGGTTATCAATTTTTAATTATAGAATTACCAAAATACTCTAGCAAATATTAAATTACATGGTTATATTAGAGATTTTACTTTTGTTTAAAAAAAAAAAAACTCCAAAATATCTACTTAGAAAAGCTTTAAATTTGGCTTTTCTAAGTAGACGTAGAATAACTTTTTTAATCATCCAAAAGCTCTACTGAGTGATAACCAAACGATACAAGTAGACAAGCTCTTCCAAACGGACACTTAGTATACATACATAAATTAAAGGTTGATTATTCTTTAACGTATTTAGATTGTATATAACTATATAAGAATAATAATTTGAAAAGTCCTCTCAAGGTTAACCAAAAATAAAAATGCAATTACATACACTATTGAATGAACTGTGTGCAACTCCCTCTCCTTATTAATTTAATAATTTGTAGTAGGAGGTACAACTGTACAAGTTTCACTTTGCATATTTGTCGTGTGGAAGGACTTCACCTCTTATATTATAAAGTAGATATTCCGATATTATGTGTATAGTAATCTTAAAAGGTCCTTACATATATATTCATGATCTTATGTAAGTTCCACGTTTCAAAAGTTTTTAGATTTTGGGGTTTGTACAGCATCTTGTTGTGACTGTGATTATAATAGGTCTTTTGATGCAATCCTAGATATGTTTTTGGTGTAACTATTATACAAGATTTGTGAATCTTTTATCAATTAATAGGTTGTGTTGCAGTTAAGGGAAGGAGAGGGAGATCGGGTGCCATTTGGGGAAGATTGCACCATGTCCTTTATTTATTTATTTATTTATTTATATACATATATATATATATATATATATATATATATATATTTATATTAATTATAATTTATGTCATATAACTATTTAATTATATATATATATATATATATATATATAAAAGTTAGACATGTGGTATAAAAAAAGATAATAAGTAATAAAAACTGCAAAATAAAAATAATAAAAGAGGCGAGAGATATTTAAAAATTTAAAAATAACTATATCTATTTTATTTTATTATTTTTAGGTATTTTTATTTTACTTTTTTCTAATGTGGACATGTGGCATGTTTTATTTTAAAAAAATTATTATTTTAAGAAATTAATTTTTTTATTAGTAGTATATATTTTTATTATTTTTTTATTCAGTTTATTAAAGGATTTAAATTGTCCTTTTTGATTTAGATAAAGTCACCTAATGGTTAATGGTAGAGGGTTTTTTTCCTGATTGTTTAAACTAGATGGTTTGAATTGGAATTAGATCAAACAAAAGGGGATTATTTACAATTCTCTCTTTTCAAAAAGCCAAGGGTGATATCACAGTATCTCACGAACTCAAAATGAAAAAATAGTTAATAAAAACAATGTCATTTCCTAAACGTTTAGGGACTAAAATGACAATCTCACTAAAATTTAAGTTTTAATCTTTATTTGTAATCTATGTTTAAATTTCGGTACATGTTTAAATTTAAGTGCGAAACCCGTAGCGGTCCAAGTCTGAGTAAAGGAAGTGGCATCGTTTTTTATTGCAATTTTTGAGCGTATATTCACTCCCTCCAACATTTTCCC
This sequence comes from Acer saccharum, assembly GCA_030490815.1. NCBI lineage: Eukaryota > Viridiplantae > Streptophyta > Magnoliopsida > Sapindales > Sapindaceae > Acer > Acer saccharum. The sequence continues at coordinate 25,130,565 of CM059874.1, forward strand.
GCTACTTTTCACGGAGGTTGATTTTCCAGGCACTGAAACATCGATGAACTCTCGAGAATTGACTCTGGTTTCAACAGCCACTGTCTTTGGTGCTTTAGCTTCTGCACTTGCTTGTCGTTTCTTCTTCTTCAACCCTAAAAAGTACTTCTCACGGATTAATTCACCGCACAACGGCGTCGTTTCCAGCAAGTCTTCTTCTCCGAATCCTTTCGATCCTTCAAAACGCAAAGGGTTGGTAAAATGCGTTTTCCTGTTCTGTTTCCAGTAATTGAATGAAGCCACTAAAACGATTCGATTTTCTTTTCTTGTGTTTAATTTCACTAATTTGTCGTCATGTTTTTTTTTTTTTTTTTTTTTAATCTTTAATTGATTTGTGAATTTTTATATTACTTGATATTGCTGCAGATATTTGTCATGGGATGATTATTTTATGGCAATTGCATTTTTATCAGCTGAAAGGTCCAAAGATCCAAACAGGCAGGTCGTACTTTCAGTTCAATAGTGCTTGCTTTTACGCAGAAAAACTATGGGACTGACAATTTTTTTTTTTTTTTTTGTTCATTTATTATTAATATTCAAAGTTTTGATGTATTTGTTTGGCTATAGATATGAGTTTTTGTTGATGTTGTAGGTGGGTGCGTGCTTGGTGAGTCAAAACGGTGTAATTCTTGGTAAGATCATTTGCCTTAAATTTACATTCTAATACTTTGCACTGTCTGTATATCACTCTTATCACTCATTTACATTTCCCCTCCAAAGAGAAAATAAAATGCATGCATTTTATAGAGTGCCTAAGTAATATCCTGGTAGCTCTAATTTTTTGGGCTAGGCATTATTGATGGGAAACCAGGGTGTTTTTTGAGTATGCAAGTTTGTTGATATAAGACACTGTTAACATCAACAATTGCTACCACCAATCGCTGATGCCCTTAACTGTGAAGTTGCTTTTTTTTCTATGCATCATATACCTTGGACTGATTTTATGACAACCTTTTGCAACATAACATACTCATGTTTCTGCCATGGCTTTAAGTTTTTATTTATTAATATTGGAAATTGATTGTATGAATGTATGATACAATAACGCTCAATTTCTTATTATTTCTTTTGTCTCCATAACTAACCTTTTTTAAGGAAGCCTGGTTAATGTGTTATTGAATGCCTTTTAAGTTTGATCACATCAAATCAGAACAGCATAGTTTCTGCTGCTTGTTGTATACCATATACTTTTTATGTGCGACTCTCATGTTATTTTATTATGGTTAGGTATTGGCTATAATGGATTTCCGAGGGGTTGTTCAGATGACCAGCTTCCTTGGGCAAAGGTTGGTATTGTATTATGTTTTAATCTCTAATATAACTATGGAATTACTAACAGTAAACCTATCTTCTTTTGTTTTAGAAATCCAAAACGGATGATCCATTACAGACTAAATATCCGTAAGTGATGTGTTTTGTTCTTCTCCAACCTTTATTTGTAATCGTCTGCTACTTATTATGATAATGTAGGTTTTTGTTTCTACTGTTATATTCTGATTTTGGGTCTACTTCTAGTGTATTGATTTAACTCTCCCAAGCCCCAAAGGCCACGGTTTGTGTTCTGCATTGTTTGATCTCCATCAAAACTTTTCGCCAAGTTATTTGTTTCCTTAGTTTATATGATCTTGTCAATACCTGTAGTTAGTTTCTCATTTCTTGAATCTTTTGCTGTAGTTATGTTTGTCATGCTGAAGTCAATGCCATCCTAAACACAAATCATGCTTCAGCTGCTGGGCAGGTTAGAGAAGATAATCATTATAATTTTCTTTGAGTTGTATATTTTCATCATATGTTCTCTCTCTCTCTCTCTCTGCATGTGTTTTGATTAACATTGATTGTTTTGCAGAGGCTTTATGTTAGCATGTTCCCTTGCAATGAATGTGCCAAGATAATTATTCAGGTCTGGTGACTATGTTACTTTCTGTCATAAGCTATGAGTTAGTTATTTACAGTTTTTGAAATAGCTTTTCATGTTGAACCTTGCCCTTGCAAAGAGAGAAAACATAAACATCACAGTTGTTCCAAGCCACATCACAGAGAGAGAATAGTATGTTTTTATTCCTCAATTTCTATGTGAACTAGAATAGAAAACCAACCTCATTTTTTTTTTTTACTTGAAATGTTTTTTGTTAAAAGCACCAAAGAAAGTAACTATCAAGTGATTGGTTAATAAGGATGCAGATTTTGGCTTATATGTATTGTATCTGATCTCAAAATCATCCAAAATGTTTACCAAGCTCATATGCCATCAAATGTTTTCTTGTTTCTGTTAGATTGATCAAAGAATGGACCCAAAATAATTCATAAACATACAATTCCGCAATGATGTGACTCCTAGGCCATCAATTCAATAGTTAGTCTTTTGAGTTGTTCTGGATATTCTATTTGCACACGTTGCTTTTTATCTGCCCTTAAATTTTTTCTGGTTAAGAGCTGTGTGGACTTGGCTCATCTTCTTTCTTGCAGTCAGGTGTTTCTGAAGTTATATATTTTGTGGAGAAGAGGCTGAAAGATCCGGACATTGCATACATTGCTTCGCACAAACTCTTATCAATGGCTGGTGTTAAGGTAAGCAATGCGACATTAATTGTATAAAATCTATCAAAATTTTGATATCAGCCTTTCTCAGCAAAACTGTATTCAAGCTCCTTGAAACTGAGGATGATTGGCTTGTTCTGACTTGAAAAACTCCCCCTTAGTTCATTTTCACAGATTTAACAATTAGTTGGCCCAAATTGGTATTTATTGTGAATTTCATAGCAGGTCAGGAAACATCAACCACAGATGAGCCAAATTTTGATCAGATTTGAGGAGCCATAGATGTTATTCTCTCTCCCTCTCTCACCAAATATGATAATTGCTTCTGGTATTGAAGCTTCTTGTTCACAGTAAAGTATTGTATTATTTAGAATGTATTCTAAACACCTGGAATCTGTATTATGTACTATATTATTCAGAATTTGCACTTTGTTTCTAATTTTACCTATTGTCTTCTCTGGGTTTGTTATGGTAAAATAAATTAATATAATGCTTAGAAACTCTTTTGCAATCTTCTAATAATCCCGGACCCAGAAATTTCTCGATGGCTATAGTTATTGGCTCCCTAAGATGACAGATTTAGTTAGAAAACCCTTTTCTTTTTCTTTTGTCCGAATTCTATCGAAACTTGTCAAGATCACACACTTCATACTCGGCTTGGATAGCAACTTCCATAATCCAGAGGAAAGATCTTTTCACACTTGTTGGTAAATATGTAAGGTTAAAACTTTTTCTTTATAATTCCTTTTTTTCTTTTTAACTTTTCAGCCTTAAATGTTTGTTTTCCATTTGTAAATTCAATACTCGGGTAAAAATTCTAGGGTAAAAAGAAAAAGTAAATCAAATCAAGGTAATAATAATATAGTATAATACAACGAAACATGGTTCAATTCAAAGCTCTAGCAAGCACAAAAATTCGGGGATTGTCAATTCCCATGTATGAATTCAAAACTACTGAATAAGGGAAATGTGTATAAATTTTAAGGGTGAATCTATATAAGGTTAAAGAACAAAGCACAGTTGTGTTGTATGCACTACTTTGGATCCTGAGATTATATCTAAACTTGCATTATTTCCCATAAAGGGCATGGTTACAGATAATTAATCCTTCAAGCGTTTCTAGCTGTGTTTTGGCTGCACTGGAATTTGATGTTAATCAGCATTTAGGGCTTCAAGTTGCCTACGGAGATTTTCAAGGTCATCAACCGAAGCATCAGTTCCAGGTAATAGCGATTTTTCAAACTCGTCTGCACTTGGGAGCTCGCGAGTAAGACCTTCTGGAAGAGCATCTAAACAGAAGAGAAGGAAGATTAGAAAGACAACTAGCGGATTTAACAGACATGGTCTTTAAGGATGAACAGAAAAATAATTGGAATTTGGAACCTCATGCTCAGCAATAAAATGGAAGAATATACTGAACCGGCAGCGTAAAAAAGTACGTGAACATGAAAATCAAGGCCATCCGGTGAACATCTGGAATCATTCTACTTTTAATAGCTATCTTAAATGTCAATTAATATTTGCATCCAATGTCATACTCGAATCGATTAGTTAGCAAAAAACTCATACCAGCTATATTGCAGTAATGAAGATGGAAATTTTTAACCTAAATAAAGAAGCATCATCTAGTTTCCACTGAATCATGGCAATCAAAGTCTGTTCACTAGCCACTGCTCTAATCTTTAAAAAATTCAGACTCAACAAACAAGACCTAAGATAACAAACCTTTTTTTTTTTTTTTTTTTTTTGAAACAGATTCACCAGAACTTAAGTGAGGATATAATGTAGTCAAATTTCCAAGTCATGAAACCTAAACTATGAAGGCATCCAAATCGATATACATTCAGAGGATAACAACAAAGCTTACCTGCACTTGGGACACCTGCTGTATCCACCTCGTTATCATCAACGACGCTGAAGAAACACAAAGAATATCAATGAACTTGGCTCAAGCTTGACTGGAAGAAGCACTATGAAATGATAATAATATGCAACATCCAATATATGTTGCAGTTTCATCTAAAAAAGCACCGTTGACTTCTGGATTCCAAATTTCCAACAGACAAAGTCAAGCTCTTTTTTCCTCTTAAATGCAGTTAAATCCAGTTATTAACATAATTTATAAGTTCCTCTAAAACTATCAACCACAAAATAATATTAGTTTCCAGAAGTTGTTAATTGCAAGATTCTAAGCTGTACCTTATGTTCCATTCATTATCATCATGAAGTGGACATTCTGTAATTGAAGACATTTCAGCCTCCATCTTGGCTTTGGCTGCTGCATCCCTTGCTGGCTTTGCCAGAACATATTCTTTCTACAAAATAAATATCAACTCTACCATCAGAAGATAACCAGATTACTTGAATGTTGAATATGTAAATTTCATAAGATCAGCCCCTGATAAATCAAGGCTACATCTTTATATGATACCTGTCGCTCCAGACAAGCAGCATTAGAACATTGAGGGTTTGGCTTCATCTCCATGGTTGGGAAAAAATCTTTAAGAGAATTGTATCCCTGCGATTAACAAATAAAGCTTAACAAATCAAGACTAAGGATAATCAATATGCAGTCACTAATTTCTCAAAGGGTGTAGAGAGAGGCTCGTGTGTCTGTGAAGAGAGAGAGAGAGAGAGAGTTAATGAAGATTTACCAAGTAAGGGGAAACATTTCCAAAGTTTAGCAAAAACTTAAGTGTATTCTGAACTAGAAGCCCAGCAACAACTCCCTGAAAAATCAATTGAAATCACAAAATATTGAAAGATGAAAGCAGGAAAAAAAAAAAGATCGATGTACAGACTAAAGATTACATAAAACATTGATACAGATTTTTGTTCAAGTAATAAGATTCACAGCATTAGCCTGTTTATTTAATTTGTACTATGAAATTGTCTGGTTCCTTTAATTACTCTACAGTCGCTATTAGATCAGATACCAAGGAGAGATCAGCTATAAGATGGTTGGTAAGAATGTATATGTAAAATAAAAAATAAAAAATAAAAATACCATGGTAGTCGGCAAAGATGCAGCACAAACTCCCTCACGCTTGAGTGTTCGTTCATCCACTCCAGATGCTACAACCTATATAAAGAAGTAAAAACAGATAATTCATACATCACAGCCTAATTTAACATATTCATTTTACGAGGTACATTATTCTTATCAATTAGTATGTCAATTTAACTTGTATCATTGGAAATTTCACAGCTAATTAGGCTATATTCCAAACAAATATCCCCTCCAAATCAAAATTCAGAGAAAACAAAAATCATACCAATGGAGGTGCACAAGCAAAACAGGCAGTTTCTCCAGGAATTAGTAACTGTATATGCCCTGAAACAGCATCCTCTGATACACCTGTCCACAAATTTTCATTTTCATTAAGCGAATTGATTATATCCATTAGCATACATCAAAGGGGTGAGCATACAGGAGAGTCCACTTTGAAATATTAAAAAAACAATTAAAAATATATGATAACCGAACTACAAAGAATAATGGGAGAACGAAAGTTAAAAACACAGAATCACTTAAGTATGACATTACATGCAACTGGACCAACATTAATGGTTGCACATGACCCAGGCTAGACACAAAAGCATGTAAAGCTCCAAAATGTTAGTTTCAGGAATCAACAGGGATCTGAATCTAGCTATGATGCATTAACTAAACTGATATTGACACATCTTATATATACTTCCCATCATGTGTCAAATGAATGTCTGGCATACATGCTTGTACTATATGGCTCAATTTGGTGCACAGGATATGATAGGATAGGATTTGGAATTGGGATTTAATGAGATTGAAATTGGAATATTAAAGTGCTGTCCTTAGTTTAGTCTAACAAAAATTAGATTGAATGAGATTTTAGATAAATCAATTTCTATAATATTTAATTCTTTTAATTAAAAATAACTATTTTAACAATTTGTAATAAAATAAAAATTTGTTTATTAATCTAAAATAATTATATATATATATAAATTAAATTGTTATTTTGATTTGAAACAATGTTTAAAATATCTAAGATACATTATTTTTTAAATAAAATTATTTTATCTTCTTTCTTGATGTTTTTCAAATTATTTTTAATATAATTTTATTAAATAGTTTAATCCCACCCTTCTGCAGGGAAAGAGAAAGATTACCAAATCCTGCTTGAGCGGGATTTGGCAAGCAACTGGGATTGGCTTCCACTCTCAGATGCTTAAAACAAATATGGGATTAGTTCCAATCCCATGCCCAACGCTATTGCAACAAAATCGCCCATATGTATTATTAAACAGTGTGTAGTTATTTCAAGTACTGTAGGCAGTGGGTAGGTGTAGGCTAAGTAATGGGTTAGACCAAATAAATCTAACCATTTAATTGGATTTAGTATGTTCAAAGAAATCTGTAGAGTGGTCGAAAAGCAAGGATCGAAAGCCAGTCTTTCCAAGTATCATGTTTGTTCATATTAACAAAAATAGTGAGCTTTAACCAAAATCAAAATGACAAATCAAAGCAGGAACTATTTTGCTTACCAGATTCCATCCATGTTTGATTCAATTCATTGCAAGCCTGCATATCCGCAGTACAATTAGAAATGAAATCTGAAATTTTTAACAACTTATCTGCAGCAGTAAGAAAAGAAGAAATACAGCAAGAACTTAAGAGAAAATGAGTTCTCAGGTGTACTTTTCCTGCATCTTGGCTGCCTCTACTCATAGGGAAAATTAAGGCAGTTTTATGCACAAGATTATCCAGAAAAATCTCCTTTAATTTTCAATTTCAAGACCAGGTATCAAACCTGACTTAGCCAACCTAAAAGTAGGTTTGGTATTTGGTTTTAAACCAAAGGAGATTATGCAGGATAATCTTATTTATAAACTGCCTCAGATTGTCATAAAATAGAGGCAACCAAGAAGCAGGAGTACACCCAACACCGACTCCCGAGAACTCATTTTCTGTTTTGTTCTTGTTCTTCTTCTTCTCTTGCAAATAATTTCATCTCACTAGTTTCCATATTCAGTTTATATCATCCCTTCCACACCAATTGCCTTGAGAGTGCACTAAAAAATTATGCCATAGATATTGTTGAAATTCCTTGAATGAAAAACAGCTACAGAAGAAAATTCTCATAACTGACATCTAAAAGAAAAAAGAAAATGAATAAGTGCCCTCTTCTTTTCCTTACCTGATTTACAGCCATCCTTGCTTCATAATTATCTACACAGCTTAAAACCAGATCCACTCCACTACCTTCTTTACTTGGGCAAAATGATTTGTTTCTTAAACTTGACATAAAGGTTTCAAAGCCTTGCACCGTTGTGATGTTAAATGTGTAGCTCTGGAAAAAGGGGGAAAAAAAGAACTTAATGAATCAGCAGAAGGTAGGAACCATCAGATTATAAAGTCATATATCAAACAGTCTTTCTAGTTTCTACTCATAAAAGGAAAAATTTTAGCCAAAGCCTTCCTAGGCCACATGACAAGTAGATCAATATATAACATTTCTGTTCAGTGTGCCAGTAACGGCAAAGAATCTCTCTATCTAATAGGACCCCCACCCCATGCCTAAAAACTTCAGTCTCAATGATTAACTTATAGCTCATACATTACATTTCATAATATTAACCAATTTGTGAAATCCGAACAACCATCAGGAAGTAAACAATCACCAATCCTTATATATTACAGAGGAGAATTATAGGAAATGACAACTTAACATATGAGATGAAAACACTAAAATCTAATTCATGTGATGCACTTACCTCAAGCACAACATCGGGATTTATATCTGAAAGGGTCTGAACAGCTGCATCAGTCTTTGTCATACCAGCCTAGAAATGCAACACAAACAATGTTAATAATGCAGTAGACTTATAGAACAAATATGGATCAATGCATTCAGTTTAGAATAAAATGCAGGCAAAAAGTGTGGAAAAATATGTGAATTAACACCTGCTCAGGACGGAAAAATAACCTATTCATATTAGCTAACTCCACTTTGTCATAATCATACAACAAAAGGCGACCTATGCCACACCTAGTGAGCATCTCAGCAGCAACACTGCCAACACCACCAACGCCCTGTAATTTCAAAATCAAAATAAGGACATTCAGTTTCAGTATCATCCTAAACAATGAGAATTATGAACAGCAGCAGAAACATGGAACTGATAATTACCACAGTTCACAAATGCTCAAAAGATATGAGTTTGCAACAAAAGGTGTATTGTTTAGTTGTCATGATGAATCAGAATTCAGAAATAAACAAAAGAAAAACATAAAGAGAAGAAAATACAGACAACTATGGCAACGGAGAAGTCGCGTATTCTCTCGTAGTTCTCCACAATACCCATTCTCTGAAGCGCCATAAGCCTACTGTATGGATTGCTGTCCACCACCTCAGCACTCATATCCTGCCACCACGATTACTCAAACATGAACCATTAAGGAACTGGAAAAACAAACAGACTGGGATTTATGAGGCAAATACCTTGACTTTTGGACGCCCAACAGGACCAGACTTTGCCATTCTAGTGAGATTTTCAACACGCAATCGCAACTACAAAACAAGTAAAATCATGCATCAATATCCTCAAATTGTGCTTATTTCGTTATAATACCGGCACATGCAAAATCGGAATAAAAATAAAGGGCATACTAATCAAATTTCAAGTTTTTCCATTTTTTATTTTTTTAAAAGAAAAATTATATCATGCAGTTTAAAATGTTCACAACAGAAGAGACTTTAAGCAGGTAGCAATTTTATGAAATTGAAAATAAGCATAAAAAAATAAAAACCGAAATGGCGGTTTATTTGATGAACAAGAATTGGAACACAATCGAAAGTCAGTGAGATCCGAATAGAAAGAGCAGTACCTGGAGGACTGAAGCCTGAAGAAAAGGATCAGGCAATGATCGCTTAAGGGAATCGAGATCATCAATGATGTCTTTCAATTCAACTTCCATTGCCGGATCTCCTCTGTCTGCACACTGCACTTCTGCACTGGAAACTGGAAACTTAACTAACGGAATTGCTTGTGGGATTGGGACTAGACAAAGAGCGAACTACTTTTTACGTTATTGGGCTTTGTTTGCAGCCCATTTTATCCAAAATTCGACCCAATTTGTTGTGGATCACCCCCTATCTAATAAAATCAAATGAGTAGAAACTAATCCGGTATAATTAAAAAAAAAAAAAAATTAAGAACAAGATAAAGTTAGTCCGTTAATAAACCCGTAAACTTATCTTATCTTATGATTAGATGCAGTAGTAGACCTGCAAATACTGGTAAAAAAAAAAATTTGACATGAAAACTGAAATTCAGTATTTTTATGATTGAAATATAAGTCCGGACATAACTTCAATATTTTCTTGAAAGTGGATATATCTTTCAGGATTACAAAAAAGTTTATATTAGAAGGATCATCCCAAGTTGCTGGATTGTCGTGGAAAAGAGATTAATATATTCATTTATTTCTTGAAGATGTAAAAAAGCATTATACATCACAAAATTAGAATAAGGAACCAACTCAACTGAGTGTTGATGTGGTATTAATTGATAAGTTTACAGCATTTTCAATAGAAACTTCGTCTTACATAAATCACTAGAGATTAACATTTAGATTTAAACGAGGAAAATGATCCAGACTAGAAATGAATATTTTAGGCTAAATGGGCACTCAACAAGCTTATAAGTTAAATAATCCACCAGCCTCGACAATATTTGCGACGACTCACTCACTGGTTCCTGCCTCTGGGATTCTGCTCTAATTTAGGCCAACCGCCTCTCTTGGCGCCACCAAGACCTTACCACGATATATCAAGCCGCTGCTCTGCTTCCTGGGTTAGGAGACCCAGTTGAGATGAGGTAACGAGGGGCACCGGGGTTTAGACAGTGAGAAAGGTGAGATCGTGCACAGCTGAGTCCTTACGAGTTGACGACTCAGGATCGTGCACACCGGGGTTTAATCTGGTGGCGTATTTTATAGAGAAGATAAAAGTTTGCAACCGTTTGATATGTCCCAGCAAAGGAGGTAAGTATTGGACACCCAACAAATGTGATCATAGTGTAATGAAACACGTCACATGCACGATTTTTTTCATTTAAATTTCTCTTGTATCTTAATTCAATAATGGAACCCATCTGATTATAACCCAGTTTACAGATGGAGCAGCCACCATAACTATCCTACAATATAATGCATAGTTATAGTATCATAAAACAAAAGGGCACAATAGAAAGCATTCAAAACAAACCCAATTTCACATAAAAAGTTTAAAACCAATCACATTTTATATACCAACAATATCTAGGGTGGCAGTAATTGCACTAGTTACACCTTGTATCATATCATTAACATTTTCATCATCTACCAAAGTCTATCCAATAATAATGTAGAGTATTATTACATGTCACGATGAGCTGAAAGGGTTAAGCGACTTCCCTCAGGCATATGCTGTACAAATCTTCCAGTGGAATCTGCCCCCGTATATGGGCTTCTCCTGTAAATCAAGCAAATTGCCTCCTTTGTCCAGATCAAACCCTTTCGACCAAACCATGTCATGTAATCTCTCCCTCTTACCAATATTACCTTTTTTTTTCTCAAAACAATAAAAACGTCAAGCAGGTAATCGGGGTTATCCTTTTTTTTTCTCAGACCTGGATGTGCCGCCAGTGTTTGTGCAACCCATAGCTGCTGGCTGAGAATACATTTATTCCCACCATCGCAATCATCTCTATGGGTTATGGAGATAATCACACTGATTTCAAAAATGGCAAGCCTGCACTTTTACACGGCAGATATATTTGGGCACAAATGACAGCACATACCAAGTTGCTGAATGCAAAGACTATAACCCATCACATTAGGAAACACCTACAGCCCATCAACCATTATAGTGGACCTTCTGGTTTTGGGAACCCTGGCCCTGTTGATGCTGTTGTTGTGAAGCCTGCAAGTTTAGTGGTTGCGTGTTGTAGTGGGCAAAGGGTTGGGAGTAGAGAGAATTCATCAAACCCTGCACATAAGTTGGCATACTTACATAAGCTGCTAACTATAATACACAACTGCCGTAAAGAAAGAAAGACATGAGATTGTACAAGAATTCCTACGAGCCGAGTCACCAAACAAGGCAAAAACTAGCCAAATTAACCTAGACATGATGTCATAAATATTTGGCCTTAAGCAGAGAGCCTATTCAACTTCTTGCTACATAGATCGCACATGATTTACTTGGGTGATCATATAATACTTATATCTATGCGCTTTGAAATTTCACCTACAATATCTCTGCTGAGCAGTGTTGGTAGAAAAAATATACCTGAGACTGAAGTGGATTGGGATTGGCCACACCAAAGTGGCTCTGTGATGCATCATCTTGTGAAGGGTCATTAAAGCCAACCTGAGTAAATAGACCTTGCGATCCATGAGCCATGTAGTCCTGTGAGATGGCAAAAGTTAGATAGGTACAGAAACAAAGAACACTAATGAGCTAATAAATATTGGCCAATAGTAGCAAACCTGAGACATAAAATCATTCCCAGTACCAAAGCGAGAATATCCAGCCTGAGAATTCTGGTTTATGAAGTTCCCAGGAAACCCACTTTGTGCTCCTTGTGTAACATAATCAACAGCATATCCACTTTGAGAAGCCTGCCGAGTAGGTCAACATGTCAAGTTAATAAAGCAATTATGAAATTTGTGGTGGAGGCAAGGGAGGTGCAAGAAACTATAAAAACTTAGAATACATTTCATAAACAATTGCAATACACTCATAAACTTAGAATACATTTCAAGTATGTTCAACATGACTATTTTTTTAAAAGTATCCAAAATTCATCATTGAACTAAAGCCTACCATCCCCAAGCAGCCGGCTCACATTTGCTAATATATGTCATAGGATTGAAAATAAAACTTAATTTCGGAATAATACCTGTGTAGAGAAGTCAGTAACATTATAAGGAACATGTGATCCCTGGCTTTTGAAGTCATCACCCAAGAATTCCTGGTGTATGATCAATTATAAGACCTCTGACAATAACAAATCATAAAAACAAACTGGTTATGCATGGTTATTATGAATACCTGAGACATGCCTCCCATGGAAAATCCATCACGAAATGTTTGACTTGGCCCTTGGACTGGCATCTATCACATAACCAAAGGAACTAGGAATATCAGATGACATGATAGGATTTTTGATTAAACAAACAAGATAGTAATTGGGTTCATAATTTTCAGAGAGAGGTACAAACATTATTAACAAATCCAGGTTGAGTTAATGGACCGCCCACAGATGGTTGGCTATTTGGATTCTCCAGAGAAGGAAAGTTGAAAGTAGACCCAATAGCTCCAACTGGTTGCTGCGAGGGTTGTTGGTGTGGGAGATGACTGCCAATAGGAGCACCGACATTGCCACGACCAGCCCCAAAACCACGACTTCCTGGTTGAGGAACATGAGGCACGGCTCCAACAGGTCCATGTACAGCTCCACGAGTTGGAATAGCATATGGTTGGGAAGGTGGTCCGCCCTGGAATGGTGGAAGGGGCACACGAGCCATAGGAAACCCAGCAGGATGCACTCCAGGTTTATGAGTACCATTGGGTGGGCCCGGTGGCATATAAGAACCTGTAATTGGAAAAAACAAATGTTTTCAATCAATTTCTGATATTCAATAAGATATCAACAAACTAAAATAAGAAGTGGAGAAAGCAATATCCATTGTTGTATGTATTGTGGAATACATCAAGGTTAAAGCCATATTCTATACTGCTTTTAACAATGAGGAATATTCATGAAAATCGAAGTCCTGCAAATATCATACGAGTTACCACTAAAACCAAAAAAAAAAAAAGCTTGTAGGCCAAAAATCAAACGATAGTATTAAGCTCTATCACACCCCCTCACATTCTGACCTGCCCGACCAACATGCTTGTTACATAGACCAAGTTCAGACACAATCAATTTTATGAGAAGAAAAAATTCAGAACACAAATATAAAATCATATATTCAATCCCAGACACTCGTGGCAAAAAAGCTGACTCCAACACCAAGTCCTTACTAGACCCACATAAGCTTGTATATAAAGACCCAAATAGTAACATTAAGCCCTAAGAATATTCATAAATAAGAACTGTCCAATTAATCTAACTAAAATTCATAAATTCTATACGCTAGCAATTGCATACCCCTAGCACGGCCACTTCTTCTATCAGCATTTGCACCAGAAGCCGACATATCATTAGCAACAATTCCAGGTCCACCACCAAAGAAAAGTCTTCTATCATTATAAATCTGTGTCAAGATAGGAGCCTCCATATCAGTTCACATACACTCAAAATCTGCTTTGTAACTGGAAATAATACCACAGGGCAGGGAAACATCCACATAAAACAAAGCCCATAAACTAGAACACAATAACATGTTTTCATTAAACCATACCTTTTTGGGCTTGTGAAATTGAACCATACTCTGCTTCAAGTTGTTTAAAGGCCCTTCAACCAAGCACTCATGCTCCTGGAGAATCATTCATGAACGAAAATTATTTAGGACTTCAACCAATAGTAAACATCTACAGAAATGTGACTCATATACCAATTAACATTAAAAAAAATTTTTTTAAAAATCATTCTTTATACACTTTTATAACAAAAAGGGCAAATAGGAACATGTTGCTGATATATTGCATGCACTTCCAACTTCACTATTCAATAATAAGCATAGCAAGCTGCCGAGTAAGTTTAGAATCACAAAAGCACTTCTTCAACATGGGAAAGAATCACAAATGGAGCCTAAGTAACCCAATACCACGAGGAGCATTACACAACAGAAAACAAGTAGACCACAAAATACCTTGTAGTGTGTCAATAAGCCATTCCAAAGCGGCTGTTTGCTCAGAACTTTAGGGTTTCCCAGGATTACGATACCATATCGAGCACGTGTCAGTGCAACATTGAGCCTCCGAGGATCATTAAGAAATCCAATGCCCTGAAATGAAGGGTCCAGCGGTCAAGAACCAAATGCTACACAAACATTTGTCGACCACAACAGTTGTGTGTGTATAAGCAGCCCATAGAACCGCAACCGGTTTTACATGACAATATTAAGCAACAAGTACTTCAACATTGAAACCTTGTAAATAACTATATTCAGACCTCACATTCCATTGCATAACTAATAATCGTAGAAGCCACTGTTATTACCCCCAAAAAATCCTGCACTGCAACTAATTTCTCCAACAAATCCTTAGTCTAAAATGATATTTTGGCATATCTTTTTATCACAAGTCACAACATATTGTACCTCATGACTTATCACCTAATAAAGTAATTTTAGATGTAACCTCTATAATATCTTTAAGAGATGCCAAAAAGAACAAAAAAGAAAATTAAAAATCAGATGTAAAACAGAAGATTGCCAAATTTTCAATTCTCCGGCCTTGTCACAGGGTCAATTACGAAAAAAAAAAAAAAAAAAAAGAAGGCATTTCCAAGGAAGAGATGGTGAATCAAAGGGAGCCCAGTCCGCCCACTCACTGGGTCAACTAAGAAAACAATATATTTTGGTCCGACAAAAAAAAAAAGCATCCCAAGAAAGAGATGGTGAATCAAAGGAAGCTCAGTCAGACCTCTTACAGGGTCAACTAAGAAAACATTATTTTTTTCCACAAAAAATATATATATATATATTCCCAATGAAGAGAGTGAACAAGAGGGTGCCCAGTCTTCCACCTAATCTTCCCAAGGTATCTAGGGCCCCCCCAAGAAGCTTAAATACACGTTGATTTGGAATCTCACTTTCATAGTTTATAGTTACCAACATTCCCATCAGAAACACCATAAAACCGAGCATATAGGAAGAGTCAATTAAACAACTCAAAAAATTGAAGCAGAGGTGAAAGAGCAGCAAATTATGACTTATCATTTGTGTAAAAAAAAAAAAAAAAAAAAGTCAAAGAGAAAGAGGTAGAAGTCAAAGACTTTAGGCTAATTAATAATGAATTACAGACTTCTAGTTACCCATTTTTAGAACTTAATAATCAATTGTTACCATATGAACATTCAGAAAAATTACCCCAAACACCACTTTAATGTGTTATTTTCTGCCTCAGCTATCCAAAAAAAAACCTAGCCCTATTGTGCCGCATCCCCCTCTAAGTGGCATATTGCAATCCTGTTCCCATCCCACATACCATGCTGTACAAGTCTTAGGTACAAGCGAACAAATGAAACAGTTACCCTGTCATTCTCTCATCTTACAATTAAGACAAAGATTCTTATTATTATACTTCTACAAAATGTCTAAACATGCAAATTAGGCTTGCAAAAAATCCAATATCAAATTGACAATAAAAAGGATGTCAACAGATGTTTATTTTAATACAAAATAACAAAAAAAATTGCTATTTGAAGGCATAAAAGCCTGGACATAAAAATTTGATAGATCAACCAACCTGATGTTCATTACTCCTCACACAAGACAAAATGATATAATCTTTCTCTCTTCCTTGAAACGAATCAACACTAGCTACCTGCAAATCCATAGATTGTATAGCCATGGCAAACGAAAATCAAAGCATTCATAATTATCCTTTCAAGCCTAAGCATTACCTCAATTTCCTTATACAGTTGCTGTCTGAGAGCACCATTCCTTGACATATAATTCACAATATACGCTCTCTGTCCCTCATATGGCGTTATCACCCCAATCTGTAAGAAATTATAACTTACTTGGACTACCAAAACACATCAAAACTCCAATAAAAATGTAAAATCCAAGAAGGCTGTCCAAATATACCTGGCTAGGGACCACACCACTCCTCAAGAAGGTAGTTACAATTTTTTCAACATTTGCAGCCTCGGTCCGATTTAGATAGGATGTGCCACTGGCACTAATCTCCTCTTGTCCCATCTGAAGTGAAAAACAAAAACAAAATTACAGAATAGATATAAGAATCAAAGAACCATGTGTACAGCTAAAGTAAAATATGATTTTCCATTTACAACAACAAATCAATTATAAAAACTATTCAATTCAATTAAATCGGTATAACTATTTGCTTTATAATTCAAATCTGAATATTAGTACAGAAAACAAATGTTGAAGGAATTAAGGCACAACCACCTGAGCATATTCCAGATTTCTAAAACATAATCCTCAAAATCACAGTCACTACTTTGAAGCAGGTTATCATGAACTTTGCAACAATAATTTCAAAACAAGCAGTGAAAAGTAAATTTGAAGTCTTCAGCAGTTGGCAAACAATCAGATCACTTTTTGACTTAACAGAGACCAAGACAGCTATGATACCTGGACATAAAAGAACATGGGCCGATTTGGCACAGGCCAAGGAAAGTCAATGCCAGATGATTGCCTCTCATTGATAGTCACCCCATTTTGTAGTGTGCCTTCATAAAAGCTGTTAGAAGGAAATTCTGACAGACATGGGTGCATGCGGTATTGTACCTAATGTCAAGGGGAACAAAACATAATACATCAATGTTAAAACATTCTTTCATCAGCAGAAACATCTGCATATAAATGTAAAAATTAATAACATAATGAGGTACACAAAATCATGTCACTAAACGCCACATATCAAAATATAAGTCCTTGACACGTGATCTCAATTTAACAAAACTAAACTGAATAGCATTGCATGTACCAGACAGGAAAAAAACAAAACATTATTACGTTGTTCCACCATATATGAAAACCATAGGGATGGATATAAGAGAACATAAAACTTTATAAAAGAACCAAATTCTATCAGCGAAGAAATTTTCCAGCTTCATTAAAAATTAGCACTAGTTTCTACAAATTACTCAGTTTCATCAGAAAATCAGCCTAAAATATAAAGACAATTAAGACTGGCTTTTGTAGCAGGAAATTTTTAAGCATGAGCATAACTATTGGATGCTTCATTCAGTGAGCCTACAATATTTTATATCTATAGAAAACTGAAAAGCCTAATGATTACAGTGAGCTTCCATATCACTTCAAAAAGGCATTAAGAAGCAAGTAGAAAAGCAAATAAGGCAGTCAAAACACCCAAATTAACAATTCAAAACTTCACCTGCAATCTAATTGGTTTCAAACCAAGTAAAACAAGGCGTTCAAAGAGAGACTGGGCAAGACCAGCACGAGCTGCTTTCTTGCACATGATGACCGGACCAAGTTGACAATGATCACCGACAAGAACAACCTAATAGAAAAGATTGTAGTTAGATGCCAAGCTGCAACAATACCATAACTTGAACAAAACTTCTAATCCCTTAGTACCTGCTTCGCCCCAAGAACCAAAGGAATAAGACACTCAGGTTCTGTGGCCTGGGTAGACTCGTCAATAAGTACCTAGAAGACAAGAAAAAGTGAGTAAGCCAATCAAATGTTAAAAAAAGATCAAAGGCTCGCATAGGAAGTCCTTCAACCTGGCGGAACCTAAAATTTGCCAATCGAGGATCTCCAGCACCAACACACGTACAACAAATGACATCAGCACTTTGTGAAATCTCCCTCTCTGTTGCCCGCTTAAGAGCTTTGTATTTTTTCTCATCACTGCTGGACAATTCTCCTGTAAGAGTTTTAGAGTAAAGAAAATAACAAATTCCCATTAGCAAACCAGGAGACGTCAACTTTAAATTTTAACTAACAAAAATTCATCTCCCATGAATATAAAACAATATTAAACGGGTCAGCCACTGATACAGAAAAAATGAATGATTCCTACAATTAAATTATAACACCCTGAACAATATTGAAAACTTTGTACAAACAATCTCAACACATCAAACTGAATTACAGTTGTTACATAAGTAAGCTGCAACCAAGACAAACTTATTTGAGACTTTAAAAGGTAAAAGAAATGACACCCAACGTCAATTAAAGGAAAATAATTCTCTGAAAGGTTAGAAAACATGGGCAAGCAGATTCACTTTACGCAACAATGTAGCTAAGTAGTGATGTGTCTATGTAATAATTGTGTTGCTCAGAGACTAAGGAAGATAAAGTAGGCTGAGAGGACCTTGCATTGTTTTGTTGTATCACAACTAACGTCCAGGGGTAATTGAAACAAGCAAGAAATATGAGCATGAAGTCTAAGCTACAATATCCGCACTAAACCTAACTCAAGCATTAGTAACCTGAGGTAGAACTCAACTGCACTCACCCAAGTTGCATATTTAATAAAAATAGTTTTTTCCGCATTTGGGTTTTGCAGCATGAGAAAACACAATCCTAATTCTACCACATCACTTAAGCAAAAGATGCCTCATCAAACTTTGAGTGTGTTTGGTATGGCTTTTCAATTAGAGCTTCTAGAGTAGATCTTTTTGTAGTAGAGCTTCTAATGAGTAGAGCTTCTCGCAAAAAAGATTAGCAAAAAAGACTTTTGGTTGTGTAAATTACAAAAAAGGTGTTGACAATGTATTTTTAAAAATAGCTTTTGGTTGTGTGAATTACAAAAAGGGTGTTGACAATGTATTTATAATGAAAGAGTTGCATGGTGGAATATCTAAAATTTATAAAGGGTAGTTGAGACAATTCATATGTTTTAAAAAAGCTCAAAAAAAGCTTTTTGGAAAAGCCCAAATTTTGGGCTTCTCCAAGTAGACATAAAATGGCTTTTATAAAGGGTAATTGAGACAATTCATATATTAAAAAAGCTGTTTTGAGTTTTGCCAAACAACTAAAAAAACTTCAAAATAGCATCTAGCACTTAAAAAGCGTTTTTGATCCTTACAAAAGCCATACCAAACACAGACTTAACCAGGAAGACCTTTATTTAGAGAAGAATCCACCCAAAAAAATAATGATTCCTAATCCAATTACCCATATATTGGATCAGCTAGGTTAATTTAGTAATTATGCAAGTGATGCATAGGCAAAGTGAGACTAAAAAGACTTGTTTAAAGGGAAAATCTCCCATATTTTAGATATATGCACATTCATCCAATAGAATCATCTCATGTTTGCATTTATTTTATAGATGACGTTATTTTATTAAATTAATGTATAATATCTTATGTAACAAAGACTATTTGAAAGAAGAATCCACCAAATATAAATAAACACGTTTAGTAATAAACTTTGTTGTCTGATTAAAAAATAATAATCAAACAAAATAATATAAACCCAATCCCAAATAACCATATATACTAAATCAGCTAAGGTTGATTTAATAATTGTTGGCCCAAGAATAATTTCAAAAACCTAGATTTCAACACCAAAAAAACAAATATAAAAAAATAATAATAAATAAGTAAATTTAACCGGTGAGCATATGTGGTGGAAGCGCATCAAGTAAAAAGCTCACCTTGTTCATCTTTTAATTGTTGTAACTTGTGTAGTTCACTCTTCTCAGATGTGTCAAGATGACGGACCTGCAATGAACCATTATTAACATAAATCATGCTGTACATGGTAAGGAAGGGAGAACCAACCAGAGCCTCATATGACAAAATATATAAAGATACCAATAAGTTGACAAACCTGATAATGAAGAGTCAAATGCTCAACCGGAGAACTTACAGCTTCCCTTGATTTTGCACAAAGTCTAACAACCTTAATTCAGAAAAGATAATTCCAAAAAAAAAAATAATCAAATTTCTAAACAGAATGCAACTGAGTTACCATGACAAACTGTAGATTTCATACAACACACATTCATGTATATGTATCATGGAAATTGAAGTCATTTCATACTAAAGATCTATATTAATCAAATGAAACGAGTAGCAATTCTTTTTACTAGGGTGTGAGTTGAAGAAGATATGGTAAACCAAGTTTCTTACATATAAGGGTTCCTACACTTAGCATTGAGAAACAAATGTTGGGACAAAAGAATATCCGAGAACACAAAACTTGAAAAGACATAACAGCATTCTTATTAACACAATCTGAAACTAAAATCAGAAAAAATCACCCTCAATGAATAATTTGAGGATCGTATAATGCCAGAAAGGCAATTACTTTTCTCAAATATAGGCAATAGCTTAAGCAAAGCAATAAAAAAAATTCTAAAAAATTGCAGGCATGCTATAGTTCATATGTAAATCCACTACGAATAAAAAGACTCTTCTTGCCATGTTTTAATCGGTAAGAAAAGAATGGTCATAAAATTGAGACACGAATCCAACCAATGATGCTTCAGAAAATCATTTTCTAATAAATCTCACCAAATTATAAACATGTCAATGCAAAATGCATTATTATCAAACATTTCTTCTAGTAGTTGACCCATGGAATCTACCTTGTTTAGAACAAAATGAATACAGTTTGCAATTTAACATCTCCTGAGTAAATTATTAATTATAAAAATAGTAACACACAGCAAGAAAGAACACAATACCATTATGTAAATATAGTTCATATAGTTTATAGATTTTATAACAATGTGGAGAGGTTTCCTTCTATACCTTTAGCCCAGTGGCACTTATCTTTTCAGCTAGTTGGTCAACAGCCACATTACTAGGTGCACACACCAATACCTGATAAAATAATGGAAAGTCATGGACTACTTCAATTGAAAAAATGTAAATAATAACCGATGTGCAATAGAACTTACTTGCCCTTGGCCCTGTTTGGCCATGTGATACACTATTGCTGCAGAAGTGACAGTTTTTCCTGTGCCAGGTGGACCTTGAATTAAACTTATAGGCCTCTGAAGGACACTCTTTACAGCAAAAACCTATACATGGAAAAAAGTAAGGACCACCCTACATAAAGAAACAAAGCTAAAACAAAAGAATGTGATGTGGAAAAAAAGCAAGCAGAGGATGGCAAGCAACAAAACCAAGTCATGGCATTTTTCACAAATATAAAAACAAATAATAAAAACAGTTTGCATCAAAATGTGGTGGGATCAACAGTAGTATGAAAGGGTGTACCTGCCACATTGGCCTAACATTTAGGATTCTTAACCTAGACCTATGTCTCATACACTAATGGTTGAAAAGATGCATGTTTTTGACAATTGGATAGCAAGTGATGCAAGCAAGGAATGGAAAATATATATATTACAAAGCCATATTGGTGTAAGGCTAAGAGCATCTCCAATGCAAATATGCATTTGGAGAAAATTGACTGCCACATAGGAATATAGGATAGATAGTTAAAAAGTTCGAACAACTCTCTCCAATGCAATTATCAAACTTCAATATGGAGATGATGTGGCAAAAAAAAAGTTTGAGAAGATGGAGCTGAGTTTCTAATTCTAGAAACTGTCCTATAAATGCTGACTAGGATTTCTAACTCTTTCCATCAATAATATTAGAGCTCATTTAATTGTAAAATAAAAGAGGAGAGAGTGGAATAATTGTTTTATAATGATTGGTCATAAAATGGATGCATATTTGATTTTAGATAATTGCATTGGAGATGTGAATATGCATTTCTCTAATTTTCTTTCAATAGGGTCCATAATGAATAGAAATGTTGATGTGGCACTATTTAGAAACTCAAAATGCATATTTGCATTGGAGATGCTCTAATCTAAATAGTCTTGTGATTTTCTTTATCTATACTATGTGTGTGAAATAACACATACAAACTTGTATACGCTAACTGTAAGTTATCTACAAAGTACAAAACTTTAAAGATTTTCTGAATGTTACTACAGAGACAGCGTATCTATACTAGCTATTGAGAAAAAAAAAACAAAAAATTTAACCAAGAATTCTCCAAAAAACCAATGCATCTCTAAAACAAGTATGAAAAAGAATGAAATGATTCTAAGCATTTGACATTAATAAAAATAATAAAATAGAATAATAATAACAATAATAAATCATGATAATAAAATAACAACAATATATGACATTAAATAGATTGGAATTAAAAGGGTTATGTTGTCGATGTAGCATACTTGAGATGCATTTAACTCTGGAAGACCAGGGGCACCAAAACGACGAGGCAAAGTATTGCGAACCATCTGAACCTCAACTTCATGACCCAACAAGTGGTGGTAAATATACCTGCAAAGATGATAGCAATTTAAATAACTCAAGAAAGCATACAAGCCAACTTGAAAATTTGATCTCTACTTTTCTTGAGGACCAAAATGAGCCAGGAACACCTGGAATTGTTCCACTGAACCCATAATGTGAACAAATCACATAAAACAGTCGAGCATAAGATTGTGACTTCAATTAAGGCCAACCAAAACTGGGCCTATCTAAAATTCACATATTAAGGAAATCTACCTAGAATACAGCATAAACCAACAAATCCTATGACCATCTAAAAAGAGATGTAATGTTTTTGAAGAAAAATTAACAAAATAATTTATTATATTCATGTGTATTGAGGTTGGTATTCTCTCTCTCTCTAATTATTTACTTAAAACCATCTGAAATGAAAAATAAGAAAAGAAATGCCAGGATAAGACAATTTTCCAGAACCTTATCAGTGCACTAAAACATAAAAATAAAGTTAAACCAGCAGACGTACCCACTGACACTAGTTTCATCCACTGCAAATGTTTTCATCGCTCCCTGCATTCTGTCAAAACTTGTACTCTTCCATACAAAATCAACACTGAACCCATGATTCACATCAACAGGAACCCCCTGGATACAACAGCAAGTCAATAACAATAAACACTATTAGTAACGCAACTCACAAAAATCAGAAGAAACAAACACTCTATCTACCTGACTAGCACGAAGTTCAAGTGCAACTTCCTCTTGTGCAGTTAGCTTAATCTGAAAAAACATTAAGATAATGTATTACTACAATCATATATTTGGCAAAAACCAGGAAAAAAAGGGGTAATGAATCTTCAACTCCAATCCACAAGAATATATCAAATATTTAGAGATTAAAACTTAGATCAAAAGATAGAGCATACCACATGCCCAACTGATTGCCATGCTGGATGAGCTGCATCTCCTGAATAACGCAATCGCAACTCATCACCAGGAACTAGACGCAACTCATTGTCTTCCTATACCAACAGAGGAGGCAGTTTAACTTTCATCAAAGTAAAAATTAAAGGAATGTATCCTCAAAAAGAAACACTGAGCAAAAAAAAAAAGGGAAAAATAATGGAACAATAATAAAAACTCAAAGAAAGAAAGGAAACGAAATTGAGGCAATGAAGCACCTTTGGAAATACAAAATAAGCAACACGCTTCTTGTTAAGACCGATATCCCATCGAATTGTAACATTGTCCTTGCTTTGAGATTCTTTCATCATCTATAACAAGATTAAAACAATGAGTTCCTGCTGTGAATTTAATATAAAGAATGCATAACAAGACAAAATCAGAGAAAAATATAAAAACGAGCAAATGATCCAGATTGTCAGGAAGAATACTTTATCATAGTCAGCTTCAAGCTTGATAAGCGGTGCAAATACATTTTGGTACTGCAAGAGAAAAGAATGAAAACACAAACCGATTAGACAAAAGCAAAAGACTAACTATGACATCCTTCAGTATTCTCATGTAATATACAAAACCTAACTTGTGGTTAACAGTCACCTGATATGCATCTTCATACTTCAAGACTACTTGCTGAGGTTCATCATCCACGCCAGGCTTCTCTAGATCTTCCAGAGTAGCATCAGGATTTGCCTTCCAAAGTTCTTCTACCTTGTTTATTTGTTGAGCACTAATCTGGCGAGCCCTCAACTGCTCCTGTTCAGATGGGATCTGTAAAGAACATTATGTTAGCAAAATAAGAAATTATAGATCACATTGCAGGACAGAAAGAATAAGTCCCAACCTTTACAAGCCATTGCAAAAAACACCTATCATCAATCAGTGGACACCACTGACTCAGATCCCAGTTCATGTCCTTCAATGCATTAACATTCAAACATGGTTCCCGACACAGAAGAACAACAACGCTCTCTGTCTTGGCAGATATAAACCCAAGAAGGAACACATTTCGGCATCCACAGTTGTAGCATTCAAGGATAGTCTCCCCCAAAGGACTGTCTTTATGAAGACAGACTTCCTTGTGTTTTGCTCGAACCTACAAAAGAACCCAACAAAAAGACTAATTCAGAGTAAACAACCAGGAGCAATCCACAAAATCACTTTCATTAAACTTATATCCAATCAACAGCCATCCAAAAGGAAGTAGTGAATGCAACAGTGTCACTAAGAATACCACAAAAACAAAAACTACGAAGAAAAAAATATTCATTTAAGAATGCAGCTAACAAAGCCCAAAGGACAATAACAGTGAAAAAGTAAGCTGTGATACATAAGTCAGACAATAAAACACAACTACATGAATAAACATCTAGGGTATTAAATAAGGTAGCACATTCTTTTCGCTGAATAAAAGCAAGTTAATTAGACAGTGGGGTGCAGGAAAATAAACCCTTAAAGATCCAAAACGAATAAGCATTTAAAACATATTATGTATAAGCTGTCAACTATAAATTTGCACACATTCTGCCATGACCAGAGCATAAGGTAAACTTAACAAAAAGAAAAAGTAAACTTCATTTACCAGTCCAAACAATGCAGGATTACAAAGTGGTGTTCTGAATACAGATCTATCCTACAGCTTTATGGTATAAGATAACCACTCAAGACTTGAACCTAAGTGTACAGAACTGACTTTTATCACCACATAGATACATCATAACCAACTCATGCCTTCCATATTACTGAATATAATATCAATCATAGAGATCCAGAGAAGTTGGTTAACTCCAAGTACCATGTAAACGGTTCACTACATCACCAGCTAATAAGGAATACTGACATTTCACTGTTCTTTGAGTATCTTAAATTGGATTTCATACAATTATAATCAAAATTTATGCATTAATAAATACTATAAATCCTTCGAACATCCAGACAAGACAAAAATACCAAAAATAAGGGACTGCACTATACATCCTATTAATTCAAAAGAAACATTAATAGAAACAATTCCTTGTCATTCCGCTTTTGTCTAAAATTTACTGAATTTCACATTTCATGCAAGCCAACTACATGTTGAACCTCAAGCTTATACCCAGGGTAAAATAGCCTTATAGTCAAGGATGGAACACAATTTAGCATTTGACACGGTCAATTCAGAAATTTATACTCGAGGCCTCGAGCACATCATTTTCTCTGAAATGCCAAATACAAACTGAAAGTAGTTGCTCCTCCATCCCAACAGACATCAAAACAGTTAAGGAACACTTAAAATTTTACAAAATGATTATTGTACACGATATAAACCCACCTCACAAAGCACTGATATTAATGTTTCATCATCTCAAAATACATCTCTGATAAACCTATTTTTGTTGTACGATCTTTGCTTCTGTTTCAGTCACGATCAAATTCTAACTAAGTAATAATTTCTATATTTTGAAACCACAGTATATCCATCGCAGAATATTTAAAAGGAAAGCATCATGAGCAATTTAACGATTATACTAAGATAATCAGTATCAACATGAACACAAATGGCCCTTTGAAAAGTCCTCATCTTAATGATCTTCAAAATTCTTAGGTTCATATGCCCCAACGCAACCGAAATATAACCATTACTACACAACTCCATAAAACTGAGCCTTTCTTCCATCCTGAACCCGCAATAACACATAATTTCTCAATAGGAACAGAAGCACAAAAATCACAACAGCCCAACGCAACTTGGCAGCCAGTTACAAATTATACCATGAATTCAAGGCAACAAACAGTGCAAAACAGGAGACAAATGCTCCCAACTTCATTTCCACACATAACACACCACTGATGACACAGGATCATCCTACGTCATTAGTGTTGATCTTTCCTAGCACGACAGTCCATACCAAAATTCTTACATCAAAAGGAAGGAACCTTAGCCTTCCAAATTTTCACCCTAAAAGCAACCCAAGTCTTGTATAATTTTCTTTGAATATTCATTTACAATCCTTGTAAATGTTTCTTTAATCTTTTCACTTCCAAAATTAAATACCCCAACATTTTTTTTTATAGTAAACAGAAACTTTATTCAAAAATGAAGAGAGAATACATTAGTGAACCAGTAGTCCACCCAACACAACAACCTAAACAAATACCCCAACATTCAGTTTACTCATTACTCATTAAGAGAGAAAGGCACAATTTTTAGTCAAAATATCAACATTATATCTATCTGACCTTCTTACGGTTCTTTACATACCAATTCCCTAGCCAGTATCGAATCTCCAAATACTACAAACTCCTCACACATCATTTCACCATCCGCTTTGAATGAATAATGATTATTTCCAGCTATAAGAAACACCTCAATTTCAATGCACATTGACACTAAATGCCAACCAAAATAGTCAACAGAAAGAAACCCTGCAACATTATATTTATCCTAAAACTCCTTTCGTGTTCTTAATTTGTAAAGGCTTTCAGTAATTCTAACAGACATCACAAATCAATCACTCTATTTTAATTCCCATAACAGTAAAAGCAAGTAGAATAAATTAATCAACACTTCTCACTTTCACCTCATAACAATTCCCAGATCCAACTTACCAAAACCTCAAAAATAAAATAAATAAACTGAGGTCAAAAACAATGGCCCCCAAAAGCTGAAAGCTTTTACATCCTCTAACCCAAAAGGTAAACCATAAATCACATATTGTCACTCCAACCCTCACCATACCCATTAAGAACCCACATTACAACAGAAGGAACAACTAACAAAAAATTGAACTGGTAATCAAATGTTTTTGCCCCAATTTCCATCAGGCACAATGAAATAAACCAAACAAACATTTCCAAGTCATCTGCTCACTAAAAGACATAAATACCCAACCAAGCAAACAAAACTCGAAACACACATTTCAAATAGCCCATTCCAATTACCAAAACCAACTCAAATTAATTTATAAACCAGTACAGGAGAAAAAAAATAATAAACAGGAGCACAAAAAGAAATAAAAACATACCAGGTGATTAACGATGTGGGAACCTGAAGTGTTGCCTCTAGAATTGCAGAACCACTTGCGACAAGAAGGGACATTGCAGCGAACGACACAGGCAGGATTCGAGACACCACAATACCGACACGCATGCTCCGTGAAATCTGGTTTCCCGTAGTCAAACCCTTCCACCTCATCCCCTGCCTCCTCGAAACTCAGAGCCGCCAACCCCTCCACAATCTGACTATTACTAGAAGTATTATTGTTATTGCTGTTGTTTGCACCTCTTTTCGAGGGAGATGAGGTCGTAGCGAGAGAATCGGAGTGTCGGTGGTGATTATGGAGGTGATGGTGATGATGGTGGGCGTGGTGATCGGATGAAGCGGTAACGGCGCGAGAATCCGAGGGTGTTGTTGGGGTGGTCGGAGTCGGTGTGGTTGCGGGATCCACGGCCAAAGAATCGGACGGTGTTGGCCAAGCCACCGGCGAGCGGTACTCCTGGTAAGCGTCAAAATCGGACTCGCCTTGTGTGTTGAATTCGAGGAAAGTGTAGGCGTCGGCCGCAGTGTCGGGCTGCGACGCCGTTTCGAATATGTTACTCGGCTGAGAATCCATGAAACAAAATCAGTCTCGTGCGGTCTTCAGGGAAGAAATTAGGGTTAGGGTTTTTCGTTAGATAAAAATGAGAGAGAGAGAGAGAGTAAAAACGGAGCGAATCGTGTAAGAGTGGGGTGGGTGGGAGTGAGTTGACGTTACGGTGTGGTGAAACTTGAAAGAGGTAAAGCGCGTGCGAAGAATATATAAAATGAAATGCACGCAGCAGAAACGACTGTCGTCACGCGCCGACGTTATTGGGCAGAGGATGATGGGTCCCAGTAAGGGTTGACACGTGTGATGGAGGAGGTTGCAATTGCTATCATATACGGGCGCCTGTCGCGCGTGCTATTCTTTTATTTAATTTTTTTTTTCTCTTTCCTCTCTAAAGCAAAGGTGTCATGTTTTTGGAACTAGGAAGTCAAGAATTTGATATGAAATTGTGTAACTGATAAAGCGTAAAGGCTCGCTCAGCCCAACAGTCTGACAGGGATGGGCGTGGGGCGTGGAAGGATCACCCTAGGTCCTAGGATGGGGGTGTTTGGGAAAGGTCCCCTGCCCCCATTTTTAATTTCAATATTTAACGATTCGAAATCTGAAATTTGTAATTCAACCATCCTATTCTTTCGATTCATCCGGTTTCAATATCTCATCTAATAAATAATCAAAATATACAATCTAAAATATTTAATTGGTTTAATTTAATCCAAAATTAATACAAATACTTATAATAATATATGGGTTAGTGACTTAGGCTATGTTTGGTAGGAGTGAGGGAGAGTATGAGGGATGGATGAATTAAGAGAGAGAGAGAGAGAGAGAGAGTAGGAGGGATGGAGAGGATAACATCAATCCTCCATGTTGTTTGGTATTGGAAAGAGAGTTGGATGGATGGATTGGTATATAATTTATAAAATTACTATATTGCCCTTTAAAAAATTGGAAGGTAGTATAAAAATAGAGAGCATTTTTGTCTTTGCCCCTCCAATCTTCTCTCCCTCCAATGTGATCCGCCCAAATTGGGAGGATTGATTTTTGTGGGCCCAGAGGGAGAAACTCTCCCTCCTCTCCTCCTCTCCGGCTCTCCCTTCACTTCTCCCTCCAACCAAACAAGGGATTTGCTCTCCCTCCCTTCTCTCCCTCCAACCCTCTCCCTCCCTGCATTTCTCCATCCAACCAAACATAGCGTTAATAGTGGTAGGTGTTAGGTGACCATGAGTTAGAGTTAAAATATATATTTGAAAAAATGGAGAAATGGGAAATAGGGGACTCACCCATGGGCCCACCCCCATTTAGGATTTGGGGGGAAATTTACCCCCACCCCCCACCCCCACCCCCATTTGGGGGCAAAATTTGCCCCCACATTAGGGTGGGGCCTCATAGGGGAAATGCTCATCCCTACGAACAGATAACATATAAGTTGCTAAGTACACTTAATTTTTTAGCAAATCACAGTAGTTACCTAAGGTTTGGTTTTTTTCATGCGGAAATTATTTTTTTGAAAAAAATTGATATTGACCTCCAGGATATGTCAACTCGATCGAATAAGAATGATATTTTAGCCATTTCCTAGTTCTTTTAATGACTCAAACGTCTTGAATGACTCTTAATCAACTTCTATTGATAGCTATAAATTTTTTTTTTTAGAGCATCCATTGAGTTTCCATTGATTTGCTTAGCTTATTCCATAATTTTCGAATCTCTTGAGCTAAGTTTTAAACATCATTGTTACATCTACCATTTTTCAGAGTTTTTTCTTGTGATCTTTAATCATTTTTCTTGTATTTTAGTGTTAGAGAAATACTAAGGGGGTGTATTCAATCAATATTTGATTAGAATTCATCGGATTTTAAAAGTGTAGGGGTATTTGATTCATATTTGTAAGAATCCGTTAAACACTTGGGTATTCAATCCAAACCTTGAAGGATTCCAATAAAATCCAATGAAATCCAAATGTATTCAATTATGACTTTTAAGAAGTCCAAACAAATTTGGGTGTATTCAATAAATCATAGATTTGGATGGATTTGTTTAACTGTTTGATTAATGGATTGCAATGGATTTTTAAATGAAAAATATAAATAGAAAGGGCATTCACAAATCTTACCCCATACCAAAAAGATTTCTAATGATTTTTTTTTCTGAAGTAAACATAAAGCTGGACTAACAGCCAGCAAGCAGAAAATAGGGGCAATATCCTTGCCACAGAGAATCTCTTTCAGAAGAGATGGCCAGAGAAGCGAGATTATGGGCAAGGCCGTTCCCACTTCTAGGAATAGCCCTACAATTAAAAACCCCGACATCCAAACAAAGACCATAAACATCATTGAAGACGAAGCCAGCATCACCACAAGGAGGCGAGGGAGAGTTCACACAAGCAGCAACATTTGTTGCATCCACCTCCACCCAAGCAATAGATAAACCGTGTTGCAACGCCAAACACAGACCCTCACGAAGAGCCAACGCCTCACACGCTTCCACCGAAGGAAGGTCTTAAACCAATTTTGACAAAGCTAGAATCACCTTACCCTTAGAATCTCTGATAACCGTCCCAACACCAAATCTAGAGCCACCTTTGGGGACAGCAGCATCAGTGTTGAGCTTCAGATCCCCCATGGGAGGGGGGCACCAAACATCAGAATCGGGGGCGCGCCCTAGAGAAGAGGGGGAGAGGAAGGAAGAGTAGGTACCTTGAAACTCCTTAAGCAAGCCAGTCACCCAAGACACAAGCTCGATAAGAGACCTCTCAGCCTTATTGTGCACAATCTGGTTCCTGTTAAACCAAACACCCCATAACACCATGGCAAATCTTTCCAAAGCCTCGCGGTTAATAGAGGAGGACAGACCACATAGGATGTCCAAACAACCCAGGCCAACAAGATTATCCAGCAGAACGCCAATTTCAGTCAACGCCCAAACCTCAGCGACCTCCTTACACCAGAACAAGGCATGGGGAGTCGATTCCATTTCTTCCTCACAACGGGCACAACAGGGATTAATGGGAACTTTTCTTCTAAAAAGATTAGCCAAAGAAGGAATGGCGTCATTACTGACCCACCGTAAGAAAACTCTGATTTTCAGAGGGATCTTCAGGTTCCACACCAGCTTCCACCATTCCCCTTTTTGGACAGAACTCGAGCACACCCCCCTCATCTTCTCCTCCACAACAACCCTGTAGCCACTCTTCACACTATAGATACCTTTTTTGTCAAAATGCCACATCCAGCAATCCTCCATATTTTTAATGTGGATAGGAATAGTCAAAATAAGCTCAATGTCAATCTCCAAGAAGCATGCTGCCAGTTTCCTCCTATCCCAACAATGGCCCTGGACATCCAAAAAATCAGCCACTAATAAGTCCTTCCTCAAGCTCTGGGAAACAGGCCGGAACGAAGATGGACACAGAAGCCATGGGTCAACGAAAGCAGCAATACTGCAGCCATTGCTAACCCTCAACCTAAGCCCCTTGATGAGAAGATCCTTGCTCCATAAAATGCTCCTCCAGACCGCAGAGCAACCCGGTTTTACAATTGCCTCCAACAGAGCAGAAACCTTGAAGTACTTTGCCTTTAGAACTCTGAACGCAAGGGAGTCAGGATTATCAATTAGTCTCCATGCCTGCTTGGCAGACAAAGCTTGATTAAAAGCTGACATGTCCTTAAAATTGAGCCCCCCTCTTGATTTCTAATGATTTCACACCCTATCTCGGTTCCGCATCCATAAACCTTACCTCAAAAACCTCACTCGAATTCAAGTAAGCACATGTCAATGATTTCTATTTTTCTTTTTCTTGGTTTTTATTATGGCAAATGGTTTTTGGTTTTTGATTATATACTATAATAAAACAAGATTCAATTTTTTAGGGTTTACAAAATTTGGGCCTTTTGGGATTCTAGGTGATAAATCATGAAACTCAAGTGTGTAAGGACCTCTATTTTATGATTGACTTATTTCATGACAAGTCACAATGGGGATGATTTTTGTAATGGGTAGCTTAGGTTTTCGATGGCAAGTTTTCAAGCATCTCCGTGACTTTAAGAGCAAAAGGTATATTCACTTGATTTTATCTCTTGAAGAGTTTAGGTGCACACACACACTTTATGCATGTTTTGTTCATCTTGCATTGGTGTTCTAATTGTTTATATGTGTGCAACCATTACACATTGCACACTTGCACCTCATTGTTAGATCTAAGTGTGGTTTTGTGTGGTGTAATTCGTTTCCGGTTATATGATCGGAAACGTCTGCGCTTGCACGATGGTGTGCTTATCTTAGTGCGATGTGTGACCACTAGAGGTCCCCATTTTCCTCTCTTGGATTGGTCTTGGGTCACATGGTCTTATACCATGAGTTTGGGCAATCTTGTTGTTGTCCAAATCTGACATTTGGTCACTCAAATGACCATATCTCTTTCTTCAGACATCGAAACATCTTTCTATAAAAATGAGTAGAAATTAGACATCCATACATTTCCAAGGTATATTATACGAAAGGTTTCGATATCGTTTGGTCATGTTTTGGGTCGCTCGAAACTGGAGTTGATGCGCTGTCGCGTTTTTTTCCCGAGAACAAAGCAACCTAGAAGAGACCTACCTTCCAAGTCGTCTTTCAAGTCATTTTTGTCACCCTTTCCCGAGAACAAAGTGACCCGTCAACCAAGTCACCTTTAAGTCGCTTTTGTCGCCCATAAATCTTTTTTTTTTTTTTTTTTTTGTCCAAATGACGTAGTTTCACTTAGGGTTGGTATTTATACCCCATCTTCTCTCCACTTCGTTTTCAAGAGTCAAAAATCAATCTTTAGAGAGATAAAGTGATTTTCAAGAGAGAGAGACTCCCAATAACCTATTCTTTCTCAACCAATCTCAAATCTCATATGCATCTAGCATCATTCAAGCATCAATCCTTTATGGGTCTTTCTTGTTCTTATAGCTTGGCAAGTTTAACATGCCCTAGAACTCATTGCTTCCATTATTGTTCATCTATGCATAGGATTAGCCTTTATTATATTGATTAAATTCATGACTCTTCTCTTAAGCTTATCTTGAATATGTTTTGAGTCTTTGTTTGTTGATTGAGATTGGTTCTTCATTGATTGCGTTTCTTGATTGCAAATTTATTGTTTTGATTGTATTTTGTGACAACTTGTGTTGATTAGGATTTGTTTGATGACTATGTTTTAGACTTGAATATCTTTATTTAGTTAGGTCTTTTTGAATCTTCATATAGATATATTGATATTTAGGATTGTTTGATTGCCATCATAAATCTCTAGATAAGCATTTAGTATTACTTAGCATTATTTGCATATTATAATTTTTTTTCACATATTCACTTAGGTTGCTTAATTTCTTCATTGAATCAAGTCTTATGACTAAGAGTGTTAGTGCATAAGCAATTGGTCTAAAATCACTGTAAAAGGCTCACGGGTAGTGGTGGTGTGTTATGTTCCAAGAATGGTGTGACTATAGGTCAACTTAGGCTGTAAACATCATTACATATAGTGGATTTTAGGATCGGAGTGGCTAGGTGGCTAGCCCGTGAGTTTTGCCTAGTTGGAAGGTTTCTCACGTCAATCAATTCAACGTGTTTGTATTGTTTTTCACTTCTTTAAATTGTTGATTGCTTGCTTGTTATATTTGGGTGATGTGTTAATATTGAATAATCGAAAAAATTGGTAATTAAATGATTAACAACCCATTTACCCTTCTAGGTTGTTTAGACACACTTTGTGTATTTTCAAAGTGTTTTTGCAAATGCTATATATATATATATATATATATATATATATATATATATATATATATATATAATTCATGTTTTATTAATGGAAAAATTACCAAATAGATTATGGGGATATTGTTTTTAATTAGCTTTATTGCATATTTTAATTGTTTATAACCATTTTGTAATAAATTCTTTCATTCCTTAACCAAAATTACAAAAATACCCCAGCCAATTATTTTTAAAATTTTTTAAATTTTTTCCCTTTACTCTTCTTCTCTTCCACGACCTCTCTTCTTATCTTCTTTCCTTTTTTTTCTCTTCTTCTTCCATTTTCAACTTCAACAAAGCTTTGATTCCAACTTTTACAAAATATTTTGTTTTGGAAACTGAGATCATCAAGTAAAATTGGTTCTGGTTTTGTGTTATTGCAAAAATTTGGGATGGATTTGTCAAGATCCATGAATATTTCTATGAGTTAGAAATTTCCAAAGGGTTCACGAAATTTTTGGAAATCCTGATAATATCTTGAAACCTTAGACTTTTTCCCAATATTCGAGAAAAATTGGGAAACCTTTGACTTTTCCCCAAAAAAACGTGAAACCTTAGACATTTTCCCATAAAACGTGAAACCTTAGGGTGCGTCCTGTATCATTTTTCATTTGGTGTTTTTCGTTTTGTTTTTCAAAAATAAAAATAAAATGAAAACAGTGTTTTTGATTTCATTTTCGAATTCTGAAAACGCGTCTGGTAGCATTTCTGAAACCTGGATTTTGAAATGAAAACAGTAAAAACGCGTCCGGTAGCATATACTGAAAGCTGTATTCTGAAAATGAAAATAGTAAAAACGCGTCCGGTAGGTTACCTAAAACATCAAAAAACAGGATATTTTTTTTCAGTTTCTACATATGTAATTTGACTTTCCCACCTCTTAAAAATATTTTTAGAAGTTTGTAATATTTATTTTTGTTCACTTCAATAAATAATTTAATATATATGTGAAATAATTATACAATTGTTCTTAACAATATAATAAAATTGAATATCATTTCATACCGACCATTCAATCATTTTTAATTGAATTATAAAAGGGATTGTATGATATTTGATCCGTTTGCATTAAAAAAAACATAACTATCAATTTCCATAATTGTAGATTACTTTTATACTTCTTTAGAATTCTCTTAACATAGCATTACATAATATAATTACTATGCAAATGCCGGTTTCAAGATAACTATGCAATTGACAAAATGTTGAATGATCTCTCATTGATCAAGAAATTTGAGTGGATCAGTGCTGTTGATGCAATCAAGAAGTTCCAAGTAGAATATTATTATCATACTATGGTAATATTGATTGAAACCTGATTGTGGTTAAACTCTTGAAGCAATGTATTTTGTTGATTTGGTTTAAATCTGATAACTCTCAAAGTAACATCAGTTTCATGCAAGGATTTCTCCAAAATATATATATATATATATAATTACATAAGATCACGAATAAGTTACATAATACAACCACTCCTATTACAAGACATCACCTCCTATTACGTGAGCTATCTTGCCACATTTTCTTGCAATTTCATCTTTAACATTATTCATTAGTGCTACATTTGATGGAGTTAAATCTATATTAGGAATTTCTCTACCTTCTCCTTTGCCATCAAATATCATATCTTCATTGTCATATTCCCTAAACATCCTATCACCCCCAACTTGTGATCGTATAAGATTAGAAATCATCCATCTGTATTGTGTTGTTTATTGATTGGGTCTTTTTTTTCCACACACGGTACGCTAGAAACCTCCTGGAAAGTGCAGCCATTGAAATCTTAAAAACATTGTCTTTGCAATAATATACAAACAACCTCAAAACACAACCACCTACAAACGAAACAATATCCTAGACCTGAAGCACCTAGAAACCCAAAAACAATTCATCATCCCAACCAGACAACACTTACGCAAACAAAAACCAAACATATAACACCACCATAACAACACAGAACACTAACAGCAGCAGCACAGAAGGAGAAACGAATATCTCAAAGCCCCATTCCAACCTTTCTACTTGAAGACCAATCCCAACCTTCGCCCAACAAATCACTTTCTGTCAATCAAATATTTATCTATATCCATCTATTTTGTTAATTGAAAAGTGAAAACTGGGGTTTTATACAAACGTTAATTTTATAAAACTTATTCAAATTGAAATAATAAAAAATAATAAATAAATAAATAACCAAAACAGAATAGGGACAAGTTTTAATGCTCTCATGGTCATCACCAGCACTTTACACCTAGCCAAGTTTTGGACAGTCAAAATTTTAGTGCTAAAACAAAAATTTTGAATGTGTGAATGGAAGCAGAAAACAAATCTTCGCTGTGCATGGTTCTAGCTAGCTAGGCACTATCACTCTCTGATCCACCAGAAAATCTACTAAAAAAAGCTTGAATTGACATGGCTAAAAAAAAAATTGCTTTGCACAGCAGAATTTATATAGATTCTATAAATTTGCACAACAGAGATTTATACATATTCTATAAATTTACACAACAGAAATTTGCACATATTCTAAAATTTGCACAGCAGAAATTTATACAAATTCTATAATATAACAAAAGATAGAGACAAACCTTGGTTCAAAGTTTCCACAGCAGAGAAATTTGCACAAATCACTACAAAATAAATTATTAAAGCAAAAATAAGTGTTCATCTACTTGAATCTGTATAGATCTACTTGAAAACCAAAATAGAAAAATTAAAATAAAATTAAAATTAAAAAATAGATGAAAATCTAGAAACCAAATCAGATTTTCGGGAAGAATTTGTTTATTAAAAAAAGACACCAAAATCATAAGAAGAACAAGAGTAAGAAGAAGAATTTGTATTTTTTTTAAAGAGACAAACTCAAAACGAAATTGGAAGAAGAACAAGAGGAAGAAGAATAAATTGTTTTTAATAAAAAGATAACAAAATCCATAATGAAATCGAAAGAAGAAGAATAAGAAGAAGATCGGAAGAGAAAGAAGGATGAGGAGGAGGAGAAGAAGACGACATACCTTAGAGTCGAAAGCCAGAGCTTGGGTGTGTCTGTCGAAGGAGGATTTTTGGGTGTTTGTCGAAGAGGAATTGTTGGGTGTCTATGGAAGAACAGGCTGTCGAAGGATATTGTTGAAAGAGATCTATTTGTAATTTTGTTTTTGACTTTTAGAAAACAAAATGAAAAACAACTTTTAGCTGTATTCCATATTTTTCAATTTTAACACTGGTTTTGTTTTCCGTTTATGTTTTTGTTTTTCGAAAACAAAATGAAAAACAGTAACGAACGCATATTCCAAATCATTTTCAAAAAATGAAAACGAAAATGGGCCTGTAAAACAATACAGGACAGGCCCTTATTTTTTTGCTAGAAAATGTGAAACATTGTACTCTTCCCATGAAAAAAAAAAAAAAAAAACATGGTTTCATGATTTTTTGGAAAAAGTTAAAGGTTTCATGATTTTTGGGAAAAAATCTAAGGTTTCACGATATTATCAGGGTTTCCGTTTTTACCAATTCAATTTCACGAAATTTCCAACTCATAGAAAAATTCATGGATCTTGCCAAATCCAACCCAAGTTTTTGCAATAACACAAAACCCATGTAATATAAACTATAATTATAAAAAGAGATATTATTATTTTCCCCCCTGAGATATACCCTATTGTTAAGACAAGGACAAGGTTTGGGCTTATTGGCCGTTCTTCCCCCTAAAATCAAACTTATGTTAACTGACCCCCTTCTGACACACTTTTCATCCAGTCAATGTATTTTATGCCCTTTTGACCATTAAATAGAAGGGCATTAACATCATTGACCATCTCATTTTTATTTTGTTATTTAAATTTAATAACAATAATAATAATAATAATATCACAATTCTTCTTCTCTCTCCAACTCAACGACCACATTCAAGCTTCTTCATCATCATTCTTCTTCTCTCTCAAACCCTAGCCACCCAACCACCACCATCTCTCTCTCACATACCACCACCATCTCTCTCACGTACACACCACCACCATCTCTCTTATTGTATTCAGACCACAACCATCTCTCTCACGCACACACCACCACTGATCGCTGCCAAACGAAACCCAAATCGCAGCCAATCGAAACCCAAATCCAAATCGCCGCGGTGATGAGGTTTGGGTTTTGGTGGTGGCCGATCTCCTCACAGGGTATTTGGGGTACCCACCGGTTCGATTTGTGGTTAGGGTTTGACAACTAATCAATTTCGATTGGGGTTCGATTTGGTTTAGTTTGGTTCGATTTGGTTTGGATTCAATTTGGTTCGATTGGGGTTTGATTGGGGTTCAATTTAGTTCGATTTGGGTTCAATTTCGATTTGGTTTGCTTTGGTTCGATTGTGTGGTGGGTCATGGAAGAGGCAAAGGCTTCAAGAACAGCCTTTTTGTGGGCTCTTCAGTAATGGCAGTAATCAATAATCAGGGGACTTTGAATTGCTTGTTTAATTCTTTTTTAGTTTTAAGAAAATTGAGATTGTGTTGCAAGTTTTGTGTGATGGCAGTTGGATGGTAGTGGTGGCGACGTGAATTTGATGGTGGTGGCTCAGTTGGGTTTTCTGGGTTAGTGTTCTTGGTGGAAGTCCAGATTGGATTTCCACCGTCCATCACATGAGATGGACGGTGGAGATCTAATCTGGACTTCCATCAAGAACACAAATTTTTTTTTTAAATACTTTTTAAATTATTTTAATTTCGTTTTATAAAATTAAATAAAAAAATCTTCACCGTCCATCTCAAAGATGGATGGTGGAGATCCATCTTTTTTATTGTTTTTTTTATTTTATTTTTCTGTTTTTAAAATATATTTTTTATTTAATTAATATTTTGAGGGTTAAATGATAATTATATAGTTAACTGAAGGATAAAACGGTCATTTACTTTGGTTTTAACGGTCAAAGGGGCATAAAATACATTGACCGGATGAAAAGTGTGTCAGAAGGGGGTCAGTTAACATAAGTTTGATTTTAGGGGGAAGAACGGCCAATAAGCACAAACCCTGTCATCGTCTTAACAATAGGGTATACCTCGGGGGGGGAAGGGGAAATAATAATATCCCTTATAAAAAATAATGCAAAAACTTAAAGATTATACACACATTAACCACTTCAAGAGCTAATCCAATTGATTTTCTCCAAAAACTTCCCCAAGCAATCTCCCTCAAATATTTAATTCAAAACCAGAACCAAGTTTACTTGATGATCTTAGTTTTCAGAACAAAATATTTTGTAAAAGTCGAAATCAAAGCTTTGTTGAAGTTAAAAATGGAAGAAGAAGATAAAGAAGGAAAGAGGAGAAGAAGGGATGTCATGGAAGAGAAGAAGAGTAAATAGAAGGGTTTTTTTTTTTTTTTTAGATGGCTACTTTTATATAGGAGCATTAGGGTAATAGCACAAAAATTAGGTTATAAACAATTAAAGATTGGTGTGGGTTATCATCAATATTGTATTGAGTAATGCTAGAGATCACAACTCATATCTCAACTAATGAGCTGTCAATTTAATTCATATAACATGGGTCAAGTGAATTAAATCACCATAGTGTATATTCATTTAACAATTGACACCTTACACGTTGGAATGTCTAGTATTACTCTATTGTATTGTAAATGAACAAGGTCTTGAGGACTTTGAGTAGTTGGGAATCCTCAAGCTTGGAGGGGCCAGAAGGCGTAAAAGTAAGCGAATTGGCCGAACTATGCAAAAATCATTGTGTTTGATTTCTTTAATATTATAATAATTCGAGGTTTGGGGTGGGGGGCAACTACTGGACCAATTTTATCTTGTCATCTCATCTCTTTAATTTGTACAATTTACTTATATTGTTCATATATATATATATATATATATATATGTGTGTGTGTGTGTGTATATGTATATAGTGGCTTGGGAAGTGTTTCAATTGTGTCAGGAGCATTTTTATCTTTTAGATATTCAAAAAAGTCGTCTTCACATGTAATTAACCAAACCTCATAAAGTATTCTTGTAATTTGTTAATTCATTTTTATTTCTTCTATCTAATATAAATAGAAGGAAAAAAAGAAGTTGTTTTTTTAGTACAAATTTAAGAGTTGGGGGAGGGGAAGAGGGTACGGCGTGAACCCATCACCTTAACATTTATGTGTAAGAGGCTTACCATTAAGGAGTTATTTGGTTTTTTTGTCTTTAAGTCTTAGTAGTTCTTATTTTAATTAAGTACTTTATAAAACTCGTATCGGTATCAATCTATGTGCACACCAATTGTTTGATAAAATATCCCTACAAAGCAAAACAATATATTGACATACATTTTTTTTTTTCCATATTATAATTTTCGTCATACATTTCCACAAGTAAGATATATTTTTAAAAGTCTTATTATTATTATTATTTTGTTACTATTTCCTATACTTTTTTAGAATGTAAAATCGTTACTATTTCCTTTCAAAAAAAAATTCATTAATATTTAAAATTTATATTTGACTTCCATTTCCTATAAAAAAAAATAGTTTTTTAATATGTATAAATAAATCGTTATAGTATTATATTAATTTTAAAAATTAAATGTGAATTCCATTAGAGAAGGTCACGACTTATGAGCTAGAATACATGAGAGTATTGATTATAGATTATAAAAGAAAAGCAACAACATGCAAAACACAACATCACATGTAAGCAATTTCATACTTTTTAAAAAAAAAAAAATTCTCATTCTTATAAATTATTGTTGTATTTTGTGCTATGTAGTTTCAAAAATAAACATTCTCATACAAAGAATATATTGACATTATGAAGGATGATATGATTGACTTTGCAAGGGATTGTATACGAATGTTGAAATATTTAATTTTAATAAAACTTGTAGTGCATATGAACATTAAAATGTTAAAATTTTATGTAAAATTTAGATGAATATGGTGAAGTTTGATTTTGTATTTTGTTGTTGTTGTTGTTGTTGTGGTTTTGATGTCTTGTAAATTGGTTTGAAATTTACCGAATAAAGTTATTGAAAAACAAAATTAATTGTATTGTGAGTTTTTATGATTGGATTTAAATTTTTTTTTTTTTTTTTATCATTACATATGATCTAAAGCAACCTCTTATCTTTTGAAAAAAAAAAAAAATCATAATTCGACTAAAATTAATAAAAAAAATCACTTTTCTTTTTTTGTTGTTAAAAATTGTTATTTAATGTCTTAAATGGCGATAACTTTTTTAATAAAATGATATTTATTAAAATTTATTAAAATTTACTAAGCAATCTCTATTAAAGATTATTTTAAAGATCCCTGTAAAAGAGATAGGTTCAAGACACGACCTTAACTACTTTTTCAGAAATGTACATAAACATCAGAATTTACAGTATCATTACTGTACTTCTTAATTTAGACTTATAAGTTATGACAAAATTCATCTTACTTATAATCCACCTCTCACTGTTTTTAGATTTAAACATCAGAATTTGTAGGATCATTATTGTACTTCTTTAGACTTATAGGTTATGATAAAATTCTTCTTACTTATAATCCACCTCTTACTGTTATTAGATTTCTCAGAGTAAGGGGTTGTTTGTTTTTTTGTTTGAAAACTGAACATTCCTGAATTTTTTTAAAGACTGAATATGGATTGAAATCTGAACCTGAATGATTTTTTTTTTTTTTTTGTCTCATATCTGAATGTACTGTCAGCATGTTTGTTTTTTAAAAATAAAATTGTTTAAAAATAAGTAATTTTACATTTATACTCATACTAATTAAAATAAGTAATTTAATATGCTTGTTCTTCTGCAAACAAAGTTCAATTTAATAAAACAAAAAATTCATCAAAGAATATAATTTTGCATATTCTACAAACAAAGTTCAAGTTCAATTTATTGTCAAAAAAAAAAAAAGTTTGAGTTATTTTACATGTTGTCCACGTTTCCATAATTGAGGAAACCTTTATTTTATTTTTATTTTTTTAATTTTAATTTTTTTTTTTTATGGTTTCCTGGATCATATGCACCGGAAACCAA
This sequence comes from Acer saccharum, assembly GCA_030490815.1. Taxonomy (NCBI): domain Eukaryota; kingdom Viridiplantae; phylum Streptophyta; class Magnoliopsida; order Sapindales; family Sapindaceae; genus Acer; species Acer saccharum. The sequence goes on from CM059874.1 coordinate 25,172,374, forward strand.
TAAAAAAAAGGGTTATTGCTTTTTTGTTTTTGTTTTGAAATCGATTCCTGAATTATATGCACTGGTTTCTATGAGAAAAGATTAGGGGTTTTTTTTTTTTTTTTTCTTCTTCTTCTAAATAAAAACCGTTTAAAATAAGAAATATGTTAAAAGAAAGATCTCTACACCATATCAAATTAGGATAAATTTGGAAATATATTTTCTTTGGGATGATAGACTTGGAAGAGAATAATTTAATTGTAATCCAGTGATTTGAATTAAGTTAAAAGTCAGGATTTTTTACTTTTTTTTTTTAAGTTGTTTTTTTTTATATTTTTAAATTGTTTGATCACAAACAACTTAATGACTTCAATTCAGACCTATTAAGTTTTAAGTGGAAAAAAACAAATAACCCTTAAGAAATAAACTTTTAACTTCATTTTTTTCTACATAATATATTATATTAAGCGTATATAGTGTTAGTTTGTTATTGCTTTTGAAAAGTTAAAATCAACTTATTTTATAATTTTGATGTAAAATTATGTTTGGTAAAATTTCTAAAAGTGATTAATTGATAATCTGACAAATTTTGAAAGTGATTTTGAGAAGTTGTTAGGGGTTGCTTTATTATGAAATAATCTATTTCAATATTTAATAAATCTTTTAAAATATCATTATTATCATTGTGAAATCAAGTTAAAATCATTTATATATTGTATTTCATCATAAAATTAAATATTTATTTGATTTATATATTGTTCTTATGGATTTTTTTTTTCTAATTTAAATATTCTACTTAAATATTTGTTTAATATATATATAATCAATAAAAAAAAGTAAAGTAGTTAGGGTTCTAAAATTATGTCTATTTTAGTCATTGTAAATAATTTTAGCACTTTTAAAATAAAATTACCAAACTTATGTATATCGCTTTTGAGCTATAAAATAGTTTTAAAAGTATAATTAACCAAACACATGCTGATTAACTTTACAACTGATTATTCATTCAGCACAACTAACAGTGTTTATAATAAAAGTTACAGTAATACAAAACTGGCCCATAGTTTGAGAAGATTCAACTATTCCATTTTATATAAACACTTTCGGATACTTTACAACTTTATATTAAATTAATGGAATGCTTGACACCTTTTATATAAATCAAAACACAATCATGCTAATGGTATAACAAAGCTAGCTTGTGAACAAATATGGTAATCAAAACCTATAGTTATTGTTTTAAGGGGAAATTGCATAAACATCTCTCAAGGTTTGATGAAATTGCACAAATATGATAGTTTGATAAAACAATAACTGTAACTTTTATTACCATATTTGTTCACCAGCTAGCTTTGTTCACAAACATCTTTTAGATAACATAAATGTATCTTAAATCTGAAACCTGGAAAAAAAAAATTCATTTTTACAAATTAAAAAAATAGTTTTTAAAACAATTTAATAATAAATAAATTAAAAAATTTAAATTTATTTAAAATCCAAGGAGAATTGCACAAACTAATTTTTTTTTATTTATTTTTTATTTTTGAAGATGATTTTTTTTTCCAACTCTTAGATTTAAGATATATTCATATTTTCTAAAATATTTTTTTAATATTTTTTTATTTTATTTTTGAATTTTTTATTTTGTTTAAAATAAAAATATAGGGTATTTTAGACTTTTTACACGTTTGACCATTGACTAATGGATCCATCTAACGGTAGAGGATGTTTATGCAACAATTTTCAAATGTTAAGGGAAGTTTGTGCGTATATAGTCAAAACTACTATATTTGTACAATTTTATCTAACCTCGGGGGGATGTTTGTGCAATTCCCCCTTGTTTTAATCCTTGTTCATGCTGCCCCCCACTGCAGCAAATGGAGGTTGGCTGTTCTTTGCTCAAAAATCAACTTATAGAGCACGACTAGAGATCAATGGCGTTGTTTAAATGAGGGAAAGAATAGATCAATGGCACATGATTCATATAAAATATAATGTCAAGTAGATAAAACACCAACATCATGATCAATTATTACCATAGCTAGCTAGATAGTGATCAAATATGGCAATTATAAAATAATGAATGAATTCTTCATGTCTTTGTCATCAAAACCTATTTATTGTTTTCATCCTTCGCACCACTCCAACGGGCTGTATTTCTCATCCTTCATGCAGCTCCCACAGCGGCAATAGTAATCTAATGTGGCTTGATGGTAAATGACATTCATTCATCTCGATTATGTTACATGTTTGAATCACCACACCGCGTACATGTGATATATATATATTCATATATTCCCTTTTTTTTCCTCCATACATCAACAAAAACGAAAACTTAATGGCACATTCATAGAAATTATATAATATATCAACTTAGAATTATTTAAAATTTTAACTAGAAATTATCAACTAAAAATTATTTTGATTTTAATAATAAAATCAATTTTATTTAAAAATAAACATAAAATTTTATCTTAGATTTTATAAAAGCATTCAAAAGTTTTCACTGTTTTTGAAGGAAAAATTATACTTGAGTTAATCTGTCGGTCTGAATCATAATTCGTTCATTTTTTATTTTTATTTATTTATTTTTTGTGATGGAAGAAACAACATAATTCGTTCATTCCTACGTGCTGATAAAATTTAATTCACATAAAAACTCACTGGTTACTATGATTAATGCTAGCTTCACGTTTATGGGGTCAGGTCAAACACCTAAGTCGAATAAATTAATTAGTTTCACAATAAAATAAAAATAAAAAAATGATTGTCTATCCAATTAACAAAAATTCACGGTTGAAATGAATTGATGTTAATTATTTCAGAAAAATTCATATATGAAATGCATATGGAATAAAACAAGGGAATCGATATTGACATCCATAAATATTAGAGTAATGCTATTTTGCCCAAATCTGGTGCCCTAATGACGTGGCAACACTCTCATCCATTCATTTAAATCAAGTAAATATAATACAATATAAATGAATAGATGAGAGTGTTGACACGTCATTTGGGCACCAAATTTGGGCAAAGTAGCATTACTCTAAATATTATAGGCACACCCATATTTTAATAAAAAATTTAATTACAAAAATATCCCAATAGGAATTTACCAATAAGAACAAATTAGTTTAATTAAAAATAAATAAAATATTATTTACACTCATTAATTACACCTATATCTTCAACTATATCACTTTATTAAAAAAAAAAAAAAAAACCTAATTCAACCTTAATGCTTTTGCTCTGCATGTATTTTCTGTCCAACCAATACTTGTGAGTTAAAATCTAACATTATCAAAGTGAAATCAAATAACTGTTCTAATGGATTATTCATTATGGTTGTTGATCTTCATGTAAGACTATTCATTAGAACCTAGCTTAGTGAATCAAGGACCTGTGCTTTCATCATACAAAACTTGAGTTCCACGATTTGAATTTCTTTCAATGTCTCTTCATACTTGTTTTTGACTTTTCATCTACCATTATTAAAACCTTTTGGAAAAAAATAATAGAAGTAGATAGATGAAAGAGAAAATAGAGTAGAGTCTGGAGAGAGTTTGAGAGATATGGTTGGGAAAGTAAATAATAAGCAAAATAAAAAAAATAAAAAATTTGAGGCCAGTTGATGCTATGTGTTGGCAATTAAGGAGATCAGATATGCCCTAGACTTTCTCCAAAATCAGAGTTTATATAATTTATACTCTTTGCGATTTTTTATTTTTTTATTTTTCTACGTAATTGTAGATTCTAAAATAGGGTTGTGACTGGTGAGACTGGTCTTATTTCTTTTGAAAACTTTATCATTTGTAAAATTGGATGTGTTAATAACTTATGAGGGTGTATAAATAAATTGTATTAAAATGAAAACATTCATTTAAATAAGGGTACTATTGGCATTAAGATGGGTGTTTATAGTAATATTTTAATTTTAAATTTTAGACATGGGTGTACTTATAAATATGGGTGCGCTTATCATATTTATGAGTTTCAATATCCGTACCCATAAAACAAAAATCGACTATAAATGTTAGCTAGTCCTATATTGGGTTTGCTGGCCTTTGAACTTTTGTTGATTGGATAGACATTTACTTCTAAATAGAAAAAGAAAAAGAAAGGAAAAAAGAAAAAGGAAAAAAAAAACCTATAATCAATTCATGTGGCCTTTTATATATGCCACCCCGTGGGCCTAATTGTTATAAAGCAAAGATCATCAAGTTAAATATTTTTGAGTAACGATGTTTACACCCCTTAAAAATCGTATGTATACCCCTTTTGTATGTACACCCCACCAAAAAAGATTTCAAACATTATAAATTGTATGTACACCCCTCAAATTACAAATATACCCTTCCGTACACTTAACATGAGATCCATATCATAACATGATATCCATATCATTTTCTTCTTTTTTATTTTATTTTTTGTGTGGATGTCCTATATATTTTTGCCATATTCTTCACAGAGATTTTGAACCCAGTGAAAAGACTTTGAAGCTTTGATTTTTGTCTAATATATATATATATATATATATATATATATATATATATATATATATATTTAATTAAAACAACAAGCTCTATAGATAAGTTTCACAAGTTTTTTTTTTGTTGATTTTTTTCTAATAAATTATAAAATAAATAAGATAAAAAAAAAAAAAAGTCAAAACGAAGAGTATGGAAGAGGGTAATAGTTACTTGGGATTCCAAAACTTCCCCAGAAACCTCCTCCATCTTTTTATTCCTTTTATTTTTCTTTAAAATTTTTAATTTTAGTTTAGGGTTTTTTTAAAACTAAATACAATGATTTTATCTTCTTCATTTTTTTATTTTTTTTTTTATAATTTTCAATAATCACTATTTAAACTTTAATTAATAAAAATTAATATTATAATCAAAAGATATTATAATTTTCTTTTTAACTAATTATAACGTTTGTTAAAATGTTTAGAATATTAAATATTGTATTAATATGATGTATTAGATATTGTATAATTATTTTCATCATTTTAATAAATTTATTTAAGGGTATTGTTGGAATTTCTAAAAATATGCTGATTTGGGGTGCACATACGGTTTTCAAGGGGTGCAAATATCACCACCCAATATTTTTAATAGTCAATTCTTGTGGCCTTTTATATATGCCACCCCGTGGGCCTAATTGTTATAAGGCAAAAGATCATCAAGTTAAATATTTTTAATATTTCTGAAACTAGAGTTTCTTTTGTACGACTCTCTAATTGTAAGTTTTTGAATAATTTCAAGCTAAAATTCTAGAAAGTTTAAAAGTTTTAGAAAGATTTTCTGAAAATGAAAATTGCAGGAAATTAATTTAAAAAAGGACCTATAAATTAATAGATTTATAAAATTTATAAATAATTTTCTTTTTATCAAAAGAAATAGAGTTAATTTCATGCTTACATGCATCATGCATCTGTCATCTGTGTACTACACATATGATTGAGAGAAAGACAGACTGTTTGTGGAGATTATAAATTTATAATTACCATATACTTTCAAGTTTCAAAAGAGATATATTTTCATACAAGTATGCATGCAAACGCATAGCAAAATAACCTATAAAAAGGTGACGTATTCACATAAATATAACTGAAAACAATATCAAAACAAAAAACATATAAAAAGAAAACTTCTCGTTTTCCATAATTTAATTTGAAGAACATCATATATAGACTTTGCATAACAATTCTATCCATCCAAATTCTTATTAAAACGGAACTTTATATCACCCATTTTTGAAAAATCATTAAGCAGAAGAAGAAGAAGAAGATGAAGCATTATTCCTCCGTCATTAACATATTTCTTTTATTTTTCCTTGTCTCTTTTTATTCTGTAAACCCTAATCTCATGGAAGATTCTTGCCAAAAAGCAGCAAAGAGTGATCCAAATTTGAGGTATGACTTCTGTGTTGCATGCCTTGAAGCCAATCCCAAGAGCCAAAATACAAGCCTTGAAGAATTGGTGGTTATTTCAATAGAGATAACCATCTCCAATGCCACAAACATCACCTCCTACATTACAAAGCTTTTGAGAGAGAAAAGTTGGGAGGAGCAAACGAAGAATGCTTTGAAATTTACTTAGATGCAACTCCACGTTACAATATGCTATAAATGATTTTGGGTCCAACAATTATGAGAACGCTAGTGTAGATGTCAGCTCTGCAATGGATGCCTACACTACTTGTGAAGATGGTTTGAAAGAGAAGATGAATGGTAATCAGTTGTCTCCTTTGAATGAGAAGAACGACATTTTCTTCGAATTGACTGCCATCCCTCTTGCTTTTATCACTATGTTTCGTTGAAATTAGATTCTAGAAGAGTTTAGAAATTGTTTAGAGAGAAATGCTCTGCTTGAGTTGCAGCAGCAGTACCAAAGCTTTTATATACTATACAGCTAAGAATCCCTAACAAGCTGTACATGTGTCACAAAGTTATTAGAGTAGCTATACAATTAGAAAGAATAAACTAATCAACTAATTACTATAAACTTAATTAATTAAGTTCTAACTGTAATCTAACATCCTCCCTCAAGCTAACTGGTCTATGAAGAACAGTAAGCTTGCTGTGTAAACTTAGGAACCTTTGTGTAGGCAGGGCTTTGGTAAGAGGATCAACTAGCTGCTCATTGGAAGGTGTAAATTTGACTTGAAGATATTGATTAATTACTCTTTCACGTACAAAATGGTAGTCAATCTCCACATGTTTGGTTCTAGCATGCATAACTGGGTTTGCTGCAAGATAAGTAGCACTAATGTTGTCACAGAGAATTAATGGTGGAGTGGAGAGAGGAACATATAGTTCTTTCAAAACTGATTCAACCCAGGATACTTCTGCAGCTACATTTGCTAGAGCACGATACTCGGATTCAGCACTTGAACGGGAAACAACCTTTTGTTTGCTAGAGGACCAGGATATTAAATTAGAACCCAAGAATGTACAAAAGCCACTGGTACTCTTTCTATCATCAGGGCAACTTGCCCAATCTGCATCAGAATAACAAAGAAGGTTAGGGTCAGAGGCAACTTGAAATGAGATACCATAAGTAGTGGTGCCCTTGAGGTATCGTAAAATTCGTTTGATAGCTTGCCAATGAACATTAGTAGGAGCATGCATAAATTGACAGATTTTGTTGACTGCAAAGCTTATATCAGGGCGAGTTACAGTGCAATACTGTAAAGCACCTGCAATACTTCTATAAGTTGTTGGATCTTCAAGCTTTTCTCCATCATAAATAGATAATGTAGGTCCAGAAGACATTGGAGTTGAGATAGGTTTGCAGTCCTGTAGATGTGCACGAGTGAGGAGATCATTGATGTATTTTGTTTGACAAAGATGCATTGTAGAGTCTGTCCTTGAAACTTGAATACCCAAAAAATAAGACAAGTCACCAAGCTCTTTGAGAGCAAATTGAGAATTGAGAATTGAGAGAGGTGATCAACTGCTGGATAATAGATGCATGAGTACCAGTTACAATGATATCATCAACATATATGAGCATTATAAGCAAAACAGTGTTTTGGGAGAAGATGAACATTGAAGTATCGGCTTGAGAACTCTTGAAACCCTAACTGGTCAGACAACTGCTTAATTTAGTATACCAAGGTCATGGACTTTGCTTTAAACCATATAATGTTTTCTGAAGTTTACAGACATAATTAGGATGAGTAGTGCTAATGAAACCTGGTGGTTGGTTCATGAATACTTCTTCATTGAGGTCACCATTTAAGAAGGCGTTCTGCACATCTAGCTGCTTAATTGGCCACTGATTCGAAACAGCTAAGCTTAGTACAATCCGAATAGTTGTAGGCTTTACGATGGGACTGAAAGTCTCAAAATAATCCAAGCCAAACGTTTGATGGAAACCCTTAGCGACAAGTTTGGCTTTGTGTCTCTCTACACTACCATCAGATTTTAATTTCAGCCGAAAGACCCATTTACAACCGATGATCTTCTGAGTTTTAGGTGGAGGGACTAGAATCCAAGTCTCATTTTTTAGCAAAGCTTGGTATTCATCTATCATAGCTTGTTTCCAAGATGAGCATTGTAAAGCTTGCTGAACTGTGGCTGGTTCAATTTGATCTAAAATCGCATTAGAGGCATTTTTTTGTGATAAATATGCCCTAGGCTTAAAAATACCTGTCTTTGACTTGGTCACCATAGAATGCACATTAGTTAAATCAGGAGGCCTATGAAGCATAGTTCCTGGTAAAGTTACAGTAAGATCAGTAGTATTAGCAACTGTTGGTAGTGAATAAGAATTTAAAATAGCTGTATCAGGAAGAGAATGAGTGTTTTCAGCAGCTATATTTGAGGGTGTATATTCTGGTGATATATGTGCAGGGTAATTATGCATAGGAGAAGACCTATCTGTAGAAGAATTAGGTGATATGGATGGTGAGAGAGACATATCAGACGAAATTGGGGAGAGAGGTATAGAAGGAAATGATACAAGAATTTGAAAGTGATCAGGATGATGTTGTTTAAGTGAGGAAGTAGATGGTATGGGAGAAAAAGAAAAAGGAAAAAGAGTTTCATTGAATATAACATGACGTGATGCATACAATCTGCCAGATTGTTTTTCATGACATAAATATCCTTTGTGATGTGAGCTATATCCTAAATGAATGCATTCAACTGATCTAAATTGTAGTTTGTGGTTGTTATAAGGTCTAAGACATGGGTAACATGCACAACCAAATGTTCTAAAAGAGTTGTAATTAGGATTTTTGTTGTAATTAGGATTTTTGTTGTATAGCTTTTCAAATGGAGATTTAAGGTCTAACACTGGAGTAGGCAATCTGTTTATAAGATAGATTGAAGTTTGGAAGGCATATGGCCAAAAAGAAGAGGAACTTTAAAGTGAGCTAAGAGGGTGAGTCCCATCTCAACCACATTTCTATTTTTTCTCTCAACTCTACCATTTTGTTGGGGTGTGTAGGGACAAGACAATCTGTGATGTATGCCATGAGTAGCCAAAAAGGTGGAAACAGTTCTATATTTTCCTCCCCAATCAGTTTGTAATGTTTTGATTTTGGTTTCAAATTGTGTTTCAATGAGTTGTTTAAATCGTAAAAATATAGGAAAAACTTGATCTTTGCTGTGAAGTAAATATAGCCAAGAAAAACGACTAAAGTCATCAATGAATAGCAAAAAATATTTCACACCAGTAACAAAGGTTATAGGGGAAGGACCCCAAAGATTAGAATGCACTAACTCAAAAGCTTTCATTGATTTTGAAGTTGAGGATAGAAAAGGCAATCTATGACTCTTGGCATATTGACATGAAGAACAAAAATCTAAATTAGAGTTATTAGATTGCTTGAGATTACACTGATTTAGAACATAATTGACTATTTTTGAAGATGGGTGTCCTAACCTACTATGCTACAAACTGACATTTTTGTTTTCAACTAAAAGAGCACTAGGATGATTGGGATAAAGAGTTGCAGCAGAATCATGTTTTGAGGGTTGGAGCTTGTATAAGCCATTCTCAAGGAGCCCTTGAAGAAGAATTTTCCTGGACATTTGATCCTTCACAAGGAAGAAAGAGGGGTGAAATTCAACAAAAGCCCTATTATTAGAACACAAACGAGTAATACTAACTAGTTTCTTTGAAATGGATGGAGTGCGTAGAACACGCTTGAGATGAATTATTCTAGAATTAGATGGGAAAGAGAAACTACCAACATTTGCAATACCAATTGTCTTACCATTTCCAACCATTACTTGTTCAGTGCCTTGGAATGGAGTGGGATTGCTCAAGCAGTTCAAGTCTGGGGTCATATGGTGTGTAGCCCCAGAATCCATGAACCAGGTATTATCATTTACTGTTTTCGGAGAAGGTAACAAGGAGCTTGCAAACGGTGCTTGCATTTGATTGGTATTAGCAAAAGAACTCTAAGATTGGAAGGGGAAAGGTGATTGGGATTGGAACTGAGTAAAGTTGGCTTGTGGTTGAAAATTCTGTGGTTGGTAGTTTAAATTTGCCCTGTGATAACATACTACAGCAGTATGACCATATTTGCCACATATCTGACATTGAGGTTTTTGGTTGTTTGGAAGTTTGGACGTTGTGGCCATTTTGAAGGGTAAGGTTGTCCCTGAGGCTTGCCAAGTATGCTAGTTTGGGTATTGGAGAAAGGCATTTGAGGTTTAGGTGTTGAGGTATTTGGAAAGGAAGAGTGATATGGTTGAGATTTTTGAACATTAGTCTGAAAAGGTTTTTGAAACTTTTTGTTTTCTTGAAAACTTAACAGGTTTGCTTGAGCAAAATTGAGCTGATCAATAGAGTTTTGTTTTTCAAGCTTGTATTCATAACTCATTAAAAGACTATGTACATTCTCAATGGATGGTTGATCAGTTCTATTGTGGATAGAGGTGACAAAGGAGTTGTACTCTGCACCTAGTCCTTCCAGTAAATAGCCAAGATGATCTCTATATGATAAAAGCTCACCAATAGCAGCAAATTTATTAGTAATTTCTTTCATTTGAGCAAGATATTGAGTGAGTGAGATGCCTTCCTTTTTGATTTTTTGAAGTTGTGAACGCATACCCATAATTCTTGCTGTTGAGGTTGATTCATACAGCTTCTGAAGAGCTGCCCAGATATCATAAGCAGTTGAGTGTCCAACAATTTGACCCATTAAGCCTTCAGAAGTAGATGAATAGATCCAACTCATTACAAGGCGATTCAATCTCTGCCACTGACCATGTTGTGGGTTTACAATAGTTTGAGCTGGATCTTGGAATTTTTGAGGACATGGCAGTGTTCCATATATGAAATCTTCAAGCCCATTCGCAATCACTACATTAAGAAGTTGATTCTTCCAAATCATGTAGTTCGAATGATCAAGTTTCACTGAGAGAGGTTGTGAGAGAGAAGGGAAGCTTTGAGAGAAAAATTGGGTTAAATGGGTTAGATCTAGGGTTTGGACTTGTCTTTCTTAAAGTAAAGTGGGTTGTTGAGTTGTAGGTGAGATTGTTTGATTTTCAGCGCCGGTTGTAGCAGAAGAGTCGGAGGAGGTTATCAGAGTTTGGTTGTTTCCGGCCATTTTAAATGAAGGTAGCTCTGATACCAAATTAGATTCTAGAAGAGTTTAGAAATTGTTTAGAGAGAAATGCTCTGCTTGAGTTGCAGCAGCAGTACCAAAGCTTTTATATACTATACAGCTAAGAATCCCTAACAAGCTGTACAGGTGTCACAAAGTTATTAGAGTAGCTATACAATTAGAAAGAATAAACTAATCAACTAATTACTATAAACTTAATTAATTAAGTTCTAACTATAATCTAACAGTTGATTATCAATTAATAATCTTGCAATTTGTTTTTTCAAATGTGTGCTCCTATCGGCAATGTTGGCCTAGTGGTTTGTCCCCCACACTTATACCATAAGGTCGTGGGTTCAAGTCTATCCCCCTCTGATGCAGCAGCCTTGGTATTGGATTACATGGAGGGGTTGGATCGGAAAAAAGACCAAGGAAAAAGGGAAAATCATTCCTACTAGTCCGGGCGATGGAGTCGGAATGATGTGAAACTTACATAGTTGATGTGTTTCGGCGAGAGCTTTCAAAATCAAATAGTGAGACATACCCTTTTTTAGCTGAATTCCATCATTTAGGCCCCGAAAAGGCCATTTTTACCGTTTTAGGAAAGTTTCGTTTTCGTAATAACTTTTGTTTTCCAAGTCCGAATCGACTTCCATCAATTCTGGCTTGCTTAGGATCTTTTGTTTTATTTGTTTCCGCATTTAACTCAAATTTGCCATTTTTGGTAATTTTTGTTATTTAGGGTTTTTAGGCTGTTTTCTTGCTCGACAAGGTTCCAGATTAGGGTTAGGGTTTGTTTGCTTTAAATAGACCTATAAACCGTTTTATTTCTCAGTTTTTGGTTTAGTAAAATTTTAAAGAATTGATTCTCAAATATCTAATTACACATCCTTCGTGCGCGAAGACTATCGTATTTGAAGCCTGACAACAATCCTTCGTGCACGAAATTGATCGTTGCCAGTAGGTTGTCTCTAATTGTTTTTCTGCAGGTTTTTCTCGTAGAGCTTCCGCTACACCACCCTCCCTCCCCCAATCCTGAAATATTATAATATTTATATAAAAAAAAATGTGTGTTGAACATTAAGTTTGGCCAAGAGTGTGGTTGCTTCGAGATTGTGTAGCTTATAAAATAAAAAAGCTGATACTTTATGGACTCAAATCAGCTGTCCGAAAATGAGACTTGTGTCTAACCAACCAAATTGGGATATGTGTCTATATTTATGGAAGAAGTTGAAAAATAATAATTAAATGTAGACTCATGTCTCTATTTAGTTGGTTAGACACAAATTGAGACACCTTTTTAGACAATTGATTTGAGACCTTACTTTATTAAAATAAAAAGCAAACAAAAATGTTATATTTTTTTAAACCAGAAGTTGTGTATTAATGTATAGGATAAATATGAAATGATAAGATAAAATTAACTCAATGGCAAACCCCTCACACACACACACACACACACACATATATATATATATATATATCCAAAAAGTTAGGGGTTGGAGTAACGTTCCCTCCTCAATATTGTAATTGTGATCCAAAAAAAAAAAAAAAAAAAAAAAAAAAAAGAGGATAATTCAGATAATATGGATTATTTATTTAAGTTTTTGGTTATCATGTACATTAATAAAACATGTGTTAACAACCACTATCCAATGTGATTTGATGGTGAATGATGTTCATTCAGCCTGACAATGTAGTCAAATATGATTGAATAACTACTTAATAGAATTTGAGCAATATACCTAGAGGTGTAAAATGGGTCGGGCTGGCACGAGCACGGCACAATCCATCATGATTTTCTTACAGAGTGACGATATTTGCACCCTTTAAAAACGGTATGTACACCCTAAATTAGTAACTTTTTAAAATTTCAATATTACCCTCGACTAAAATGACTAAATACTTAGTAAATACACCCACAAATTATTTCCTATTGTTTGTTTGATTTTCACCTATATCAAACCCTAATTTCTCTAATAAATACCAATTTCAAATATAAAATGGTGATGATTATAGAAGAAGAAAATGGAAACTGAACCTAGATCTCACACAAACTAAGAAAAAAAATGGAGATTTGGGATGGAGATCTAATTGAAAAAAAATATGTAATAATTGATGTTTCTAACAAAAGAACTATTAGTAAAGAGAAAGAATATTAGAAAGATGTTTTGAAGAGAATTATGAGTGTTGTCAAAACTTTTGCTACTAGTAATTTGGCATTTCATGGAGATAACGAGAAGACTGATGATTGTAATAATGGAAACTTTTTAAGGATTATCAAAATGATTGTTGAGTTTTATCCGTTAATGCAAGAATACTTTGGACGTATTCGGAAGAAAGAAATTCGTAATCATTATCTTAGCTATAATATTCAAAATGAAATGATACAATTATTAGCTAATGAAGTGAAAAACATAATTCTTGAGATTGTGAAAAGTGCTAAATATTTTTCTATTATTCTTGATTGTACTCCAGACACTAGTCACGAGGTTCAAATGACTCTTATATTAAAATGTGTTAATGTTTCTATAAGTCCGATAAAGGTGGAAGAGTTTTTTATTACATTTGTGAAAATGATTGAGACTATAGGAGAATCACTTTTTAATACACTTAAAGCCTTTTAGGATTTTATGAGCTTGATTTTGATAATGTGCGAGGGCAAGGCTATGACAATGGTTCTAACATGAAAGGACAAAATAAAATAGTATAAAGTAGAGTTATAAGAGAGTATCCTATAGCATTTTACACCCCATATGGTAGTCATTATCTTAACCTTGCAATTTGTGGCGTGGCTATGTGTTGTTTTAAAGCTTTTTTTTTTTTTTTTTTTGTTAATTGTGCAACAAATTTTTTTGTTTTCAGGTTCAACCAAACTATTGGAGATTTTTAAGAACCATGTTAAATATCGTGAGGGAAAGGGTCTCACACTTAATTCATAGTTGATACATGTCGGGAGAGTCGCGTTTCTAGTGTTAAAGCAATAAGATTTCAAGCTCCGCAAATAAATAAATAAAAAGGCATTGATTCATCCAATAGAAAATAATGATGATATTACCATGGTAAGTAATGCTCAATCTTTAGAAAAGTGTCTTAAGTTTGATTTTCTTGTTGGCATGGTTATTTGGTAAGAAAAATTGAATAAGGTTAACAAAGTTAGTAAAGTACTTCAAAAAAAAGACATGAATATCGATAATGCTATATCTCTCTTAAAAGGTCTCATTAGTTTTTTTTTTTTTTTTTTGAAGAATACAGAGAAAGAGGATTTGATGAAGCTATGATTGAAGCTAAGAAACAGTTTTTTAATTTGTGATACTCTTGTAACATTTTTACAACATGGGGATAATTATGACATTTTTAGAACAACAGTTGTTAAGAAAATCATTGCTGGAAGGCATAACAAAACCTATTGAAGTATTGGAGTACTTAAAAAAAAAAAAAAACATTCAAATTTGCTTCCCAAATACTTGGATAACTTATAGATCGAATTTTATTAACTATATCAGTTATAGTTGCTACTATGAAGAGAAGCTTTTCAAAGTTAAAGTTGATTAAAAATTATCTTCGGTCAACAATGTCATAAGATAGGTTGAGTGGATTGGCTATGTTATCTATTGAAAAAAAAAAAAAGTACAAAAAAGTGAGCTAATCTTGATTTCCTTTTCAAAAAAAAAAAAAGTGAGCTAATCTTGATGGTAATTTGCATTTCAGAAAGCAAGAAGAATAGAAATTTAAATAATGTTTTGTTTTTATATTTTTAGATACGATAAATCATTTTTGTTTTAATTTATGTGGATTATATTTTATTTAATAAATGAAAAATTATTATTTTATTTTTTATGTTAATTATAATTTTTTTTTTTTATGAAACCCCGATTTTTATTAATATCATTAAATAGATCAGGCCCCGAAATATCTGAAGACGGCCCTAATCTGATGTATCATGTATACCACAATATACTCTCTCATTGGTCGGTGGACCTTTTGGGAAACTTCCTTCCTGAAACTTACCCAACATATACGGACCATACATTGTTTCGCATGGATAAGGAAGGAAAGTGCTAGCAATATGTTTGTACATATATGATAATATTAGTTCACGTGGTATGAATATATAATTTATATTAATTTTACACAAATATTTTACGTATATACAGTAAGAATCTTTTTCCCAACATATAAATTCATGACATTTCTCTTATCTGTTCTATCATGTATGCCTCAAGCTATTTTTTTGAAGAAAAAAATAAATAAATTTTGTTTTGCAATGGGAACTAGAGAATCAACTGCTGTATAGGAAGCTTCCTTCAAATGTGACATTTTTTCATCAATAATAGCAAAGCCTTTTATATTAAAAAAGATAAATCAACGAAACGAAATCAAGAAAAGGAAAAAAATGTGGCATTTTTCTTCCTTCTGCTGCTTCTTCTTAATCATTTTAACTCCTCAGCTGGCAACACCCTCCACCACAATCGGTACTGTTTTATTTGTCGATAAAATAAACCAAACCTGTACAAAATGTGCAGAGATCTCGACCATTTTCAGCTACGATGTATGCTTGACCTCTCTCCAAGCAGTTCCAGCTAGCCATGCTACCAATCTTCAAGGGCTAGCACTGGTTGCACTGGAACTGGCCATACAAAACGCAACTGCTTCGATCTGCACCATTAAAGAGCTGGTGAGCAGTGGAAGTTTCGACCCCTTCGAAACGATTTGCTTAATGGATTGCTTGGAAGAATACTCAGGTGGGGTGGTGACATTGATAGAAGCAACTGGTGCTTTCTTGACTGGGAAATATGAAGAGGCTAATGTGTGGGTGAGTTCAGTTATGGATGCTGCCACCACTTGTGAGGATGGGTTCTCAGACAGACAGGGACACGTGTCTCCATTGAAAAAAGAGAACTACTTTCTCTTTCAGTTGTGTGATATTGCAATATGCATCTTCAACTTGCTTTCTGCTCTATGATTTGTATATTCTTAACAAGACTTGCTTATGCTAATAATGGAAATATTATTCTTTTTCTTTATAGCTAAATTGTTTATTGTGTTATGAAAATATTAGATAAGTGGATGTCCACATTTATATATTTTATACAAGTAAATTGCAAATTCTTCATCTCCCCACCATCTCCTTAACACCCAAATACCCAAATTTTATGATCCAATTTATGATTATTATGAGGTGCTATGATATTACCTTTTCATTTGTGTAACCATTAGATTGTAAGACTATAAAAGGAGTCATTACATATTGTATTTGTACTTGGAGAACTATTGAGGAATAAAAGAATCTCTTTTCTCTTTGACTACTTTTCTCTCTTCCTTTACTTTAAGTTTATGTTTTATTTTCTTGTTTATTATAATTATTTTATAACATATTGGCCTTTTTTAGCGTATACTCTTTTTTGATCGTTCTTGAACAGTGTCAAAAAAATTAAGAGGGTGTATTCAATCTAGATCGTTGGAGTTTTGTAGATTTTTTTGAAGCGATAGATTTTCGTGAATTCCACAAATTCCATAGATTCATATAAATTTTATCATTATTCTATATAGAATTTGTTGGACTTTTATGAATGAACTTTTAATGATTTGTCTTAAAGAAAATAATATTTGATTTCGCATCACATAGTAGTTCGAAGCTTTATCAATGACATACCACGAAATTTATGATACTTTATTTATATTAATCACAATAATGAAATTTTGATATTATAAAAAATAATTGATTTTTTTTTTTTTTAATAATTGTCAAGATCAATTTTTGGATAATTAATTTCAATACATTCTTCAAATATATCAGAATCTATAGGGTAGGGCGAGATTTGTTACGAGCCTTTATATTTATAAATCTCATTTTAAAATCTATCAAATTCCATCACTTCCGCAAAATCCGTAAAATCAATGACTTTTTAAATACACCTACCTACATTTATTTGGATTTGTTAAAAGTCTAAATCGAATACAAATTGTATTTCAATGAAATCTTTAAAAGTCTGGATCCGGGCTTTTATACTCTTTAATTTAATACCTTAAGAAAAAAAAAAACACTTTGGGGATGGGGATCAACTGAACTCCTACCACCAAACTCCTCACCCAAACTTCTCATTTCCAGATTGATTGGAAGAGAATCTTCCTCCACAAACAAAGGGGATGGAGACCAATATCTCCACCGGAGATCGATGGGGGAAAGGGCTCCTCTGTCTACAGGTGGGTGGAGGAGATTGACTCCACTTCCACAACCAAGACAGAACATTGACATGTTAAGATTTTAATTATTTTTTTTTTAACAAACTACAGTAATGTAAATTTAAACACATTGTAACATCCACAATTTCGCGAAATAAAGCAATTTATACATCATTCAGACCACTTATATACATCACTAATAATTCTGTCACATCATTCTCATCGATCAACAATACAACAATTCAAGGCTCATGCAGTTCTCATCACTTCCCCGCAATATGATCATCGGATGAATAATTATATGATTCATACCTTTCAGAACAGCATCTTCAATGAAATAATTACAGGTTCTCAATCATTGAGTTTGTTGGCTGTAGCAATGTTCTTGCAAAATTGTGTTTACTCTTTGAACTTGATGCAAGTCCTACAAAATTATAAGTAACAACAACGTATACGGCTTTCAGAAAATGAAAATGCAAAACTCTCATGCTTCTTTGAAGACATTGACACAAATCCTGAACGAATACTGAATACGGATCCTATAATTTCTTGTTGCTCAAATGTGGCGAAGAATACATTTTGCTTTTCCAAACTAGGTACAAATGGATTATGCATATATCTCTAGACTGAAATCTGAATTGATAGGAGGATTTGTGCACTGAAATGTTTTCTCAAATGTAAACAACAGAAAAAATAAATAAATTCTAGTACAGTTCAAGTCTTTGGGGAAGAGTGTACCTTGAGTTGACTTGAATCAGTCCGAAATTTTAGGGCCATAGTTGAAATTTCGAATTTGTCCCGATTATTTGCCTTCCACTGTGATATACATTTTAGGCATTTTGTCCTTGACTTGTCTGAAAGAAAAACTTACAAAAAATACCAGCAACAAATGGCTCATTGCCCTCTGTAAACCAAAACAAAGGTGAAATTATTTAATGAAACTGAAAGATAAAAGCAGAGATGCAAAACCAGTCAAACAACTTGCAGTTGCAGCCATTGCAATAGAATCTTCTGAAAATTCGATAAATATAATTCTTTTTCGTAAATATTATACCACACAATCTGCAGATCCTGACCTATAATGTTTGTTCATTAATTTGTTGAAGCATCAATTAGATTTTGCTTTGCTTCCTCTAACAGTTACAGAGAGATCTCACTCTTCAAGCACAGAGTATAATACTCATCTTACATTCTTGCAGCATGAAGTCCTTCACTTTCTTCCTCTTCTTTTGTTTTGTGATCAGTGTTTTCATGGTTTGAGTCTAATAACAATTGCTCATCCTTCTCTGACTTGTTGCCACTACTTTTGAACAGGGAAAGTTGATCCATCGCAACAGCATTCCTTTTATAGTTCCAAACAAGCATTGAAACGTAGTCTTGTGGCGAAACAAGACCTTGTTCTCTAATGCAACTTTGTTGCTCTTCCATAGTTTTTGGATCATCAAGCCTTATATATTCAAGCAATGCCTTCTCATGATCAGGCTTCCAGTTGCTTGGGAATGGTGTATAATCAGCTTCAGGTACAAGAGACATTCTAGTATACAGAAGCCCGTCAATGGATTCCGCAAGTCCCATCCTCAACAAATTTTGGTAATCAGGTGACTGCCCCTTTTTCTCTTTCAATGGACGACTAAGATTCCGAGAACCAATTGTATACACCTTAGCCCGTGAACGAAGCTTGTATTTTGCAGCATAGAGCTTTGCAAGTGAACCTCTTAGGATGTAAGAACAAAAATTCACAATTTTTTTCCGGTTGTCAGCATATCTATACCATTCAGCCATTGTTGCTAATAACTTGTTCATTTGTGCATTCGTGTGAGCTTGTGTGGCATGAAACATTCTGAAACAAGGCTGGGGATCTGGATCTCTATCACCCTTAATGAAGCTTAACTTCCTAAACTGCTTGATGCATTGTTTTAAGCTAGCGGTGACAGACAAAAGGGTGCCAACACCTTTCTCACTAATGATCTTCCCTCCAGTTGCTGTATACCTGAGAGTGGGATAAACGACTCTACGGCACAACACATGGTCAAGAAACATTATACCCTTAGTTATGTGTTCGATAGGGAGGCTTTCATTGTCAAGCTTGAGCATATATCTTTGATCAACAAACTCAATTAACTGCTTCCTCAAAATTGCTGCATCTGCCCTTGGTCCCCGAACACCAATCAAAATGTGGCCCCCGTATCGCACATAATCCATCTTCCTAGTCTTATCTGGGCCACTAGTAGGCACAAATTCTGGCCAAGATGTATTGCCCTGTTCAGCTTCCCCTTCTGGGCAATTCCATATGACATCACTCTTTGAAGGTCGATAAAACTCCTTGATCTTACCCTCCATCCAGCGGTCCAATTCATCAAGACAAATATTAGCCAACAGGGGACTAAGAATTCCACAATGTCCCCATGAAGGGAGCTTCTCAGCCTCCTCAGGAGCAAACCCGAAAAAGGTCTCTAACCAATACGGGTCTGGCTTTGGTTCATCATCTGCCAATACTCTCTTCTTCTGATACTTCCTCTTTGTTTTTTTCTTCTTCTCCCCCTCATCAGGTCGACTTGTGATCACTGGCGTGACCAAAGCCAATTTCACCAAGTCAATCACCTTCATATCCCTCACATCCCTCATCAAAGCACTTATCACCAAACCCACCTTCAATCCATCCAAAACCGTACTCAAATCCCCTTTTATATACCACAAATAGCCTGCAAAATTCCTTCTAATCACCCTGAGCGCTGTGTGAGCATTCCTTCCCGGCCTAAATGCATAAGACTTTTGCGAAAACCTCGCCTCGTATATAGGCTCCAAAATCATAAACAACACCTCCTGTACTATCTTATCCTGAAATGGGGCCGGTTGGGTGGTTGTCAATATTGCCTTAATCTTCCTCTTTGATAAAGATTCATACTCCGTCTTATCTCTTGGCGATTTTATAAAGAACTGTAACCTAGAACCATATTTAAACCTATTATCAAGAACAGCATTTCTTAATGCCAACAAATCCTCCAATGCTGACTTTTGTATGGCACTGCGTGGCATATACGTGCCAATATCATCAGCACAAACCTTTTGATAAGCCAATACCCACAGTTCAAACCTTCGAAGATAAGAGGTCAAATTGGTAACTATCCTATCGGGTTCTCGAAAATTCTCAATCCACATTTGAGAACAAACCGACACACCATCTTCTTTCATTAGGTTAGCAGGGTCATCAGGATCTGGCGCACGCCGTTGCACCGGAGAAAACGAAAACAGGCGAACCAACAAGAACCCATTTGATCTAGGGTTTAGTGGGTGTGATTGGTTATAATAGCTGGTGGTGGAGACATTATTGGAATTTGCGATAACGCGATGGGTGAATATGGTGAGGCGACGATACATCAGGAAACACAATGAAATCAACCAATCAACAAATCAAAGATTTTCTACGTCATATTCTAGATTTCCAGAAGGAACTAGTATACAATTACAGACTGCTAGACTGAAATTAACCAAAACTGCATACTCAAGACTTTGATAGAGAGAGTTGGATTTTGAATACTTACTTGAAAAATGAAATGGTCTTCTCTTTTTTGGTTGAGTTCAGCTCGAGCTTTGCATTTTGGGGAAAACCCTCGCTAAAACCCTCGAGGTTTTTTTTTTGTTTTTTTTTTTTTTTTCGGAGAATTTCTTTTGTGCCCTAAATGTTTGGTGTAATTAATATTTTGCCCCAATTGGTTCGGTAATTACTCTCGTCCCTCGTCACCTTCAAGGTTAATATGGTCATTTTACCCATAATTTTAATAAATCAGAAAATTTGAAAGAAAATTTAAAAAAAATGGATCGTAACCTTCCATCTCTGAGATGGAGATTAACGATTGAGATCAAATTAAAATAAATAAATAATAATAAGTAAAAAATAAAGCTTTAAAAAAATAATTGGTAAAAAAAATAAAGAAACTTAAAAAAAAAAAAAGATTTTTTTTTTAAAATTTTAAATTATCTCCAACCATCCATCACAATGACGGACATTTGGATATCAATTTTGAATTTAAAAAAATTGATGGATGATGGATGATGGATGATGGATGATGGAGATAGATCAGATCTCCATCTTCCCAAATACGAATTAGGGAGCCTCCCTCGTACGTTCGTTGTGGGGAGGCGAGACCTCCCCCATCCACGGTAGAGATCCAATGTCCAAACTAGATTTTCACTATTTTTTTTTTTTTAAATTCCCTTTTTAAAAATTAATAATTCATCTCCGACATGGACATTTGGAGATCATTTTTTTGAAAATATATTTTGCTTCTTTTTTTTTTTCAAGAAAAAAATTCTTTTAAGTTTTATTTGAATTGACGGTGGAGATTCATTTTTTTTTTCCAGTCTTTTTTAGAAAAAGGAGGATTTTTTTTTCAAACTTTTTTTCAAAGAGAACATTTTTTTCGTTAAATTTTATTTCCTAAATTTTTTATTTTTTTATTTTGGGATATCAGGGGCTTTTCTATTCTTATCTCTTTTAATGGTCAACCCTAACACTTAACAATCAAACTTTGATGATAGTGGAGATAAATGTCGGTTTTTGATAAAGTTGTTTTTTTTTTTTTTTTTTTTTTTTTTTTTTTTTTTTTTATGTAAAAGGGTAAACCTTTGGACGGTATAGAGTATAGTGTTATTTTCTCTATGTTTTAAAAATACTTATTAACTTAGAGAGAGAAATATAAAAGAGAGAAGAGAGAGAAACTTAGTGGAAGGAGGGAAGAAATTTCAAACAAAGGTTAGGGTATTTTGGTCATGTCAGTGACTAAAGTTCATAACAGAAGAAAGGTTTTAGTGTTTGATAAATGAAATTTTACACTAATTTTTTTAAGGAATTTTACACTAATTAGAGGACTAAAGTATGGAATTTTCTCTTTTATCTTAGGATAAAGTATTTTTTTTTTTTAAATAAATTAAAATGACTAAAAAATTTAAGTTTTTTATTTTTATTTTTAATAATTACAAATAGTTTGTTGTTTAGGAGGGATAACACGACTCGAAACCATAACCTCATGGGTGTAGCCATGTAGGTGTAAAATTTCAAAAGGGTTAATTTAAAATTTTGATTTATTTCCTCTTAATCTATGAGTGTAAAAAGATTGAGAAATTAATGATAACTTTCCACCTTTGGATTGAATGAAACTGAATGGATGGACGTTGAAGTTACAATTTCATAAATTAAGGGTTTTTTTTAGAGAGAAAAGAGACTCGAACCAATAATCTTGTAGCACAGGTGTGAGGCGTATACTATTGGACTAAACCGGTGAAAAATGAAATTTTAAGGTAATTAGTATGAATATACGTATAATTCAATATAACAAACAGCGAAAAAGCGTAGGCTGGCTGACAGCTTAACAAAATATTAGAAAACCATACTTTTTATTCAGCAAAAACGCTGTTTGTGGGAAAACAAGATCGAATCCAACCAAACCACACCAGCACTGAATTTTTTTCTTCAACTCACTCACACCACCTCCACTCTGTTTCTGTTTTCTTCCTGGAGATCTCAATAAATGGCACCAGTCTCTGCTCTCGCCAAGTACAAGCTGGTTTTCTTAGGAGATCAATCAGTTGGAAAAACAAGCATCATCACTCGCTTCATGTATGACAAATTCGATAACACCTATCAGGTAAAGCTCACAAAAACCCAGATCACGATGTTTCTAGTATTTTTTTGATCATGTACTTTGCTTATATTTGTAACTCAGATTGGTTTAATAGATTTAATTTATTGTTTCTGGGTTTTCTTCTCTCTGTTTGATTTGTGTTGTTTCTTATGTTCTACGTAATTTGATATGTCCTGTGTTTGGTTTCCTAGATAACTCACTGATCCAAAGGTGAAAGAGAATTTTGGATTTCAATTATGTCTAGTTGTTGTTAATGTATGAAAAATGGGCATCACCTGTTAGTAATCAGTAAAGGGCACAAGGTCATCATCATTTCAAAGTACTTCATTTCCAATCCCATTATTGGAGATTTAGTGGTTTAATTGGATCATTGTATATTGTAACTCACATTGTCTATTTGTCCATTGGAATAATGAAAACAGTGAAAGGAGGAGTTGAAATTGTGTATTTGTGCAACTTAAAGCGCTGATCCATGTACTTCTAATGGTATGTTGTGAAACAAGGTGCATATCACATTTGGGATGCTGAAACAGTGTTGGGATATATGAGTGGTAAGAGGTGAAATTATAAAAAATGAATGAACTTTTGGAAACTTTTGAGTGATTTCTGACCCAAGACAGGATGATGGAGGGTTAAATGGTAGTAACGTGTAACTAAGATTTAGGGCTTCACCAATAACTTGTTGACATGGTCATCAGGTCATGGTAGATGAGCTACAAGGGCAATGCAAACATTGAAACATGTGGAATAGACTTGTTTAAAACTGACTTGATATCTTATGGCTTATATGACTTGTTGATAGTATGAAACGGTATTAGATGAGTTAATGAAGTTATAGCATTTCCTAAGTGCGACTTTAAACCAAAGCTTTAAATATTATACAAACATGCACACCTCCCTCACCCACCTACTGACCTGCAGATGCCCTCAATGAAGTTATAGCATTTCCTAAGTGCGACTTCAAACCAAAGCTTTAAATATTATACAAACATGCACACCTCCCTCACCCACCTACTGACCTGCAGATGCCCTCATATTTTTTTTTTTGAAACAAATTTTCTTGGAGGTGAATATATCTAGAAGGTACATATCTAATCCTCTAAGCCAAAATATCATTGCAGAAATATGTTCGCTTATCTAGGTCACATGTACTAGTTGACCAGTAGCAGGAAGTCTCCCTCTGACCTTGCTAAGACAAAAATCTGCGTAAAGTACAAAATGATGGTTATGGTGTCAATTGGAAATTTTGTAATATAACACCATCATCAAGCTGTTATTATAACAAAGATCATTCTATGTGTACCCAAATTCCTTATTGTGTTGCAGTATGATTCGCCATTGTTGTCAGTCAGAGAAATATCCAACCTTATGCCTTTTCTCTGTTGACAAGAAAAACCTTAGGCATTTTCTTGAATGTATTATATACTTCTAACAGCAGCGAAAATTCATTATGACAGCCCCTACATGGCTACATGTGCCTTCATCAAACTGTCTCATGTCTTCCCTCTTGCTTATTGAATTCTTAGATCATCTCAGTTTTATAATATACATTTTCTTTTTGCTTTTTTTATTTTTCCATTATCTATTATAAACAATTTCATTTTCCCAACAATTTCTATTGTCACCAATTTTCATGTTATTGTTAATTAATTATAGGGTGTGGCTCATACTGAGTTTAATATGACTTGCCTTCTTGGATTTTTGAGAAGATATTAGCTTGTGCTGTCTTTAATTTATTTGTATGTTTTTTGTTTCATCAGGCTACAATTGGTATTGATTTCCTGTCTAAAACTATGTATCTTGAAGATCGAACTGTTCGTCTGCAGTTGTGGTAAGATTTGGCTCTAATAACTTCTAAAATTCTATATGTCAAGTTCCTTCTATTTTTGTATTATGTTTTCTTTTTTGTGGTCTCTATATATTTTCCTTGTATTAGTATGCGTCTCTTTTCGGCTTTTTTGTTTTGAAAAAAGAAAGAATAAAATTATATATCAAATGAAGGTCCATTGCCTGCACCATTAGCTTAGATCACAGCTCGCAAGAGCTCCAACAAAACTGCCGATGATCTTCTTGTTGTCCTTTGCTCATTATACTTGGAAGCATTTGTGATTTTGGCTTTCCATCATCCCCTGACCTGAGATACTGAAGGTCATAAAACTTTTGATCAATTCTTTTTGTACTTATTGTGTCTTGATGGCTTAAAATTAAATTTGATGGTCACCAGGGCTATGCAATTGTTTATAGGAGTGGCACTAGCTTCATTGTTTCCACCTATCCTAGCTCTTTTTGGTGGTTTCTCATATGAAAACTTAAAATTTGGTGTTTTCTATTTTAAGAAAAACTAGAAGGCTGGGCTTGTCTGCACCCCCCTTCCTTCCCCAATTTTCTTTTAAAGAGGAAAATCCTACTTTAGTGACTTCTGCGATGGATTAGGCTTCATGATCATTCTACTTTCCAAGCTTTAAGAGGTATTAAGTTATTTGTGATTGTATATTGTCAATGGGTTTCTGCCTCTGAAGATTAATTTAATTTTGGCTGGGATCTTTTCTTTTCTTTAAGTTTTGGTTATTTTCTGTTTTGTCTTACATTATATTTTCTCATTTATATTGTACCAAAAAGAGGAAAAAAGTAAAATATTGATTCACCTTGAAGGATCATTTGATTTAAGAGATTTGAGCAATCACCGAGTTCTATAGTCAATATCTTGCTATACCATAATTGGAAGTTATTTTAGGGAAATTTGGATTTAGATCCATCATGGAGGCCAAAATTTCTAGCAAGTTGCAGCACTATTTAGGAACAACTATCTTCTTTCTTTCAACATCTTAAATATCCTGAATAAAAATATTAATCTTCTGTTAAATTAATGGTTCTTTATGCTCCTTTAACGAGAAATTCATATGAGGATATGTTAGCAACAATGCCTTCTGAGTTCTGTGCAGCTTAGGTTTCTCTGCTGCCAGTTAGTGCTACCCATGAGTCTGCTTATTATATTCTTGCAATTTTCTTCCATTGAGCTACTATCACTTCCTTTCCTAAACAAGGAGTAAGTTTTGTCGATGTCTTTCCTTGGTCTGACAGTTGTCATTGTTTTCTCAAGGAATATCTTCTTCTTTATGCCAACGGTCAACTTTAGTTCCTATAAAAAAAACAGTAAACTTTAGTTAATATTTGGAAGGTGGTTCAGGTGATTGAGGCCAAGGTAATAGAAACAGTGTGGTAGAGAACTTCAATCTACAGCTTGTGTGCTGGAAAAGGCTGGTCAACGATCATATGCTAAAACACCAAAGATGAAGTAGGTGTCGAAATCAGACATAAGGGCATAAATTTTAAGTTGAATATAAGTGCATGTCTATACTTAGGGAAAATTCCAAAAAAATGTCCACTCATATGCTAAAACACCAAAGATGAAGTAGGTGTCGACATAAGGGCATAAATTTTATGTTGAATATAAGTGCATGTCTATACTTAGGGAAAATTCCAAAAAAATGTCCACTTTTTTGCCACTTTTGTATTTTTGATTGAATTAGTCTTTAAAAATTTTCAAAACTACTTAAAAGTTTCTTAAACAAATGGGACATTAATCTAGATAGATTAATTGAGCTAGGGGTCTAAATTTTGACCAATTAAAGTGTGACACATATACCAGGTATAAACAAACCTTATTAAACCCAAGTTAATCAAACCAAACCAAAGTTAGAAAAAGAAGTCATCAAACCACCCCAAGCTAGAACAAAATAAACCTTTGTCGTGCATCACATTTCAAACGGTGATGTCATCGACTAATCACCACGATTCTGTACTCACCTCATGTTAGGAAGCTCAACTGTCATTGTGAGCTGTCACCGGTGGAGTTGTTGACTATAATGTCACTGTGTGAAGTGTGATGCCATGACAAAGGTTCAAGCTTTGACACTTAAGTGACTTTAATGATATTGTTTTAATTTGGGTTGGTTTGTTGACTTTTGTCTAACATGAGTCTAGGGCTACTTTGGTGTTGTCGTAATCATGGTTTGTTGTGTGGTAGGAATAACCTATTGTGAAGTTATTCATACAACCATTTGGCATTGTTGTTATTAAAACTGTTTTGACTTTGGTGTTGTCGTAACTTTTGAAATAATCATGGTTTGTTGTGTGGTAGGTATAACCTATTGTGAAGTTATTCATACAACCGTTTGGCTTTGTTGTTCTTAAAACTGTTGTGAGACTCAAAAACAATATGTACTTTAGTACGTGTTTGGTGAATTTTACTGTTAATTGTTGTGAATTTATATAATAATTAAAGTAGATATGAAACTGAAATGTTTTAATTTCTACTTAGAATTCAAACCAATTCTGTATTTAATTGAAATATTTAAAGTAAAAAAATAAAGTAAGTAGATAATTATATTTAACAAACAATAAAGAAAAAAAAAATCAAAGTTATTGATTTATAATTCTCTTAAAATATAAAGATACAATTATTATTTTTAATCATACATATAACACTAAGAGTGTGAATGCGCCTCATGTTTTTGGTTGTTTTTTTATTATGAATTTGAAAGCAATGACCAAGGACAACATAAATAATATGTATAAATAAACTATATGAATGAATGAAAAATCCTTTTAAAAAATAAAAAATTGTCTACTTTTTAGATTTCTTTTTATTTTTCAATTATTAATTGAAATTAGACAAAAAAAAAAAACCTTGGAAATATAAAAGAAAAATAATAAAGAAAAAAAAAAGTGATCAGCAAGGGTGACTGAAAATGTTCATCGGTGGCATCAATCAATGGATTATGTTGTCAACGGAGATGGTTAGTGATGAATGAGACTATAATGACATAGATATATAAAAATTAAGGTTGAAATAGGAGTCTTTATGTTAAATTAACAAGAATAAATTTGGTTGTTTAAAAGTTTCATTAGATCTCATGACATATTATTTCAAAATCATTTACAAAAGTAACCTCGTACGGATATTGTCAAATCCCAAATCAACTCAAATTATCAAAGAATCGTTTTTGAAAGTTTTACCAAACATTTTTTTGATACCAAAGTTATTAAATAAGTTGATTTTAAGTTTTAACTTCTCAAAAGTAATATCAAACGGGGGCCTTAATCCAACCAAAGTTAAACTTGAGTTTGTTTATTTCTGGTACATGTGTTGCATTTTAATTGGTCATGAATTAGATCCACCTGTCGGGGTATGTCTTAGTTTCTTTTCCTATAATAAGTACAATTGCACGCAAGTTTAGTTCTTTTGAATTAATGTCATTTTGTTTAAGGGATCTTTTTGGATTTCTTTAAAATGTATGGAACCATTTCAGTCAAAAAGGACGAACAAAGTGAGATTTTGTGAAAACATAGAGAAATTTTTGGAATTTTCCCATATATTTGGAACATAAATAAGAATTCACCTAGGGTTTGGTTATTTATGAAATAATGATTAAATGATTTTTATATTGGTCAATGTTGGTCCCTTTACATTTATGACCATGATTTTGCAATTATATGCATAATTTGTTTTATAGTTTGGTGTTTAAATTATGAGTTCCCAAAAGATATGTTTAAATTCTCAAAGTTCCCTTGTCTTCAGAAGATTGATATGCTGTTTTGTATGGTTACAGGGATACAGCTGGACAGGAAAGATTTAGAAGTCTCATTCCAAGCTACATCAGAGATTCCTCTGTTGCTGTCATTGTTTTCGATGTTGCAAGTATGTGATTTTGTATTTTATTTTCACTTGAAAATTTGTCAAATATTATTAATTCATGCTTGACTAGCTTTCAATTCAAAATGCTTAGATAATTGATGTAATGGTTTTAGAAGGTTTAAAGTTATTCTGTCATCAGTTCTTGTTGTCATCATGTTTCATTTCCTGATGGATGCTTTTTGACACTTTTGTTGCTTCGATGGTTAAGGTCGGCAATCTTTCTTAAACACTTCAAAATGGATTGAAGAAGTTCGCACTGAGAGGGGCAGTGATGTCATAATTGTCCTTGTCGGAAACAAAACTGATCTCGTGGAAAAAAGGTATGTGTTTGTCAACAAAGGATGGTTCAGGTTGTAGTTGACTGGCTTTATTTGTTTTGCGTTTCTCTGTACTGCTATAATTGAAAGACTTGTTTTGCTCCTTCTCTGTGACTTAATAAAATTAGTGTACTGTTGCACATTTGGATTTAATGAACAAGTTAGTTTTCCTTGTGATTCAAACCCAAACATAAATACATAGCTGATTCAAATAACAGATAACAAATTCAAATATAATCACGTGAGGGAACTTGAACCCAGACCCTCTGGTAAAAGAGAAAAACCGCAAAATAGCCACACATTAGTGTCCACAACTGAATAAACATGAAGATTCTCTAGTATGAATGGTTCATAGTCCACAAGAAAACATTTTTAGATAGTGAATTTGTAACTATACAAATCTCTAAAAGACAAAAAATTTGATCCACATTTTTTCTCTTTCTGGTAATTGGACTTTAACTGCTTTTCCTTTTTTCTATAAATTAGTATTAAATTTGTTTAACCTTAAATGTTGTATTCGCATAATCCTCATGTTGATGATTTCACAGGCAAGTTTCTATAGAGGAAGGAGAAGCAAAATCTCGAGAGCTTAATGTCATGTTCATTGAAACCAGTGCCAAAGCTGGTTTCAATATAAAGGTAGACCTCCTGCTTTGAGCATTCCTTGGATGACTTTGTCTCTTGTTATATTTAGCTAGGGCAACAAATGCAGGCAATTCGAATAGAATTCCAATCATTTTAATAATCTTAACCTAGAGCTTTGATATAGTACTCAAGCAGGTTGATAGATTGGGTGCTTATGATCCAGTGCAACTGTTAGCCCTTTGTTTCTGAAATTATCTTTCTTTGTAAAAATATATATTGGAGGTCTGTTCGCTACATCAGTACTTCTGCTTGCAGCAAACTTATTTTCCACAAAATGACCAGATAGAATCCAAGTTTGGAGTGTTTAATCTATTTGAAATTGTCCCAGTAATTAATTGGTGATTGTTGTGCAGCCTCTGTTTCGGAAAATTGCTGCGGCATTACCAGGAATGGAAACACTTTCCTCAACAAAGCAAGAAGACATGGTTGATGTGAATTTGAGGTCTACTACTGGAAATGCATCACAGTCCCAACCTGAGTCAGGTGGATGCTCTTGTTGATTCAGTCTTTTGCTTTGGACCTTTTGGATACCTGCACTCATCTCATGCAATTTGGATTCTTCCAACTCTTTTGACCCCATATCTGTAAAGGTTACTATAGGTTTGTATTTGCAATTTTCTTCTTATTTCCAATTACTCCATTTTGAAAGTATTTGTTAAAGTATAATATTTACCATTTGCTTGAAGCACACAAGCGGTCGAACTGCTGAAGGTTTAGAAGTAGAAACATATGAAAAACTGGAATTGGTTAGTTCGGCCATAGCTCATAAAATTTGTGATAAATTTTCCTAGCTTTTAATAGATTTTGTCGTTTTGATTATTTTGCTCGACGATGAACTTCATTTTTTTTTTTTTTATCCTTTTTCCTTCGGCTATTTATCGAGTTATGAATTTCAATATTGAGAATAAGATTTTGTATATTATTTATTGCATTAACTGTAGAAATGCGGACTTGTGTGTTTTTTAATAGTAAGTACAAACAAATATGTTTTTTTTTTAAATGTTGTTGCTTCAGGTTTGGTGCCAATATTGAATTTTCATTTTCATTTTAAGTAGCCGAGATTGGGTTCGAGTCATATCTCCATGTAATAGAAAACCAATAAAATATTTGATTATTTTTCCATGTAATTCCTCTTAAAAAATGTATCTTCTGAAATTTTAAACTTGAAACATAACATGAAAACTTTCCTCAACATCAAGCTTCAGTGCCAAACCTCCACCCACTAGACAATATTTCATATGGTATCTACATCCAATGATTGGATGAGCTCTTAGAAGAAGAGGAGATTTGGAGCTCTACAGAAATTTCTTATTGAAGCAAAGACAGACTAGCTAGACGCAATTTCTTTATGGGATCTTACCATTTACAACTAGCTACTATGTTGATATATGTCGGCCTTTTGACTGTTAGCTACGAATTGTTGTTCTCTTGTACTCTAATCAATTTGTTGATATCGCATATTTCCAAAGAATCTGAATATTAAACATTTAAAATCAACGAGATGAGGTTGGTTCGGTATTAAACCCTTCACATCTGTACCATAAGATTACGGATTCGAGTCTTCATCCTCCCAAAAAAATCCCAATTTTTTGTAATAGTGTAGTACTTAAAAAAAAAATAAAAAAAAAAATAATAAACATTTGAAATTTATGTGCACTTCAATTTCTTTCTGCCTATATGTATATTGTTATACCAACAGGGCATTTGGGTCGTGCATGTTAGACAGAGCCTCACCTAGGAATCCCGGGTTCAAATCTCCACACATGATTGAATTTGTTTAGAATTATATATGTTTAGGTTTGGGTTACATGGCAAGCCTGTTGATCTTGTGCATATAAAAATATGTATATAGAGTGATCTATGTTTGGGATTGCTTCTACTTGAGAAATAATCACTTATTTAACAAGTTTTGAGCAAATAGGTGTTTTCTAAACTTCCCAAAAATGGCTTATTTTACAATTTGCTTCTCCGATAAGTAGCTTTTGAGAAGTTGGCTGAAGGTTGCTTTTCAAAATTGATTATCGGGGAAGTTCGCTTCTTTTCATTAAAATGTCTATAATATCCATACTATTTTAATATAAAGACAATAATATCCTTCTATTTAATAGTGATACTTTTTTTTTTAATTAATAATATTTTAAAAAACAGAAAAATTAGCAAATTAAAAAATAATTTTTTTTGTTAAGAATCGGTGACCACTATTCGTTGGTGGTGGCCACCACCACGGCCACCACCACCGACGGAGGCCGGAGGATAGCCGGTGACGTCGAAGTCTTCGAAGGAAGCCAGTCCTCCTTCGGCAGTGGAGGAGGCAAACCGTTTCACGATTGAAATCGTGAATCTTGTTGGTGATGCCGGTTTCGTCGTGATTTCATCCCGATTCCGTAGCAGTTCCGACATGATTCCGTCGCACTAGATATATATTGTCAGTGATGGAGAAGGAGGAAGCCTCCTCCATTTTCGCGATGAATCCGGGACGAAATCTTGCGAAATCTCTCGATACTTTTGGTTCGGCGATGGAGACGATTCGATGTCGACGACGAGGGATGAAGGATGGCAACGCTCTTGGGGACGAGAGACGAAGGATGATGATCTCTCGATGTCGACGGCGAGCGGGAGACAGTGGCGGATTTGGAGCTTGAGTTGTAGAGATTCATTAAAGAAGCTTGAGTTATTGAGTTGACTCAGCAGAGTTGACTCAGCAACTTAGAGTTAAGAAGAGCGAGTTGACTCGGTAAATTAGTATTAGATAAACGAGTTGACTCAGTAGAATATATATTTTTTAAAATTATATATATATACAGATTTTCTATTATCAGTTCGTCATGACAATAAATATATCAGGATGAAGAATGTTAACCACTAGATTTACATACTTTGACTCAAAGTATATGCATTTGTCAAAACTTCTCCATAATTTGTGATTCACATTCTTCGTCCTGATATATTTATTGTCAGGACGAACTGACAATAGAAAGACTGTATATATATACATTCTATATTTCTATGCTTTATATTTGTATTTTCAATTAAAAAAATAAAAAAGTAAAAAACTGTTTGAATAATATATTATATTTCTATGCTTTATATTTGTATTTTCAATTAAAATAATAATAATAAGTAGTAAAAAACTATTTGAATAATATATTACATTTTAACAATTATGTCTATTTTAGTCATTTTCCATAATCAATTACTAAAAACTTTTTCATTGTTTTTTTCTTAAGTTGATTATTTATGGAGTCAATTTACTAAACACCTATCGACTTATATTGTAAGTTGATTATTCCTTAAGTTAAGTTAAAAGCAACTTATTTCATAAGCTTAAGCTTTAATTAAATAGTATTGCTGGACCCTCAATTATAACTTTATAAGCTTATTAGGTCCGGTTATCAATGGTGCACCACTTAAAAAGACCACATGGCATGCAAACTTTTCAAGAACCCTTTAATTGCAGTACTTTAGTCGACGTGGGATTGACCGTTAGATTTGAATTGCAGTTACTTTGCTGCTGTCCTGGCAGGCCCTATGATGTGTATATTGCATGATCCAACGTACAATATCATGCTATATATATATATATCAAAATATCAAATGAGTTATTGATTGAGACTGTTTTATGAAATTATATCAAATTAGAGTTTTAAAATATATTTTATTTTTCTACACACTTTCATTCAACGTTCAATTATTGTTAATTGAGCTTGAGTGACCAAATAATGAAGAAGGACACAATCGCTCTGTATCCTTCTCCAGGAAGAAGCCACCTTGTTCCCATGATAGAACTTGCTAAACTCATCCTAACTCATTACCCTTCCTTCACCATCACCGTCATCATCTACGAAGCCCCTTTCGAAACCGGTTCCACCTCTCAATACATCCAATCCATCTCCGCCACTGCCCCCTCCATCATTTTCCACCACCTTCCCACCATCTCCACCGCCACCACCACCTCCTCCACAACTTATGTTGACATCATAACCCAATCCTTCGAGTTGCCTCGCCTAAACAACTCCAACTTTCACCAAGCCCTCTTAACTATCTCCAAATCAGCCAACATCAAGTCCTTGATCTTGGATTTCTTCTGCAATGCTTCTTTCGAAATCTCAAGTACCGCTCTCCAAATCCCCACCTACTATTACAAACCTAGTAACCTTGGCAGTCTCTCTGTATTTCTTTACCTTCCAACACTCCATAAAAATACCACAACCAGTTTAAAAGAAGTCGGCGACGAGCTTGTTAACATCCCTGGATGGCAAGTTCCCATTTCAGCCAAAGACATGCCGTCGCCCTTGCAAGATCGGACTACAAAAGTTTATAACTACTTCCTGGAGACTGCAATTCAGATGCCCAAGTCTGCTGGAATCATAGTCAGCACAGTCGAATCGCTTGAAAAGGGTGTTCTTAACGCCATATTAGACGGACTCTGCACACCAGGAGAGCAAACAGTTCCACGCATATATAGCTTGGGGCCACTCATAGTGTCTGCTGATGGGAAATCAAGTGGTGAAGTTAAACATGAGTGCATGAATTGGCTTGACTCGAAACCAAAATCAAGTGTTTTATTTTTGAGTTTTGGTAGTGTGGGGAAATTCTCGGGCAAGCAATTGAAAGAAATGGCTCTAGGGTTAGAGAGAAGTGGTGTCAATTTCTTGTGGGTGGTGCGACCGCCGCCGGGAGAGGAGATGGCTAATGCAGGCGACTGGGATTTGCTGTTTCCAGATGGGTTTTTGGAGAGAATCAAAAACAAAGGATATGTGGCAAAATCATGGGTACCACAAGTTGAAGTACTGAGTCATGACTCGGTTGGAGGTTTTGTGAGTCACTGTGGATGTAACTCGTCTATGGAAGCAATGCGTGCTGGGGTGCCCATATTGGCTTGGCCTCTTTTTGCGGAGCAGAAATTGAATAAGGTGACTTTGGTTGAGGAGTTGAAGGTGGCTTTGCCGGTCGTGCCAGCAGAAGAAGACGGGATTGTGAGTGCAGCTGAGTTGGAGAAACGAGTCACTGAGTTGATGGACTCTGAGTCAGAGGAGGGAAAAGCGTTGAGAGAGCGAGTCATGAGTGCGAGACAAGTTTTGTTGACGGCATACAGCCAGGATGGTCGCTCTCGCATTGCGTTAGCTAAATTTGTCGAGTCATTCAAAGACAGTGAGCCCTTTCAACCTTAATTATCGAGTCAAGTAGATCATCGGTTGAACACAATTTCGGTCTTTTTCTTTCTATTAAGTGTGGAATGTATAATAATATTGTACTCTATGAATAATTTTTTTTTTTGGTTTAAACCATCCAGTTTCCGGGTGGGGCGGATCCACCATACGGTGCAATCAGCCCAGACCACACCCCGACTAATCCGGACTCGCACCGGGTCGGCCCACTAAGGGGTAAAGTGCTCCCAATATGTGTAGCTCCATTCACAAGGGGAGTTGAACCCACGACCTTGTTTAAGGGATGAGAGCGCCGAACCACTCACACCAACACATGATTGGTTACTCTATGAATAATTCACTGTGACGTAATGTCTACTCAAAAAAATATTACCTAGTAATTAATAAGATATGTTTTATAAAATAAAAACACAAGATTTTAATGTCACAACCGTTTTATTTATTTATTTATTTATTTATTTTGAATGAAATGTCACACACACTTACTTACACTTAATAGATTGGTTTCAACGTTACTTGTTACTAAGACCGTTCATTTAGCCGGATAATGTTCCAATTCGAATCATTGTAATAGTAAGTGGTAAAAATAAAAATAAAATAAAGGTAGATTGGTTTTAATATTCATGTAAGAGAAAATTTCTTGCTTTAGCCCTCAAGTTATTTATAAATTTAAAACTAGTCACTCGAAATTTTTTTCTTTTCTTTTTGTCAACATTTTCCACCGAGTTGACAAAGATATCCCTACATAGTAAGAGAAAATTACTAAGTTACCCATATGGTAATTTTATCCCCCTTACCTCCTAAAAACCTGAGTTATGCATCTCTCTCATAGGTTCTGGTTCTAGATGCTGTTTGAAATTATTGAAGGCAATACAATTATATTTCCTCTAGAGTCTTGAAGACAGATCTATTGAATAACATAATTACGATTATTAATAGAAATAATTCTACATTTAATTTAATTTCTACTTCTATTGCTTGTATAACTCCATCATGGTACGTATTCAAAGTTTTTAGTAAAGAATTTGGATGATTTGATTTTTTTCCTGACCTAAATAGATCTGGTGACATGTGTAATCAATGGCTAGATTTATTTATTTCACTTTTTATTATCTTTAAATGTAGAATATTATCTTGAAGTGTTTTAGATTGGGAAAAAGATCAGATTAGTAGAGGATTCAAATCCATAAAATAAAATACGTGTGGTCACCACCATACTATGTCTACAACAACCATGTAACTACATATTTATTCATTTGTCTTTTGCATAAATACCAACTTGCCAAGAAAAAAAAAAAAAAGGAATATAATGAACACATAATGGAAAAGAAGTGATGGTTGATAATCACTCATCTTCAATTTCTTAACATTCTTTCTCTTTATGCTCCTAATACTTTTCAAGACATGTCTTAGATAAATGAAATTCACTCGGATTATTAATTTGCTCCATTAATTCACTCGGATTAGACACAAAGTCATTTGCTCTATTAATATCATGTCATGTGGTATGAGTGACCAATCATGTCGG
The DNA here is from genome assembly GCA_030490815.1 of Acer saccharum. Classification (NCBI taxonomy): domain Eukaryota; kingdom Viridiplantae; phylum Streptophyta; class Magnoliopsida; order Sapindales; family Sapindaceae; genus Acer; species Acer saccharum. The sequence continues at coordinate 25,208,607 of CM059874.1, forward strand.
GTATCATTCCGTCCATTAATATTATGACACGTGGAATGAATAACCGAAAGTAACGGATGTCATTCGGTCCACTAATGTCACGTCATTTGTTCCATTAATATCATACGAGTGACCAATCACTTTGGATATTATTTCATCCATTAATATCATGACACGTGAAATGAGTGACCAAAAGCAATAGACATTATTCGGTCCACTAATATTATGCCATGTGACATGATTGACCAATCACGTGAAACATTTTACAAGATTAAGAGAGAGAGAGAGAGAGAGAGAGAGAGAGAGGGCCAGTAAGAGCTGACTCAGTTATTATCTCTTAGACTCTCAATGGTGTTGGTAATGGATATGTAAGCTAAGTCTTAGGCTTTCAGTTTGCACCCAAAATCCAAGTAAGTATTTACTTTCTTCACTTTTCTCTTACTCTTGTAGTCTTCTTTGAATGTCCATAGTTACTTGTAGATGGGTGATAATACTTTATTTTGTATATGCTAATATTATAATATATGATACTTTTTCTTTTTTCATGATCAAGGAAAGGGCATGACTCGAACCCATAACCTCTTAGATCTAGGTGCGAGAGGATAATCGAGGAAGATGGCATGACTCGAACCCACAACCTTTTAGATCTAGGTGTGAGGGGTTTACTTATGACTCGAACCCATAATTTTTTAGATCTAGATGTGAGGGGTTAACCGCTTAGTCAACATCATCTTGTTTCCGTGTTATCCGTTTTAGATCTAGGTGTGAGGGGTTAATCTCTTAGTCAACATCATCCTGATGTTATCATCATTATTTAAGGACATATGTGATTTGACTTCACCATTAAGATTCAAACAACTTAATCAAAGCCACTGCTTTCTATTGAAATTTACTCAATTAGCGACTTTAGTTTACATTTTCACGTTATCATGATTGATGCTCTCTCCAGTTGGCTTGAAGATCATATATTTAATCCCATTTCATCTAGCCATTTATACCACAGATTAGCTTTACTTGAAGATATTTCAATCAAATCGTAGGAAAATATAGTTTTCGTTTATGTTATTCAAATATAACTTGTTCAAATGAGGGTGATGAAAATTAAGCTCTCCTTTGGATTGGTTGGTTTTGATTATTTTGGTCCTTGTAGACACCTGATACGATGGTCACTAGTGTATTCTAGATTCAAGCTTGATTGTCTTGCAATGGCCAGATTTGATGCCAATTTCTTTACTCTAATCTATATAGTAAAATGTGCTTTAAGGTCTTTTTCCCCTTCTAATTTTTCTGTTTCTGCTACTCTTTATGTAGGATTGCTGCTGGAGATTGTTGGAAGAACTCAATTCATGCACCAGCAAGTTTATGTTCTTGAGTTGCAGATTGGATTCTTTTAAGACTGTAAAAATGGCTGCTGCTGATGCCTCCTTCAATGCTCGTGATCATGGAACTGCTCTGGCTGAGAAAAACAGAGTGCAATACAACTATTGTGGTAAGGTAATGAGTGGCTTCTACCGTCTCAAATACCACTTAGGAGGTATACGCGGAGATGTGACACCTTGTGAAAAGGTTCCTGAAAATGTCGAGGAATATTTTAGGAACACGTTACTTGGGGAGCTTCATCACCCAGATCGTCCCCGGAAAAGTAAGGTTTGCTCCAATTCGAATGGAGTCAAACGCATTAAACTTGAAGCCACTCAAAATGCTAATTATGAGAGTGGAGGCCATGAGGATGTTAAATCTGAATTAGAAGGCTCCACACAACATGTCTCACTTCCAAGTAGAAGAATAGGTTCATTGACAGGGTCTGATACTGAGAAGACAAATCGTTCATTATCGTGGCAAACTCAAAAAAGCATTGGTAGATTTTTCATTGAAAATGGTATTGATTTCAGTGTTGCCAACTCTCCAAGCTTTAGGGATATGATAAATGCTACTCTTTGTCATAGTCCAGGGAAATATGAAATCCCCAGTTGTGACAAGTTAAAAGGATTGATCCCTCAAGAACAAGTGAAGGAAATGCAAGAACATGCGGAGAGGATAAGACATTCATGGGCAAGTACTGGATGCAGTATTTTGTTGGATGGATGGATTGATGATCAAAATGGTCGAAACTTGGTCAATTTTATCGTGGATTGTCCTCAGGGACCAATTTACCTCTGGTCCTCTGATGTTACAGCTGCCATTGATGATGTTGATGCCCTGCAGTTGTTACTAGATGGAGTTATTGAAGAGGTTGGGGTTCATAATGTAGTTCAAATCATCGCAATCTCTACAACAGGCTGGATGGGACATGTAGGGAAGCGGTTTATGGAGAGGCAGAGGACAGTGTTTTGGACTGTGAGTGCATCCCATTGCATTGAACTCATGCTTGAGAAGATCAGTACGATGGATTCTGTTAGCGGAATATTAGATAAGGCTAGGACTATTACAAGGTTCATTCATGGTGATACATCGGTATTGCAACTATTTAGAGATTATTCTGGCAGCCGTGAACTTATTAAGCCCTCTAAGGTACGTTTGGCTATGCCTTTTATGACTCTAGAGAATATTGTACTAGAAAAGGAAAACCTGCAAGCAATGTTTGCCTCATCAGCCTCAAACTGGGCTTCGACAACAAAGGGGAATAGGGTAGTTAATCTAGTGAAGGATCGCTCTTTCTGGAATGGAGCGATGATGGTTGTGAAGGCAGCTATACCGCTTGTGAATGTTGTGCACCTGATCAACAGAGCTGACAAACCACAAGTCGGGTACATATACGAAACCATGGATCAGGTAAAAGAGACCATCAGAAAGGAATTTAATAAAAAGAAAGCCTTGTATATGCCCATTTGGAATGTTATTGATGAGATTTGGAACACACATCTCCACAGCCCTCTCCATGTCGCTGCTTACTACTTGAATCCAAGTCTGTTTTATTCAAGTGATTTCAATTGTGATGAAGAGGTATCCTCAGACCTTTTATGCTGTATTTGCATGGTACAAGATGAGCACACTCAGGCTTTGATAAATCTTCAGCTGGATAAGTATATAAATGGTAAGGATGATTTTCGTGAGGGGAGCAACATGGATGAACGGAACAAATATCTTCCCGGTAAGGAAATTTTTCATTGCTTGCGGTTTGATCATTTTAAGACTAGTGACAAACATATATCCTTAACTATATATACATGTTCCTTGCAGCTGAGTGGTGGTTGCGCTATGGAAACCAATGTCCCGAGCTGCAGAAATTCGCCATTAAAATTTTGAGCCAAACATGTGATGGTGCTTCCAAGTATGGTTTGAAGAGGAGTTTGTCTAAGAAACTCCTCACAAATGGAAGAAATCATATGGAGCAACGACCAATGAGTGATTTGGCCTTTATGCACTATAATTTGCAACCGCAGAACTCTCGACTAGCAGTACGGGGTGTCATTAAGACTGATGAGATTGATCCGATGGATGCTTGGATATTCGATGAAGAACCAGACTTGGATTCAAGTAGGTAGGATAATAGTACAACTAATTTGGAAGCAATTATAAAGCATAACTTTTGATATGATGTTGAGAATGTGAAGGTGATGATGTATAATAGCATTGAAGTCTGTATGTATTTATAATTTTAAGGGTGTTCAGTTGGGTGTTAGGTCACTAGTTTAAATGTTATTTTCTTAAATGAAAGCCGCCCAGATCATATACATATTGCATTATTACCTATGATATATTCAGCTATGACATGGTTAAACTTTTACTCATGTATATTTCTATTCTATAGCATCAGAACAACATTTACGTAACAAAAGTTGAAGTGTGATTCAATGGTAAATCTCTCATCCCCATAAAAGTTGAGGTGGTTTAGTGGTAAGTTTCTTACACCCACATGTTGAGAGGCGGTTAAAGTTAAGATGGTTCAGTAGTAAATCTCTCAAACCCATATATTGTAAGGTGGTTAAAGTTGAGATGGTTCAGTGGTAAGTGTCTCACACCCATACGTTGAAAAGGACAAATTAACCAATGATACGATACTATGTAGTGCCATAAAATGATATACCTTACTAGCCAAGCCAAGAAGAACAACTTCCAGCCTGATCAGAACTGAAATGGCATGTCCACTTCTATGAAAATTAAAATTTAAGAAAATTGCATTAAAAGTACAAGTTTATTTTTAATGAAATTGTCATTTTCAAAGTAAAAAAAAAAAAAATGAAAAACAGGTTTATAGTTTTTTTAACAATAAACTATAAGTATAAACAAAGTGGTTCATTTGATTTTCACCACTAAAATCCCTCAGCACTTTAAACAGTGAGTGCTACTGGCATTACTCAATTAAATGATCACAGGTAACTAGTGAATTAGAGGTAAGTAGAAAGCAGCATCTCACAATGCATTTCTTAAACATCAAAACTTGAAATCTTCTATTAAAACTTGAAATATTGATTAAACTTGAATTCTTTCGTATAGGTATTTAGGTAATTTCTCAAAAATGTGGTTATTAACAATTAAATTTTCGTATATGGTTAGAAACAAAATTATAATATTTTGGATGCCTACTTTTGATTTTCTCTAGATTTTTAGAGTGTAACATTTTTCAACTAATTTTCCCTACCTATTTATTTATTTTTTGACTTTTTCAATTAGATTTTTATCATCTAATTTTTTATCCAAAATTTCTTACATGTTTTATTTGTTACCTAATTTTCTCAATCAAATGTTTTAAAATATTTATATCTTTGAGCATTATGCAGTTATCTTATGTTATGTTGCTATTATATAAGTTTTTTGTTATTTTTTTTTTCTGTTTGCTAACCTTTTATATATATATATATATATATATATATATATATATATATATATATATGTTTATGTTATAGCATTTTCCATTTGCAAGTTTTAATATCACTATGTTTCGGTCTTTATTTTAATATTAATTTATAATTATTAATATGTATATAAAGTATGGTAAAAATAAGTAAGTATTGATAAATAAAAAATTATTAAATAAAAATATTATTAATAAATATTCAATATTAGTTTTATTTTAAAGATTTAGATGAGACATTTCCAATGGTATAATTTTTATGATAATAAAATTTATAATTTTTATGTTTTTTTTTTTTAAGTAATAAATAAATTTAGGGTTTAAAAAAGAAAGATTCAAAACATATAACCTCGTGGTATAGGTACGAGGGGTATACCAAACCAACGTCACGTCGTCGGTTGCAAGTTGCAACTAAACTTGCGAAAGGAAAACAACCCATCCCTATTTATAATTGAAGTCGGTAGCTACCCAATTTTGACTATCTTGAATCTGATCGACTTCACAATGTCACTGTCTTGTTTCTTATTTCGCATTAAGCCCCAATAAGTCTAAATGGATGACTAAATATGATAGATAATGCAAGTGATAAAGTCAAACTTTGCTCATGGCCAACACAAAGTCAAACTCTGTTGTATTTCAAGATAGCTTTGTTGAGTTCTTCCATGGCTGGTATTATGCTAAGCTGAACCTTTCATGGAGGCTGATCGAGAGCTACAACAAACCAGATGTTAGTCACTCACTCACCTGATCAGTCGTGATTTATCATATATATATATATATATATATATATATAGGTTCAATAATATTGTACTGATTCTGCTTTTTAATTAATTTTCCAGTTAATAACAGAGAGCCAAACTCTGCACCCAACCAAAACCAATGGCGTCTTCCAAAGTTAAAACATTACAAATGGTGGCTTCGTGTGACTGTCTACATAGTGTTTCTTGTAGCAGGCCAATCAACAACTACTCTTATAGGAAGATTATACTTCGACAAAGGTGGGAACAGCAAATGGATGGCAACGTTTGTTCAATCAGCTGGCTTCCCAATTCTACTTCCACTTGTGTTCTTCTTCTCATCTTCAACAACCAAATCAACAAGACTGAAACTCTCTACAGTTGTTTTTCTGTACACGGCGTTTGGCATACTCTTAACAGGCGATAACTTGATGTACTCTTATGGCCTCTTATACCTTCCTGTCTCTACTTATTCTCTTCTCTGTGCAACCCAACTAGCATTTAATACAGTCTTCTCCTTCTTCCTCGATTCACAAAAGTTCACTTATTTCATACTCAATTCATTAGTGCTTCTAACCATTTCGGCCTCCCTTCTAGCTGTGAATTCAGACTCCGAAACCACTTCAGGAATCGGTAGTAGAGGAAAGTATATAATCGGATTTTTATGTATGCTAGGCGCCTCTGCAACATACTCCTTCTACCTTTCCCTAGTGCAGCTCTCTTTCGAGAAGGTTATAAAAATAGAGACATTCTCTACTGTTGTGGATATGCAAATATATCCATCATTTGTTACAACCTGTGGCTGCGTAGTGGGACTATTTGCTAGCGGAGAATGGAAAGATTTGTCGAAAGAGATGAGAGATTACGAAGAGGGAAGAGTGTCGTATTTAATGACATTGATTTGGACGGCGAAAACATGGCAAATTTCATCGGTGGGGTTGTTGGGGTTGATTTTTGAAGTGTCTTCTCTCTTCTCCAATGTGATCAGTACCTTGGCTTTGCCTGTTGTTCCAATTCTTACTGTGATATTTTTCCATGATAAGATGGATGGGATGAAAGTGATAGTTATGTTGTTGGCAATCTGGGGATTTCTTTCTTACATCTACCAACATTATTTGGATGACTCTAAATCCCATAAAAATGAAAGCAAGGCCAGTCAGCTTTTTGGGGACAGCATTGAAATTTGTTGACAGTTTAAAAGTTATGAAATTCAATTGAGAACTTGATTCCACTTCCACAAGCTTTTGTGAGTGGTGCTTTTATAGTCTAAAAAGTTTCCTTGTCCAAGGACTGTATATTCATGGCCAAGTTCTACTATTTACAGGACAAAAATTTAATTCTATGTCTAATTAACAAGGGAAACATGCATTTTCTTGTTATTTAATATATTCTCTCAATTTTTACTACTTATTATTCTATTTTTGAAATTTAGTGTTTTTTTTTTTTTTACAATATCTATTAATTCGGGACCAAATATTTTTTTGAAAGCTTTTCGCCATTGGTAGGATTCGAGCCACTGACTTGGGAGTCATTTGCCCAAGCCCCAAGCTCGTGCATCTACCAGTTGAGTTACGCCCCTATCGGCGCGAAGTTCAGTGTTTTGAGTACAAAGAATCATATTATTATAAAATTAAAGGCAATTACCAATTTAGGTTTTGGACTTCTTTTAAAATTCCAAGTTGTTTGCGACTTTTACAAAAGTGACCAAATTGGTCTTTAAATTTTTCCAAAGTGCCAAATTAGTCCCTCTAACTAAATTTCGTTAGTCAACTTTAACTGTGTAGGGTTAAAATTGTATTTTACTCATAAACAATATAATAATGACTTGTATAGTTATTTTTTTTAACACATGTATATTTTTGTTTATTTTATTTGTGAGTTATGATTTTTGAATAATTTTGATAACGGTGCTTGCATAATATTAACAAAAATAAAAAATAGAAAATTATATAAAAATCGTAAAAGACTAAACTGAGAATGAACGGTAACTAAGGGTATAATTGACATTGTCTTATTAAAATATTTTTAGATTTTTTTTAGAAAATTTTAATTAAAAATTGTACAAATGGTGTTTCATTAATTATATTTTTGAATTTTGTTGTAATTATAATGGTGAATTTAATGCACAAAAGACAAAACAACTTTACTCTAATATAACAAATAAATAGTGTTTATATACTTTAACTAAAAATTTTAAAGTCAACTGTTATGTTTAACATCATTAAACCATTAGATGGGCTAATTTGATCACTTCTAAAAAGAGAATGACTAATTTGGCAGTTGGGAAAAATGTGAGGATCAATTTGGTCACTTTTGTAAAAGTTACAAATAACTTGGAATTTAAAAAAAGTCCAGGACCAAATTAGACCAAATTGGCAATTGCACTAAAATTAAATTACAAATATGTAAATAATAATGATTTAAACATAAATGATATTTTAAACATGTCTTTTGTCAAATATATTTGCTTTGTATCTTCTTATCATTTAAATTAGTCTGAATATTAATTATTATTCTTTTATAAGAGCATTTCCAATGCTATTATGCATTTGGAGAAAATGGAATGCCACATAAGATAGATATTGAAAAAGTTAGAAAAACTCTCTCCAATACTATTATCTAAGTTGAATATGGAGATGATGTGGCCAAAAAATGTTAGAGAATATGGAGTTGGGTTTTTAATTCTAGAAACTCTCCTAAAAATACTGACTAGGATTTCTAACTAATTCCACCAATAAGATTAAAGCTTTCAACTTTTTCCACCAATAAGATTAAACCTCATTTAATTGTAAAATAAAAGAGGAGAGAGAGTGTAATAATTGCTTTATTATGATTGGACATAAAATGGATGCATATTTGACTTTAGATAATTACATTGGAGATGTGAATATTCATTTCTCTAAAACAAATTCAAAAGTAGGCCCATAATAAATAGAAATGTTGATGTGGCACTATTTAAAAACTCAAAAATACATATTTGCATTTAAGATACTCTAAGGTTTTAATTAAGCTATTAAAATTTACATAATGCTAGAAAGGTTGAATTGAAAAAAACAAAAACATAAAAATAAGATGACGTTGGATGAGACTCGAAATCTCACTAAAATAAAAACTGTGGCTTATATTAAAATAATAAGTGGAATAATATATATATATATATATATATATATATATATATATATATATATATATATATATATATATATATATATAACAACTATAACCCACTATAAAGCAAACTATCCACTCAAAGCATCTCCAACAGTCTCCCTTAAAGACCCTCTTAAATAAGGGTGGATGTTATTGTAACTTGTAAGGGGTCGTTAAGGCAGTATGTGTTCCAACAATACTCCATTTTATTATTATTTTGATGTTTTACTTTGTAATTGTTATTGTAAAATAAATTACTCAATAGATAATAAACGTTGTTGGGATTTAAAAGTTAAGGTCGTGTTCGGTAACGTTTTTGTTTTCTGTTTTCTATTTTCGTTTTCTGTTTCTATTTTTTGTTTTTCGAGTTTAAAAACGCGTCCGGTAGTAATTACGGTAAACGATATTATGAGAATGTAAACATAAAAAACACATATGGTAGAATTAATTCTTATAAAGTTTAATTCAGTTTTTATTAATTATAATATCAACAAAAACAACAATAACGGTTTTTTTTTTTCCAGAAAAAGAAAACCAAACAAAAACAAAAAACTCTACAACAAACCCAGAAAAATATTACACATTGAGTCCCTAATAACCAGACTCATATGAGTCCCTAATAAGTAATAACCAGGCCAATCCCCACCGATGCTTCTACTCCATCTATCGCCGCATCTTCATTCAACTTGTACAGACCAGATTGTGAAGGAGTCCAACGAACAACCCGCTGCTGCACCAGCCTACCATCTCTATCACCAGGTTCATTTGCTACCCTGAAGTCACTAATATTTGCTTGAGACCAACTAATAACATCATTTAAGCACAGACCTAGCAGACCATGAGCCACCAATATTACACAGTTACAAACATTACAAAGCAAACCCAGAAAAAAAAAATTTACTCCATTCCAAATATTACAAACCAAACCTAGGAAAAAAAAATCATTAGCTTTGAACCCCTGAGTTTCATAATGATGAACTCCAAAAACCAATTTCAGTAATCGTTTCTAAAAAATTATAAAACCTCAAAGTCTACCGGTGGTGGAGCATGTGGATAGCTTTTCCTGTGAGAGTAGATAGGTCTCAAGATCGCCGATCTTCTTCGACCGGAGGAGACAGAGGAAGAGATCTGTGTCATCAGCATGGAGAGGAAATGATCTCCTCTGATTGGAGTAGATCCAACTCCACCGCGTCGAATCTAATCAAAACAGAGGAGATCCGTGACAGCAGTGTTCGCAGAGGAGAGCAGCATCGTGGAGGCTTCAGGTGACCGGAGTAGTAGCGTGGGCTGTGGATCGGTGGAGGGCAGCAACAATTAGATGAAGAGATGTAGCTAGACCGTGAACGAAATAAGAGCAACGAACAATGAATGTTAAAAAAGAAAAAAGAAAAAAAGAACAATAAAATAGAGACAGAGAACAAGAGAACAAAAATAGTGAGAACAATAAAAAAGGTGTTTTTACTTGTCAAGACAAAAAAAGCAAAATCAATTTTTTTATTCTTGAAAATTTCAAAACAAAAACTTTATCGGACAGCTTTTTGCTGTTTCGAAACGCGTGAAAACAACAAAACAGGTTTTGAAAACCTTACCAAACGCACCCTAAATATCTTGTGTTTTTTAAAAAATAAAATTAATTTAAATATGTGGAGCCCACTTAAGAGGGGCTAAAGCCACTCCTTAATTAAGGGAGTAAACTCCACCAAAACATATTTAAGGGAGCCTCTAAGGGACCTGTTGGATAAGCAAAAATGCAGTTTCTTCCTTAATTAAGCTAAGGAGGGTCTTTAAGAGAGACTGTTGGAGATGCTCTCAAGCTTGAGACCACAACAACTCTAGCCATGAGAAACCGGAGAGCTCCTTATTGTACATTAGCCAAGCATTAGAGAGCTCCTTGTTGTAAGGCTTGGAGTTCATCAGCTTCTCCAACAGGAAAATATTCAACCATACATGACACGAATTTCACTTGACTTGCAGCTACTTCCTTGAAAATATCATCTACAAAATTAGCTACTGGATTTTGAATATTTGGAGGTTGTTCTTTAGCATTTCCTTGCTCGGTTGCTGGTTCTTGAGCACCTTGCCCTGCTGCATTTTTTGCTTGAATCTTTGCACATAATTCGTCGACTAGAACATCTTGATTATCACCCTCCATTTCTTAGAGAAACAATTTCAATTTTGGGCGCTATAGCAACCCAAATGCACATCAAGTTGATTGTTAAATATTAAGTAGATTTAATTCAAGTCAAGGGTTCGTTCTGCCTCAATCCAACTTAGAGTTTTGTTCTAAAATTGATTAAAAATATAAAAAGCCCAAAGCTCAAACCCTAATCCAAGTAAGCCCTATTATGAGTTTTGGTGAGAATCTAGGTTTAAATCTCTACTCACGTGAGTCCCACTTTGAGTTTTGACATAACCCTTCTTCGTAAGAACAATTAGTCAATTTGATAAAATATTTAAAAGCATATTTCCCATTCATTTGAGCTAAAGGTTGAAGAGTGTGTTAAAAGTTCTTCAAACATTAAACCCCAATCAACATATGTGAACTAATCTACAAAACTATGGTAAAATGAGCCCGATATTAGCATAGTAAATAAGATAACAACGATAATGTACAACAAGGAGCTCTTCGATTCTTGAGCCCCACTTTGAGTTTTGACCTAACCCTTTTCTTAAGAACAATAGTCTATCTTCAATTTGATAAAACATTTAAAAGCATATTTTCGATTTATTTGAGCTAAAGGTTTGAGAGTGTGTTGAAAGCTCTTCAAACACTGAACCTCAATCAACATATGTGAACTAATCTACAAAACTATGGTAAATTGAGCCCCAATATTAGCATAATAAATAAGATAGAAACGTTAAGTCTAAAGAATAAAGGAAAACCAAAAGTGGAATGAGCAATTGTGTCTTCTACCATGACTCACCTATAATCCATAGAAAGAGCACTAGCAAAAGACCATTAATGCACAAGAATATAGAACCAAAACTAGAAACTGGGTCAAATTCTGTCAATTCACTAGCAAATTCTGCAATCCTTACCCTCCTAGGATTTTTATGTCCATGTTTTTTAAATATTTTGTTTAGCTTTTCAAGCATTGGGGGTGTAGGCCCAGTAGCTCCTTTTGTCTCCAATGGATGCTTGCTACTGCATGAGGGAGGGCTCCTGCTGCGGCATGAGGGAGGGCTCCTGCTGCTGCTCCACTGGAAACCAGAGAGCTCCTTATTGTATATTAAGCCAAGGATCGGAGAGCTCCTTGTTGTACATTATCTAAGGATTGGAGAGCTCCTTGTTGTAAGGCTTGGAGTTCCTCAGCTTCTCCAACGAGAAAATATTCAACCATACGTGACACGAATTTCACTTGACTTATAGCTACTTCCTCGAAAACAGCCACAAAATCAGTCACTGGATTTTGAATATTTGGAGGTTGTTCTTGAGCATTTCCTTGCTCGGCTACTAGTTCTTGAGCACCTTGTCCGGCTGCATTTTCTGCTTGAATCTATGCACATAATTCGTCGACTATAGTATCTTGATTATCACCCTCCATCTCTTAGAGAAACAATTTCAATTTTGGGCGCTAGGGCAACCCAAATGCACATCAAGTTGATTGTTAAATATTAAGCACATTTAATTCAAGTCAAGGGTTCATTTTGCCTCAATCCAACTTAGGGTTTTGTTCTAAAATTGATTAAAAATATAAAAAGTCCAAAGTTCAAACCCTAACTCAAGTAAGCCCTACTTTGAGTTTAGGTGAGAACCTAGGTTTAAATCTATACTAAAGTGAGTCCCACTATCTATGAATTTTGACATAACCCTTCTTCTTAAGAATAATTAGTCGATCTTCAATTTGATATAACATTTAAAAACATATTTCCCATTCATTTGAGCTAAAGGTTGGAGAGTGTGTTGAAGCTTTTCAAACACTCAATCCTAACCAACATATATGAACTAATCTACAAAACTATGGTAAATTGAGCCCCAATATTAACATAGAAAATCAGATAGCAACGTTAAATCTAATGAATAAGGGAAAACCAAAAGTGGAATGAGCAATTGTGTCTTCAACCATACTCACCTATAACCTATAGAATGAGCACTAGCAAAAGACCATTAATGCACAAGAACATAGAACCAAAACCAGAAACTGGGCCAAATTCAGCCAATTCACTAGCAAATTCTGCAATCCTTACTCTCCCATGATTTTTATGTCCATGTTCTTCAAATATCTTGTTTAGCTTTTCAAGCATTGGGGGTGTTTGTAGTCATAGTGATAGCTAGAAGAAGGCAACAACAATTTAGCAGAGCTCTAATGCCATATGGAATAGCAAAGTTGAGAAAATATGGCATAGCGTCTTCATTGAACTGAATGAATATTTACATTACAAAAGATTCAAAAATCAAACTAAACTCCTAGACTTACTGATACAATTTAAACTAAATTTAAATTTCAAATAAAAGAATTTCAACAAGAAGATATTTACAATCTGAGAACAGTAGAATATTTGCAATCTGAGAGCAACGTAATAACAACAATTGTTGACTTGCTCTATTATAAAGTATATATTAGGTGGAAAGTTTAGTATAATATCTATGACAAAAAATAATGAAATTCTTTGGTGAAAAGACGTTACATAAATTAATGTGTATCCAAATGTGATAATCGTATTAAATTAAAAGTATACAAACTTCTTGCTCTATTTTGTTTGATTTGGATGCTGTAAAATTGAAAATCTTCAATCACCTTCTTTCCTTACACATGTTTTGTTAAAAAATTGTTATTCGGAAGCGAATGTGTTAGACATAATAAACATGTATTTTTTACTTTAGTTACCGTCGATTATTTAAACAAGAAAAATGTCATTAAATAAAATAACAAAACATAGATTAATAAAAAGAAAATTGTTTAAACATGTTTATATACTATGTTTCAGCATACAAAATCTTCATCTAAACATTTTATATTGAGAGCAAAGATTTGAAAAAAAAAAAAAAAAAAAAAAGACAAGTTATATATAATCAAAGAATTTGTGAAAAAAAAAATCATTTTCACAAAGTTAATAACTATTTTATTTATTTATTTGTGACATTAGCTTTGAGATTAAACGGTACCACATTTTATTTTTTTTAATTATTAGCTTATTTTTAGATATTAATATATTTGTCTTGCGTGACCTTAAGTATTAGTTTTTGTCTTGACCCTTAAAAGCCAAAATCCTCTCCGCCACTGGTCAAATAGTGAGAGTTTTGAGGGAAATATATATATATATATATATATATGATCTCGGGTCAGTTTTCGCTTCCAAATATCAAATCGAAAACTAAACAAAAAATGGTCGGTTTTCCAAAAAGGTAACCAAAATGAACCGACAAGAATTAGCAAGTCGGATCGGTTCAGTTCATTTGTTTCTAGCCCACCCCTGACAGTAAGTGTTGTTTATGTAATTACTAATTACTAGTAAAATTTTCATATACTTGAAATTACACTAATTTTTGGGATGCTTGTGTAATTTTCCCATAACATTATTATTATTATTATTATTATTTGACAATATTTATTAATCTGGAATCAGATATTTTTTTGAAAACTTTTGCTATCGGTGAGATTCGAGCCGCTATAACATTATCGGTCAATACTAATTAAAGAAAAATTGTGGATGTGAAGGAAAATAACAGCCGTTGGGAGGCAGTGACTAGTGAGTGAGTCGGTCCCAGCAGTCCAGCACAAAGAAGAAACAGCAATAGTCCGCCAAAAGCAAGATTTGAAAAAACATCATTATCTCTTTTTATGTAATAAAAATAAGTAACTGACAAACAACTGACCAGTATGGCAGTATCAACTCAAATTCAAACATCTGGCTGACGTGTCGCACTATATAACTCACACGACCAACATTTCCCATTCTCTCCGTATATCAAAGGCCCACCACTAACCACTTCACTCCCAGATTAAAAAAAAAAAAAGTCAAGATAGCTTTTCTTCTTCTTCTACTCTACTGCCTCTCAATCTCTGTCACAGCTTCTCTGCTCGTATTTTCTCTGGTTATTCGTCGAAATTCGAAGTCTAATAGGGTTGTTGTTGTCCAAGAGACAGACATGGCGACGATGGAGAGTCTGATTGGGATGGTCAACAGAATACAGAGGGCCTGTACGGTTCTCGGTGACTACGGCGGCGACACTGCTTTGCCTACTCTCTGGGAAGCTCTTCCTTCTGTTGCTGTCGTCGGTGGCCAGGTTTCTACTCATACTTGTGTTTTTCTGCGTTTTCTGTGAGTGCCGCTTTTAGGTTTTGATGTTAATTCAGTTGTTTTTTTCGAACTTTTTTTTGTCGATTCTCTCTCTGTTGTATCTCTGTATCCGTGCATACATGAATTTCTGTGTCGAGTCTTATGATTTGGTGTTTTGTCAAGCGAATGCGGTTGTTTTAGCTCTGATTCATCTCTATGTGTAATTGTTAAGTTTGATGTGTGGAGTGTGGCGTGTTTGGATGTGAATGCAGAGTTCTGGAAAGTCTTCGGTACTGGAGAGCATTGTTGGACGCGATTTTCTACCCAGGGGATCAGGTTACAAACTGTAAATTTTGTAATTGTGTTTTATGTTTTTAATTTTTTAAACATTTATTTTTATTATAGGAGAAAGATCAACTCAAGTCTAATGATTGTAGCTGGCGTCATTAGTACTCTGTTTTGTTTCTTATGAAGGAAAGACAAATAAAATGAGAAAACAAACGTTCCAGGTTTTTTTTTTGTTTTGTTTTCTTGGTATTGTTGTCATTGGATAATTAAATTATTGAATTCAATTAAGAATTGTAAAAATTTGACTAGAGAGGAATTGAAGTGATTTTTTTTTATAATAAAATAAAATTATAAGAGTAAAAAAAATTATTTGCATGCAAAAATTCAAACAAAAAGGTTAAAGAAACGTGGTTTCTAAATATTGTGTAATCTCAGGGATTGTAACAAGGAGGCCTTTGGTGCTGCAACTACACAAAACAGAGCCGGGGTTACAGGAGTATGCAGAGTTCCTTCACTTGCCAAAGAAAAAGTTCACTGACTTTTGTACGTCATTTGCATGAAGATGTGGTGATATGATTGCACTGATTAATGTTATTTTATATACCTTCTTTTGATCTTGATGAGTTAGTTGTATCTTTGATGTATTTTGGGTATGGTTGCCATGTTTATCCTGGTGTTAATTCATGATTATGTTAATGATTTGGTGTAAGGTAACTTATTAATTCAAATAGTCTGATGGTTGATATCCACTATCATATCATTTGGGACATTTTAGTCAAAAGAGATAAAGGAATAAGTTGATTATTTGACATACTCATGCATGCTAATTGGTTTTGGCTTTCTTCTTTACACACTTGCATGCCAGCTAAACCATTCCTTCTTACCACTATCCACATTTACGAGGTATTTGACACATTCTAATCGGCTTTTTCTTAGAAACATTTAGGAACAACGTTAAGTGAGATCTTGGATGTAATGATGTTTATAAATTGTCCTGTATGAGTCTTGATGCCCTCATTATTTTCATTTTGGTTGGGTTTTAACTTTTTAGGCCCAAATTCTCCTAAAGTTCTGGTCACTGTACCAAGTAGTTTGGATTTTGACTTGATAACATAATCTCTAATTGGTGAGTCATAACACAATCACAGGGTGAAGGTCCCATTCACTACAACCGCCTTTGTGAGATACAGAACAGATTAAATCCAGTACAGATAAATTAAAAGTTCAACTTGAATAAAATATCTCCTCCTCTCTCTACCAAAAACAATGTATGCAATGTTTGTTATATTGCTGTCCTATTAAGGTTGCCCGGACACATAAAACGCAGTTTCTGATGAAGAGTATTTCTAAGATTTTCATGTTAGTTTTGGTAATATTTCTTTTCATGTTTAATTGCTTTCAATTTTTCATAGTTCGGTTAGATGCTAGTCAATTTTTCTCATCATCATTTTATGTTGTCTCCTTGCTCAGTTTTGTAAAAGTATGTGTTGCACTCTAATGTTGCTTGCTTATAAAAATATACTTCCAGTTTAATATTGTATCAGCAATGCATTTGAATATGTATCTAATTATTCTTTTGTTACGTTTTGAGAACAAAGATGCCATCGAATTTCGTAGTTTGATTTTTGTTCTCTTTTGCAGCTATTGTTCGGAAGGAAATTCAAGATGAAACTGACAGAGTGACTGGGAAATCAAAACAGATTTCTCCTATTCCTATTCATCTGAGTATCTATTCCCCAAATGGTATGGAATTTTCGTTTTTGAGATGCTTGGCAAGAAATGATCCATATTTTGATGCCCAACTGTTGTTGGCCACCTAATTTTATGATGAGATCATCTTAACATGTAGACATATTTAACACTGGTTTTATATCATGAATCATCCTCAACTTTTTAGATTTCATTGACCGCTAAAGATTAGTTTCCTAGATGTTTTGTGGTGAACGACGAGTCGATGACTATGTGCTTATTTTCTGTTTTCTTGAAGGGTGTCCTAGTTTATCATTGACTTACTGTATTTCTTTACAAAACCTTTCATGTAATTTAACCCACTTTTGATGTGTTAGGTTTTTAATTATGGTATTCTTAGGTCTATGTTTGGTTTGAAAGATTTTATATGTTATATAATTTGCACTTCACAATTTCATTTTATTATTTTTGTCTGACCTCAGCTACATCTTTCGTTTTTCTGAGGATTTTTGTAAAACAGCTATTCTTTTAATTATTATTTTTTTTCTAAAAAAATCTCATAGTCTTTTCAATTTGCGTTATGTAAATTATTATTCTATTATCTGAATATCTGATGATCATGGTTTATTTTTATTTTCAGTTGTCAACTTAACTCTGATAGATTTGCCTGGTTTAACAAAGGTTGCTGTAGGTATAGTTTTTTCATTATCATTCCTTATTTTCCATATTAAATCAGGCATCCCACAGCTAGAATTCCATTTTTCTTTCTTTAATTTATTAAATTAAAAGATGTTTGTTGATCACAGAGGGACAACCAGAGAGTGTTGTTCAAGAGATAGAATCAATGGTTCGTTCATACGTTGAGAAGGTAATGGGAACTTTCTTATTCTTTTCTTAATGTCACAATCAGAATTAGTACCACATGGACATCAGTTTTATTATCAGTTTGTTTTTAATCATTAGTTTATCCATTCTTTTTCGATATATTTGATATTGAAGGCACTAAAACAGAAGAATATAATCAGTGGTGTCATTTCAAATTTAAGTTCTTCATGCTATAGAATGTGTAGATTTGTTCTGGATATGCACATTGGATCTATATATTCAGTGCATGAAATAATGGTGTCAATTGTCGAACCTCACAACTATTGAACATACAAGATAAGTAACCATGGTGGAAGGAGTCATCCTGTTGTTTTTAGGGCAAAGTTAATCTTTGAGCCCTGTTAATCCTCCTTAAAAGGACTAAAAGTTTGCTTTCTTAGTTTTGCTAATACTCAGGTGAACTTTCTTAATTCATGGAAACACGTGATCCTCAGGGATTTGTTCACCGTTTGAGATATTTATTACTTCCATGCATGGTTAGAAATTCAATCCAGCTCCTGACTCCTGTTGGGCCTTTTCTCCAATAGTAAAGAGTGGGTGACTTGGTTTTCAATTTTATCCATCAAAAGGGAAAAAAATGAATTGAAAAGTTAATAATCCCAATATTGTTCCTATATGAGTATAGAGTTTAGTTTTGAAAGTATACTTAGCTTTAAGCTTTTATAAACTTTGTTTTTTATTCTCTTATAACGGATGAGTTTCTGGTTCTTGGACACAGCCAAACTCTCTCATTTTGGCCATAACTCCAGCCAACCAAGATCTGGCAACATCTGATGCTATCAAGCTCTCTAGAGAAGTTGACCCAGCTGGTACACTCTCTTTTCCTTGTTTCTAGTTAAGTCAGTCAATTCAACAGTTTGATGTGTGCATTTCTGTAACTACTATGATACCCTTATCTTTACTTTAGAGGCTATATGGTTTTTTTCCCAGGTGACAGAACATTTGGTGTGTTGACAAAGCTCGATTTGATGGACAAGGGAACAAATGCTTTGGATGTAAGCTTTCTTATTTGAATGTCTAATTGGGTATAGATGATATGCTTTAAATTATGAAAATGCATTCAACCCACAGATGGAAAAAGGGGCCATATTGAAGTTTTTTGCTATATCAATTCTAGTAGGAGGATATGCTATATGCTTAGGATACAATACAAATACCAATGTAAGAAATGTCTCCATTGCCTGGCTGTAACCAATGGGAGTAACAACTTATAGGATGTTTGTCTGCAACCTTTAAGCCAATCAATAATTATAAAAACAGTGTTTTAAAAAATTCAGTAAATGCACAATAAGGTCACCTATGGAGTTGTGCACTTGTGCTTTTGTTATCATAACAAGAATGCTAAGATATCACTCTAAAATGAATATGTGGTATTCAAATGGAAATTTTTTGCTTGTGATGGTGACCTTTTTAAATTTTATTTGTACTGTGAAATCATTCACCATTGCCTATGGCACTTTTAAAATATGACACCTCAAGTTTGGATGACATGAAAACAACTTGAAGTTGTTGTGATGTCATTTAAGATAGAGTTGCACTCATAAATCTGCTTGTTACCCATTATGCCTAAAATACAAGACTATTATCTTATAGCTGAAATTTATCTGGTAACAACGGTGCTTTAATACCTTCAATGAAATGCATTCTGAGGAGTTGTGAACTTATGATATTGTTATAAGAGTGATTGGCCAGCTATCAAGATGAATTAGTGGCATCCAAATGAATGACTTGGCCTTGAAAGGCGCATCTTTTTGGATATTTTGTGGTTCTGTCAAATCTTTCTTCTTTGGTCAATGACATTAAACTCAACTTTGAATGGTTTACAAGTATTAAAAGAATTTATTTTATTCTTATTTATAGAGAGTGGAAGTATAAACCTTTATATGAAGTGCCTAAATGCAAGACCTTAGAAGTCACCTACGAGGTGTTCATCTATCTACATAGTCGTTTTGATTAGATGATATCTATAACGCTTCTTGTCACCTGTGAGAAGGATTTTTTTTAATTAATTTTTATTTTTATTTTCCTGTATTGCTACAAAATGAGCATTAACCCCTTATGTATTTATCCTCTCTCTCTCTCTCTCTCTCTCTCTCTCTCCCCATTGTGTTTGTTGAAGATTCTTGAGGGAAGGGCTTATCCACTTCAACAACCTTGGGTTGGAATTGTGAACCGCTCACAAGCTGATATCAATAAAAATGTGGACATGATTGCTGCTCGGCGGAGGGAACGTGAGTTTTTTGCCACAAGTCCTGATTATGGACACTTAGCTAGCAAAATGGGCTCTGAATATCTCGCAAAACTTCTATCAAAGGTTTTTGTTTTTTCTTTTGCACCTACTAATTTGCATTTAAAATGTAATGACTTAACAATTCTAACATAATGTCTTATTATTTATTAAAACTGATATGTTTTCAGCATTTGGAATCCGTAATTAGAACCCGCATACCTGGTATCATAGCTCTAATTAACAGGAGCATTGATGAACTGGAAGCAGAGTTGGACCATCTTGGTAGACCTGTTGCTATTGATTCTGGGGTGAGGAGCATATCTATTTGTTCATTACTTGTGATGTCGGATAATCATTGGTATTGATACCTTTAACTGTTATAATTTTACTTATTTTTATAGGCCCAGTTGTACACTATCCTAGAGTTATGCCGTGCATTTGACCGGATATTCAAGGAGCATTTGGAAGGAGGGTATAGTGAACGTCATTCTTCTCATTTTCATGTTTTTAATTCCAATAAAATCAGTAGCTGCTAGATGGAAGCAAGAATTAGATGCTTGTTAACCATTTTGAATTGTATCACCTAGTGAAAGATTATTATGGATTCTACGTGTAACAAAATGAATGCATGCCTTATTGAAGAAAATCTTGATTTTCCTTCCAACTGTAAATTATTTTCAATTTTCTTATCTGCACTGTGTTTCCAATGTTAAGCTTAAAATATTTTTCTTAGTATTTTCATTTAACAGAACCTTAGATGAACCTGGCCTTTGATTGTTGAACTGGAAACATTCAAGGTCTTAATGTATTTGGTAACAGCCACTGGAAGTATGGCAATTGCATAATACTATCTCTAGCTGATCATTCTCTCTTTTGTGTAATACTCCCTTTTACCTCAGACGACCAGGTGGTGACCGAATTTATGGAGTTTTTGACAATCAGCTCCCCTCTGCTTTGAGGAAGCTTCCATTCGACCGCCATCTGTCACTGCAAAATGTTAGGAAAGTGGTTTCAGAAGCAGATGGGTACCAACCTCATTTAATTGCACCTGAGCAAGGTTATCGACGGCTCATTGACGAGGCACTTAACTATTTCAGAGGCCCAGCTGAAGCTTCAGTAGATGCTGTAAGTGCCCTCTGTTTTTCCTCCTAAGTGAGTCCCCACGATTAACTGGTGAACGAGCCTGGTGCCTTTCTCTGTGTTAAGATAATTTCATAATTGGAAGCTCAAGAAATGCAATTTCAGGTAGTAAATATTTGCCAAGTCCTGTAGTATGAACATCTCCAGAAGTTCAATGGCTGACTCTCTGTCTTGGTGTAAGCTTAGGATCGTCTACAAAAAAAAACTGGAGTCAGTGCAATAGAAGTGGAGTCTTCAAACTTAGATGGTCGGCCATCACTTGAAATCTTAAAAATTGTCTTCCTTGCTAGCATTTAAATAGGATCTTATGTTAAATAAATGTATTGTTAAAAGTTGTCTTGCTAGCTATCGAAATGATTCGAGCTTTCAACTGTTGTGAAAGCCAATAATGGGAGTTTTGTTTATTGCATTTCTCAAGCTTTTATTTTGTCACAAAACCTCTAATTTGCTAAATGGTCATTTGAATTGCAGGTTCATTTCATTCTGAAGGAACTTGTGAGAAGATCAATCGGTGAAACTCAGGTTTGGAATCAGGAAATTTACTACTTCTAGTACCAGTGTTCATATAATGAGAACAAGTGAATTGATGTTCTGAAATTGGACAGGAGTTGAAACGCTTTCCAACTCTGCAAGCCGAAATAACAGCAGCTGCCAATGAAGCATTGGATAGGTTCCGTGAAGATAGTAAGAAAACAACTACACGATTGGTGGACATGGAATCCTCATACCTGACTGTGGATTTCTTCCGGAAACTTCCTCAGGACATAGACAGGGGTGGAAATTCAATTGCCTCATCGGTAGACCGATATGCAGAGGGGCACTTCCGCCGGATTGGATCAAATGTTTCCTCTTATGTTGGGATGGTGGCTGAGACACTTAGGAATACCATTCCTAAAGCTGTGGTCCATTGTCAGGTGAAGGAGGCCAAAAGGTCTTTACTGGATCACTTCTACACACAATTGGGCAAAAAGGAGGTAATCAACTATCACTTACATAACAACCTATTTGAGGAATTTAAGTGCGTTTTATATCATTTTTAAAATGGTGTTTCTAAAAACTAATTAAAAAAAATGAAAATGATGTTTTTAAAAATGCAATCGTGTTCGGTACCAATCACAGTTTTTTCTTTGAATTAATCATTTGATTCGTTTCAGTGTTCTTTTAAAGTGAGGACTGGAGAAGTTTAGATAAATTGAGGTCTGGTGATTTTTAATTATTGGTTAATTCTGTGTAGGGAAAGCAGCTCTCCCAGTTGTTGGATGAAAACCCTATGCTGATGGAAAGAAGGCAGCAGTGTGTGAAGAGGCTTGAGTTATACAAATCTGCTAGGGATGAGATCGATTCTGTCTCATGGACTCAATGAGATGAATCATGATACAACAGGGCATGCAAGAAGCTCTTGTAAGTATTAGTAAGAGATATATATATATATATATATATATGTATGTTGATTTGGCCAGTTTATCGGCCTTGATAGTATTTTTACATTAGAATTTGGTAATATAATGTTGATGGACAATGTTTCATAATTAGATCATGTAAAGAGTGACGATATTTGCATCCCTGAAAACTGTATTTACACCCAATTAATTTTTTTTTAAGGAGATTTTTTCCTTGCAATCCAATTTTTTCATTCGACACTCCTTTCCAAAAGATACTTCAATCTAAGAACTTAAATTTAAAAAATCTCTAAAGACATTCAATTTTGTTCCAAAATCATTCTTTTATCTTTAACACTCCTATTTTATACACTCCTATTTTAAAGATACTCAACAAAATACATTTCTCTTTTTAAAAAAAAATAAAAATAAAATATAAAAATAAAAATAAAAACTAAATTAAAAATGAATGTTGATGGGCACAAATATAATCTGGGGGTGGTCCTTTTGATTTCAGCTAAATAGTTCTGTTTTTCTACTTGATGTTTAAAAATTACTTGAGCGGATGAAGAAGTTAAGGAGGTGGTGGTCAATCCAATCGAGGACGTGAAACAGAAAAAGAGGGATTTACATGATCTTATGAGTCGAAAGCAGAATTGCAGATGATGACTGTAGTGGTAGTGTAGTAGCAGCATCTTGTTTAGGATCTGAATTTTTTTTTATTTTTAATTTTTAATTTTTAATTTTTTGAAGCAGGGATCTATTTGTTGTTGTTAATAATAATTGTAATAACAATAATAAATCAATGGCTGATCGGTATGAATCAAGAACTAATAAACTAGCAATTTGAATTTGATCAAGTTCCATATCATTTTCCATTGATTCTCAATCAAACAAATAAAATATTGGAAAAAAACAAAAAGAAGAAGATGTTTTAGGGTTTGTAAATCAGTAAAGAGAAAGAAAAAAAAAAGTTGGATAAATTGATTTGTAGTGTCTTTAGCATTTGTTTTTGGGTAATTTCACTTAAGTACCTACTTTTTGGTAAAATGTCACCTATTTAAATGTCTTTATCATATTAGCAACTTAAGCCCTTTGTTTTTTTTCAAAATACATCACTTTAGTCCATTTAACCAAAATATTAATGGTTAACTATATATATATATATATAAAAATTCTATTATCAGTTCGAACTGACAAAAGTTATATCAATTCATTGCATGTGGGCTACTGGATTTAAATACTTTGACTTGGCTATATGCACTTGTCAGTTAAAGTATTTAAATCCAGTGGTCCACATACAAAGAACTAATATAACTTTTGTCAGTTTGAACTGATAATAGAAAGACTATATATATATATATATATATATATATATATATATATATATATATATATATATATATATATAAGTACAATTTTATCTTTGTCAAAATGATTTATTGAGTTTCAAAAATAAATAATATTAAAATGGTTTATAAATATAAATTAACAACAAAAATTTATTTTCTAAAAAAAATAATTAAGAAAAAACTAATAGATGGATTATGAAAAATATAAAATAAAAATAAATAATAAATTGAAAGTATTTAAAAAAAAATTAAAACAAAAAAATGTAGAAAGTATTTCAAAAAAGTAAGTTTTTTTTTTTTTTAAAAAAAAAAAGGTAAATGGATCTCCACCGTTGGATCGATCTATTCACAACATCACTATTATCTATTCACAAGAGACAAGGGAAAAAAGAGTTGGACGATATTTTAGTAAGAAATATAGAACAAAATTGAGGGAACTATGTACAATCTATTTGTCATTTGCTTGGGACAACTGAAATTGTATACTATCAGAGGTGTGCTGCATATTTCAAAGATGTATGAGAAACAACAATGACATATCCATTACATGCTCGTGCAAAATATTCAAGAGAGTTCATAATACATATCTTTTGAGCATCTACTTTAATTATTACTTATACTTACTACCAAAACAAATATATTTATTGAAACTATATGTAGAAGATGAAGACATTGGGACATGTTTATATATCTCATTTTAGACTAGGGTATTGTTTGTTTTTTTGTCTGAAGTCTGAATGATCTGAATGTAATCATAAATCTAAAAAGTTTTGAAAGAATAAAACTTAACATCTTGTTTGTTTATCATTTATGATGTCTGAATAAAAACATCTGAAAATTCTTGATAAGACACATATACCCTTTTAACTAATTATCTTATATACCTCTCTAACTAATTGTTTTATATATTTATATTTAGTATAAATATTTATAATATTTTTTATTTTAATTTTATTTAGTAAATTTATGGAATAATATTTAAAAATATAAATTAAATTAAATAATATATTATTATTATTTATAAGATAATAATATACAATAATATTTAGAAAATAAAAAATTACATAACAAATTTTTATAACTGGAGACGAAGGAAGAAAGGAATCCGTAATCCTTTCGTCTCCGGTAGGAGGCAGTGGCCAAGGAAGCCAGTAATGGCCTCCTACAACATAAAATAATATTTTATATTAATAAAATGTGGGTGTAACTTTTACAATTGTTTGAGGGCAAATTTGGAAGTAAGGAATAAGAAAACATCTTACCAAGATATAAAAGTCAAGTTTTTTGGGCTATTTTAGACCTTAATGCTATGTTTGGTAGGGAGGAAAGAAAATAGGAAGGATGGAAAGATTTGGAGGGATAAAAAACATGAGGGAAGGAAAAGGAAGGAAAGGAAAAATGATTTTCCCTCGTGTTGTTTGGTAAACAGAAAGGAAAGAAAAGATCATTTTATCAATTTTACTATTTTACCCTTATATTATATTTTATATATTAAAAAATTTTGGTTAAAATTGTAATTTACCCAAATGGTGGCCCCCATTTCTTTTTTCCCTTTTCTTTCCCTCCCATTTCCTCCCACTTTTGGGAGGAAAGAAAATGGTGGGCCCCACACCCATTTTTCTCTCCACTTTTCCTTCCACTTTTCTTTTCCCTCCATTTTTCCCTCCATACCAAACACACACTTTTCCCTTTTCCCTCCACTTTTCCCTCCACCCCTTTCTTTCCTCTCCCTTTTCCTCCCTACCAAACATAGCATTAAGAAAAACAAACAAAACATCTGAATGGATTCTTTTCAGACCCATCCAGACTTTAGTCCAAAAAATATTACCAGTTTTCTCGATGCAAGAGTTAGAATAGTCAGAGTCATCCTTTTTTTCCCTAGTATATTCAAATCCCAGACTAAAACTCAGCAATTAAGGCGATGCTCAAAATGAATTTGACATTTATAATATTAGAATTCTGAATACAAGCAGCTAAAGGTAGAGAACCAAGAGGCTCATTATACCAAAATTATTGGAGTCTTCAAATAGACCCTAGTGTGTTTAATAAAAATTATCTGTTTATACTTCAAGCACTCTTTTTATCAAGCTCTTCCAATGCTGCCCACAGTATCGGGTCAGAATAATCCTTTATAAGTAAGGTAGGCTTTGCTGTCAACAATAATTGTTCTGGATTTCTAGTTGTTAAACCAACAACGGGCATCCCGGCCGCCACTCCGGCTGTAATTCCGGAAACAGAATCCTAGCCAAGCAAAGACAGAATGAATTCCAAATATCAAGCAGAGTCTATGAACTTGAAACTAATTTCAAATATAGTGTAGGACGCAGCAGGCATACCTCACATATGAATGTGTGATCTTTTGACACCTTGAGTATTTC
Source organism: Acer saccharum (assembly GCA_030490815.1). Classification (NCBI taxonomy): domain Eukaryota; kingdom Viridiplantae; phylum Streptophyta; class Magnoliopsida; order Sapindales; family Sapindaceae; genus Acer; species Acer saccharum. The sequence goes on from CM059874.1 coordinate 25,234,831, forward strand.
AAGAGCCTTCAGGTATGGGTCTGGGTGTGGTTTGGCATGCTCACAATCATCCCCGATAATAACAGCCTGAAAAAAATCTGAAAGGCCGAGGATCGAGATCATGAGTTCAGCATTTGCTCTTGGAGCATTGGTAACAGCAGCCCTTTTCAACCCACGATCTTCAATCCATTTCTTTAATTTATACAACCCATCTATAGGCTTCAATTGCTCTGAGGCCAACCTATTTTATCCACAATGAATATTATATGGTTGGAGCTTTAAATATTTTCAGAAAACACAAGGAAAGTGTTGTTTACCTTCGAAACATGGCTTCCTTGTCCTCCAAAAACTTCATCCCTCTAGGCATATCATCAGGAAAGAAAAGCACGGCAATATCAGGATTATGCTTGCCAGCAATATTTTGAACAAAGAAATCCTCAGTGATTGGAACCCCATCATTGTAACCAATCTGTCAAACATATAAATCCCAAAAAGACAAGTTCAACGCTTTATAATTCGAGGAGTTACATTTTATTGTCAGTCTTTCCAAGAAAATTTTTCTATTCAGCATATATACTACTTGAACAGCTATTTGGGAATAATGACTCGTGAGTTAAAAGTAATACAAAATCTTTAGTTAACACAAACGTGAGGTAAGAAATATTAGAATGACCTCCTGAAGCAACTCCCGGAAAGCATAATAATGGAGAGGATCGGAATCACAAAGAGTTCCATCAACGTCAAACAACACCGCTTCCAAAGGAGCAAGTTTAGCAAGTAAATCCTTGCTGCTTCCACAAAACCAAATTAACAAGGTCAAAGTATTGCCAACATATATATATATATATATAGAAACTGCAATGAAATAGAAGTATATGAATCTTGTATGATCAGGGCTCTGTGTCCAGCCCAATGTCAAGCACATTTAGCCACCCACTTCAGTAAAAGACACAAAGCATATCAAGGACTGTATCTGACGTGATTACTTTGGTCACAACATCAATGTAAGCTTTTTGATTATTGTCCTTATCTAATCAATTAGCACAACAAAAATGGTGTGAAATCAAGGTTGATCCAACACAGAAAGCAACTTTAATCCGATGGTGATTATATTTTATTTAACTAGAGTATCCACGGCACAGTTTCCTCAGCTATAATCAATATCCATCATATTACCTCTTAAAGAATCACAGACATATATTCTCAAAAATCATTTACAGAGAGATCCTGGATCCTCAATCACAATTACGAAAGCAAATAAAAAGAAAATCTCCATAATAAACTAGGATATTTCATGCAAAAGCTCAATCAAACAAAGACAAAATCTTCCTCAGAAAAATCGAATTAAACAGTACAAATGTGCAAGATATCAAATTTCTGATGATTGTTATAAAATCCAGAAATACAAATTAAGAGCCAAGAGAGGTGATTGCATTGCAATAATACTCGATGACAATGTTAACCCACATCAAATCAAAGAAGAAAAAGAAACATGACAGAAAACAAATACCTCTCCACAGAATTTTCACCGGAAGAAACCGTCATTATGGTGGGATTTTTCGGCAAAACAAAAAACTGGGTATACCAAAGGAAGATGGATGGGCACTGGTTTTATGGATCGAAGAGAAAATTAATGGGTGATTTTATATATAGAGAGGGAGAGGGAATTGGGACAAGAGGATCTTCCAGAGCATCAGCATCCACAAAAGAATTAATTCAATAGAATCGATGCCAGGTGGTGGTGCTTGTCTTTGTCTCAAACTTAAAAACAAAAAAGGAAAAAAAAAGAAAAAAGAAAAAGAGCTGGCCGTTGTTTCGTTAAATTTATAAAAATGTAAATTGAGCATGTGATTGTCACCAAATTTCATTAGCCAAACCTGGTGGTTGCTAACATTGTTACTTTCTTCCCATTAAGTTATGTTAATGTTTTGTAAACTAGGGGGAATTGCACAAACATCCCCCGAGGTTTGATAAAATTGCATGAATATGGCAGTTTTTAATGAATACTTTTTTCGAGGGATGTTTGTGCAATTCCCCTTTAAACTATAATTAGGTTTTAGGGAAGATTATAAGACTTGAATCAACAATTTTAATGATTTGAATGATGTGGGTGTGAGGGGTTAGGCCTTAACTTTAGTGAGTTTTGTATCTTCTTAAAGCTTTTCAATCTCTTTATTGGATTTAATCCTTTTTTTTTTAAGTGTTACGAGAACTATTACAAATTTACAATATGACTATCGGGACCTGCCGAGATCAAATAATACATGTATGGTCCGAATATCTACTCTCACACCCCGAGAAGAAAACTCTCTACACATGTTTATAAAATGTGCATTGTTGTACATTTGTACAACAATAAGTTTTTATCTATATATGTATATATATACACACACAATCAAGCTAAATCAACTTAAATTTGTGATTTAAAATTATGATTTTAATATTTCAACCATTTATGTACTCTTGATTCAATGGTTGAGAATTGAATGCATTTATAACCATTAGATTAAAAGCACATAAATGGTTAAGATATTAAATTATAAAGTTAAGTTGTTTTAGTCTATCCCTGTACTTTTTATATTAAATTTAAAATTTTGTTTTATGATATTTTTATTTACAGTAAAACAATATATATATATATATATATATATATATATATATATATATATATATATATATATATAATTTTTTGACCTTTGCCTATAACAAAAAGGGTTTGGCTTGTCTTGGAATCAATTTTGGAGTAATTCTATTTTGCTCAAATTTGATGTCCAAATCTGGTGGCAACAATGTAATTCATTCATTTAAATCATGCAAATCTAATACAATTTAAATGAATGGATTGCAGTGATACCACGTCATTTGGGTACCGGATTTGGACACCAAATTTTTTGTAAAGTAGTATTATTATAATTTTTGCATAGCACATGTAAGTTAGGAGAGAAATTTGAAAGTAGCCATGTGAAACATTAAACTTTTGTTAATAACCACTTTTGAAACTTTAATTGTTAATAGCCACTTTTTAAAAAAAAATTCAGTGTATGTCCATAAATTATAAGATTACCCCTGAAATTAGTTTTCTTTTTTTAAAACCTTAAAACTTGAAATCATGACAAAATTGAAAATGTTCAAACTTGAAATCATGACTAAATTGAAATACCCAAACTTGAAATCATGCCTAAATTGAAAATATTGAAACTTGAAATCTGGACTAAATTGAAATTAGGCTTAAGTTTTTTTTTCCCCTTTTTCTTCTTCCTTTTCTTCTTCCTCAAATTCAAATTAGGTTTAGGTTTTTTTATTTCTCTTTTTAATTGCAGACCACGTCGTCAGAGATCGCAGCAAGGAGTCGCCGGACGTCGCCTGGACCAGCGACCTCGACGAACCAACGACGCACGAAGGCTTCGCCTGGTCGTCGCACAAACAAGCGCCGTTGGTTCGTCACGCTTGTTTGTGCGACGACCAGGCGAAGCCTTCGTGCGCCGCTGGTTCGTCAAGGTCGCTGGTCCAGGCGATGTCCGGCGACTGTTCGGCGACAAGTCCGGCGTTGGGCGACGACTCCGGCGATGGCGACGGGATGGAGAAGAGAAAAGAGAGAGATTACTGGGAGAGAGAGAGAGAGCAGAGGAGAGAGAAAGAAAAGAGAGAAAAGAGAGATAAAGTGTTTTGGGGATGGTTTTTATATGAGGACTTTCTAGTAATTTCTCAAAAAAGTGGCTATTAATAAATAAAGTTATACATGTGGTTAAAAAAGAATTTCCTATAATTAGAGTGGCTATTTTTGACAATTTTCACTAAGTTAAATATGTTAATAATTTTGCTCTAGTGTGGGACATTAATCACATCATGCACAATAACCCGTCGATGCATGTGGAGAAGAATATAATATTCATATTTATTTTTTGGAATTTTTTTTTTATATATATACCATAAACTACATATGTTGGGGTCTAATGTTAACAGGATAACTTGAAATGAATTGTAAATTTCAACATCTTGTTTGAACTAAATATGACCGTAAAAACATATTGTTTATTAAATAAGCATGTATGTGTGACAACTTATGAATGGTTACAAACATCGGGGCACCCTAAGGCAAGCTGTTGATAGGATTGTATATTTGTATTATTATTGGTCCTTTGTTACCGAAAAATAATTATAATATAATTAAAAAATAAAGTTAACTTTTTAAATTTGGTTAAAATCTTCAACGCACGTGGGTATTAAAAATGTAACACGGAACAATTTTATAAGAAAATATCAGAAAAAAAAAAAACAAATGTTGAAGTTTCAAATTCAAATTTTTCTAAAAAAAAAAAAAAAAAAAAAAAAAAAGCCGCATCCAAATCTTCTCTATCTGTTCCTCCACTTCTTTTTTATGTTGTTTTAAATTTAATACCGTGACATGTCAAATTTTCAGTGGACGGATGCACTAAAATTTTTCTCCAAAAGTGGAGGTCTGCTAACAATTAATCAAAACTGAAGGGGCCTTTTGAAGAATAAATTTAGATGATTTTTTTTTTTTTTTTTTTTTTTAATGTTGTTTTAAATTTGATTCGTGAATAGTGAGCACTTTTTAGTTTTTCCAACTTGGGAAAGGTTCAAAATAAGTGGCTACGGTTTGTTGTTCTCCTGGACTTGGGGACTTGGGGTGCATTTTGTCAGCCACACACTTGTCGTCTAGTCTTATTTTCTCACCGTCACATGTCATCCCTTTCTAATTTACCAAAATTACCCTCGAGATATGAAGTTTAGTTCAAATTGGCTACTTAATCCCTATTATATTAATAAACACGTTTTAATTTCTCCTAAGTTATTTCTTTGACAAATTACATTAACCTGTCATGAGGTTTAATCAAATTACAAATAAGACAAATACGAGATCTAGTTTTTATCATAGAAATCTTCCCTCATGAATTTAATAGAAATTTCCAGCTTATTTGAAGCACCCTTCAAATCATGCTCTAAATGGCTTGAATAATTTGAAGCCTCATAGCAATTGCAGCCTCTAAGTGGCGTCAATAATTTGAAAAGGTGGATTGAATATCATGGATTGAAAAGGGTTACTGTTACAATGCTACAACAGTAAATGTCGAGAATCGAGATCATGAGTTCAACATTTGATTATTTGAATTCATTGTCCAGTGGCTTACTATAAAATTAACAACAACAACAACAACAAAAAGGGTATAGTCTCTAGTGTTGAATGATATCAAAAACCAAAGGATGTAATTGTATATACTATATTAATAGAAATGGTTAATTACACAAACTGTCATGTGTTTAGGTTATATTGCACGTAGTCATGGCCACGGTTCGGTTTCGGTTTGGTGGCCACCTAAAACCGAAACCGGAAATTCAGTTTGGTACATGGTTTAAAACCGGCGGTTTTACGGTTTCAATTTCGGTTTCGGTTTCGGTTTCGGTTCTGTTTCGGGCGGTTTTTCAAATTTTTTTTTTTTAAAAAAACCAGTGGTTTAACCGCGGACAAAACCGTCGGTTAATCCCCGGTTTTTGAACTCCCCAAACCGAAACCGAAACCGAAACCGAAACCGTACGGACCGATTTTCAAACTGACGGTTTCGGTTTTCGTTTTCGATTTTGGAACCGGTTTGGTCCATATGGTTCCGGTTAAACCGCGGACAAAACTGATGGTTCAACCGGAACCGTGGCCACCACTAATTGCACGTATATTTTTAATTTTTTCTTTAATTGCACAAACCTCATCTAAAAAATATTGATCAACTATTTGTAACAATTGATTGAATGGACAAGATGAAAAGACACAAATGTCTTTGACCAATAATTTTATAATTATGTACTTACCTAAATAATAATTATAAATTAATCTCAAAACTTTATAAAATTAGAAATACACCTCGACCCCATCGACTTCTGTCTCCCTCCTCTGCTACCATTGTCGTTGACTCGTTGGTATTTGCTGAGGGGGCCGAAATTGTTGGTCACGAGCGTCCTTCGTGGGAAGAAGGAGGCGCATCAAACCATTAGTCAATTACAAAAGTAAAAAAAATTACAAAAATAAAAGTAACGCAAAACATAAATGTAAAATATTAAAGGTAAAGATTAAGAAATAAATACCTCTTTTCTAAAGTGTCACCTAAAGAAGTAGTCGTTGCTCTGAATAAACTAAGAATTCTCAAGGGAGACGAGCACTAGTGTCTAGTCATATATTGAAGAGAAAAACTAATTAGAGAACATGCAAGGTTGATGTTATTTCTTAAATGTAGTTGTTAGTTTTTATTAGAGGAAATTGTTTAGGGAGATTATCAATTTAGTTTCAAGGTTTTCACGAATTATTGGTTTTTTAATTGTCTTTCCATTTTTAGTGCTTGTGGTCCCTAAGTTTTCGAAAATCCATCAATTTAGTCCCTCCGACCAGATTTTCAACGGTTAGCCTTAACCAAAAAAATGACATTTTTACTCTTAACTTTGATTGAATGAGTTCATAGTACAATTAAAACCTTATACTTTTAAAATTTTCACAACTTTACTCTAACTAATTTCCAATAACAATTTGACACATGTCACCATTTTTTTAAAAAATAAAAATAATAAAAGAAAAGAAAATTGTAAGAAAATTAAAATTATTATTTTTAAAACATTAATGAAAATCCGAAATATTTTATAAGGAAAATGATAAAATAGAAAAAATAAAAAAATTACTTTTTAATTAATATAATCTTATTTTTTCAGAAAAGAAAAAAACAAATAATTTCAAAAAAAAAAAAAGTTTTAAAACAGATAAAACAAAAACCAAAAACCAAAACGAAGAACAATGAGGTGGAAATCCAAATTCCATGGAGATGGATCCCCACCTCCTTATTTTCCTTCTCTTTTTTTTTCAATTGTTTTATTTTATTTTATTTTATTTATTTATTTTGTAATTTAATCACAACTATCCATATCCGATATGGATAGTAGAGATCTATCTATCTATTTTTGTTTTTTTAAATAATAATAATTTTTTATATGAATAGATCCCCACCGTCCATATAAGATTTATAACTTTTTTCTTTTTGTATTATATAAATATTTAAAAAAAAAAATTGTTTACTATTTTTTGGTGTTGGCATGTGGCATGTTCCTGGTTTAAAAAAAATAACCTCGAAACCGTTAAATTTGACTAACAGATGGACTAAATTGATGGGTTTACGAAAACGTAAGGACAACCAAATTGATGAATTGGGATGGCATGTGTTTTAAATTTGAGACTTACTGTGGCCTTTTGGGCTTTTTAAAGTTTTTTATTTATGTCTTTAATGGGTTGCAGTCTATATATGTATTATAATTGGGCTTGGAAAATCGTCTTTTATAAAGTGGGCTAATTAAAAACTTTTAAACATTTTTTTTTTTCAACTAGGCCTGATTTAGCCTCTGCTCGCCAGTTACGACTACAAATTATTGTCCTGAAGCAATCTTACAAGAATGAGGTTATTCTTTTTTGTTTTTTGTTTTTTTGTTTTTTTGTTTTTTTTTTTTTTTTTAAGCACCGGTATCCATAAGCCCTGTTCCTTTCCCTCGGTCATCTTCTAATACAGATGTTCTTACAATCATTAAATTGATTTTACTTTTTAGGTAAAAAAAAAAAAAATGAAGTTTATTTCATGGTCATTTTTAGGAGAGTGACATGTAAATTTTTATAGTCGATCCCACATGAAAAATAAGTGTAAAAATCGTGCACTTAATAATAATAATAATAATAATTGTAAATAGTCGTCATTTTTCTTGTGTTCCTTGTTACTATGGTTTATGTTCATGATTTATTATCTTGAATTAACCTTATTATCATATACAATGAATCAATGATATTGAATATTATTAATAAAAATATATATATTGTATTTTCTTATTATTGCACAGACATCTCAATCACAATGTTTGGCTACTTAAAAATATAGAAGAAGGTGGTAAAATTAACTTTGCCAAAATATACGGTCGTTAAATCCTTGACATAGTTAATTTTACCTCTTCCTTCTATATTTTCAAGTAGTGTAACAATAAGAAAATACAATATATATATAATAATAAGGTTAATTCAAGATAATAAATCATGAACATTAAATCTTTAACAATGAACAAAAGCAAACTAACAACTATTTACAATAATATATACATAAATGATAATAATTATCAAGTGAAGAATTCTCAGATATTTTCTCATGCGGATTCGACTAGGTAAAATTACAGGTCACTCTATTAAGACCAAGGAATAAAATATCGGTATCGGTATCCATATCGGGCTTCTAAATTTATGGATATATTGGGGATATTATATTTTGAATAAATTCAATATCAATACTTTCCTTTAAAAAAATTTATAAATAAAAAATAAAAAAACCTCAATATCAATACATAAAATATAATATAGTTTAAATGCATTATAAAATAAAATTCAAGAAAAAAAAAAAAAAAAAAAAAAAAAAGGTATGAAAGCCACAAACGAGTTTCAAGTTGGACAATCCTTAATTATAAGGGAAATTATCATTTCCTCCATGAGGTTTGCTATATTAGATAAATTGGTCCCTTTGGTTTCAATAATAGCTAGTCACCCCCCTGAAATTCAAAATATTGGTCATTTTGCCCCTTCTGTCAAGTTTTCCATCCAAAATACCTTTGACCGTTAAATAAAAAATTAAAACGCTTCCATCAAGTATTGAACCTTTGACCTTAGGCTAAAAGCCGCACACTCTAATCAACTGAGCTACTGTAGCTCATTGTTAGAGTTTTGTTGATTTAAATGTATATATATAGTTATAAAATTTGTTTATATAATTTAAAATAAACTCATATATATATATATATATATATATATATAATTAAAAATAAACGTATACAGTAGAACATCTGTAAATTAATCTCCTATAAATTAATATCCTTTCTAAATTAATAAAAAATCTCGATCTCGACTTGGGTCAGTGTAAAAAATTAATAAATCTCTCTATCGTAATAATTAATAATTTCTTTTTGAAACCTAATGTAAAATTTTGGTCTCGATTGTTGCATAAATTAATAATTTCATAAAAGTACAAAAATATATTACATATTATTCAAAAACTAGAAAAGTACTTCAAAATGCTAATTTGCACTAGGCCACCATTTTTTATATTTTTGACTTCGTCCTTCATCTTTTGAATTATCCTCAATAAGATATTGTGATCGCCTTCTTACTGTAGCCAAAAGGTTTCAATTAAATTTAGCATTTCAACAGCATTACTTGTAGAAATTTTAGGTACCTCATGACTATCGTCGTTGTTATCATCTATTTCAATCACACCATCATTATTCTGTCTTAAGATATCATTGATGGTATCCTCTTAAGTTGGCGTGTAACACACTTCTTCTTCAATTTTGGTGGTAGATAGTGCACTATGGTGTTCATGGGTTGGATGTGATTAAGTTGCTTTGTAAGTAGTACATAGGCGGTGCAATTGTTAATGAGAAGCAAAACCTTTCAATTTGCCATGGGCATTGCCATTTTGATTATGAATCTTAAAAAAAAAAAAAAAAAAAAAAAAAAAAAAAAAAAAAAAAAAAAAAAAAAAAAACCTTTTCCTGAAGAAGAAACCTGACTAAACAAGGAATCCTGAAAAGGAACCTTCCATAAACAAGAAAACCGACTTACATACATTTTATAAGACAAAATAACACTTTACAAGTAAAACCCTTCAAATTAATAACCTCTCTAAATTAATATTCAAGGATGGGTCCCAGGAATATTAATTTAGAGAGGTTCTACTGTATATATAATTTAAAATAAACTCATATTTAATAATAATATATAAAAACAGATTTATGAAAAAGAAAAAAGACAAAATGAAAACAAAAGGAAAAAAGAATAAAAAAAAAAAAGGAAATTTATTATTATTATTATTATTTTGAATTTTTTTTCCCTTTTCAATTTATGGGCTTTGATTTTCTAGGTTTTTTATTTTATTTTATTTTTTTATTTTTTTATTTTTTTATCAAATTGAAATAATATATTTTTTGAAAAGGAAAAAAATTCAAAAATAAAAATAAAAATTATGGGCTTTGATTTTCTAGATTTTATGGGTTTCCTTTGTTTTCTTATTTTCTTTTTCTCTTTCATAAATCTGTTTTGATATATTATTATTAAATATGAGTTTATTTTAAATTATATAAACATATTTAAATTATTTTAAACAAATTATATAACTATATATACATTTAGATCAAAAGAGTTGAAGTAGCAAGTTCGTTAGAATTTGTGTTTTTTAACCACAAAGTCAAAGGTTCAATTTTTGATAGAGGCGTTTTAATTTTTTAATTAACGGTCAAAAGAATGCTATAAAAATGAGGTTTTTAGTTTTTATAATTATAGTTAAAATTAAATTCTTTTAGTTTAAATGATTTATTTGCTAAAAAAAAAAATCACATTCTTTATAAACTTTATAGTTTATAAATTAATTTTTATTATTTAAAAACTGTATTGATTTTTGTTATTAATTAAATATTTATGATCTAATGTTATTAATTATTAAATGAATAAATAATAAAATTGGTTAAGTGGTTTGTTCTTCACACCTACACTTATAGTTTCGAGTTTATCCCCCTTCACTAAAATCTCAAACTATTAAAATATTTTAAAATAAATAAATAATAAGCAGAGTTGAAATGGGGTCGGGGCGGGGACTACTAACCCCACACCGGCCCGTTTCTAAAATGGGCAGCTTTTGAAATTAGCCCCAAACCCTTGCCATGATCCCATTTTTTTTTTTCATCCTACCTTGTATGGAGCTTGGCGGCTCGGATTTTTTTTTGACATCTTTAATCTTTATGAATTAATTATTATTTGTATTTTGAAACTATTTCAGAAAGTGCATCTGATGTTTTACTTGATTCTTTCAGATTATTTTTACAAATTTCTTTCAGATTTTTAATTAATGAAATGGATTCTCAAACTTAGAGCTTGTTTGGAATATGAATGACAATGTTTTTTTTTTTTTTTTTTTTAATCATATTTGAATAGAATGTCAACTTGTTTATTTTTTAAAGAATAAATGATTTAAAAATGAGAGCTTCTTTTAACAATCCAATTTTTTCTTTTTACACTTCTTTTCTAAAAACACTCCATTCTCAAAATTAAAATTTTCTAAAAACACTTCATTTTGTTACAAGATTATCCTTTTTATCTTTTTTTGAATTAAATTATTAAAAAAAGAAATTATCTCCCTTAAATCATTAGATTAATTATTACATATTAAATACTCTTTCCTAAATTTTTAATTACCATATTAAACTCTCTCTCCTCCAATACATATCTCTAATTTTTTATCTCCATTCTTTCTCAAGCAAGATTAATGCCTCGTTTGATTTTTTGTCTGAAGACTGAACAGTGTTGAATGTTACTGAAGACTGAACAGTGACTGAAAACTGAAAACTGAAAAACATGTTTGTTTTTTTCACTGAAAACTGAATATAAGTGATCAGTTGTTTGTTTTTTTAAATCATAAATATCTGAAAATAAATATTTTTACATCTATGTCCTTTTACCTATTACTTGTTATATATTTACATTTTTAAGATGCCAAATGGTCAATAAATATACACCAATGCTAAAGGTAACGGCGCTCGTTCAATTCAACTCAACAATGTTGCTATACCCATAAATTGTATGTAAATAGTACTAATAATAATAATAATAAATAAATAAATAAATAACAATTGTTAAAAAAATAAAATAAAATAGCAAGCACATATGAATACAATGAAGATTCCGTGGCCCATACTTCAATTGTTAAATAAGTATCTTCATCTTTGCTGCTTCTTTCATGCGTTACCCAACACATTAACAACATCAACATTACACTCTTAAATTCCTAAAACAGAGGGACATGGGTTCTGTGGAAGAAGAAGAAGAGAGATCGCTGTTGGAACAAGAACTCACACAGGTTGAGGTTGAGGTTGAGGTGAAAGTTCTTTATGGTGAGAAGGAAAAAAAAGTATTAAAACAATTAGGACAAGACAAAATTGGAAATAGATTAAAATAGTGAGGATAGTTTTGGAAGTAAAACTTTATATTAAATTCCATTGGATTTGTGTTAAGTGAAAAGTGAAATAATTTCACTTTTCAAAACAAGTGGTTTTAGGGGTTCATTAAGTGATATTAACACTCAAAAAATCAAACAAAATAACTGAATGGAACACATTAAGTGTCATTCAGTGTTAAGTGAAAAAATCAAGCAGGGCCTTAACAATTAAGAAAAAAAAAAAAAAAAAAAAATTACTAATAAGCTTGAATTTTAGGAACCATATGTATATATACTAAAAAAAAAAACTCAAAAAACAAGTACCTTGTTTTATTTTTATTTTTTTAAAAAAATTCGAAATATGAAAATGATTTTTGTTACTCTTGTAGATATGTGATTGCCTAGAGAACTTTAATTCTTTCATTAGTCTTATAAATTCTAAGTTTAATCGAATCTAGTTAAATCAATTCAAGTTTTCATATATATATATATATATATATATATATATATATATATATATATATATAATTGACTTTTTAGTGTGTGTGTATATATATATATATATATATATATATATATATATTATACTGTTAGTAAAAAACTAAAATATTTATAAGTTTTTTTTTTTCTTTAACTATTAATTAGAGATATGATTTTTTATTTTTATTTTTGAAAAATGGAGAGAGATTAATTAGGAGAGAGTGTTTAATATGGTAATAACAGATTTAAGAGAGAGAGTTTAATATATAATATCTAATCTAATGATTTAGGAGATAGATTTTTTTTTTTTAATAATTTAATTAGTTTGGAGTGTCTTTAATTTTTTTTTTTTTTTTTTTTTTTTTTTTTTTTTTTTTTTTTTTTGGTCTTGTTTAGCAATTTTAATTTAGGTTAAAATTGTCATTAATAAAAAAAAAAAAAAAAATTGGAGTGTGAATAGATAATTTTTGGATTGTAAGGAGAATCTCTCTCTTTAAAAATAGGTAATTTGACATTTATACCCTTATTACTATTAATTGTTATGTATTTTTAATTTTTAATTTTTAATTTTATATGATATAAACAACTAAATAAAAACAATTTAACAAATCCTAAACCATTTTTATGTAATAATGATAATATATTATTCACGATTAAGATATGATAAATAATGATTTAAAATGGTTTATTTTATTTTATTTTATTTTATTTTTTTTATTTTTAAGAAAGAATTGGAGGTTAAACTATGGTGTGGAAAGTGACAATGTGATTTTTTTTTTCAAGCTTGTCCTAAATATTATGTTAAAAGAAATAAATTTGTATAATATAAAATTATGATAAAATTGGAAATATGTTATATTTAGGAGGATAATCTTGGAAAAAATATATATTAAATGCAATACAGTAATTAAGTTATAAGTCAGGATTTGTTACTTTTTATTTTAAGTTGTTTTTTAAAGTTATTTAACCACTTAAAAAAACAAACAAAACAACTTAATAAATTCAATTCAGACCCGTTAAATTTTAAGTGGAAAAAACAAAAATTGGTGAACGAATATTGTGCGTCTATGAGAGAAAAATTGGTGAATTTAGTGAATTTTATTAAGAGACAAAACCAGTTTTTTTTTATTATTATTATTTTATATATATATATATATATACATATTAATTACTTTTTTAAGTACAAATTTGGATTTGGGTGAGCAAATATATATATGTTAAACTCATTTTTAATAGTTTGAAACTAATTAATAATTTGTTTTTTTAGCTAATGTTCACTTCAAATTACTTATTAGCATTCTCCGTCACTTCAAAATAATAAAGTTAAAAAAATATGTGGAAAAATAAAAATAATAAATAAGAATTATAGGGTTTAAGATTTATAAAATGCGTTTAAGTTTATGAAACATTGAAAAGGATGTAAGACATAGGGGTCGTTTATTTTTTTTTATTTTTTCTAAAGACCGAACAATCTTGAATTTTACTAAAAACTGAATAGTGACTGAGAAATGAAACTGAATGACATGTTTGTTTTTTATTTTTATCACATCTGAAAAGAGTGTCAACTATTTTTTTTTTTAAAGATAAAATGGTTTTAAAATAAATAATTTGACATTTATATCATCATTACTATTAATTGTTATGTATTTTCATTTTATATGATATAAACAACTGTAAAAGTAATTTAACAAACCCTAAACCATTTTGATGTAATAATAATAAGATATTATTCATGATTAAGATACGATAAATAATTGTTTTTAATATATATATATATGATAAATAATGATTTAGAAATGGTTTTAATTATATATATAGAATTGGAGGTTCAACAATAATATTGAAAGTGACAACGTGATTAATGTTTTTAATTTTTTTTATTTTTTTATGCTTATCATAAGTAATAGGTTAAAAGAAATAAATTTTTATAATATAAAATTATAATAAAATTGGAAATATATTATCTTTAGGAGGTTAATTTTTGAAGAAAATATATTAAATGCAATCCAGCGATTTGGAATTAAGTTAAAAGTCAGGATTTGTTACTTTTTATTTTAAGTTATTTATTTATTTATTTTGATATTTTTAAATTGTTTGATTACTTAAAAAAATCAAGTTAATAAATTCAATTCAGACTCATTAAGTTTTAAGTGGAAAAAACAAACGACTATATATATTCTAAAAAAATTGTCAGTATTGTTAGATCTTTTTATCTTCTTCAATAATGTATTTTTTTTTCTTCTAAAATTATCTTGTCTAATAATTTTAATTAAGAGCAAATAATTGTCATCAAGAAAATAATTTTTTTTTTGAACGGCTAGAATTTATTAAAACAAGGCAGCAAAAGGCCCCCCAGAAGAAACAACAAAACAGAACCGAAGAACAAGCCTCAATAGAAGAAGAGGCCTAACAGGGCAACCGTGAACCGCCGCCCAAAAACAGAAAGCACACCCCAAGAGACCAAGTCTTCAGCCATTGAATTAGTGGACCTGGAGCGCCACCATTAAAATGGTAAAATGGAGTGTCTATATCCAGTGAATCGTATCGTTAACAAAGTCATTGTATCATCAAGATTAGAGCTCATTTGACATTGTTTGATATCTATATCCACAATTCATTTTTCTTTTTGTTTGATATATATTCCCATCAAATATTTGATAGAAAATGGTCCCCAGCAAGCACTGAAATGGTTTCCATGTCATTGCTGATGAACTTCCTTCCAATTCATGGCAGTCCATGTCCATCATATCCCCTTGTTGATTTGTCAATCAGCTAATTAGCTTATATTACAAGTATGTATCTAACAGCAGACATGCTAGCTAGCTAGCATGTTATATTATTAATTCAATATGCTAAACAAAATCATTATCACAATTAAGTATATCAACTTTTGTATAAAAGTGCTCATTCTGGCAGGAGAAACTATATATAACAGTCGAGACAAGCCTTTTTTATTTATTAATTGAAGCCTTAATTAAACCTCAGCTAACCTTGTTGTTGCATTAATAATTAGTAATTAGTAAAGTACTTGGCACATGATTAGCAGCACTAGCTACAAAAACTATTAAGATGGGCAGGGTGGTTCCCTAATTAGTACATGAACCTTCCAGGCTGCTGGTAGTGGGAACATCAAATCATCAATAGATGCCTAACCACCTCTATAAATGGCTTCTTTTCTTTAATTCTTCAAGTGCTAAACCACCTAACTCTCCCCTCCAATACCCACAATTCCTTCTCTCAAGCTAAAACCCTTTTCATGATATTTTTTCTTCAAAGTAATATTCAACTTTCAACCCATTTTAATTTGTAAACAATCTCTCCTTCTCTCTCCCTCTCTCTCTCTCTTGTTAGGTAAGGTTAGAGTCAAATAATCTTTACTTTTGACTATTAAATATTTTATATCTTATATGCTTATATATCTTTAATTAAAGATTATGATCTTGATTTATATATGATTTTAAAATATATAAATATTTGAGAGTTCAACAGCAAGAATTTGATATACAGTAGAACCCATGTAAATTAATCTCCTATAAATTTATAACCTCTCTATATTAATAAAAAATCTCGGTCCTGACTCGGACCAGTGCAAAAAATTAATAAATCTCTCTATTGTAATAATTAATAAAAAAAAATTAAAACCTAATGTAAAATTTCGGTCCTGAACGCATAAATTAATAATTTCATAAAATTACAAAATATGTTACATAATATTCAATAACTAAAAAGTGCTTCAAGATGTTAGTTTACACAAGGCCACCATGTTTGATATTTTTGACCTTATCCTTCAAAAATTTATTATGATCACCTTCCTGTTGTAGCCAAAAGGTTTCAACTAAATTTAGCATTTCAATAGGAAATTTTCTTAACAAATTTTTCCTAAACAAGGAATCCCGAAGAAAAAATAAAAGAACTTTCCTTAAAGAATAAAACCAACTAATGGCCAGTTTGGTATTGCTGTAACTTTTATAATAATCACTGTTAGATGTGTTGAAAGAATAATCAGCTATGAAGTTAATCAGTAGATGTTTGGATAATTAAACTTTTAAAACTACTGTATAGCTCAAAAGTAATATACATATGTTTGGTAATTTTATTTTAAAAATGCTGAAATTAGTTACAATGACTAAAATAGACATGATTTTAGAACTTTATTTCATTTATTTCATTAATTATATTATATTAAATCAATATTTAAGTATAATATTTAAATTGGAAAAAAAAAATTCATAAGAACAATAAAAATATTTTTAAGAGATTTTATAAATCAAATCAATATTTAATTAGAATCTTTAATTCTTAGATGAAATAAGGTATATAAATGATTTTAATTTGATTTCATAAGGATAATAATGATATTTTAAATGATTCATTAAATGCTGAAATAAATTATTTCATAATCACTCTTAAAAAGTAACCCCTCACCTACTTCTCAAAATCACTGTCAAAACTTGCCAGATTATCAATTAATCACTTTTAGAAGTTTTACCAAATATCATTTTATGCCAAAATTATAAAATAAGCTGATTTTAACTTCTCAAAAGCAATACCAAACTAACCCTTAAACAATGAATCTCGAAAATGAGTATTCCCTAAATAAGAAAATCGACTTCTACACATTTTTAAAGATAAAATAACACTTTATAAGGTAAAACCCTTTAAATTGATAACCCCTCTCAATTAATACTTAAGGGTGGGTCCCAAAAATATTAATTTAGAGAGGTTCTACTGTATATGTATTCATTTATTTATTTATTAATAAGACAACGACATAGAATGAAAAAGACTCAATTAAATGCTTTAAATATCTATCTATATATGTTACTATGTTAATTAGTTGACAATTGACAAAACTTGAATTCGGTTAAGGAGAATCTTTCACACTAGAATTAAGTCAGTTCATGTTTAGTCATATGAATTTTCTTTTTCTGTTTTTGGTTCGAGCTACTGACTTGAAAGTTATTTGCTTAAGCCGCTTAAGCCCTAAACTCGTCAATCTTTTTTTTTAGTTTTTTTTTTTACAATATCTAATTAATTTGGGATCAAGTATTTTTATGAAAACTTTCGCCATTTATAGGATTCGAGCCGTTGACCTGAGAGTCATTTACTCAAGCCCCAAGCTCATCCATCTACTGGCCGAGCTACGCCCCTGTTGGTGCAATAGATTAATTTGAATGGTCAAAAAATTGAAGTGTTTTACACTTATCTAAAATCTAATAAGTCTATGCAATGTAGCTGGAAAAAAAAAAATCGTAATAGAATTCCACTGACTTAATATTATATAAAAATATATTAAGCAGAAGAATGTCAAATTTGGCTGTTTCTTCTCTATAAATACTACAAACTCCATTCACTTCATGCATTATTACCACCTTCTCTTCTTTGCTTTTATCAATTGCATTTGGTATTCTTCCCTTACAAGTACAACAATGGCTCTTTTTTCTCTTCAATCTTTTCTCTTCTTTTTTGCAATCTCATTATTACTTTCTATGCAACATTTGGCAGACGCTGCTACTTGTCGCGATTGTTTCACTAATTCTCGAGCAGCTTACTACCCGAATTCTGATGAAAAAGGATCAGATAGTAAGAAATACTTTTGAAGTTCTAAGAATTTTGTTTAAATTTAATGTTATCCATCCTCATTGACAATTTTTTTTTTAAACTTGGCTGCAGTAGGTGCTTGTGGGTATGGTTCATTTGGAGCAACCATTAATGGTGGAGATGTATCTGCTGCTTCTGATCTCTATCGTAATGGTCTTGGTTGCGGTGCTTGCTACCAGGTATCGAAACTAGTCAAATTTTATGTACATATTTGAATTCTTTCAACTCCTTTCCTTGTTCATGTTTTGATCATATCTTGTACTTCACTAGGTGAGATGCACCAACAGTAACTATTGCTCGGACAAAGGAGTGAATGTTGTTATAACTGATCAAGGCTCGAGTGACCGGACTGACTTTATTCTAAGCAGACGGGCCTTTGGTCGGATGGCTCAAACCACGGATGCAGCTGCATCTCTGCTATCACTTGGCGTAGTCGATATTCAATATAGACGGTAAGATATATATATATATATATATATATATATATATATCTGTACATGTTAACATGAAGAATTGTCATAGAAAACATATTGTTCCATCATAATATTGTTGTGGACTAACTTGTATAGTTTTCTGTCTGCCAAACAGAGTTTCTTGCAGCTATGCAAACAAAAATCTAACAATCAAGATCGATGAGAACAGCAACTACCCTTACTATTTGGCTTTTGCCATTTGGTTTCAACAAGGCACAAAGGATATTACTGCTGTGCAGCTATGTGAGGTTGTACTTTAGCCCCTAATCACAAACATCTCTGCTGTTTTCGTTACATAACCATGACATACTTTCAATCTGTGCAGACTCAAAATTTAGCGTGCAAGCTCTTGGATCGAACTTATGGAGCCGTTTGGACGACTATATCACCCCCAAGCGGTCCCTTGTCTCTGAGGATGTTATTCAGCGATGAAGATGGAGATGAGTCATGGGTAGTTCCAGTTAACAACATACCTCAAGACTGGAAAGCAGGGGATACCTATGACACAGGAGTCCAAGTGAACTGAAAATCATAGCCCTCTTATTTGTTATGTATTTCTTTCATTATATTTTGTTCTATTTGTTGTTTTAACATTCCTTTCAGACAATAGATATTTCAGGAATGTAATCATGGCATTTTGAAAAATAAATTCTATTTTTAAACATTCAGTTCTGCTTAAAACCATTTGTTTCTAGCAGCTGCTATGGGTTTCCAATGTTCAAATTGAATTTCATTTTAAACTAAGCAAAAAGAATTACCAAAAGTTGACTGGATCTGGAGTCCAAAAGTCTCATATTAAATGGAAAATATTGAAAACATTCTTTCAATGAAAGAGAATTACATTCCAACTTTATGATATGCATTCCAGTTCTTGTATAACCAACAGAAACCTTCTAAAAATAATGATGGATTCACGCACCTTGACCCGCACGACACATGGAAGCAAAAGTAGAAGTTCCTCCCATTGCCAAGGACCAAAATGCTCCCAAATGGAATGATTGGAGTAGGGAAGGTCCTTAAGTTGCTCTTTACAAACCCCATAGACCTCTGACATTGATCTCTTAGGAGGTTTATTAGGGACTCCAAAGTAAACATGAAGCAAAAAAAGTTGTGACCCTTCAGTTTGTACACTGCTGCAGCTTTTTATTTCCAACAATCTGCAGTTGAATATGCTGACAATACTCCAAATGATGTTCTATCTCAGTCTATCGTTTCAGTATCTGCAGCGAGGGGGGTCTTGACCACCACCTTTGAGTTCATACCCTTCCATACAGTGTTTCTCTTAAAACCTTTATCTTTAACTAGCTATGAATTTCTTCGCTTACCCAAACAAGCTTTCACAAACGTTTCCAAATCGCTGCATCATTATCATTTATAGAGTTCTCATGTCCAACAGCATCTCAATGAGACAATTTCAACTTTGCACCTATCTCTCCCAGCATTGAATACACCATGCTTCTTCTTTGGAGAGAACCATTCTCCTTAACAGATTCAGACCCGAATTCTCCAAGGTGAACCAAGCTAGACCCCACTGTTTTCTGCAATCTCTTTTCCTTCATCATCCTTCTGACATTTTCTACATCATCCCACCTCCCTTCTGAGGCATATATGTTCGATAACAACACATAGGGCCCAATATCCATTGGTTCCAATTCAATTAAACGCTTTGCCACAGTCTCTCCAAGTTCTGAATTTGAATGGGTCCTACAAGCAGAAAGCAAAGCCCCCCACAGGGCAGGTCCTGCCTCCATAGGCATCTTATTGACTAGCTCCTCTGAATCTTTGGTCAAACCAGCCCGGCCAAGAAGATCAACCATGCAACCATAGTGCTCCACCTTCGGCTCTATCTTGTAAACTCGTTGCATAAGATCAAAATACCACCAGCCCTCCAATACCATTCCTGCATGTGTGCATGCTGATAAAACACATACAAAAGTAGCATCATTAGGAGTTGGGCCTCTCTTCTCCATCGCCATGAACAATTCTAGGGCTTTCTCTCCTTGCCCATGCATACCATACCCCATGATCATAGAGTTCCATGACACAACACTTTTCTCAGGCATCTCATAAAAAACATCTCTAGCCAAATCCATTGCCCCACATTTCGCATACATAGTCAATAGTGAAGTTGAGAGTAACACATCAGGTTCCATTCTACAATTCCTAATATACGAATGAATCCATATGCCTCTATCCAGTGTTCCCAAATTTGTACACGCAGTCAAGACACTCACAAGAGACGCCTCATTCGGCCTAGCCTCCCCTCCTATCATCCTATCAAACAATTTCAAACATTCATTATAATCCTTACACCGTACATAATGAGCCATCATTATATTCCAAGAAACCACATTCCTAATAGCCATCCTATCAAAAAAATCACGAGCTAACCTAACATTTCCTTTTCTTCCATAACCATCAATCATACAATTCCACGAAACAACATCCTTAATCGGCGTCATATCAAACAACTCTTTTGCTGTCTCCATATCTCCAACATCCACATACCCTGAAATCATCGAATTCCAGCTAAAACCATCTCTCTCAGGCATCAAATTAAAAAGTTCACGTGCAAAGCTAACCTCCCTATTTTTCACATACCCATCAATCATCGAATTCCAACTCACTAAATCCCACACAGGACCATCATCAAACACCTTCCTTGCATCCCATAGTTCCCCACAAACCGAATACATATGAATGAAAGAGTTCCTAACAAACAAATCCAACTCGAACCCACATTTCACGGCCCTCGCGTGAGTCTTCTTACCTTCTCTCAAAGACCCAATCTCTGCACAAACCTTCCCTAATAACGGGAAAGTATAATGATTATGTTCCACGCATTTGGCCAACATTTTATCATAATAAAAAAACAAAGCACCAAATGGATCATTCAACGTCAAGAAGCCTTTCATTATAGTATTACACAAGAAAGCATCAGGTTCATCGACACAGTCAAAGAAGGAAACAGCCAGAGAAACTGAGTTTAAACAAGTGCAAAGCTTCTTTAAGACCCGGCTCGCAGCTAAAGAGTGTTGAGAGAGGCCAGAGACAATGAGTTGGGTGTGGATTTGATGAAACTCTTTGACACTTGTGCATGATTCAAGTTTCCGCAAAACGGGGTGGCTTAGATCTATAATGGGTGGTCCCTGGTCGTCTGTGTCAGTGATTTTGGGTCTGGGTTCAGTCGGCCACAGCTTTGGTGGGGTTTTAGAGAGGTTCTTCTGGACTTTGATGAATTTGTCGAGTGCGAGAGAGGAAGATATACGGGTTTGTGTTGTTTTGGAGAAATTGAGCCTAACAGTCATTTTCTTTTTTCTTTTTTCGTTATGATATTTGGCGGGAACCGCAGCAGCTCAGCTTGGAGGCCAATATATATGCCTCAGAGTCAGAGAGCTGCAAAGGAAGATTGCGGCACAATAACTTATTGAATGTTAAAACTTTTGGATTTGGTTTTTCCTTTTTTTTTTTCTTGTTCGTTTTAAGTGTCAAAGAGGTGGACTTCAGTTTGAAATCGTGCATCAATGAAGGGTTTAGGTATTCATAAATACAAAGCTAATTTCATCAACGGTTAAATGAATCCGACCGAATCGAATTGAACCAATATAATTTGTTATGGATCTGAAAAAGAATTTGGTACAAATTGATCATGTTTTTTAAGGATTTAGCTATTATAGTCTATACATTTTTTTTTTTTTTTTTTTTTGGAGCTTTTACCATTGGTAGGATTCGAAGCTATTATAGTCTATACATGACATGTATAATTGTTGGGTTAGTTATGTCAGAACTTAGAAGACAATGAGTTTCTTTCAGTTTCTATTTTAAAAAAAATTATATATTTGATTTTTATAAATTCTTGTATTGAAATCTAATGACTAAAAACTAACACAGCAACTATATACATGAACCCATTTTTGATGACCGAAAATTTTGGTTTGGTTTGATTTTAGTTGAAATCAGACCATGCCCAACCCTATATGGTAATGCTCTCTTAAGACAATAATTTCAAGAATAAAAAGGATATATATTTGAATGTTAGCCGTTTTAACAATAGGTAACAAAAATTTTAATGTCATTGGTGACAATTTGGGTCACAACAAGAACACAATACAATTGGAAGCAAACATCAACTAGAAGTAAAATCTTTATAGGATAGAAGAAAAATTCTAGAATCTATAAGTATTTTTAAACAGGAATTGTTTTCGGAAAGTATTAAATTTTTGAGTAATGTTAGACATCCTATTTACAATCCCATCTTTTTCATCCCAACCCTTGTGGCAACTGAAATGTCATTTGGTGAGTGGATACACATTAATTGTTATTTATCTCACTTACTCATGTATACACCTACCAATTAATGTGTATCCACTCACCAAGTGACACATCAGCTAACACGTGGGTTGGGATAAAAAAGGTAGGATTGTAGGTGGGATGTCTAGCATTACTCTAAATTTTTATATAAAAAGGGAATGAAAAGATAAAAAAGGTATTTTGGAAGGTGCATTTACAAATTTAATTTTTAAATTGGATTATGTTCAGAAAAAAACAGTGAATAACTGAATATTTCGCAGAAAAATCAAATCTAAAACCCTTTTTACACCATCAGCCGCTCACGCTCTCTCTCACGGTGAGACTTGAGAGTCTCACATAACACCCGCCGCTACTCAATTCCTCTCATCGCCGCCGTCGCTCCTCTCCCTCAGCCAGTTCGCTGCATCTCACGATTCGCACCAGGTAAGCAAATTATTTGCTCTTTATTTCCCTTCACAGAAACTTGAGGTAACAATTTATGTTTATTGTTTTGATGGGTTTTGAAACAGAGTGAGATTCCTCCTTACTTATCGTGATATATTTAAATTATTTATCTTTTATCAATTATTTTAACTGTGGAACTGGAAGTGGAAGTCGATATTACTGGTGTACTTATTCTGCAATAGTAGCATCCTATTTTCCTATTAAAAATAACAAAATATTCCTATAATAATAGCAATTTTGAGAATAATATAAATTAGAGCACCTTGCTTAAGCTGACATTATTTTACAGTATATTATGGGATTTTTTTTTAATTACTGTAGTGTTAATGGGTTTTGTTAAAGTTTGTAGTTTATTAGGTTCCAGTTTCTTACTTTCATCACCATCAATAGAAATTAAACAGTAAAGAAGTTTTACTTTTATCATGTATGGCATTTGTCAACTGAATGGATAATACAGTGTTACCATTGCAGACTGTAACTGTAAGAGTTAAAGTCATCATTCACATGGTGAATTAAATGAAGTTTGAAAAATGAAGATTTGATGGATGGAAATTGATTTTCCCAACTACTCACATTAATTGTGATAAGACTTTGGTGGTAAAAATTAATGGCTGGTCGGTGGTAATTCTCTTAACTACATTCATTGATGGCATGGGTGGGTTCTTTGCCTATAAATAGCAGCCCATGTTTCTCCACAAATCATCCCAAGAGCAAAAAGCTCTTCTCCTCTCTTCTCCCTTAATGTTCTTTCCTCTTGTTTGAGAGAAAGGTTGTAGTTCTCTCCTAAAATATTAGAGAGAGGTTGTAATTGTTTTTGGTCTAATAAAATCCGTTTAGTCTTTGTCCGTGGATGTTTCCGTCACATTGAGGGTTTTACCACGTAAATCTTGTGTCCATTATTTTATCTTTAATTATCATTTTCATATTTTATTCTCAGTTCGAATTTACGTTGGGAATCGAAACATGTCAGTTTCATAATAGTGGTATCAGAGCCTTGGTTGTCAAGGTGTTATATTCTCTTGAAAAATCTTAGTATGCTCTGTGGTTGCAACAGTGTCTGATCTTCCACATCAAAAAAGATTTGTTCTTGAGTTATCAGAGCTACGGGTTGTATAGTTGTTGGAATTAGGAGTGGTGGTGTGAAAGTAAATGTCTAGGAAAGTTCTGTCTAAGGAGACCGGTATTTAAGTGTGTCTGATGTGACCCTCCACTCTTTCCTGGGAACTTTCTTGGTGTACTATTCATGTATACGGTACTGTTCATGAGCACTATTCATCAAATGTCTTGTGTGAATTTCACAAAGATGGGAGCGAAATTCGAATTCGAGAAATTCAATGGGAGTAATTTCACATGGAAAATGAAGATAAAGGGCAATCTTGATGAAGGATAATTGCTTGGCAGCAATTAATGAAAGACCAACAAAGATCATTGATGATGGCGAGTGGAACAAGATTGATGGAAATGCAGTTGCCAATCTACATCTAGCACTAGCCGATGGAGTATTATCAAGTGTAGCGGAGGAGAGGAGAAGAGCTATTTGCTCTTGGGATGATTTGTGGAGAAACATGAGCTGCTATTTATAGGCAAAGAACCCACCCATGCCATCAATGAATGTAGTTGAGAGAATTAACTACCACTCACCAGCCATTAATTTTTGCCACCAAAGTCTCCTTGCAATTAATGTGAGTAGTTGGGGAAATCAATTTCCCTCCATCAAATCTTCATTTTCCAAACTTCATTTAATTCACCATGTGAAGGATGACTTTAACTCTTACATTCTCCCACTTGAAGTCATCTTTTCATGGTCTAATAAAATCCTTCTAGTCTTTATCCGTGGATGTTTCCCTCACATTGAGGGTTTTACCACGTAAATCTTGTGTCCATTATTTTATCTTTTATTATCATTTTCATATTTTATTCTCGGTTCGAATTTACGCTGGGAATCGAAACACATAACAGTAACAATAACTAAAGTTAAGTAGTCTTTAGTGATTCTGAAAAAAACTATTCACAAACTTTTGGACTAAGTTAATTGTAACTATTTAGACAATAAATGAAACGAAAAGTATTAGATTGCTTAATTCTCCAAATAATAGGGACGAGTTTGATATTTCGCCAACTCTATTACAATTGAAATTGAGAAACTTTTTGTTGCTCTGACTGTTTTGGATATTTTCACTTTGTAAAAACGAAATGTGTTATTTCAGTTTGTTTAAATAAGAAAAACCCTAGCTAGTCAACAACATTCAGCAACTGTCATTAACTGTTACCGCTCTGCTTCAGCTCTCAGCCACCCATGGTATCAATCAATCAATCTCTTCTCTGTTAATATTTTGATTGAATTAAAGAGGGTTTGTTTTTGTTTGAAGAATCAATCTAGGTTTTATGGGGTTTGGGACCTTTGGGTTTGTTTTTGGTTCTCAAAGGGAGGGCTATTGGATACATTTTTGAAATTTTTTGCAGTTTTGGTTTGTTAAAGGCTTTGTTTTTCTTTAAAAGCACTGCCCTCTGAAACTAACAGAAAGAAAAATTTATGCTTGTTGGAAACCCTATCCACGGAATTCTTGAGTTTTAACTTGACTGTCTTAACCAAAATATCCTTGTTATTTATGTGTTTTCCTTATTGTTTCCATTTCTTATGTTACATGACGATATTATTTTTATTTGTCTTTGTAACTATTCTTCACTTGAAGTTTATCTGTGTCTTTTATCTTTTTTGTTCACATATAGGGCTTGCAAAGATGAAGAAAATGATAGCTCTTGGTTTTGAGGGATCTGCTAACAAGATTGGTGTTGGGGTTGTGACTTTAGATGGAACAATTCTATCAAATCCACGTCACACCTACATTACACCACCTGGCCAAGGATTCCTCCCTCGCGAAACCGCCCAACACCATCTCCAGCATGTTCTTCCACTCATCAAATCCGCTTTGGAAACTGCTGGAATAACTCCAGATGAAATTGATTGCCTCTGTTACACTAAAGGACCTGGCATGGGAGCACCCTTGCAAGTCTCTGCTGTTGTTGTTCGGGTTCTTTCACTGCTGTGGAAGAAGCCCATTGTTGGCGTTAATCATTGTGTGGCACATATTGAGATGGGCAGGATTGTGACCGGAGCAGATGATCCTGTTGTTTTGTATGTCAGTGGTGGGAATACTCAAGTTATTGCATACAGTGAAGGACGGTATCGGATCTTCGGGGAGACTATTGATATTGCTGTTGGAAACTGCTTGGATCGGTTTGCTCGGGTCTTAACACTCTCCAATGATCCAAGTCCGGGATATAACATTGAGCAGGTATGTCAAGATGAGCGGCTTTTGTTGCTTTAATTTAGTTAAGTTTGAGGCATGTGTGCTTCCCTGAATTTATAATTGTATTCTGCATGCGATAATATTTTTATGTGCTTGAGATCTAAGGATGTATAAGTGTTTAACTCAATTTGGATTTGTGTCTATGTAGAGAATCGTACATACATTGGTTGGTTAGAACTTGTCATATACTCTTATTAGATATGCACAGTTCTTATAAATGCTATAATTAGAACATAGAAAACACAGTAGCCCTTCTATAAGTCTTCATTCAATTCAAAGCAGAAGAGAAATCCATGAACCTTGATTGTTGCACCAAGTTCTGTGTATTGCATCATTGGTTTAATAAGCATATCCATTCTGTTTCCTAATAAAGTCCATGGCTGTTGTTTTGATTGTCAGTGGGTACCCATTTTTCAGTGGCTACGACTTGTTTTTATTATGTGATACCTTGAAAGTCTACATTGTGCTTTTTGTAGTTCTATTTCTTGGTCTTAGTCCTTTTTCCTTTGCCATTATGCATGTGGATTTCGCTCCTACTCTCGCTTTAATTTGATATCAACCTTATTATTATTATTATTATTATTATTATTTTAATAAAAGAAGAAAAGGAGGTTCATCACTCCATTTTCTAAAGAGTGTAGCCCTTGCTTTCTAACATGCAGTTGTTCCATTTACAGCCAGTATATTAGATGCAGTTATTCTCCATAATAAAGGCTTGTTTGGTGCAAACCTTGTAGCTTTTTGAGTCAGCAGTGAGTTCTGTAAGGCAAGAAAGTGTCCTGCTCTTTACTTAGTTCAGAGGATAAAACCTAATGTTTGTTCATCATTCCTGTCATGTTATGCAATTATAAATAGTTCCGTACTTGCATGATTATTTATTTATGTACTAACTGAGTTTCTGCAGAGTAGATAAGATCGGTATTTCTTAATTTCCACCGGATGCAAGTATGGTTTTTTCTTGTTTATTAATCAAACTATTTTGTGGAAACATTTACCTGTTTCTTCTGTTTCCAATGGAAGAAAAAGATGGTACATGGTGCTACAAAACTATAGCTAGAAGTAAGTTGACATTTTTATTAGTGGATTAGATTTTAGACTATATCATAAATGTAGAATAAACCCCAATCATAGTAGAGGTAGGTTTGTTTAGTTGGTTTGAATTTTGCCTTTCCTGGTTCTAAATGTTGTTGTTTGATATTGTTAGTGTATAATACTATACTCCAATCAGTTGGCTGGCTATGGACATTCTGCCATTTAAAACTTTATTATACATTAGGAAATTTGGGACATTTAAATGACATTCTTGGAGTGAAAAAGAATGGTATCGGTTTTTTTTTTTTTTAAGATTTCCTTTTAGGTAAATTTAAATATTGCTTGGAGCTTTGGCTGCTAAGTTATTGTATAATTCTTTAGTTGAATGATTAAATATTTTATCGAAAGTGCCTCCATTTTGATTTATCTGCTTTGATTTTCTTCTTCAACAGTTGGCAAAGAAAGGAGAAAAGTTTATAGACCTTCCTTATGTTGTCAAAGGAATGGATGTATCTTTTAGTGGGATATTGAGCTATATTGAAGCCACTGCTGTAGAGAAGCTCAACAATAACGAGTGCACTCCTGCAGACTTGTGTTATTCTTTGCAGGTAAATTGCATTTTTTATCCTTCCATCTTTTGCAGCAGCCTATTGTCATATATAATTGAATGAAATTGTGTATAACATATTTTAATCTACTTTTTGTTAAACACCATACAATATTACAGGAGACTCTGTTTGCAATGCTTGTGGAGATTACAGAACGGGCAATGGCACATTGTGACAAAAATGATGTTCTTATTGTTGGAGGTGTGGGCTGTAATGAACGATTGCAAGATATGATGAGAACAATGTGCTCTGAGCGGGGTGGAAAGTTGTTTGCAACTGATGACCGGTATTGCGTTGACAACGGAGCAATGATTGCATATACTGGTCTCCTTGAATTTGCTCATGGCGCATCAACTCCAATGGAGGAATCGACATTTACCCAGCGATTCAGGACTGATGAAGTGCATGCTATCTGGAGGGAGAAAAAGGCTTCGGCTGGAATCAATGATCGTAAGGAGGAAAGCAATTAGGTTTTAGCCTTTAGGTAGGGTTATTTTGCCACTATTGGGAGTAATTTAATACCAAATTATCATTGAACATTGATTGAAAATGTTGTAATTCAAAGTAGAAAACAAATCTTCCTTTAATGTTTTAAGGATTACAAGATTTTTGTATTTCATTTGTATAAATCCTCAAGTTATGTTTGTCAAAACTAACTTTAGTTATTGATACATGTTTGGCATTTAGTGGTTGTAAGACGAGTTAGGGATTTGAAAACTAAAGTTTAGAATTTGAAAATGCAAAAGGGAACAACATTTGTAGATTGATTAGAGTTATTGATACATGTTTGTGTTCAATTACTTGATTAAACTCAAAAACACCAGTGTCGTAAACCATTTAACTTCTGTCATAACACTGCATATATTACAATTTTCAAGACTTCTTGCACAACAATAAAAATCTTTATGTAAATTACTTGGTGCCCACTTTAGGTTTGGGCGCGAGTTGGATCGATTCGGATTTTTGTCGAACCGTCAATGATTCATATATACTTAGTTTTCAATTTTTATAATCGGATTGACTCGCTAAAACAAGTTTATTTGATCCGCCATGCGCTGCCTTTCACCACTCCAACTTTATGAATTTAATTTATATCAATATTACACAATTTTTGTGTATTCAATAGTTCTTTTTTATAAAATAAATTTTTATATAATGAATTTTTATATATTGAATAAAATCAATACCATAAAATATAGTTTAAATGTTCATAACCAATTATAAAATCGACCAAAATAATAAATTAAAAACAATAATAAAAGTAAATTATGAAAAATCTTATAAGAATTACAAGTTGTCAAAGTTGTGGGATGCAGCAATCTTCCCTCCTTCAAATCTCATGTTCTTATGAGGATTCAAACACAATCACAAATCCACAACATTAGAGAGTAAGATTCATGACTTGTATATAAGTAGCGCGTTATAGGTGTATAAAGCTTAAAGCGGACAATATCTATTTGGTCTGGGCTATTACATTGCAATTTATATATTAATTGTTAGGGGTAAATATGCTAAGACCCCCTGAAATTTAAAATAAATGCAGTTAGAAAGTAAGTGTATACTTATCAGTGTTGCAAAAGTCGCCGCCTAGGCCCGCCTAGTCGGCGACTAGTCGGTAGTCGGAGCCCTACCGCGGCGATTTCAGGGCAGTTGGCGAGATTAGGCGGGAGGAAGGAAGTCGACGACTAGTCGCCGTTTAGTCGGCAAGTCGGTTCCTGTCGGTCAAACCGATTTTGACCGACTTGCAAAGTTGGTGACAAAAACGTCGCCGTTCTGAGCTTTGGTAAGTTAGGTTTCAGACTTACAATGTTTCACTTTCATTTTTAAAAAAAATTGAAATAGGAGAGAACTCAGAGAAGTGAAGTGAGAACCGAAGCAAATAGCCATCGCCGTCGCCGTCACCTCCAGCTCGTCGCCGTCCAGCTCATTGGCCCCCAGTTCTTCTTCTTCATTGCTGGTCTTCAATTTGTGAGGTAACTTACAACTTACAAATTGTCAATTTTTTTTTTTTTGGGGATAAAAGTGGGTGGAAGTCTTTTGTAACTTTTGTTTTATATTGTGTTGAATTTTAATGGTGTACTGTTGAAGATTTAAGAAGAAGAAGAAGAAGAAGAAGAAGAAGAAGAAGATCGAGAAGATTAGAACAATCAAGTGGGAGAGAAAGAGAGGAGAAAACCTGTTGAATACAGAGAAGAAGAACGAGAAGATGAGATCAATTGAGTGGGAGAGAATGAGAGGTGAGAAGCTGTGGAAGTGGAATACAGCTGGTGGAGTGGTAGCTTAGGAAATAATCTAATACATTGAGCTTACCACAACACTACTAATTAGTTGATTTGATTTTGACTTTATTTATTTGGAATTTGATTTTCTATTTTAGGTTTAATATATGAAAATATATGAAATATTATGATATTTATTCAATTACAAGAAAAAAATATTATTAAAAAAAAATTCCGATCGGCCGTCGGTCGGCCGACGATCGACTTCCGATCATCTGCCTAGTCCCCGACTAGTCCCCGATTAATCCCCCTAGGCGCTAGGCGGTGGGTCGCCGCCCAACTGGCGCCTAGCGACTTTTACAACACTGATACTTATCAAAGACCTCCCTTACTTTTAAAATTGAACTAATAAAAATTATAAATCGGCTATAGTTACTAAAATTTTAAAATGAAGATAATATAAAGTAAAAGATAGTACAACTAATTTAAAATAAATTTGAAATTCCTCTATTTAAGATAATCTTTTTATTCTATTATTGCTCTAAATAAATTTGATATTAAAAATGACAACGGATAAAGTGACAATGGAGTTTGATTAACAGTAGGGGTTATTTATGTAATTAAAGGTAGACGTTGAATATTACGCTATAAGTGAGAAATTCAGGGTATTTAGTGTAATTTGATGGTTTGAAAATTATAAATTCATTTTGATATCACGATTTGCGATCGATAGAGTTTTTGGTCATAGGGTGTGTGCGTGTTTCCCTTTGAAATCCAAAGAAACAGAAGATGGAGTTCTTGGATGAAGACGCCAGGCCTAGATTCCTCCTTCAATCGCGTCCACAATCATCTTCACTTGACAACAATCACCAAAAACTCTCTAAATTTACTCTCTTCTTCTCCATCTCAATCTCTTTTTTTCTCCTCTTTCTCTCTTTCTTCTTCCTCCAAACGGAGCCCTTCCAATCTCTGCTTTTCTGGCTCTCTCTCTCCATCCTCGTCGGCCCATTTGCGCCCCCTCACCTCACTGCCGGTCACATTCGCGTCGGTCACGGCCCGATCCTCGAAAACCCTGTTCAAGATCCCCAGATCGAACTTGATACGAAGAAGAAACAACACAAGAACCGATCTTTGATCAATAAGTCTCAGGATTTTATTGCCAGTCCTGTTCCTACCAATGAAAACGCAAACGGGTCAACTGGGTTTGTGTCGAAAGACAAGAAAAACGAGTTTGCGGGACGGAAGGAGAACCCAATTGTTAAAAATGGGGAAGAGAAAGAGTGGAATGAAGAGGACATCGAAATCTTAAAAAAGCAGATGGTGAAGAATCCGGTGGGGAAACCGAAAAGGTGGGAGGTGATTGCAGAGGCTTTCAATGGGAGGCATAGAGTGGAGAGTGTGATCAAGAAATCAAAACAATTGGGAGAGAAAAAGATGGATGATAGCGATTCGTATGCGCAGTTCTTGAAGAACAGGAAAGCATCGGATGTGAGAATTCAAGATACAAATGAAGAAGCAGTGGTGATAGAGAACAAAGAATGGAGTGCTGGAGAGGATATAGCATTGCTCAATGCGTTGAAAACCTTTAATAAGGATGTTGCGATGAGGTGGGAGAAGATTGCAGCCGCTGTGCCCGGCAAGTCAAAGGCCGCTTGTATCAAGAGAGTTTCTGACTTGAAAAAGGATTTTCGGACTTCCAAAGCCGGTGCTGAGACCTAGCAGATTGCTACTTTTCTTCTTTGGATTTTGATTTGCAGGAGCCATTCTGGAGGTAACTGATGGTTCATTAAATTCCTTTTCTAGTTCACGAAATCAAGATAATTGAATTATGGTTTGAATTCATTGATAGTTTTGTAGGTAACTTGATCATTTGAAAGTAAACACTGAAACAAGAAACTCAATATGTAATCCAGTTCCCATTTTGTTGTAATAAGATTAAACTTGATGATATAGTAGTTTGCAGTTAGCGGGTTGATGAAACCAAATGTGTTTAAATTGTCTTCTGTCTGTCTGTATCTTATATTCTTATTTTTATACATGTAGAAACGCTATAATTCTTCTGTTTAATTCTCTAAACCAACAATCTGACTCAAACCAAAGTCACTTAAGAATCGATATTAGAAGACCCAAATGTAAATGACTAACCCTGAACATTCCCATTCAGATGGATGAAGGAAAATGCAGTAGGCTGAAATTCATTTGCGTTTGAGGTCCATAGAGATGTTAGAAAATAAATTTCTCGATTCGATATATTGTATGTTCCTTCTTTGTTTAAGAGCTATCAATAATAAGATAGCATACACAAAAAGACCGTAATACTTTATAGAGCATAGGCTCAAAGACTTCTATATTTGTTTTGAGAGTGTAGAGAAAAAGAAGTCTATTGCTTGAACAACTATTGCTGGAGGTACATTGATGTTTTTCTTACGGTATAGTATCAGTGCCGTCTTTAGTCCTTGTTTCTCTGAATATATATAATTGTTCTAGGATATTATAAAGCTGTTCTTAAATTTTATGTGACATGTTTGATATGGGAATTATTTGCAATATCTGGAAACAAGGAAGTTGGTAATTATCACATGTAAGTTAATTTTTCACCTTAATAACTTAATAATAATAATTACTTGTCTGCCACATAAGAGTTTCTAAGGAAAAACTAACAGAGAGAGCTATAAGTGGATAGAACAGCTCACAAAATTTTGGCTTGTATAATCTAGCTCACAGTCTGTGGTGGCAAATGGTACAATGAAGGAACACCTAATATGGTTAAGTTCATAATGAAGGTACAATGGCAAACCGTATGGAAGAGCCCCTAAAGGAAGCAAGCTGTCTTGGCCATTTGCTGCCTTTGGGTTTATATAGTTAGCTCATCATCTACCCTCAAATAAAGCACTTTTTTTTTAATATGGTTATGCCAAGAGGATCTTGGATGCTTTATTTATAGAATGGAAAGTTTCTTGGGGTTTGTATTGCCTGTATGATATGCATCTCCAAGTACAAAACAACATATTTAATACGAGTGCACATAACTTGAATGCTAGGTCAAAGAATCTTAGACAATTTTGAAGTTTTGGTGAATAGTGAAAACTACTTCGTGCAGAATCAGGACCTTTCATTTACAACCTAAAAGAATGTTGTCTTCATGCAAAGGAGAATTTTTGTGCCATAACACATAATTGTGACGTATATTTTTGTAGTTAGTACTGGTTTATTGTTTTGTTTCATAGACTCTTAAGTATATACATTGTTGATCAATGGTTTGTTGCAATGCAGAGATGCCTCTTGCGACTTATTGGCGAATATGACCTAATAAAACAGTCTACTGACCAGCAATTTACTGCAACTTGTGAGAAAAGTAGTGGATACGGCTACAGGCAGAGGGCTTGCAATGCTTTGGAAGTGTGACCATTGTAGCTGTTATTTTGTTGTGAAATTTGACCATTATCTATCTATCGTTACCATCATTTGAACCCGTTACCTTGAATTTCTAAAGGACCCAACTGACCTTCAAGTCAGAAGAGGAGTTCCTGTTGTGTATTTATCTTTCAGCTTCCAAATTTGTTTAGCGGTAAATTCATGTTTCTTAATTTAAAAAGCAAAAAGAAAGAAACAAGTTCAAGTGAGTAAAATGAGTAGCTATCAGTTTCTTCACAAGTTGAGGAAAGAATGAAGCAATGTGATTTGAGAGCAAATATATACGGTCGTTCTATTATCAGTTACTTGCATGTGGACCATTGGATTTAAAAGATGCTTTGACAAGTACATGCAGCCAAGGCAAAGTATTTAAATCCAATGGTCCACATGCAATGAACTGATATATCTTTTATCAATTTGACTTGACAATAGAAAAATTACAAATATATATATATATATATATATATAGTAACAGGGGAGCTAAGAACTCTGAATTGCATTGCTCTATTTACTTGGAAGGTGCAAACTGCAAACTCGTTGAGCTGAGGGATATTTATTTTTACAACCCCTTGAACCTTAATTAAGAGCAAATAGATGGTAAAGTGCATATAATCCCATCCTCTATTGAAACAATGATACTCAGATATTTCAACTTATATTGTGACAATTCAATTTAATGGATACCAAATTCAAGTATATTCTAAATCATCTGTCACACTCTACAATGATCAAAAGGTATGTGATCTGTAACTCAAGTTAATCATCATCTTTAGTGTATGAAAAAGCCAGAGAAGACTACTAGGAGCTGCCAACACCTAGGAACCGGTCCACAAGTTCAGCTACAGAGTTGGCAAGGCTGTCTGCTTCTTCTTCTGTTGATGCCTCAGCATATACACGTACCACATCCTCTGTACCCGATGGTCGGACGAAAGATCGGCCTTTAATGCACTTTGCTGCATCACAAATAAAATCCTTCATAGTTATTTATGGAAGACAATTTAAAGATTAAGCGATATTAACAACTTGCATAATAAGTTCTCATTACATAATGACAAAAAGTTTGTTAAGGATCAAATACGTGCATGATTCCGACAATAAACACGTCACATAAAGTTTCATCATTTTGAGGAACTGTGTAATTAATTACCTCTGCTGTGTATTCTTCTTCACATAAATTCAGATAATGTCCATACTTAATCAATTAAAAAGTCACCAAACAACCAGGGGGTGAAGACATATATTCAATTTGAGAAGATGAATAAGATTGTGCATATCAAGGATTACTACTCAATATTCAAATTTCAAGAAATCAAGTTTGATGATATTCTGTTTACCAATTTCAGCATTAATGGCTTCTTGAAGGCCAGGGGGGCTCACAACCACTGTTTCTGCATTCGCTGTTATAACAGCAGTTCTATCCACAACTTTAACCTACATTCAAGAGGAAAAACAGAAAGCATCATTTTTTGAAGTGAAAGGAGAAGAGGGAAAAGGGAGGGAATGAAATTCAGAATTACAGATGAAATATTAATGTCAAACAAGTTGCTTCATATTATTAAAAGAAAAAAGAAAAAAAATAAACAAGTAGTTCTATAAAAGGATGACATATCACAAGACCAAAAACTAAAAACTATGAATCTTCCCCCAGAAGCCTGCAAAGTCACAGAAGCTTGCAAATATTTGAACATAACCCTAGTCTGTATGGAAGAATTCAGCATGATAGTTGTAAACAATGATAACACAAACTGTATTAAGAATTTTTAAGTAAACCATAATAATAGTACTTAACAAACTCAATATGTAGAAGGCATTTTTCATGAAATATGTAGTCATCAGATATGAATGTGAGAAACTAACCTTAAGCTGCCTACTGGGTAGATCTTGATAAAGCTCATTCCATTTATGTACTGACCATCCCATGTGTCTCAAAATCGCCTCCACCAGGAGTAAACCACTCAAAGCATCCCCAACAGCTTGATTTATCAACTTACTAACTGCTAATAGTCTCAAAGCAGCCTTTTGCAATTCTGAACCTGAAACAAATATCCAAATAATTCAATAACTTTAGTTCTTGGACAACTATAACAGCACTACTGGGATACAAAAAGATTCAAAGCAAATAACCTTGAGATATGGAAGAAAGCTCAGTATTTTTAGCCTCTAGCCAACTTAAGTAATGTTCTGAGAACAAGATGGTGCCGTGGCCATTTGCCTCAAAATAAATCCCAATATCATACTGGGCAGCTCTGGCATGTAAGTATTTCACTCCTGTTGGTGTTAATACAACTTCCAGCCCCAAGTGTTTGAGGTAATCTGTGGATGCTCCATTTGCATAAGCTGTCTGTACAACACCAAGACGAGCTTTATAATTATTATTCCCTTTCATATCTCCCTCAAGAATACTTAGCTGCTCCTTGATGAATACAGCAAACAAAGTTAATATCTTATCCCCATCAACAAGATCAATCTTGTTGCTGCTATTTGATGCCACAGAGAAATAGACAAGCCGATCAGCATCCCCATCCAGACTCGCACACCTGAAAAGATAAACAAATTTATGTAGTTAGTCCCCCACCCACCAATCAATCATACTCCACATCAAAGAAGCAGCATCAATTTAAACTTTTCCATATTCAATGTATGGCCAGGTTTACTTAAATCAAACACTGAAAAGAATTTACACCAGGAATTTGTTGATATAATCCTAACTGGCTATTGTGCAATTACAATAAACAACCATAATACAATATATATAATAACTTTATTCAAGGAGAAAACAAAGCAAGTACAAACTTGTACTAGTAGCGAACCAAAACAACAAACTAAACAAAAACAAAACCAAAGATATCAAACTAATCTAAAACTCAATTCGCCTACAGTCAGTACAGTTTTTGCTAACAAGAATGCTAAAACAAATACCAGTACTATCAAAATCAGACATGACATTAAAAATATCATCCATGTTGATCAGAACAAAACTGATATGCCAACATATCCGAATATTCTTATCCTGTTGCAGCACTTCACTTCCAGATTAGCATGATTTCAACATTCAGGTAAGTGGAACAACTTCCAAAAAATGAAGGCCCTTGTTTTATATTTTATATTGAAGATCTAATGTATTATCAAAAGACTAAGAAATAGCTAACCTTTTCCCAGCATGATTAGAACCAAATCCATGCGGAACAACCTTCTCTTTCTGGACAAAATCAGCACCAACTCCTTCGTTGAGTATACCTCCTTCTTTTCCAGTGTTATGAACCTCGATAACCAAACCACTCAACATTTTCTTTATAACTTCAAGTTTTTCTCCACCAACACCATTAGCCCCATCCACAATCAGTTTGTCCTCAATCTCATCCATTTTACTTTCATTTGGGATCAAATCCATTAAGCACCTAAGAAGTCATGCAAAAACCTTAAGTGAAGACATTTAGTGACAATAAATTGATAAAAAAATAAAATTACCATTTAATTACATCTGTAGCTCAAACTAACCGGAAGGAGCTCAAAAGCTGTTCAAAGTAATCAGATTCAGTCGCTTTCAAGCCCTTATTTCTAGCGCGAACCATCCAATGCAGCTGTGGAGTTGTTAAGATCCCCATGTCATGGGCAACTGCTCCAACAATCGAATGAACTCCCTTTGATTGAATGCAAGACAGATGTCAAATATATATATATAATTGAACAATCCCCTGCCAACCAAACCACTCCCCCCACCCCCCAAAAAACGAAAAGAAAAAATGGGTGTAAGATTGCATTTGGACAAGCTTGTGGCCTACAGAAGAAGAATTACTTGTTTAGCAGCTTCAAGAAGAGATTCACCACTAGGCCTCGTGTCTCTTCCCAACAATATCTCTGCAGTAAATGCTCCATCAAAGGAGATATTTTCCTTCTTCACAAATTCTACGATCAACTATTTACAGAAAAAGGAATAAAAACATTTAAGTTGTATCATTGTTCAAATTAGACAATCTAAGAAAACTAATAAACATGGCATGGAGATGCCTAAATTATAAACATGCAGCACCATAAAACTCTTTCTTCATTCCCAATAAGATTTATTGTTTTGATTTTAGAAATCTGATCCTATTAGAATACGTAAGAATTAAGTTCACAATCTGCTTATACAATATCAAATTGCTGGAATAAATTAATGAGTTATTCAGTGGATCCTGGGAGTGATATCATTCTTCTTGATGTTTTTATCCGTACAACAATTAACTCAAGTTATCATCCATGGTCAGTGTTCACAGTAGTATTCACAGATGTTGTGCAATTATTGTTTACCATATAATCAGTTGCTCACATTTTTCAAGTTTCTACCATAAAAAAAATAAAAAATAATAAGAAAAAAAAGATTTCTTTTGAAGCTAAATTGAATCTCAGACCCTACAATCCATACCAACACATCCAAATTTTAAATCTCTAAATTTTCACAACTATTCTAGTTCAAAATGCAAGTGGAAATCCCAACTGTATAAGCAATCTAAATTCGCATTACCAATCAACTGCATAAGCTTTGATTATAATATATTAGCAGACAACTTTTCAAATGCAAGTCAACAATAATAAAACATTAAACCAAACAAATATAAAAGAGCATCGAGTCAAATATATGTTAGAAGAGTACTGACCAAAAGAAGAGTTTGGGGATCTGGGGCATTGGCGAGTTGATCGGAGAAAGGTTCCCAGTGTTGAGAGAGCATGCCACCGCAGGGGTCGGCGATTTTGACACCGTTATCGGAGACTTTGTTGTGTGAAGCGGTGATCATCAAGCCGATGACAGAACGGGTCTTGAGCGATCTCAAAGCCGCCAGTATTCCCATTCTAAACATCGTCGATTGGAGGATGGAAGCGTCCGCTCTGAAGCCGGCCGTACCATAGGAGAGCTTCACTCCTGCAAATAATGAAAAGAAAAAGTAAGAAAATGGAAAAAGATTTGTCACAGCAAAACGGCATCGTTTAGAAATGAAATAGTGACCTAAAGGAGGAGGAAAGAGACAGGCGGATTCCAGGAGTTTTGAGCGTTGCATTACGTCCATTGTTTTTTCTCGAATGAATTTCTGCTTCTTCTTCTTCTTCTTCTTCTTCTTCAACAATCAAAAGCTATGCCGCACCTGGTTCTGGTTGCTCTATCTGTTTTACGATACGGCAGCGTTTCTTTGAAGAAAAGAAGGGGGAATTTCACAAAGACCTTGCATTTTCATGCAATGTCACCTTTAAATGTGTTTATCATATTAATCACTTAAGTCCCTTCTTTTTTCAAAATATATCACTTTAATCCTTCCGTTAGTTAACTATTAATTTTGACTAACAGAGTTAGGGGTATTTTTGACTTAAAATATAACACTTTTCAAAATGTGCCATGTGTCAGAAAAAAAATAATAATCAAAACTATTTTTTTAATAAAAAATGTTCAATAAATAAAAATATATTAATAACCTTGAAAAAAATTTAAATAAACATGGGAGATCACACCAAGCATGGTCTGGACTTTGGTGTGATCTCCAAAGATCAAAAAACTTCATTTTTTTTTTAATTTTTAATTTTTAATTTTTTTTCTAAGTCAAAAGAATTTCATGGAGGAGAGATAACTTCATGAGCAAAGACCACCATATTTGTAGCAATTTCTACCATTTTTTATTTTTCTTTACCATCCATAAGTTTTCACATCTCTTCCCTTTCATGGATTCTAAATCCTAAATCTCAAATCTTTTCCCTTCCATGGATCCCAAATCTCCATCTTGACATGTGATTTCAATTTTTTTGTATTTATGTATTTTTATTTTTTTATAACTTGTTGGGTCGATATTAATGATTTTGGTGATGGATATGAAGATGGAATGAAGTTGGAAAGGGCAGTTGGAGACGTGGTTGTTGATGGTGTTGGAGTTGTTGATGGTGGATACCGGAGATCTACTTACCTCCACCCTTTTTATTTTTTTTAGTTTATTTTCTTATATTTAATTTATTTCCCAATTTTTTGTTTGAAATTGTTCCTGATTTTATTTAATAGTAAAATGTGTTTTAATTTATATAATTATAAAAATATGTAAATAAAAAATGATCATTTAAAAAGCTTTAAAAACAAAAGAAGTAAAACCGGAGGAGGCGCCTCCTTCGATTTTTTAAATTTTATTTATTTAATGTTTTATTATTAAATTAGTTTTGATATTAAGATTGGTTTAGTTAGTTCATTTTATTTTTTTTAGTTAATAATAATTTTTGTATTTTATTTTAATTTTTAGTGAAGATTTTTCGTATGTTATTTTTTTATTTTTTATTTTTTTTGTAAAGATGTTTTGGATAATATATGTAAATATTAATATGTACTATTATAATAAGTTTGAAGGTAAAATCATCTTTTTACCTTAATTAAATAATAAAAGGGGTAAAATTGTACTTAATTGGTTTTTTCATGGTTCACTATTAGAAATTTAGTCAAATGGACTAAAGTGGTATATTTTGAAAAAAAAAAAAAAAAAGGGACTTAAGTGACTAATATGACAAAGAAATTTAAAAAAGTGATATTGCATTAAAAAGTAAGGACTTTAATGAAATTCCCCCAGAAAAGAAAATTCTTAGATGCCACGTCAGCTTGCCAAGTATATTCTAGCAGAAGAGGTTATTTACGTAATTTCACAATAAAACCCCACAATCTAATAAGTCTTATCTATCCCCTTTGAGGCTTTGAGAAAAAACAATCAAAAAAGCGTTGTCATCTCCATAAACCCTAAACGGAAACGCAGAACCCCATGGGTCTTCTCTCTTGGTTCACGGGCAGCTCCAAACCGAAGCCTCAGCGACCCGAATCATCAAAAGGCGAGGCCCAGGCTCAGGCCCTTGCTGCCCCGGGCATGAACGGTGCGGTGGAAGTGAACCGACCCACTGAGAACGTGACGGTGTTCGAGTTCGGTTCGGTGGCCGCTTCGGCTGATAAGGTGACGATGGCCGGATACTGCCCTGTTTCCGACGACCTGGAGCCTTGCCGGTGGGAGATCCTCCCCCCGACTGGGTCCGACGCTCCCCAGTTCCGCGTGGTGTTTTGAGCAGACATGATGATGATGATGAATTGAAGATATATCATCAATTTGGTTTGTAACTTTGTAGACTAGTGACCCTTTTGTGAGTATTGTTCAGATATCTGGATTTTGAAATGCCTTATTTAATACAATTATTATTGTTTTATTACTTATCAGAGCTCGATTACTTGGTTCAATGTTAATAATTTATATTAGAATTGTAGCTTTTGCTGATGTTTAATTTTGAATGCATCGTGTTCATGTTTTGGTTTAGAACTGTAAATTTAGCAAATTAGGATTGTGATTTTGACTTGATTAACCAAACAAGTCATGATAAATCTAATGCTATGCTAACTTTTTGCTTCTTTTATGCATATTATTTTGAACGTGAACTAATCTAGTTCACCTCTTATTGTTATATGAATTTTGTGACCTAACTTTTCTTTTTGTTTTCCAAATTGTGAACAATGCATGATTAAATTCTTAATCTTTATTAAACATCATTTGTCTTTGATTCTTTTGTGTCAAGTTTTGCATCATAATTGCCCCAGGGGCGTTGCTCATCTCATCTGGTAGATGGATGAGATTGGGGTTTAAGAGCATTTCCCACCCATACTCTACAATTATATCTCCAAAAAAATTTAGAGTATGGGTTGCTCCCACCATACTCCAAAATTATGTCTCCAAGTAATTTATTTAGAGTTTCTACATTTGATACTCTAAATTTAGAGAACCATAACTCATACTCTAAATTCACTTTTTTACATTTTTTATTCCATTTATATCATTTTACCTTTTTTATTAAATTCAATTAATGTATAATAAATTTTAATTTATACATTTTATTAACATAAAAATTATACCATTAGAAATGTTTCATCTAGATCTTTAAAATGAATCCAATATTGAATATTAATTAATAATTTTTTATTTACTATACTTTATCATTTATTATTCATTTTAATATCTAGATCTTTAAAATGAATCCAATATTGAATATTAATTAATAATTTTTATTTACCATACTTTATCATTTGTTATTCATTTTATTATTTTGTTATAATTTTCTCTAAAAAAAGATTATTTTATGTTATTAAAAAAATCTCTTATTACATATTGATAATTATAAGTGGTGTATTTAATTGGTTGAGAAAGTTTGATATAGCATCAAATTAGTAAGATATTTATTATATCACTTATGTATTTATGAAGCAACAAAATTTGATACAACAATACGTGTAGGTTGGATTAAAATTTGGTTGGGAAAATTTGTTGATAAATGTTAGATAAGAAATAAGTTGGTTGGAAAAATTAGTTGAAAAATGTTTAAGAACCTAAAAATTAGTTATTATAAATTCATGCACTAATAAAACATTATTCTCTTAAAAAAAGTAAATAAAAAAAATACAAATTTATTTTTTAATAATATTTGTTAAAATTTAGTTGAACAATGATTTATTAAAGAAACTAAAAAATAATAATGAAAATATAAGTTATTTGAAGATATAAATAAAAATAATGATAGAGATAGAGATAGGAATAAAGAATTTGGTGGGAGTGAAAAAAATTTAGAGATGGAATCTTGAAGAAATATTCCCTTTTGAAACTCTATTTTAGAGATAGAGTATGGATGGGAGATGCTATAAGCAAATGACTTCAAATCAGCGGCTCGAATCCTACCAATGGCATAAGCTTTTGAAAAAAAAAAAAAAAAAACTTGATCTAGATAGTTGGATAAATAGATACTGTCAAAAAAAAAAAAATTGTATCGTAATTTC
This sequence comes from Acer saccharum, assembly GCA_030490815.1. Lineage (NCBI taxonomy): Eukaryota > Viridiplantae > Streptophyta > Magnoliopsida > Sapindales > Sapindaceae > Acer > Acer saccharum. The sequence continues at coordinate 25,277,514 of CM059874.1, forward strand.
ATCTTTTTATGTGTATTCTAGAGTAACATTATACTCACAAAACATATTATAATACAGCTCAAAAGTAGTCAAGATCAAGAACACTAATAAGTTATATCTGGTGATGTTGCTTAATGAAGTTCCAGAATCTGAGACAAATGGCATAAGCAAATGATGGGAATGGAAGAATTACTATAAAATCTCAGTCCAGAAATGAAAAATTAGTCACCATCATTCAAAATGATATTTCTTCTCTAATTCTGATAAATCATTTCTCTTCAAAGAAATATTCACAACATTTTCAATGCAACGAGGAAGTCATTATACACAAGGAATTTCAATAAATTACAATTTTGCTCCATTTATAAGCCACACAAAGGGCAGTGAGGCACTTAAACAAGAAAAGGTATCATCACATAATTGAATTAAAGTTGACACTTTTTTACAATAATGAAGCAAAAAGGGCACCAACAATATCTCATAGCATGCTATAATCATCAGCATCGCTCATGCCAATGTAACACACAATGGACAGTACCAATATGAAAAAGGACGAGAGCTCCAACAGCAGTGCCCCCCAACCAATTACCCCTGCATGCTTCAAGATAACGGGTATAGCAATGCTTCCAACTGCTGAGGCCCCAGTCAGGAACTTGGTCGCATTGACCCACCTGTTTCATCATATTTGTTAAGATGGAATTGGATTAAACAATATTTCAACCCTCAAAGACAGCTCTTGAAGGGAAACGGAATTACCTGTTATCAGATCCAGAAAGTAAAGAAGAACTATCCGATCCCACGAAAAACAGCAACGGCATGGGAAGAAGCACATACATTATTACTGCAACAAAAACGTGGCAATACTTCTGTTAGAAAGCATGTCCTTGAGCATATAACACAAAAATTATACAGGGGATTTCTATGAACATTTATTCCGGTACATGATTAAGAATTTGAATGGCAAACAAATGTTCAGCATGCTCCCTAGTAAATTTATATCCACATGTACACATAAGTACACAACCAGAAAAGGTAATGATAATCCTCCACATGGTTTCTGCCCACACGATTTCTTTCATTCAAATCTTAAAAATACAACCTATTTTGGAGGTTAAAGTTGACTTTATTTTTTAACTTGAAAACTCAAAGATGTTGATCTCCCAAATCTAAGGACTTAGGTATCAAAACTGTCCACCAACAGAGAGTGAAGGTACCTGAAATAGTAATAATCTAATCTTAGGAAACCATCTGTATTAGTATTTTTCATAAATTCTTTAATATCATCTTTTAGGACAGCAATCCTTAAACAGCTTTTAGCTTCACTAAAAATCATTAACTTGTGAAATGGAGGGAAGCCATGAAACATAAGAAGAACACGGGTTCACTTCTTCTCCCGTTTCAAGTGAAGGTAGAGACAACTGCTCAAGTATCCAGGTAAAAAAAGTATTACAATCCCTTTTCACTTAAAATAATAATAATAATAATAATAAAACTCTAAGAGTTCTTATTCTATTTATGGAATGTTATATTGCAGATGAACTCAAGTATATCAAAACTAAGACTTCAATTTTACTTACACTAATGCTAGATAACCCAAAAAATTGGCCTAAAAACCAACCCAAATGACATGACAAGTGATTTGTCCTTACCTCGTCATTCGATCACATCATCCCATGATTTGCATGGAATGGACAACTCACTTACCACATCATTTGGGTTGAATTTTTGGTTAATTTTTTGGGTTGTATAGTATTACTCTTTTATTTATGAGGACATGTTACACTTGTTTGAACACTAATAAGTCTTTAGTATAGATAACCATTTCTGGAACAAGTAAAGAACAGAAAAATTTCAAATCAAGAATTAATGAATTATAGAGATACTTTTCAGGAAAAAAAGGCTCAATGATGACCTTAAATACCAAGTGTTAATGCCCTTACCAGTGAGCATCGGCCACCAATTATTGTACAAAGCACAAGCCTGCCCCATAAACATGATGAGAAATAAGAAGAATTACTTTTGGCACAAAATATTGGTCACGTTTTTGCATTTTACTCAACAAGAAGTAATCAACAGTTCTTTCAAAAAAAAAAAAAGTAATCAACAGTAATGATAACCATGTACCAATATTTGCATTACAATTCCTCCAGAGACCAAAATTGCCAAGAAAGCAAGTTTCCCGCTATGTAGGCAAGCACGTATATGACCTGGTAAGTCTGCCATTATCCTATGTGCCTGACCTCATATACGGGGCCAGCTGAAAAAAATACATTATTAATAAAAATATATGAAAAGCATATCCTTAGGATATAATTAAAAACAAATAAAATAAGCAGTTTCAGGAAGACTTAAAGAACACAAATGACGGGGGAAAATGTAGATTATATCAGGTCCTGCTATGTCAAATCCACCTAAAGTACCGAAACAAGAAAAACTTAAAATGACATCATCATTTCGGGACTTCTAAATTCGAAAAGGAAAAAGAAAGTTAATTGGAAAGATGAAGCGAATGCATAATACAAAACTGAGAATCAACAGTGTAATACAAGTGTGAGGCAATTGATGAATTTTGAAACTTTTCATTCTCATTTTCTCTCCCTTCTTTCTGACGGCAGAAAAACGGAGGATACTAGTTGCAACTTTAAAAAGTACATATAGAGCAACAAGATACGAGAAAGCATCTAGCATACCAAAGTCTTTAACATTTACTTTGCTACACATATCAATTAGGGTTAGCTATTTATGACCAGCCCTCATTTTTTTAAATTCGTTACAATAATATTGTAAAAACCTAGCACTCCAGCATTGAGATACTGGAATATCATGAACCAGTTAGTAAAGGAACATAGAACTAACAGAAGTAGTTTCATGCCAGGGTCTATAAGATAGAGAATCTCCATCATACTTAGTCTAGGCCACCAGTCAAAAATCTGAATAGCACTCTGAATTTGAGATTAATAGCAAATATTTTTCCTTGGTTGAGTCTCTGCCTACACTTGACCCTTTCTTGAAGTGACTCTCATTACCACATTCTCACGGCATAATGTTAACATATAAGATTAGAGTTCTGTTGCCACACTCTGCTTGGCATAACTCAGAATGCATCTTTTAAAATTGGATGGCTCTGATAGTAGCCAAGAAAAATGGCTACATGCCAACAGGCAGATTATATCTGTTATTTGCATGCCTTCTAAGCAATGGATCTCTATGAAACTATTCAACCTAGTTCATCTAACCCTTGATAGTGTGCCACTTATTGCCATCTGGCTGAAAGAAACATTTTTGTTACTGAAATTGAATAACCTCACAACAAACAAAGATAACCAAAAAGAACCAAACATGTCAACCATAACCCTTCTGCAAATCCAGACAGTTTATCATTTGTGTTCAGCAACCACTTAGCCAGTGTCACATAAAATCAGAATTCTCATTAACAGCACAAGGATTTAACCTACCCCCAACGGTCATGAGAAGGGTAGATTATAATACACTAAAAAATAATTTAATAAATAATCCATGTAAAAATGAATCTTCATACCACCCAAATACAAAAAACAGAGAAAGGGTCCATCAAAATGTCACTTTCCAATTTCGCTGCTTCATTGATAGCTTGCCAACCCCAGAATGCAGTAAGCTATAATCAAATCGAATCTATCAAGCAAGCTATTCATCACAATTCACATTACACACAACATTATCTTAAGCAAAGTAGCTATCAAGATGTCTATGAACTGATACATGTAATGTTCAAAATCTCAAGACGACCATATCTAAATTCTAATACAGAAACATAGATGACATAATTCAGTCGAATTGCCGCTAATAATTAAAAAAATAAAAAACTTATAAACTGTCAGATCTCCTTTGAAGGAAGAGAGAAATGGTACCTGAATTTGAAAATTAAATCTCTGGTGTTTCGATTATGGAATTTGGAAGATTATGCTGCTGTCCCCATGGAGTCTACCAGACACGAATGGGCTTTTCTTCGCTACTCGCTGCACGCCTTCATCTACTCAACATACATAAGTAAACCGAGTGTTTATAACAAACAAAACTGTGACATTAATTATGATTTTAGTCCCTTTCTTTTTTGGAAATATCACTGTTTTACTTGTCTTTGTGTTTTTAATTCGGTTGGTCCTTAAATTATCTAAATTACATCAATTTAGTCCATTCGATTAAAATTTTATCGATCAAACATGATAGAAGCAAAAACAAAACAAACATTTTTGCCTTGATCTTTAATAAAACGAATAAATATATCATTTTACACTCAAAAAATTTACAATAGTTTAACAAATTACACCCAATAATTATAAAAATTAAGGTTAATTGCAATGAAATACCTTGAGTTTTCCCATTAAGGCTTAATACTCAACAAATGAGAATAATTGTTGTAGCCCCCCTCTGGTAATGGAGAACCATTAGTATTTAACATCTGAAGGGTAGTGACAAAAATTAATAGAAAAATGAAAATACCTAAAGGTGTGTCTAAACAACCTAGAGGGGGGTGAATGAGTTATTAATTGATTAAGTTAACAAATTTTTTGATTAGTCAAAGTTTAAACCCACAAATCAACAAAGACAATCAAATCAAGTAAACAATGCAGAAAGTAAATAACACTTGATTTTTACGTGGAAACCTCCAACAGGTAAAAACCTACGGGACTAGCCACTTAAGCCACAAAAAACCACTATATGAAAAGAAAGTTGCACCCTCAAGTGATACACGGACTCTCACTCTTGACAACGGTCACTTCCCACTCACCACTCTTGGTTCAATCCTAATGATATCCCTCGATCCACTACTCTTAACGTGAGCACCTCTTAATCTACCCATCGGGCCTTTTATAGCCGGACTTGGCACTTGATTGTGCAACCAACACCTTGGCTACAAGACTTTTCGATTTGATTATTAACCACCACTTATGGCTACAAGACTTGAACTCAAGAAGAGCTTAAATATGTGTGGCACAAGGTTTTCCCACAACATTTTTAGTTCTTTTAAAATGAGAGGTTTTTTATTATTCTCAATTGTATAACATCTGGTTCTAGTACAATGAGAATTATCTTGCGTATAATAGAACTAATCAAATAAACACCTTGTATATTATAGAAACCGTATTATGATAATAGCATATATAATATAAGCAACATTTCTTGATTAAGAAAACTTGTAGAATTATTAATATCCTAAGAGGGTTACGAAATGGTTACCAAAATGAAAAGTCACTCTTTTTTTTTTTTTTTTTTTTTTTTTTTTTTTTTTTTAATGAAATCTTTGAAAAGATAGTTGACAATTGGCAACAAATTCTTTTTGCAAGAAATCAAAAAGCCTGGTCAACTCCGGGTGGGATACGTATTTACAGGACAAATAATCATATTAAATTTTTCTATGTTTAATCATGTTTATTAGAAATAAAGGTTTTCTAAAAAACAAATGCTCAGAAAGAAATATATAAAGACAAAATAAAAAATGAACTAATAGAAACAGCAAAGACTATAATTAGTCAAAGATTGGTGATTCTACTTTGATTAGAGCTAGTTATCTTTTGTTTTGTGCTTAATATGCATCTAGCTTTACTTTAAACTAGAACGCTTTGATTTGTGCTTAAATGAGATTTGTGCTTAAAATGAAATCTAGTTTCCATAGGATGTTGTGATCTTGCATTCTATGTTGTTGTGTTTGTCATGAACACTTAGATCATGTCTTGGATTTGGTTAAAATCTCAATAAGGCTTTGCGGAGTCTAGGTTGAGTATTTACAAGCATTCACTAGTCAAGGACTTATAGGTAGAATAGTTAGTGGTACATGCCAAAAGTAATAGATCATGGAGATTGATCATTTGAGGGTGAATCTACTATTCAACTAGTAAAGTGTGTTACAGTGGTCGTGGATTCGACCTGTAGATGTTTTTTCTTTGGAGGTTTTACCACGTAAAATCATGTGTTCAATGTCTCTAACTCAAACTCTTTAATTTTTGTATGTTGATTGTACTTAATAGAATATATCAAGAAATATTGAACAAGTTGTATATCTTATGCTTTGATGAATATTGTTGTAGTTAGAGTACAACTTGTACATGAGAACCTTATTGAATATTCTTGTATATTGAGACAATGAATTTTTGAGAAATAGAGAGAAATGACAAACTCATAAAGATCATTGGTTGTATTATGTACTTAATTGTTAGTATTTTTGTTATACTTATACTTGTGAATATTAATGTTTAGAATATTCATTTACAAATTTACTTGTTTGTATGAACTCACATTTGTAGAGTAGACTTAAATAAATATTTGTTTCTAAGTCTACATATTTATATTTAATATACATGATTGTGATGCGGTAACTAAGCAATTTAGAGGGACAAACATTTGAATTTCAAATGTTTGGCCTAAGGGATTGAAAATAGGCCAAAAACTTATTCACCCCCTTATAGGTTAGCTTTTAGGTGATTAACCGTGTATTGGATTTTTCAGACTACAATCTAGCCACTGACACAATCCATTCCACCAACAATGATCACTCAAGTGATTTCTTGACGGCAAGTGAAGAGATTCAGCTTAAAGATGATGTTGAAGAAGACGTTGACATGCTTTTGGTAATGGTATTTCAGACACAAACTCACACATCTACATGCTTGAAAGGTCTACAGGTGACAATTCTATGGAAGAAGATCAACTCTCCAATGCATCATCACTTAAATTTGATCAGTTTGATATTATGCATAACATTAGTGATCACGATGAAGGAATATCAAGACATGTTCGTAACCGAAGATGTATACCTTACAAGGAGGCATATAATGGTTGAGTGGTATTGGAAGTGGGACACCTTTTTGACAACCTTCACCACTCCAAACAGGTTCTTAGAGACATGTTGTCCAGGAAGGCTTTCAACTCATAAGAATAAAAAATGACAAGGATAGATACACAATAGGAAAACTTTCATGATCAAGACCTTGCATCCAAGACATTGTTGCCAAAAGGTTCACAAAAACCAGGAGGCTATTGCATCATAGGTAGCTAATAGATTCAAGGCTTTGATTGAAGAGAATCCATACATCAAGGTGAAGTTTCTTGCTCGAGAAGTGCATATAATTTATGGCCTCAACCTCCCAGCATACACCCTTTATAGGGCAAAGAACAAAGTATTGAACAAAAAAGATAAAGAAAATGATGAGTCATATAACATGTTGTACAACTATGGTTTTATAATAAGGGCAATAAATATGGGTTCAATGGCTTACCTATAGACAATTTCACCTGACCTAAGTGCACATGCAAGGTTTCAAAGATTGTTTCTAAGTTTTGAAGCTCAAAAGGCAAGATATATTTTTGGGTGTAGGCCTTTCATAGTCCTTGACGGTTGTCATTTAAAATGGAAGCATCCATGAGTGTTACTTTTTGCAATTGTAATGGAGGCCAACTTTGGAATCTTCCATGTGACTGTGCATGTCTATGAAGGAGAATCCAAAGAGTCTTGGGGCTGGTTTTTACACCATTTGTATGTAAGTGTCGCGCAACGAAAAAAAGAAAGATTGATCGTTAGGTTTTAAAATGTTTATCATTTTTGGACCCTTTTGTATACTCAAATATGAGAAGGGATTTGTTTTCATGCCTTTGAAGATCCCTCCTTCGTTTTTTTTTTTTTTTCGATCCTTCACCACTAAGCCTTTCAAGCTATGTTCAACGATCTAAAAACTGTGTATGTGGGTACGTCACAAATTTCGAGAGTACTTGAATGGAGGCTTCAAAGATCCGGAAGACAACCCCTTGTCCCCTTTGTTGAGTTCAGCCAACCCATGAGCAAAAGAAAAAAAATTCTTTTTTTTTCTTTTCTTGTTGCCACACCTCTTGTCTCTCTATTAGGTTTTGTTATTTTGTTTTTTCTGATAAGTATCTTATATACCAGGATTCTAGAGTTTAGTTTAACCAAGTCAAAATAGAATTATAAATCCGTTTTTAATTCGGTCACCACTAGGTGTTGAACCTTTAACCTCTTCAAAGTAAATAAAAATAATCTCTTATTATTTTATTCCTTTGCTCTTGTAAAAGTTCGAACCTGAAACCTCCAAATAACAATTAATAATTCTTAATTATTAATATATCAATTAAATAATCATATTATTTAATAATATTTAATTAATCAATTAAATAATTTATTAATTATATAATCATATCATTTAATTAATTTTCAGAATATATTCAAGTTATTTTCGTAACATAATTAATTGGACCATCCAATTCTACGTGAGCCTTGTTACTATTAATCGTAAAGGGCTAGCAAGGGGACATAATGAACCCACAATTTTGAGTTCCAATAATACTTAGAAAAATTATTTAAACTCTTTAATTAATATTTCACGATTATTAACCTCGGAGTTATTCTACTAAAAACCCGAGGTTGCATTCCCGTAACTATAGATGTTTTACATAAACTAAAATATTAGTATCCATCGATATAACTATTACATATGGTATGATCCTCCACAAGTAGTACATAATTAGAGCTAGGTCATAAAGTCTGTTATACCTCTCTATTTATATCTTTTCTTTTAAGTATTATTGATTCTTTAATGAACAATTATATCCTTCATTCCTTTACGGAAGAAGGAGAGCACTCTTAATCGTTCAAGTCCCGAATCAACCCTTAAGGGAACTACTTATCTACTTCTCGCAAGAATGAGTGGATTCCTCTATTGTGTGCATACATTCCCAGCCACAAGCTAAACCATAATTTTAAGATACAGAGTTATTGATCGAGAATGTTACTCCAATCTCACCCATGGTATGTCAAAAACCACAATCTAACTTGAAGGATTTAGTAAGACACTCAGGATTTAGATCACCCATATACAACCATCATTTATCGATATATGTGAATCTTTTCAACTAACGGATCTTAGTGATAGATTCATATAGATCGTGGCCTAATCTTATATGATCACATCATATAAGGTTTCTGTTAGGATTATGCTCAATAGCAAGAGTGTAATATTGTAATTAACAATCTTTTTCATATTAATAAAGTGATTTCTGGTTTAACAAATCGTATAGCATTTATAGTTTAATATTATAATTGTCAAAGTAAATAATCATAAGGTCTAAAGACTATGAGAAAAGAAGAATTGTTCGTACATCTGGATATGTATGTGGTAGACACAATTCTTTAGTTAGTCTTGAATAATGTTCACAACTTAAGTTAAAGGTTGGGCACCTTTATCTTATTAAAGTTGTAGAATTCTTTTGCTAGCAATTGAGTGGGATCAAATGAGATATGATGAGTCTAAAATCATCGGAGTGTCTTCGAACAAAAGAATCTAGTGCACTGGGTGCATTGAACTGGATCACAATGAAAAGCTTTATCTAGAACCGTCAATAGATAATAGTCTTTTCATTATCAGGATAATCGGAGAGTCTATCTTAATCCTGAGATAAATGATGGACTTATGGTTACAAGTGATATCATTTGAGTTATCAATGAGTACGATTATATAGCATAGTCTATCCTCGATAGTTTGGTGATATTCATTTGTTAATCGATAAAGGACTTCATTTATAGATATGGACATCGTGGCTCCATTTATTAAATGAGAGTATAATATCATCATATGGATGTTTTGAGGTAATTGGATATTAAATCTCAACGTTGAGTTTTCGATAGTGTCTATTGAAAACATGGCTTCTGGACAAGTCAAAATATCCGAGTTCAAAACGTGGTCATATGAGTAAATATGGTAACTTGGAGAGTTATAGGCGGTCTATGAACTCTTGGCGATTACTGATATTAATCACGAGGATACACTATCTCCAACATGATTGTCTAGGGTATGAATGAGGAACATCTTCTTATTCTATCTTTATTTAAGAGTTCAATTTTAGCTCTTTAGTGGAATGAGTTAAAATTAATGGATCGGACCTAAGTGAATCATTTGTTGATTGTGATTAGGTTATGTCTATTGAAGCTTAAATTTAGATGGCCCGCCAAGATCCCCAATCCACACGGACTTGCATGGATCATTTGATATATTCTACCGGACCAATTTATGGGTCCATTTAGAATTGCATTTAATATATTAAGAATATAATTTGCACATTATTTATTTAATGGGCTTCACAATTGTATTAATATATTAATGAAAGACATGTGGGCTTGTTTCTTTTAGTAAGAATGAGTCTGGTTCACATGTGGGCTTTTTATTTAAAGTCCAATGGATTAAATGAAATAAGAAAATAATATATGGCCCATTTATTTTAAGTGGGGCGGCAAAGGTGAATAAATTAACCTAATATATTATTTTGTTTCATTGTTTAATTAAATAAGAATTAATTAATTAATTAATTAATTGTTTAATTAAGAAACAAATCTTTTTCTGATAAGGAAATATATTTCCTAAAGCTATACTATTGGTAGTAGTATACTAAAAATAAAAGACTTGTTTGATAAGAAAATAAATAATTAATTTTATTTATTTAATCAAATAAGAAGTATTTTAATTTAGTCAATAAAAAGAATAAAATATCTATGAGTTGGATTAGGGTTTGAAGTCTATTCTTTGATGGAAATTAGGGTGCAACACAAGCCTATTTTGGCATGTGATTTGCAGCAACCCTAGTTGTTTTTAGAGAAGGATTTTCGGCAGCCCTAAAAGAAAAGAGGAAAGAAATTCGGCCACCTATATAATACTTGCTATAGGGTTCGGCCACCTTAGAGTTTCATAGATACAATTTTCTTCTTCTTCTCAATTCATAGAAAGCATTTTTATTCTACTAAAAACATAAAAGAGTGAATAGATTATTTTTTGATGGTACACTAATTGCTTGTTCATCAATAAGCTTGTGTGTACAACATCGATTTAGGTTCACGCGAGTTTCGATCATTAGATTGAGAACTCAAAAGTGACCGGAATAATCTTAGTCTTCTTTTGATTGTTTTGTGACTAACAAAAGAAAAAGAAAAGTTTGTTTGTCCATTCTCAGGTTTGCAATTCAAAGAAAAGGGAGACCACGCTCCTAGATGATTCACGTTCGTGCTAGGATTGAAGATCTTGCGGATTACCATCGACGTAAGTCAATCGGATCACGCGACAAAAGGTATTCTTCTTTTGTTGATTATATGTATGTTTAATTAATTAAAGGGTTAAGGTTCATAAAAAGGAAAAATTTTTAAAACTACTAAATCTATTTTTAGTCTCGCTTCCGTTGCGTACTACGGTATTTTTCCCTACAATTGGTATCAGAGCCTTGGTTGAACCCTTTTAATTAATTAACGTATATATACGTGGATCTATTTCTTTTTATTGTGATTATGCATGTTTAGAAAGAGATGGCACTCTAGGTATTCGCATATATAATTATATGTGATGTATGGATTTATATATGTTTTATGTGGATTGTTGTTGCTCGATTTTGGTTCTAGATTTTCAATGTAATTTTTGTTTCGGAATTGTAACAAGAAGGGTGGTCTATTATCGCCATAATTCCTTCTTGGTAGTTGTTAGGTTTTTATTTTATTTTTTAAATATAAGTGCAGTATTTTTTTTTATGACTGCTGCAGTTTTTTTTATTTAATTTTTGTGTGCAGTTTTTTATTTTGTAAAAGTACTGCAGTGAATAAAAAAAAAAAAAAAATTTAATACTGTAGTATTTTATTATTTTATACTGCTGTAATGTATTCGGGTATTAAAGATTCGAAGACACGAAGAAAAACGAAGCAACCGGAACTGAGAACGAGCACCGTGCGCACCCTAGGAGTGGATTGGGCTGCGCATGGCAAGCCCAAACCTTGGTGGGCTGCACACGGCAGCCTTGTGTGGCCTCATGGGCTGCGCAAGGCAGCCCCTTTGTGGGGTTGTGGGCTGTGCACGCCCATGGGAGGAGGCCGAGGGATGAGCGTATGGTTGATGGCCACCTGAAGATCTTGTATTCCTGACAATTGTAATTTACTTGCTTTTCTAGGATGGACCAAAATTGTTGCTATTTATTTTTTGCATAAATATTACAATATTTGTTATTGTATGATAACATGACATATAGAATAGGAGTGCCACTCATATATCTCTTTTGGTATGAACATGCATTGAATGATTTAGGTATCTAAATTGGCATCTAGATAACTTGGTAAATCATTCTATGGGATTTAATCACACGCCTTAAATAATTGAGTGGAAGAAGGTGTTTTTGTAACACCTATGGCCTCCAAGGTTAGTTGAGCTTTATTATTTACTGGTAATCCCCCTAAGGGCGTCCATGAATGGAATTTAGCAATATTCTTCCTTACAAGGATAGACTAGACAATGGACTCAAACGAGATCTACTCCCCAAAGAGGGATTTTCGTGAGAGAAAATTGAGGGTCGATATCTTGGTAACACACTCAATGTAATTTTATTGATATCCTCCCAAGAGTTCTTGTCAATAAAATTGCAAGGCTAAAATTGAAAACGCTGGTTGTTATGTTAACAATTAGGTGGGACCTAGTCTAACTAGTAAATGGTGCGAACTCCCAAAGGAGGCGTAACATTTATGGGTGTTGGATCACCATTGAAATTTATGATTGAGTTATTTATTTAATTCAAGATAAATATTTAAAAGTGCTTTATCATGATTATTTACTTATATATGTTTTGTTTTATTCAGAAATCATGACCCCATCACTTATGAACATCCTGAAAGATAACACTTTAACTGGAGATAATTATGTCACATGGAAAAGGAAAATTGGGTTGTTGCTGCAAAGTGAAAAACATAAGTTTGTTCTAACTACTCCTAAACTACCTGCTCCTAATAATGAATCTAGCATAATGTATAGAGATGAGTATGAGCAGTGGAAGACTTCAAATGATATGGCCAAATGTTGTATTATGGCCACTATCTCCGACGTGTTGCAACAGCAGCATGAAGGAATGGAGTCCGCTGTTGATATAATGATGTCTCTAGAGGAGATGTTTGCTATGAAGTCCAGGACGACTAAGAGAGAGGCAGTGACTGCTTTTATGAATCTTAGAATGAAACCTGGACAGGCTGTGAAAGATCACATGATGAAAGTCATAGCACATCTCAACACTGCTGAACTGCAAGGCGCTGAGATAGATGGTGAGACAAAAATTGATATGGTTGTCAATTCATTGTCAGATTCCTTTGATCAGTTCAAATTGGACTACACTTTGAACAAAAAGGAATACACCTTACAAGGCCTGATGCAAGATGTTCAAAGTGCTGAAAAGATCCTTGTGAAAGGCAAAGGTCAAGAGATTCATATGGTTGGTAAAGTTGCTACTGTTAAAGCCCGTCAAAAGGTCAAGAAACAACAGAAGAAAAAGCAAGTTGGGCCTATCAAGAAGGAGACCAAGAAAGTAACCAAGATCAAAGGGAAATGCTTCCTTTGTGGTGAAAAGGGACATTGGAAAAGAAATTGCCCAAAGTCCCAGAATAAGAAGGAAGAAGGTAATGTGAATTATCTTGAAACATGTTTTTTGGCAGATTTTACAGATTCTTGGATCATAGACTCTGGAGCCACTAATCATGTTTGTTATTCCTTGCAGGGGTTCCAAGAAAGGAGAAGGCTGAGTAAGAATGAAATCAATTTGCGCTTGGGCAACGGAACATTAGTGTCTGCAAGTGCAGTGGGAGATATTAGAGTTTATTTGGATTCTAGAAGGCATTTAGATTTAATAGACGTTTATTATGTACCTTAATTCAAGAGGAATTTAATTTCAGTTTCTTGTTTGAATAAATTTGGATATTCGGTTACTTTTAATAAAGTTTTTATTATTAGTAAGAATGACAAAATTATTTGCCAAGGTACATTGGAAAACGGTCTATACTTTTTGCATAGAAATATCTCTCACTCGTTAGACACAGAATTAACGGAACCTAATCATAAAAGAGTAAAATTATCAATAGATGAAACCTACCTTTGGCATTTACGCTTAGGTCATATTAATCTTAATAGGATTAAAAGATTGGTAAGTGACGGACCTTTAAGTGACTTAAAGGTTGATGATCTACCAACTTGTGAATCTTGTTTGGAAGGTAAAATGACCAAAAGGTCGTTCTCTGCTAAAGGTGCAAGAGCCACTGAATGTTTAGGATTGATACACACTGATGTATGTGGATCTATGAGCATTCAAGCTAGAGGTGGATATGAGTACTTCATCACCTTCACAGATGATTACTCGAGATTTGGTTATGTGTATCTCATGCGACATAAGTCGGATGCTTTTGACATGTTCAAAACATTCAAAGCTGAAGTGGAAAATCAGCTTGAGAAACACATAAAAATCTTGAGATCTGATCGTGGTGGAGAATATATATCTGGTGAGTTTCAGCAATATCTTATTGATAATGGGATAGTTTCTCAGTTTTCTGCACTAGGTACACCTCAACAGAATGGGGTAGCAGAAAGGAGAAATAGAACTCTTTTGGATATGGTTAGGTCTATGTTGAGTTATTCAACACTTTCTATTTCTTTTTGGGGATATGCTTTACAAACTGCTATATACATTCTAAATGATGTACCATCTAAGTCTGTTCCTAAAACACCGCATGAGTTGTGGACTGGGCGCAAGCCTAGTTTACAACACTTAAGGATATTTGGTTGTCCTGCACATGTGTTAAAAGGAAAGACAGAAAAGATGGAGTCCCGTTCGGAAACATGTATATTTGTAAGGTATCCAAAAGAAACTAAAGGATATTATTTCTATAGTCCTTCAGATCTTAAAGTATTTGTTTCGACAAATGCTAAATTTATGGAAAAGGACTATATGAATGATTTTGTGCCTAGAAGTAGAATTGTCCTGAATGAGATGTCAGGAGATACAATTCCACGAGAGGTTTCACAACCTAACCCAATTGTAAGTTCCGATCCAACACAAGATCAACAACCTACCATTCCTTGTCGTAGTGGGAGGGTTAGAACACAACCCGAAAGATACATCGGTCTGGGAGAATCAGTGGAGAATCTCCCGGACGACGATGATCCCTACACGTACAAGGAAGCTATGGAGGATGTTGATAGTCGCCATTGGCAAAAGGCAATGCAATCCGAGATTGAATCTATGTTCGATAACAAAGTCTGGTCCCTTGTAGACTTGCCTAAAGGGATAAAACCCATTGGGTGCAAGTGGGTATACAAGAGGAAAAGAGGTATGGATGGAAAGGTGGTAACCTTTAAAGCTAGATTGGTAGCTAAAGGGTATACACAAAAAGAAGGTATCGATTACGAGGAAACCTTTTCTCCTGTGGCCATGCTTAAATCCATTAGGATACTCTTATCCATTGCAGCATCTTTAGATCTAGAGATTTGGCAAATGGACGTCAAGACAGCTTTCCTTAATGGAAGTCTTGACGAAAGCATCTACATGATGCAACCAGAGGGATTCATTGAAAAGGGCCAAATGGAAAAGGTATGCAAGTTGCAGAAATCCATATATGGATTAAAGCAAACATCCAGATCCTGGAACATAAGGTTCGATCAAGCTGTCAAAGGTTTTGGATTTATTCAGAATCCTAACAAACCTTGTGTATACAAAAGGATTAACGGCGACAAGTTGGTTTTCCTGATTCTTTATGTTGATGATATACTACTCATTGGAAACGATGTAGGTGTATTGACATCAGTAAAAGAATGGTTAGCAAAACAAGTTGATATGGAGGACTTAGGAGAAGCAAGTTTTATTCTGGGTATCCAAGTAATAAGGGATAGAAAGAATAGAACGATTACATTATCCAAAGCTTCATACATAGACAAGATCTTGTCTAGGTTTTCCATGCAGGATTCCAAGAAAGGTATGTTACCTTTCAGACATGGAATCAAGCTTTCTAAGGAACAAGTTCCTAAGAATGAGCATAAAGAGCAATTCATGAGTAGAGTTCCATATGCCTCGGCAGTTGGAAGTCTCATGTATGTAATGCTCTGTACTAGACCAGATATTTGTTTTGCTGTTAGCATAGTTAGCAGGTTTCAATCGAAACCTGGTCCTGATCACTGGACGGCAGTCAAGCATATTTTCAAGTATCTCAAGAGAACGAGAGATAATATGCTTGTATACTCTGGAGGGGATTTGATTCCCGTTGGGTATACAGATTCTGATTTCCAATCAGATTCTGACTCCAGAAAATCCACATCAGGGGCTGTGTTTACTATTGGAGGAGGAGCAGTCATATTGAGGAGTATCAAGCAATCTTGTATTGCTGATTCCACCATGGAAGCTGAGTATGTTGCTGCATGCGAGGCTGCCAAAGAGGCTGTTTGGCTCCGCCAATTCTTGATTGACTTGGAAGTGGTTCCTAGTGCGAATAAGCAGATCACTATCTACTGTGACAACAGTAGAGCAGTGGCTAATTCGAAAGAACCAAGAAGTCATAAGAGAGGAAAACATATTGAAAGAAAGTATCATCTTTTAAGGGAGATTGTTCAAAGAGGTGACGTGACGATTACCAAAATCGCGTCAGCAGAAAATCTAGCGGATCCCTTCACAAAGGCTCTACCTCAGAAGAGTTTCGATGGGCATCTAGAGAACATGGGCATGAGAGATATAACACATTTGCTATAGCGCAAGTGGGAGATTGTTAGGATTATGCTCAATAGCAAGAGTGTAATATTGTAATTAACAATCTTTTTCATATTAATAAAGTGATTTCTGGTTTAACAAATCGTATAGCATTTATAGTTTAATATTATAATTGTCAAAGTAAATAATCATAAGGTCTAAAGACTATGAGAAAAGAAGAATTGTTCGTACATCTGGATATGTATGTGGTAGACACAATTCTTTAGTTAGTCTTGAATAATGTTCACAACTTAAGTTAAAGGTTGGGCACCTTTATCTTGTTAAAGTTGTAGAATTCTTTTGCTAGCATTTGAGTGGGATCAAATGAGATATGATGAGTCTAAAATCATCGGAGTGTCTTCGAACAAAAGAATCTAGTGCACTGGGTGCATTGAACTGGATCACAATGAAAAGCTTTATCTAGAACCGTCAATAGATAATAGTCTTTTCATTATCAAGATAATCGGAGAGTCTATCTTAATCCTGAGATAAATGATGGACTTATGGTTACAAGTGATATCATTTGAGTTATCAATGAGTACGATTATATAGCATAGTCTATCCTCGATAGTTTGGTGATATTCATTTGTTAATCGATAGAGGACTTCATTTATAGATATGGACATCGTGACTCCATTTATTAAATGAGAGTATAATATCATCATATGAATGTTTTGAGGTAATTGGATATTAAATCTCAACGTTGAGTTTTCGATAGTGTCTATTGAAAACATGGCTTCTGGACAAGTCAAAATATCTAAGTTCAAAACGTGGTCATATGAGTAAATATGGTAACTTGGAGAGTTATAGGCGGTCTATGAACTCTTGGCGATTACTGATATTAATCACGAGGATACACTATCTCCAACATGATTGTCTAGGGTATGAATGAGGAACATCTTCTTATTCCATCTTTATTTAAGAGTTCAATTTTAGCTCTTTAGTGGAATGAGTTAAAATTAATGGATCGGACCTAAGTGAATCATTTGTTGATTGTGATTAGGTTATGTCTATTGAAGCTTAAATTTAGATAGCCCGCCAAGATCCCCAATCCACACGGACTTGCATGGATCATTTGATATATTCTACCGGACCAATTTACGGGTCCATTTAGAATTGCATTTAATATATTAAGAATATAATTTGCACATTATTTATTTAATAGGCTTCACAATTGTATTAATATATTAATGAAAGACATGTGGGCTTGTTTCTTTTAGTAAGAATGGGTCTGGTTCACATGTGGGCTTTTTATTTAAAGTCCAATGGATTAAATGAAATAAGAAAATAATATATGGCCCATTTATTTTAAGTGGGGCGGCAAAGGTGAATAAATTAACCTAATATATTATTTTGTTTCATTGTTTAATTAAATAAGAATTAATTAATTTATTAATTAATTGTTTAATTAAGAAACAAATCTTTTTCTGATAAGGAAATATATTTCCTAAAGCTATACTATTGGTAGTAGTATACTAAAAATAAAAGACTTGTTTGATAAGAAAATAAATAATTAATTTTATTTATTTAATCAAATAAGAAGTCTTTTAATTTAGTCAATAAAAAGAATAAAATATCTATGAGTTGGATTAGGGTTTGAAGTCTATTCTTTGATGGAAATTAGGGTGCAACACAAGCCTATTTTGGCATGTGATTTGCAGCAACCCTAGTTGTTTTTAGAGAAGGATTTTCGGCAGCCCTAAAAGAAAAGAGGAAAGAAATTCGGCCACCTATATAATACTTGCTATAGGGTTCGGCCACCTTAGAGTTTCATAGATACAATTTTCTTCTTCTTCTCAATTCATAGAAAGTATTTTTATTCTACTAAAAACATAAAAGAGTGAATAGATTATTTTTTAATGGTACACTAATTGCTTGTTCATCAATAAGCTTGTGTGTACAACATCGATTTAGGTTCACGCGAGTTTCGATCATTAGATTGAGAACTTAAAAGTGACCGGAATAATCTTAGTCTTCTTTTGATTGTTTTGTGACTAACAAAAGAAAAAGAAAAGTTTGTTTGTCCATTCTCAGGTTTGCAATTCAAAGAAAAGGGAGACCACGCTCCTAGGTGATTCACGTTCGTGCTAGGATTGAAGATCTTGCGGATTACCATCGACGTAAGTCAATCGGATCACGCGACAAAAGGTATTCTTCTTTTGTTGATTATATGTATGTTTAATTAATTAAAGGGTTAAGGTTCATAAAAAGGAAAAATTTTTAAAACTACTAAACCTATTTTTAGTCTCGCTTCCGCTGCGTACTACGGTATTTTTCCCTACAGTTTCTATATTCTCATATCACCATATTAGTAGTCTAGGATAAGACCACCGTACATTACAGAATGAACCGCTATAGTAGATTAACCACAAATAAAGTATCCAGCTTTATTTGCTCTCTACGGACTCTTTAGATTGCATGTCTTAAAACGAATACCTCTGTATATAACATTCATATACTCAGTTTAAGATTACATCTAACAATTTTGGATGTTAGCACATATGATATAAGCGTATGAGTCATATTTATTGAATGAAATAACTACTTCTTTTATTAATGGATTTATATCATTTACAAATTACAATGTTTAGGGTATAAATCCCAACATTGTACATGTACATTGACATAGAAGACAATAGAAAGGTCACTTTCATGAGTGACATGCAAAAGGGAGTGAATGATGCAATTCAGAAATTCTGGCCAAGATCCAGTAGTAGGTTCTGCGTTAGGCATTTAACTGCCAACATGCAAGCCAAGTACAAGGCGTAACTTTCAGGGTTGTTTGTATGGAATGACTCTAACAAGAGTACTAAGGTAGAATTCAGGGGAGGAGATTTTGAAATTGATGGGAAGATGCATACAACTACATGATAGGTATCCCTTTACAACATTAGTGTTAGGATTATGCTCAATAGCAAGAGTGTAATGTTGTAATTAACAATCTTTTTCATATTAATAAAGTGATTTCTGGTTTAACAAATCGTATAGCATTTATAGTTTAATATTATGATTGTCAAAGTAAATAATCATAAGGTCTAAAGACTATGGGAAAAGAAGAATTGTTCGTACATCTGGATATGTATGTGGTAGACACAATTCTTTAGTTAGTCTTGAATAATGTTCACAACTTAAGTTAAAGGTTGGGCACCTTTATCTTGTTAAAGTTGTAGAATTCTTTTGCTAGCATTTGAGTGGGATCAAATGAGATATGATGAGTCTAAAATCATCGGAGTGTCTTCGAGCAAAAGGATCTAGTGCACTGGGTGCATTGAACTGGATCACAATGAAATACTTTATCTATAACCGTCAGTAGATAAAAGTCTTTTCATTATCAGGACAATCGGAGAGTCTATCTTAATCCTGAGATAAATGATGGACTTATGGTTGCAAGTGATATCATTTGAGTTATCAATGAGTACGATTATATCGCATAGTCTATCCTCGATAGTTTGGTGATATTTATTTGTTAATCGATAGAGGACTTCATTTATAGATATGGACATCGTGGCTCCATTTAATTAAATGAGAGTATAATATCATCATATGGATGTTTTGAGGTAATTGGATATTAAATCTCAACGTTGAGTTTTCGATAGTGTCTATTGAAAACATGGCTTCTGGACAAGTCAAAATATCCGAGTTCAAAACGTGGTCATATGAGTAAATATGGTAACTTGGAGAGTTATAGGCGGTCTATGAACTCTTGGCGATTACTGATATTAATCACGAAGATACACTATCTCCAATATGATTGTCTAGGGTATGAATGAGGAGCATCTTCCTTTTCTATCTTTATTTAAGAGTTCAGTTTTAGCTCTTTAGTGGAATGAGTTAAAATTAATGGATCGGACCTAAGTGAATCATTTGTTGATTGTGATTAGGTTATGTCTATTGAAGCTTAAATTTAGATGGCCCGCCAAGATCCCCAATCCACACGGACTTGCATGGATCACTTGATATATTCTACCGGACCAATTTAAGGGTCCATCTAGAATTGCATTTAATATATTAAGAATATAATTTGCACATTATTTTAGTAATGGGCTGCTCAATTATATTAATATATTAATGAAAGACATGTGGGCTTGTTTCTTTTAGTAAGAATGGGTCTGGTTCACATGTGGGCTTTTTATTTAAAGTCCAATGGATTAAATGAAATAAGAAAATAATATTTTGGCCCATTTACTCTAAGTGGGGCGGCAAGGGTTAGTTTAACCTAATATATTATTTTGTTTCATTATTTTAATTAAATAAGAATTAATTAATTTATTAATTAATTGTTTAATTAAAGAAACAAATCTTTTCTAATCAGGAAATATATTTCCTAAAAGTAAAAGTAAAAGACTTGTTTAATAAGGAAATAAATAATTAGTTTTATTTATTTAATCAAATAAGAAGTTTTTTTATTTAGTCAAAATAAAAGAATAAAAGATCTATGAGTTGGATTAGGGTTTGATGTCTTAAAAACTAGATGGAAATTAGGGTGCAACATAAGCCTATGGTGGGCATGTGATTTCGGCAACCCTAGTTATTTCTAGGTTAGGATTTCGGCAACTCTAATAATAATAATAAAAAAAAAAAAAGAAGCAAACTTAGGCCACCTATATATTGACAAGTATAGAATTCGGCCACTACATGTGTTCATGATACAAATTTCTTCTTCTTCTCAATTCATAGAAAGTTTTTTTTATTCTACTAAAACAAAAAAGAGTGTTAGATTATTCTTTGATAGTATACTATTTGCTTATTCATCAATAAGCTTGTGTATACGATATCGATCTAGGTTCACGCGAGTTTCGATCATTAGATTGAGAACTCAAAAGTGACCGGAATAATCTTAGACATTCTTTTGATTGTTTTGTGACTAACAAAGAAAAGAAAAGTTTTGTTTTGTCCATTCACAGGTTTGCAATTCAAAGAAAAGGGAGACCACGCTCCTAAGTGATCCACGTTCGTGCTAGGATTGAAGATCTTGCGGATTACCATCGACGTAAGTCAATCGGATCACGCGACAAAAGGTAATCTACTTTTTGTTATTGTATATGCATGTTTAATTAATTAAAGGGTTTAAGGTTCATAAAGGAAAAATTTTTAAAAGTCACTAAATCTTATTTTTAGTATCGCTTCCGCTGCGTTTACCACTTTTGTTATTTATTTTTCCCTACAATTAGGCATTCCATACTTTTGACTACCATGTCAAATCAGAACACATAACCAACAATCTTAGTGAATGCTTCAATAGGTGGGTTGACAAGTATAGGGCCCAATCTACCCTGTCATTGATAAAGAGCATAAGAAGAAAAGTGATAAGAATGATGAATAATAAACTTGAAGATGCAAGGAATTGGACCTATATTTTGCCATCTTTGGTGAACAAAAAACTGGTTGACTGGCAGGATGAGGCACAATTTGTATATGTGTTATGTGTGAGTGATAATTAATATGAGGTTAATGATGGCATCAAGTTTTACTTAATTTGGAGACATAAAGTTGTGATTGTTATCATTCAAAACTAAGTAGTATCCCACATAAGCACGATATAGCAGTTGTTACTGCCAAGAGGATGTAAGGACAAGACTTTGTGAATAGCTACCTCACTAAGGAAGCTTACATGAGGAAATAAAACAATGTGATCCATCCCATTACAGACCAAGTAGTATGGCCTACCATTAAACCAAGAAAAGTCCTTCCTCCATTGGACAAAAATGATGTTCGGACGTCTAAAGAATAATAGAAAATGTGGCCCTAAAGAAGTCCCTAAAAAAAAGGGTAGTGGGGTAAAATGTAGGGGATGTGGAGAATTTGGTCACAATATTATAACTTGTAAAGCTAAAGATAGAGGAAGAGGAAAGCAGACAAATGCGGTATATAATAATTTATAATTTAATTTTCAATGTAATTTCTGTATTTTAATACAAGTTTTACATTGCCTTGATTGTATAGTAATATAATTTCATCTTTCGTAGGGAACTAACAAATCCAATCTAAGTGCGAGAAAAAGGCTATTTGAGGTTCATATTATCATTTCAACAATATAATATATGTTTATCTTGTATCTTTTAACTACCCATGCAACATTGCAACACTATATAATTTGATATGTTAATAACAAACCGGGGGCTGCTCAACCTCTGCAACAAAAGGAGAGTTCAAGTGTAGTTACATGTTAGAGAAGATTTAAGCCAGAATGCTGTAGGAAACCGTAACTATAACACTTTTAGAGAACAAACTTCACAGACGGTCGGAAGGGCTCCTTTCAGCCAGTGACTACCAATGCCCCATTACATTTGACATGTAATGCAACCCAACCAACTCAATTCAAGGCAGATCCAGGTAACTTAGAAATCATTTATGTTGCAGAATATATATATACATATACATACATATCAAGAACATAGAGTGTGACATCTTATGACTTGTTTTATATACTGCACGAATTGTTACGGGCTTGGACATTGACTGAAGTGGATTGTTCTAAACCCATTTGGTCATCAATTTTTTTTTTTATATTATGTTGTACTCTACTTTATTTTATTCTACTTTTATTTATGCTACATGGACAATGCTGGTAAAGCTTTTTACTTGAAAGTTATAGTTAGGTTTAAGTATAATGAATGGATTATGCTTGTCGTGAAGTTTGATTTTGTATATGGTTAAGTTTTATTGCCTAACTTTTGAACTTTGGGGGAAGGGATTTTGCATGTGGTGAAGTTAAAAGTGATAAGTTTTCAAGTGAGGATGGTAGTTTCTTTGCCAATGTAGTGGAAGTAAAAATCTGTAAAAATTGTTATTTATATGGGGCTTTATCTTTTTTTGTTGTTGATACAGCTAGGTATATGGTTTTTCAAAACAGTACAAAAGTGTACATTTTCTTGGTTTTTGTAGCTTAGGTTCATTAATCTCACAGCTATGTTGTTGGATGTACAAGATTGGTAGATAGTAGATAGTTTGGGTATCACCTCATACATATGTAGCATGTGTTGTTTGCTATAAAAATATGTAATGCCAGTTTATGGACACGTATGCTTATGATCAACAAGTATTGTTTTACTTATTTATAACTCTAATGACAATGATGCTAATTCATACATGCATGTTACCTTGTTTTCTTCATGACAACACAAATAAGATGCATAATCTCCTCTATTTAATTATATTCAAACCACTTGTCGAATTTATTTTGAAAGGTAATGTATTTGAACTCATCTTTGCCTAGAATGATGAGTTACAAGTTACACGTCGCTTTTCGATCGCATTTACACATTCGGTTCTTGAATTTGATCAACCTCATTAACTTCATTGCTTGCATTTTATGAAGCCTTCATTTATATTAGTTTTCGTTTGTAACTATTGGTTTTGATAGTACACACTAATATAACTGCCAACTTACCTTGATATAGGCATATAGCCAACAAATTGTGACCGTTGAAGAGCAACTGTCTGATCCAAACATTTTGAAGATATTGTGTGATTATTTTAAAAAATGGGTAAAACTGGATTAATTAAATAAGGTATTGTTAACAAACCATTATGGCAAGACATGTCTTATCAATTTTTTTTAAATTAGGGGCATATTTGCCTTTTCCAACCAAACTCTCATTTTAACGTTAAGGCTAACAGATCACTGTTAGTGTAGGGGGTGGGTTTGATGAATAATATGAAGCCTTAATGGAAAAACTCTGAGTATTTCATTGCAATTAACCATAAATATTAAAGTGACATTTGTAATACATTTAAAAATTAAATTAATTAATAAAATCTATAAATTAATCTAAAATATAAAATATAATTTATTTATTTTTTGCTCAATCCAATTAAAATTAAGATTGAGAATATATAATAAAATAGATTAAATGTATAAAAATATAATTTATATAAGGGCAAATTGCACAAACGTTCTTTGATACTAGGTCTAATTGCACGCATTTTCAACTTTTGTTCAAAATTACACTAATATACCCTATTGTCAGTTGACTTCTGTCAACTCTAACTATTGACCACATTTTATCACGTAATGACTAAACTACCCCTGACTACTTATATTATCATTTACTCTACTATTTAAATAATAAAATCAAAACAAAAAACAAAACATTGTTTTTTTTTTTTAAAGAATAAATCGGATCTGGAGATGAAGACATGGACATTTTATTTATTTTTATTTTAAAAAAAACGAGATATGTGCTCATTGAAGAACGGCCTCCATGAACAGATTTTTGTTTTGCTCGTGGAGGAGTAGCGCTCCTCCATGATGGGATATATCTTCTCCATCTACACCATCGGTGAAGATTCCACCGGTGGTGGAGCTGGAGCATTTTTCTTCTCATTGTTTTATTTTTCATTTTCCTATTTTTTGATTTTCTTTGCTATGTGTGTGTGTGTGTGTGTGTGTGTGTGTGTGTGTGTGTGTGTGTGTGTGTGTGTGTGAGAGAGAGAGAGAGAGAGAGAGAATATGGAAACAAAATAAGAGTACTTGGGTGCAGGGCTGGTCCTGGGATTTTAGGGCCTCTAGGCAAAATATAAAAATGAGGCCATCGACCCTCCATGTATGTTGACCTGATTTTTTTTAGTAAATACTTATGAAAAGCAATATAATAACTCAAAATCAAGACTGTAACACAACAAAATAGCAAATAAAAAGTCGCCGAAATAAAATTTTTATAATTGAATCAAAGAATTGTTGGTGTTTTGAATGAAATTCAAGAGACACGAATTAAAAGTTGTGTTTGCAAAGTGTAACAACCCAAAAGTCATGTCTTTTAGAGTGGAAAATTGTCTTTCCATGAAAGAGATGCAACTCTTCCCAGAAGATGTGTCTTTACCAAGAGACAGGTCCGAGTCTATAAATTGGAATGAAATTCATTACAAAATAATAAGAGTTTGACAGAAGAATTTTAGTAATTATTCTACATTTTGTTTACATACTGTATTGAGAGGAAATATATAAAGTTCGCTAGGGTTCTAATTTCTAGTACTAGAAATTAAAATACAGATAGTTGTATCCTGAGAAATAGTCGCATGAAGAACTTCGAGCATAAGAGAAGGGGTGAAAAACTGTTTTAGGACATTGCAATTTGCCAACCTCTATCTACCCATCAATCAAGTTAGTATTTCAATTTTATTGTATTTGTTCTTTCATTTATTGTTTGTTGTTATTCAATTGCATTATCTATTTAATTGAAATAACAAGTTTATTGCAGTATTTTTTTTTCTTTGGTGAGTTAAAATATTGTTGTATGCATATTTTTGTATATAAAAAAAATATTCTTCTTCTTCTTTTATTTCATCACTGATTGTTGGGGACCAACAAGAATATCACTTAAACCGTACTCATCTCACATTTTTAGTAACAAAAGTATTAATTAAGCTTACATAATCAAGTTTTACTATCACATTTTTTTCAAGGGATAACATAGCTAAGACATTCAATCTTTCTTGTGACATAGTTGGCCGAAGATAAGATCTAATTAACTTCAACTTTGAAAAACTTTTTTCTGTGGAGGCAACTGTGACTAGTATAGTTAACAAAATTTTATAAACAGTCCATCTAATTTGAAAAGGAAAAAAAAAATGCTATAAATTCACCTAGCCTACACATCTGTGTCAAAATTCAAACTCTAACAAGCAAAATTCTAACAAAACTAGAAAAGTAAAAAGAAAAGAGGTTTTTCAAAAAAAGAAGAAGGAAAAGAAGTGTTAGATTCAATTACTTTCGAAACGACAATGAATTCAATTCTTCAACAAGCGAATTACGCAAAATTGTTTAAATTTTTTAGGTCTCGTGTTTGAATTTTTGTATCAAGAGAGTTTTCAAGAACCCTAAATTTGATTTCAATTTGTTTTTTGAATGTCTAGTAAAAGCTATTTGATCTGTTGTTGGTGGCTACGGTGAGAATTATAATTGTGTTTCCTAGTGGGCCTCTAATATATATATATATATATATATATATATATATATATATATATATAGTGGTTCTCTCATAAGGGATCCCTTATTTTAATTTCGGTAAGGACCACCATGAAATCATATTGATTTGAATGAATTTTAATCTAAATTTTTTTGTGAATGATAAGTTCGTTGAAATCTACCTATGAATAAAATTTGAGAATTTTTCAAGCACGAAAACTATTTTTCTTGAATTTCCTATATTTCGCCTATTTTTCTAATGCCTTCGTATTTAAAAAAAATCAGTAAAAATAGTTTTTGTGCTTGAAAAATTCTCAAATTTTATTCATAGGTAGATTTCAACGAACTTATCATTCACAAAAAAATTCAGATTAAAATTCATTCAAATCGATATGATTTCATGGTGGTCCTTACCGAAATTAAAATAAGGGATCCCTTATGAGAGAACCACTGTATATATATATATGTAAACAGTGGACAGTGGGCCTTTAAGTCATA
Organism: Acer saccharum; assembly: GCA_030490815.1. Classification (NCBI taxonomy): domain Eukaryota; kingdom Viridiplantae; phylum Streptophyta; class Magnoliopsida; order Sapindales; family Sapindaceae; genus Acer; species Acer saccharum. Next base: position 25,304,455 of record CM059874.1, read on the forward strand.
TATGGGCTGCTTTTGTTTTAAAAAAAAGCATGTGGGCCTCTGGCTTTATTTTCATGAAATAACAATGTTTTTTTTAAACTGAAATTTGAGGGCCTCTTAGAATCGGGGGCCCTAAGCGGTTGCCTCATTCGACTACCCCAAGGGACAGCCTTGCTTGGGTGCTCCATCAGATGGAACACATATTTGTTCCATACTTTTTTTTTTTTCTTTTCGAATTAGTTTAATCTATTTGTGGAATCATGTATGTTTCTGGTTTCTGGTTTGTGTTTTGGGAGTGAAAGAGATTTGGGTTTGTAAAGTTGAGATTATGTTTTGTTTGATGACATATGGTCTCTGTTGGAGAATGGAGTGAGTGATATGAGTTTGTTGATTGATGATATGTATATGTGATAGGTGGTGATGATTTTGATGATATGGGTATGTGATGACATGATATGGATATCAGGATATGTGTGGAGTGAAGATCCAGGTTTCAAGATCAACTCTCCAAATGGATTCAATTTTTTTTTAATAATTATTTCGCATCCATTTTTTTAATAAAAAAATAATTAAATATTATATAAATAATTACTAATGATTTTCTTAAAAAATAAATAATGATTTTATTTTATTAACAGATAAAAATACTTTTTTACCCTTAAGTCGTTAAGTGCTAACGGCAGTCAAGTGACGACAGGATATGTTCAGTGTAATTTTGAGCAAAAGCTAGGTATACGTCCAATTAGTCCTAATATCAAGGGGATTTGTGCAATTTTCCCATTTTAAATAGACATTAAGAGCATCCACAATGGTGGTGGCACTATTCAAGACCCATTTATTGCCACATCACCAAAAATGGCTCTTGAATAGTAAAAAATGGGTCTTCTCATTTGGGTCTCATTTATTTGGGTCTCATTTTCCCACAATGGTGTTCAATTGAAAAACTAAAAGTGGATCCACTTTTTTAACTTTTTTCCAAACAATCATTACTCCTCTTTAAAATATTATATATATATATATATATATATATATTCAATAATTATTTAACAAATTATGATTAATTTAAAATAATTTTTTCACAACCGAATTACATCAACAATAAAAATAAATATTTAAAACAAAATATTGTATAAGATTAGACATGGCACCGGTTTCAGTTCGGTTGGGTTCCGGTCCGGTTTCGGTTCTGATGGTTCCGGTCCGGTCCGGTCCGGTCTGGTCTCGGTTCCGGTTCTGATTTTGGTTTCAGTTTCGGTTTCGGTTTCGGTTCCGGTTCCGGTTTCCATTTGGATTTTGATTCAGATTCCGATTCCGATTTCGATTTCGGTTTCGATTCCAGCTTCGATTCCGGCTTCGGCTTCGGCTTCGGCTTCAGTTTTGGTTTCAAATTTCGGTTCCAGACTTGGGTTTCGGTTTCGGTTTCGGTTTCGGTTTCGGTTTCAGCTTCTGCTTCGGCTTCGATGGTTCGGTTTCGGTTACGATTTCGATTTCGATTTCGGTTTCGATGGTTCGGTTTCGGTTTCGGTTTCGGTTTTGGTTTCGGTTTCGGTTTCGGTTTCGGTTTCAGTTGTTTTGACTGTTCGGTTTCGATTTCAGTTTCAGTTCTAGACCGGTTTTGATTCCGAACCTTCAAAACAGGTTTTGGTTCCGGTTTTGAAGGTTCGGTCTCGATTCCGGTTTTGAAGGTTTGGTTCCGATTCCAAACCTTCAAAAAATTAATGTTTTCATTTAAATTATTTTAATTTCATTGAACTAAAATTTTATAATTGAAATTAAATTTATTTATATTTTTTTCATTATATATATAATTATTGAAGTTAATAATAATATATTTAAATTTAAATAATTGAAATATATATATATATATATATTAAATTTATTTATATTTTTTCATTATATATAATTATTAAAATTAATAGTTATATATTTTAATTTAAATTATATAAATAAATAAATAAATAAATAAATAAATATATATATATATATATATTTAGGGGCCCAACCCAATGATTGGGAAGTGTTGGGAACCCAACCCAATCATTGGGCAAGACCCAAATTGAGTTCCAAATGTGGAACCCAATTTGGGTCTACTTGGGTGGGCCCCACATTTGGGTCTCATATTTTGGGTCTTAATTGACACCATTGTGGAACTAAAAGTGGATCCAAAGTGGGTCTTCTTCATTTGGGTCTTGAATAGTACCACCATTGTGGATGCTCTAATAATAATTCAAATGTCAACCATTGAGTAAAGGGTATTTATCTATAATTTAGGAAATAGTGCAATCTAGCTACAATATAATTAAACATCAGGGTCTTCAATGCAATTTAACCAAATAATAAAAAATAAGTAGTATTGAGCCTCTTCTAAAAGTTGTCCCTCCCTGCCTTTTCTCAGTATTCGAATCCCAAAGATCGCATTTTAGCAATGTCGTCGGCCCGAAAGAAGCGCCCGAAGCCTAAACCCAATTCGTTGCCATCTCCCTCTCTACCGAGCTGGGCAGTGGACCCACCACAAGCGCTATTTCCGTCAAAGCAAGAGTTATTTAGGCTCGTAACAGTACTTGCCATCGCATCTTCGGTCGCTATAGCCTGCAATTACTTCGTTAACTTTTTAAACCCCATACTGAAACCCTTCTGCGACAGCAGCTTAGACTCCCTACATTCTCATACCGGTAAGTGAAACTTTGCTTTCCCTTTTCTTACCGTGCCTTTCGTTTAATTTTATTGCATCGAGGGTTGATTTTGAATTCCTTTTAGGCTACATGGTCTTGATGTAAAAATGTGTGAGTTTGAATTAGTTAATCTTATTTCACCTCGTGGCTTGAAACAAATACAACCCCAAGCCACTGGTCACTGGGGCGAGGCGTACACTCGGACGTCCTGGGTTCAATCCCTGGCAGCCACGTTTCTCTTGGTGCCACCGGAGGTTTATCCGGCTGTTAACAGGGCCTCGTGGGATTAGTCGAGGTGCGCGTAAGCTGGCCCGGACACCCATGGATACCAAAAAAAAAAAAAAAGAAACAAATAGTTGATATTTCATCCCATATCCTCGCATAAGTTTGAATAATTTGTCATTGTTACTGTTCATAACAAAATTATAAGCTTAAATTTCAAAATATGATTATTTGCTATTAATTGAATTTAGTTGAATTTCATACCACCTATTGATATATAATGAAATTGTATTATCACATTTAACATTCTTTAAGGTCACCTTTTAGGTTACATTTTACTCTTGCAAATTAACATTTTTCTTTTGTCGCCTTTTAGATTTGACCTTACCTTTGTGAATTAGTATTGTTGGTGTCACCTTTCTTTTAGATGACGATTTGCTTTTTGGCGCCAAAATTCTTGGTGTCATTTGTTGCCTAAATGGTGATACAAAAAACATTAGTTCACAGAAGTGAGGTGTAACCTAAAGGGTGACACTAAGAATATTAGTTCAAAATAGTAAGGTGACATGAAAAATGTTAGTTTATAAATGTAAGGTGTAACCTAAAAGGTGACACCAAAAATATTAATAAAAAAACCAAGGTGTCAGTTAGAATGTGACACCACAATGAGAGGCTTCCATCAAAATGAGCTCATAACCAAATGGTAGCAAGAGTATGATAGGTTTCATGGATATAAGCTAGTGCCCAAACATTGGCACTAAAATTATCCTTTTACAAAGGATGTTTGTTACCTAGGTGACCTCAAGGGTATGGGTAAGTGGTAACAAAAAGTCAGTTGATGCCGAGAAGGTGCACTAGGATTGCGGGTCCATATAGTTTCATCATACACCAAAAGATGGTGTGGCTCATAAACGGGGTTTCAAACTCCTGTTGATAGGGAAATTCATTTCTGTTGACAGAGAAATTCATTTGCATAGCATATAATCAATGAATAAACACATTTCAAAAATTAAGCTCTATCGTTCATTATCAACGCTTAGTCGCTAACAAAGATAACTTATTCAAACTCAGGCAGGAAACAAGATGAGATATCAACTACTTAAAATTCAAGTTATGGGATTAGATAAGGTCAATTAATTGAAACTCAAGTCTTCATAATTTCTCTCAATTAACTGGCTATAGTAAAGCCAGATATAAGCTTATGCCCAATGATCTCACTCTCACCATCAAACCTCTTGAAATTGACTTGAGTGTTTAGGTAGATACATTGTTGCCCTCTGACTTGTTTTCTTTGGCTGAAGGTTATCAGTTCGGGTTCCTACCAAGTCATCATCCATGCTACACCTTTTTATATTAAATAATTGTTAGACAGAATTCTGTCTCAACAAATGGTTAATGAAAGCCCAAGGACTTTAATAGTTCTGATAAGTATGTGAGCTGACAATGAACCATGGTCTTATGACCTTAAAACCATGGACTTACTTGATCGGTGTGGGTTGCAGGGTCTTATATCATAGACCCTGCGATTGCTCAATAACTGAAGCTGTAATTTAGTTTCCTTGGTCCTATAAGGTGGGCAGAATATGAATCAAGGGCTTTTATGCATGTGGTTTTTTATGTATTGTTTGTGCTTGATGCTGTGTGGTTACCCAAGATGTGCTAAATCTCTTAACCCTTTCTAGGAAATAGTATATTGAATGACATAAATTTATGTTATGGAACTTAATTCCGTGCTAATTAGTTAGTTGGATACGTGCATATTTATAAACTTTTATGGATTGTTAACATAGTTGTTGGGCTCCAATTGAAAAGACAATTGAGTTTCTAAGTAGGATAAACAATCTTTAATGAAGTGAGCAGATATCTTTTAGCTTAGATAGTTAGATTATTAAGAAGCCCCAGAGTCAAGTTGTGTTCTTGTTGGCCATGAATGACTACAAATCAGTTTTACCGTAGTCAAGTTTGAGCTCTTGGTTGGTTATATGTTTTTATCTTTCTTAATTAGTATATGTTATAGACTTGTAGAATTGTAGTACATCATTCTTTTTCCTATATTCCATATTTTCTTTCTTTTTTCATGCATGTGTGTATGCTTCAAACTGTTTAGGATGTTAAACTGGTTTTGACTTGCACTTATTATGTAGAGATTTAAATAGTTTGGCATTGTTGCTGCTAGCAGTCACCAGGTTCATTGCTGAAGCTGTTGATTCTTAGTTGTCAATATTTATTAAGATTACTCCAGAGACAAATGGTTTCACTGTTTTCAATATTTGTGATCTCAAGTAATCTTTCATATGAACATCTAAAGAAACAGATAGTGGTTTCTTCATGATTTTTTTTTTTTTTTTTTTTTTTTTTGAAATGTTGGCTTCTTCATTCTGCTATAAAAGTTGCTAGGCAAAGAATAGTCCATCAATTTCAAGGCAACAGATGTATTTTTTAACTCTCTTGAAAATGTAAATAGTCTGCTTGATGGTAGATAATCATATAGTTCTCTATGTATCATTGATATCCAAATTCCTCTAGGACTGGTTATCTTTTCTTTTTCCCTCCTTTTTTCCTTTATTTGAATTTGTTCGACTCTCATGCATTTCTCGCATCTATGTTGGTCTGCTTACACACACACACACACACACTTTTTGTCTAGCCTTTTTAATTTGAGCACATTCTAAATTCTAATACAGCCTTGGATAGGGTGGAATGAAATGGAGATAATGCTAATAAGACTAACTAGTTTGAGTTGATTGTTCAATTTGTGTATGATTAGTATTGCATTTAAAGATATACCCTTATGTTGAGCCATAGGTTTCAATATTAATTTTATTACCTTCCCGGCTTCCCCGATGTAAGCTTTTGACCAGCATACACCTTTGCAGATTCTTGTCAGCCCTGTCCAAGTAATGGGGAATGCTATCAAGGAAAGTTGGAATGTCTGCATGGCTACAGAAAACATGGGAACTTGTGCATTGAAGATGGAGATATTAATGAAACAGCTAAGAAACTTGTGTGTTTCTAGAATCTTGCTCTTTCTAGTATCTTAGGAAGGGAAATGCATAATTTACTTCTCAATATCATGTATATATCTTTCTAATTGGCCATTTATATGTGATGCAAGTGCAGTCAGAAATGGTGGAACATCGTTTGTGTAAAGCATATGCTCAAGTTTCATGTGATGGATCTGGGTCAATATGGGTTGTTAGCTTTCCCTCTAAGAATTTGTTACAATTAATTTATTATATGCATGTATTATTGAATCTAATTATGTTGGGATGGCAACATTTTAAATTCTAACATGTACAATATGTACTCATTTTCAGGTTCAAGAGCATGACATAGTGAAAGACTTGGGTGAACATGAGTTGATGAAGAACTTCGAGTCGAAAAACACCATTTACAGCTATGCAAAGAATAGGACAATGGATACCATTAGTAGCGTTCTGGAGTCAAGGACTAATTCATATGGGTATGCCATTTGATTTGGTCTAAAGTTTGATCTAGCGAAAGCTTTGAAATATTCTGGTGCAGGTGCTCTCGGCATCTGAAGTGCATGTGTTTTCTTTCTGTGTATAGGATCAAAGAGTGGAAGTGTCCAGACTTGCTAGCAGAACAGTACAAACCATTTTCCTGTTGTATCCGTCAATGGGTCTCCAAGCATGCTCTTATCGTTGTGCCTTTTTGTGCATTGGTACTCCACTCTGAAAGGAGCCTTTGAGTGCTTTAAGTTTAGTATCAACATGTTGAAGCTTGTTGACAATATTGAGATATACAGCTTGTGGGATGCACATTGTTACTTTGGAAACTCCGCCGGAGATGGTATTTATCAATCAGAGTCGAAGAGCTATACCGCCAGGTATACAGACCCAGGTGTTTTCCATAGTTAGCAAGTTTTTAGTTTACTTATTTATTACCTGCTGTAAGTTAGTATCTTTCGGAGGTCACCACCCTATTATTCTAGTGTTTCAGTCCACAATCTTATTTATGAAGATTACCAGTAAAACTTCAACTTTTGGTTTTGAGTATTATATTTAGCACAATCAGAACTGTTAAATAACTAGTGCCAAATTGATGTACCCTACACTATTGTTCTGAAATGATGGGGACTAACTAGTGCCAAATTGATGTACCAATGAATGAAATGATTATGGTTTCACATTAGAGCCTCCTTGTTTTATGCTAGTAGGATCTGTGAGATGAAAAATAGGGAATAGATAGATTAAGAAGAAATGAAGGAAAGGGGGGAAAAACAAAGTAAAATTGAGATAAACTTTTTACCAATTATTACAGTTTTGACTAAAAATACATGAATTGAAATAGTTTTCAATTTGATAGGTTTGTGAAATACTTGAGGAGAATGCCTTGATGTCCAAGTCAAAGAGTGAAAATGGCGAATGTGAACCATGGATAGTTGCCTCACGGTTGCGAGATCATCTCCTTTTGCCGAAGGAAAGGAAGGACCCTGTGATATGGAAGAAGGTAGTCTTCTATGTCCTTCGATCTTATTATTGTTTCAATCATGAAGTCGTTTTATTTTCTAGAGAGGTTACAGTTGAATCCTGATTATTTCTGGATCAAGTTTATGCATTAAAATTTCCATGTGAATTTTTTGTTGTTTTTAAATAGCATATGGTAGGATATTTTTGTACCTGAGTGGTAGTGTGTCAAACAAATCACATTGCATAGTAGCAATTTATGACCAAAAGTTACCTTGTTCTATTGCAACACAATGAGGTTATTATGCCTCCTCTAGAAGTCTTCCTTTTTCTTATGAACTCAACTCAACAAAATCATATATACACTTGGATTTGGATGCATTACTTTTTCTCACATTTATTTTTTAAATGCCAATATTTTCAATTTTTGTCTATCATGTTCTATCTCACCTATTCAACTCATGGGATTTCTGGACTTAGTCATGTCCCTATATATATTTGACTTTAAATCAACCATCTTTAAAGATTTAAACTCCATGCTCATTCCAATGTTGTTAGGTTTTTTTTTTTTTTTTCCCTTCTTTTTCATTTTTGATCCCTTTACAAGAACATTTAGCTGACATTTGCAAAAGCTGCAGGTCAAGCAGTTGTTGAGTCAATGCAGTAATTAGTTTTTAGATCACTTTTTTTTTTTCTTTCTTTTTTCTTTAATTTCCACTGACATTTTTCATTTTTGATATAACTTTACGGAAACTTTTTGCATCAATGTTTTTGTGTATTTGATAAAGGTAAAGAATTAGTTATAATATATATATATATATATATATATATATATATATATATATTTATATATAAGAAACTAGAATGATTTTATTGAAGGAAGATGATACAAAGGTGGACAAGATGTCCACAACTCAAAAACCTTTTGTGGACTACAAAAGATAATAAGTATGGAAACTTGTATGAACTTTGCTCCAAACCCAAAAAATGTCTATAAGAAAAGTACCTATTTTCAAAAGTATTGAATACAAAGCTGCCCCATTTCCCAAGGTGAAGCCAAGAATTTGATTCTATCCCACAAGCAATTGATGTCCCCCTCTTGTCTATCTACAAAGATTCTACTATTTCTTACCAAATTACCCATAACGATGCAGAACATTTCCATAAGACTAGCTTTGTCTCCTTTTCCAAAAGCTTGGATATTCTCTTTAGTAATGAGTATGGAAAAAAAATATCGGTAGTATTGGCCTTTCGAATTTATGGAAATATCAAGGATAATATTGATATTGGTTGGATATTATGCAAAAATTTGAAAAACGATGGATATTTGCTTTCAAAGTTCAAGTTTTTTCCTGAAACTTCAGGATAAAATATACAAATTAATAATGCATCAAATAAATTACTTTCCGTCAATAAATTAACATAGTTATAATAAATTATAATATAGATAGTGTATATACCAAGTGATGTTGGATTGTTGGTAAATTTAATTTTTATTAAATTAAATATTTACTGAAATTCTTTTACAACATAATTATGCATTATAAGAAAATTAAATATTTATTGAATAACTCAATCATACATTTGTACATGTCCTAATATTTAATACCAAAATGAATTCCTTTGTAGTTCAAAGACATAAGGTACATTTTCATTTTGATTTGAACAATAATTTTCCCAAGAAAATGTAATTGCATAATTTTGAAGGTTGTTATTAACATGCCACATGTAGGTTGCATGATCGCTTCCAATTGATCCATAAATTGTATAGTTTGGATTTATCCGAGTAGGTGGATATTGTTAATCAGTATGCATAGAAATTTTGAATGGCTTTTGTGGTGAAGGATAGTCAAAAATATTGTGGCCACCATAACTACCGGAATATGGTATGTTGGAATCTGACCTGTTTGTGAATCACCAAAAAAACTATGTTTGGTTTCTATGCTCATTGAGGAGAAGTCAAAGATTCCTCATTGGTTTGACTCATTCCTCCATGTTGCCTGCCACGAGAACTATCAAAAGTTTTTCTTGTTGCCTCAATTCCTGACCCTTTGGCCAAGCTTCTCTTCTTCTCCTTCTCATTCCTGTTCTTCCCCTTTGGCCGAGCTCTTATTCCTCCCTATTCTCTCTCTCTAAGTCTCTTTTCCTCCTTTTCTTCTTTTTACAACCAAAACCTCCCTCTCCTCCTCTCATCTCATTTGTTTTGTTTGCTTTTCTTATAGATAGAAGTTCCTTATGGAGCCATTTGATTGGCTATTAAGATTTCGCTTATCTACCTTTTGCACCTAGCCCATCCTACTCCATTTAGTTAACTTCTTACTGCATATCATCGTCATGTCACACATTATCTATATATTATCAAGTGCATGATCCTGTACGAATTTTTCGTGCGGTTTTACTGATTCCAACAGGTTGGAATCAATGAAACCGTATGAAAAATTTGTACGGCATCCCGCATTAGAAAGTTACATTATATATATATATATATAACAAGGAGAAATGAACCGACATGAATGACATTCCCCACCAAAATGTGATCAATGGAATCCTCACTTCTTTTACACATAATACAACAAGGGCAAGGCAAATATTAGGATTTCGCCTTTGAATGACATCCCTGGTATTTATTTTGCCTTGAGCTAAGGCCAAAGCAAAGATTTGAATCTTAGCTGGAACTTTGGTTTTCCAAATCATTGCAAAGGGATTGAAATCATTGAAGGATCTATCATCACTTAGCCATAAGAAATAAGATTTGCTTGAAAAGTTTCCAGTAGACTCCAGATTCCAAACTCTTCTATCTCCCTTTATATCATTAAATGAAAAGGAATTGAGTTTTATAAAGAGGGCTGTATATTCCTCTATCCCCTTTCAAGCAAATTCCTCCTAGAATTTAAATCCCAATGCCATTCCAGAGAAGAAATAGTTACTGCATGTATATTGCTGAAATTTAATGTTGATTTATGTTTGCAGGTTGAGGAGTTGGTACAGGAAGATTCTCGGGTGGACCAGTACCCGAAGTTGTTGAGGGGTGAATCAAAAGTAGTGTGGGAATGGCAAGGTATGAAGGCATCTACTGAATTTTACTTGAGTTAAACAATGTTCCAGTTTGTTTAACCCAATTTTTGTTTGATTATCATTGTTGTTTCAACTTGATTAAATCTAAAAAATAAGTTATTGTTGAAGACTTGAAGGGTCCTTTTCTGCAACAAACTTGTATATAGACATTTATTCAATTGGGCCAAGATCTCATTGCTAGAAGGAAATCCAGAATATAGTGCATATTACAAGTAAAATTGTCTGTTCTATGTGCTTCGCATGCTAGCCAACTGCAATATTGGACTTCATTTTCTGTGGCTTGTTATATATTTTAGGGAGTCTGAAACTCATTTTTTTTGGTATGGTAGGATCAATACAGTTGTTTCAGTGGACAAATTTAACTTGTGGCTAGTATGGTGCAGGGTTTTCAACAAGGTTTGTTTAGATTCAGAAATTGCTTTAGGTGGATAATTTGTCTGGGTTCCTTGAGTACTTCACCCTCTATGGTTTAATAGTGGCAAATGAACTACCTTTATTGCTAAGTTTGATATCAACGGAGGGAGACAGGAATTAGGATGCAATTGTTGTTTCAAGTATTGAGAGGTAATTTCAATCCAGGTACAATGTAATTAATGAATTCCAATACCAATTAGAATTAAGTGGGTGGAAGCTGAAGATGATGTCAATTACTAGAGTGTCATGATTTTAAGATGCTGAGCATTTGAGTAAAAGGATGGAATAGGATGAAATCTACAAGTTGGAATGTGTATTTCCATCTTGATTCTTGACATTTGCCTAATTATTATCTGAGTTTTTATTTTGGGTTGGTGGTATGATTCATTTCTTCTTCCTCCTTTTTGACAGTGATATAATTCAATCTCTTTCCACTTCAAATTTTGAAAAATTATTTCGTATCTTCTTGTAGTTGAAAGCTCTTTGAGCTCTTCAAGGATGAGAAAGAAAGGAGAGGCCAACAAATTGAAATCTCCTGAAGGCGGGGACATGAAGTTTGATCAACAACAACGTACATTGAAGGCTGGTGGTGAGATGCCACTGTTATCTTTGTACTTCAAATGTCGTTATTATTGAACGTGTCTGCTGCTTTACTGTTCTTTTCCAAAAGTTGTATCTTTGTGTATTTTTTTGGTATCTTCATCTGATAAGTTTACACTCAAAATGTTTTATGCAGAGCCTAAAGCGCTGATCTTCTGACCCGGGGTATTTTTCTGATCCCATGAACTAAAATTGGTAATGAAGGACAGATTTTGGAAAATTCAGTGAAGCCTCAGGATAGGCAGATTGTTGATAATGGAAAGTTTTGTGCTCCACGTAGTTTCTGTGAATTGCCATGGCTCATACAAACGTTTTTGGCTCATACATTTACACAGCGAAGAAGAATTACTTGAATATTAACTTGTTTATGTTGTAAACTTGTAATCGTATTATAATCAATCAAGATTGTGATACATTTTTTATTTTATTTTTTTACATTATATATCTATCTATCGATTTAGATCAGGTATTTTTTGAAGCTTTTGTTATTGGTAGGATTTGAGCTGCTGATTTTGAAGTCATTTGTCCAAATTCAAGTTCATCTATCTATTGGTCTCAGCAACGCCCCTAAAACGGCTATAAATCAAAGTATTCAAGTTAAAGGGCCAGTATCTCTATAAAAATCTCTCACATGCCCTCCAAGTGGACACCCATGCAAAATCACTATTCTCGATGTTAATGCAGTAGGTCCACTTATTTCATTCATTTATTCATAACGAATAAATCTGGCACCTCTTCTTTGCGAGAAAAACTTCAGTGGGAGGATCCCATTGACGTGGATATGGGACTATCTAATCAGAGCACGCCACAAGTGTGCCATATATTCTCCCAATGTATATGTAGTGTGCTCTGATTGGATGGTCCCATATTCACGTCAGTGGGACCGTCCCACTGAAGTTTTTCTCCTTCTTTGCATCATCATTTTGTCGGCAACAAAATCCACAATACCACCTTCCCATCTAGCCTACCCCAGTCCCCAACCCAATTCACACTTATGACTTCTGAGTCTTTGACTCTTGTTTTATTATAAATGAAATGGAAAATTCTACCCTTAATGTGCGCCTGACATCTTTTATTATTAATGAAATTGAAATTACTAAATATGGGTTAATTGTATAAATTTACCCTTAGTTTATTAAATATAGTAAGATTTCAAAAACATATCATAAATTAACACAAACACCCCCTATCATCAAGTTAATCCGTTAAATTTAACAGTTGACTAACTTTTACTCTTGTAAAGCCAAATATACTCTTGTCATATCATCTCAAATATAAAATATTTTTTTAATTAAAATTGAAAAATCAAAATTTTCAAAAAAATAAAAATACAAAATAATCTACTGATTGTGGAGCTCCACCGCAAAAGGAAACGAGATCTTTGATGATCTCCTACTTATTGGAAGAGATATTCACCGATTTTAAAGATCAACCTCTTACAGTTCGCAGAGAAGGCTCTTTCATGAATTGAGGATGTTTCTACAGGTGGCCGATATATTATCTTTTTTTTTTTAATTTTTAATTAAAAATATTTTATGTTTAGTATGATGTGACAAGGGTATATTTGGTTTTCTATAGGTCAAGGTTAGTCAACCGTTAAAGTTAACAGATTAACTTGATGGCAAGAAGTGTTTGTATTAATTTAGGACATCTTTTTGAAATCTTACTAGATCTAAAATAAAGCTCTACTCAATTTAATGGGCAAAGGTAAATATATATTTACACATAGTAATTTTCTAATGTGGGATTTCGTACAAATTTTTCGTATAGTTTTATTGATTTTAATTGGTTGGAATCAATATAATTTTTTTTTTCATTGATTCTAACCGATTAGATTCAATGAAACCGTACGAATTGTTACTGACTTACTGTAATCGAAACCATCAGATTTTCTATTATCAGTTCGTCCTGACAATAAATATATCAGGACGAAAAATGTGGACTACTAGATTTATATAATTTGACTAAAAGTGTATGTACTTATCAAAACTTCTCTATAATCTATGGTCCACATTCTTCGTCCTGATATATTTATTGTCAGAATAAACTGACAATAGAAAGACGGTTGAAACCTTGGTAACAAGTAACAAGTGGATAGATCAAAATCTCTTAATAAAAAAAAAAAAAATTTGAAAAAAAAAAAAAAAACATCTAGATTCTAGATAGATGAGAATAATAAATGATGTCCGAATTAAGCGCGCTTGGTAATCTCCTTTAACTAATTAAAAGTATATAATAACGAGGGCCTCCTCTAGATCTCAGTCTCTCCGTGTTTTTGTTTAAACTTTAAAGTGAAGTCCTTTACAGTCACTCAAGTGACTCAACACACTCTTAACACTAACACACCACGACCCACTAGAGATCTACACACACAAAACTGAGCTCATTCAAGAGCTCTCATTATTTTCAGGTAATTCTTTTTTCTTTTTGTTTGCTTTTTGTGTTTCTTCACAAGATCTATGCAGTCCTTTTTATTTTATATATATTTGTGGTTCTCACTTCTCACTCTGCTACTTTCATCGTTTATTCATATTTGCTTTCACATTGAATCTAGCTTTTGTTTTCAACTTTAAAATTTAGCTTAAGAGTTTGATGATTGCAGGTTTTCTGGGACAATGAGTTGTCACATTAAACTAATATATATATATATGTGATTTTCTGTTATGGTCTTGAGATTTTACATCAAATCTTGGTTACAAGTTAAAACAGTATAAATAAATGAAAGATCTTTGAACATAAATACAATTGAAACGAGGTTATTCAGCAATAAGCGCAGATGGGGGTTTGATTTGGATCCTTGAATTCACCATCTACTGCCTGGAGATACACTTCAACTGTATGAAGCTTTATGTACTGTTTTTTTTTTTTTTCACTTTTTATTACTATTATTATCATTTGTATTTTTATTTTATTTATTTTTTCCTTTTTTTAGTTGGTGCCCTTCAAATCTACATCATTTTTCCAAGGATTTAATTCCATTTTTGGAGAATCGGAATCGCTCTCTTTCTTTTTATTTTCTGTTTGAATTGGAATCACTGATTACATGATAGGAGTATCATTTCTCTTCTTTTTTAACATTGTGATCAAATTATGTATAAAAGAACAGTTATAAGGCTTAGCTACCTGGAATCAAATGAAATCGGTTCCTTAATTGTCTTTTTCTTTCGTCAAATTTTATTATGCTCCTTAGCTTATGCCCTCAATTATATGTTGCAACTTATTGCTTTATGACTATTTGGCATTTTAACAGTGTGCTTCAGGTAACTGCCCGAACCATATAATGGGCTCTAAGAGTAATACGGCAAGCTTCAGAACACGAAGCCCGCTGTCTATATTCATCGTGATAGTTTTGTGCTGTTTCTTTTACATACTGGGCGCATGGCAGAGGAGTGGTTTTGGAAAAGGGGATAGCATTGCTTCAGAAATAACCAAACAGACAGACTGCAATATTGTTGAAAATTTGAGATTTGAAACTCACCACAATGTTGTAGAAATTGTTGCACCTTCTGAGCCAAAAGCCAAAAAAATTAAGCCATGTGATGTTAAATACACTGATTACACTCCTTGCCAAGAACAAGACCGAGCCATGCTATTTCCAAGGGAGAATATGATTTATAGGGAAAGACATTGTCCTCCCGAAGAAGAAAAATTGCATTGTCTAATTCCAGCACCTAAAGGGTATATGACCCCATTTCCATGGCCAAAAGGCCGTGACTATGTTCACTATGCTAATGTTCCTCATAAAAGCCTAACAGTTGAGAAGGCTGTCCAGAACTGGGTGCAGTTTCAGGGAAATGTGTTCAAATTTCCAGGTGGAGGAACAATGTTTCCACAAGGTGCTGACGCATATATTGATGAACTTGCATCTGTTATCCCAATTAAAGACGGCACTGTCAGGACAGCATTGGACACTGGATGTGGAGTATGTACTCAACTCTACTGAGCCTGTGCATGTGGAATATGTTAATAGTTCAGATTTTTCTGTTAATATTAGTGAAAAATGTGTGTTTTTGTTTATATTATGTATAATTATATACCTCAATTCTTTTTTTCATCTTACCATTTGTTCTTGGTATTTACTTAGATATTTGGGTAAGTTGATATATGATTGCCTGGACTGATGATGCTAATCAATTTATAGGTTGCAAGCTGGGGTGCTTACTTGCTGAAAAGAAATGTATTGGCAATGTCCTTTGCTCCACGGGACAATCATGAAGCACAGGTACAGTTTGCATTAGAGAGAGGTGTACCGGCTGTTATTGGTGTTCTTGGAACAATACACCTTCCCTATCCATCAAGAGCCTTTGATATGGCTCAGTGCTCTCGGTGTCTGATCCCTTGGACTTCAAATGGTAAGTGCTCGTACTTATCTACTCAAGACTGTGGAATCATGTACTGTTTGTTAGTATATTTTTTGTATTAATAATATGCTTATGGCAAAAAAAAAAAAAAAAAAAAAATTTGAAAGATGGGTATAGGCATAACAATTTCTTATAGTCTGCTGTTGTATTATATAATAATTAATCATATTTATCACATCAACTTTAAATCCAATAATATTCATTTTAAGTAAGACATTATGAAGTTCTAGAAATGTCAGTTTCTTGAAGATGTTGCCTTCTTGATATCCAAGTTGAAAGCTACAGGTTTGATTTAAGATTTATCACACAATAATATTACATTGCATTGGGCTATGAAGTATGAACAAAACTAGGTCACATATAATCAAGGATTTTTTGTGAAGATTGACCATATCTCATAATTCATTGAGTTGTTAATTACACCTTTATACTTGTAATTGGTTTTTGGGCATGTTTATTGAACAAGAATTCTAATGAGGGAAAGGGAACTTAATTGACTTATAATGAATTTCATTGTTTACTAAAAACTTTTAGGAATTAAGTTATGTGAGCCCCATACACAAATCAGGACCTAAGTTCATGCCGGAAAGAGAACATAATTCCCCCCAACCCCACCCACCCAAGGAATAAACTCCCTTTCTCGATTAAAAAAGTAAACCATTCATTTTTTCTAAAATACCCTCCACTCACTGGTAATAATTCCACGTCATATAAATAGGGGTATTCTTGTAATCAACTTGTTTCTGTATTAACTCCTAAATTAGTAAACACTGTAATGGAATATTGTAATTTTTTCAATTGCTCTCTGATTAGTAAATATGCCCTTTATGCTTAATGATTAAATGAGAAGTTGTGATTTTATATGCTTAATGATTATATAAGAAGTTGGACTTTGGCATTGTCAAACTGGGTTGAGTTGCTAATCTAGTAAAGGTTTGTGTTTTCGTAAAACACGACTCTTCGTTTAAAAGACTCCCAGCAACAAACTTTAAAATGCTCTCTTTTTTATTTATTTTTATGATTACATTGACATTTATTAACTTTAGCTAGCTTGGCCTTTTTGCTTATATTGGAAATAAAAAATGCTGTTGACCCTTTTATCTTATGGACTTCTGTATACAGATGGGAAGTATCTAATGGAAGTTGATCGAGTCCTCAGACCTGGTGGATTCTGGATCTTATCTGGACCTCCAATTAATTGGAAGACGTACTACAAAACATGGAAGCGATCTAAGAAAGATCTCCAAGCTGAGCAAAACAATATTGAAGAGCTGGCTGAATCTCTTTGCTGGGAGAAAAAGTATGAGAAAGGAGATATTGCTATCTGGAGAAAAAAAGTGAATGACAAAGCCTGCCAGAGAAAGTCTGCCAATATATGTAAATCTAGGGATGCTGATGATGTCTGGTGGGTCTACTTGCACCTTGTTTTGCTTAGTTGCATTTTTACCTTGCCTCAAACGTAATTTCGCAATTAAGGATTTGGAATTGACATTCAATTAATACCTCTGGTATTCTATTAATTAGTTTCTGTATTATTGTTTTTCATGTTTTTGGTAATTTCATGGCCTGCTAGATTTGATGCTACCTCTGAGCATATGATAATATAATTGTGGGCTGCTCCCAAGGGTTTTGTAATTTCAGTTCTCTTGACCCCTCAATTACATTTGATTTATGGTTATTATTACTGAGAACAATGTGGCTTTTGCCAACCACATAAATTTGAGTAAATAAAGCGACTCATGATTTGGCACCTTAATACATTTGTCTAGCAGTAGATCCAGTAATCTTGGAACATCTTTGTGCCATATCCTTATCAACCTAGCCACATCATCCTGAATGCTTGCTTTAATTTTCTTTTATTTCAATTTGGAAACCACATGAAGTTTGGTTGTGTGTGTGGGTGTTATGCCGTACACATCGTCCTCCTAGATCTCATTATGTATGCTAGCTTTAATTTAAATTAGGTCACCATGTGCAGTTTGATTGACATGTGTGCCTATGTCACCGTATCCTTGCCCACCTAGCCTCTTCATTATGAATGCTTGCTTTGAGCTCATGTAGTTCGATTAATTTTTGAGTCTGTGTTTGTTTGCATGTGCGTTTCTGATATTGTTGAATTGATAAGTATGTGCATGGGCATATGTACTGTTACGATAAACTAGTTAAGGTTATGAAGGGTATCAGAGAGTATAAAACTTTCTTGTAATATGATACCCATCTCTTCATCCTCTCTTAATTATTTCTTTTGTGGTGTATCTTAGGTACAAAGAAATGGACACATGTGTAACCCCTTTCCCAGAGGTAACCAGTACAAAAGAAGTAGCAGGTGGGGAGTTGAAGAAGTTCCCGGCAAGGCTTTTGGCTGTCCCTCCCCGAATAGCTAACGGTTACATTGATGGGGTCACAGCTGAATCTTACCAAGAGGATAATAAACTCTGGAAAAAGCGTGTAAATGCTTACAAAAGGATAAACAAATTGATTGGCACTACAAGATATCGGAATGTGATGGACATGAATGCTGACCTTGGGGGATTCGCAGCAGCACTTGAATCACCAAAATCTTGGGTGATGAATGTTGTGCCTGCAATTGCTAAGAATACTTTAGGTGTTATCTATGAGAGAGGTCTCATTGGCATTTATCATGACTGGTATGCCCCAATGAATTTACCTGTTTTTCCGTGATTATATTTACCTAATTGCATGTGAATCCTTACATTTTGATATTTAATGTGGTTTGTCGACCTATTGTGATGTTCTTAGAACATAATATAGTACGAGAGTCTTTTCCAAAACATTTGGTACATTCTAGGTGGGGAGTTACAGTTTTATGAATATCCCTTATTTTGGGTGCAGTGGGCAGTGTATCAACATCATAACTCAGACGAGTGGCTATTGGATGCTGACTTAAGTTTAACTTAGTGCCCAAGAAACGAGATTTGTAAATCAAATAGTTAGAAAAATGAGGGTATAAATAAACTTCTCTAGTTGTGTAGGACAGGCCTTTTTGGTACTTCTGAAGCACAATGTTTAAGTAAACCTAAAGAATGTTGGATATTATCTCTCATTTTACAATTATTGTTTGTTATTGTGAAAGAATTTGAAAATCCACTTATGAAACCCTGGGATGTTTATGCTTAGGAATTTCAATGATGTTTTTATTTGCTTACATATTTCAGGTGTGAAGGATTCTCTACTTACCCAAGGACATATGACCTTATTCATGCTAATGGTGTATTTAGCTTGTATGAGAACAAGTAAGCTTCTTAATCTTCTTCTTATGGTGTGTCACAAAGCATATATGACTTGTTTGCTGTAAACTTCAATGTGATAGCATTCCACAGTTTATCTATATTTTAGTCATTAATTCTGAAATTTTCTTGAGTCCCTCATTAATAATTTTATGCTCATGCTACTGTAATTTGTCTTTGTGAAATTGAGCTTAAACCAGTAAGGAATGTCTGTAAGCTCTTTAGAATCAATTATCTAACCTGATATTTGAACCTGATATTTGTTGTGGGATAAAAGATAATTATTAGCATGTGCCGTTCCCAATTTTTTATTTTTTTTTATTTTTTTTATATACATGCCTTTCCCTCTTAAAATGCAAAAGATATGATGTGAAAAATACAGAGAATCTCTAATTCAAAATCTGTATCATAATTTTTATCCTTTTACCAGCTTATGTTTCATTAACATCTTTTAGGATGCAATTTTGCATTAAGATATTAGAAGTGGATTTTTGAGCCAAAATGGGCATTGAACAACTTATGAAAGGAGTATGGTTAGGGGTTTCGTGTCTGGAGAAATGGATATGTTTTCTGTCAAAAATTATGCACACCTTACATTATCTTAATTAACAAACAAAATGTGATTAGCTAGGAGCTGAAGTGTTTCACTTCCTCTAATGTCATCAAATACGTATGTAAATGATTAAACAGGTGTAATCTGGAAGACATCCTTGTGGAAATGGATCGCATTTTGCGGCCTGAAGGGGCAGTCATCATCAGAGATGAAGTAGATGTCCTGAACAAGGTTAGAAAAATTGCAGGAGGCATGAGATGGGAAACCAAAATGATGGATCATGAGGATGGACCCCTTGTGCCCGAGAAGATATTGATTGCCGTCAAACAGTATTGGGTTGGCAGCACAGGAAACAGCACATCCAGTGATGAATGAACCATGTGAGTGTTAGAATTAAAGCAAAGATGTCACCAAGTGGCGGTTGAAGTGTTCTGGAGTGGTGGGACTAAAGAGCCCCATCCTCATTTGTAAGTTATTAATATGTGTTTTCTACGATTGTGATGGTGATGGTGATGCCTAGCATATACGAGAACTAATTCTCACTAGTATTTTTAGATGAGAATTGGGAGGGAAATGGAAGAATTTAATTTGTGTAGCTGCCTAAATAATTGGTTCAATATTCAAGAATGGATGTTGAGAATCAAAACATAATCATCATTTTGTACTCAATTGAAATGCATAGTGAATATCCAGTAAATTGCTTTCCTTCAGACTTTGCTTCATCTTATCAAAGTTTGGTTCAAGTAACTATTTTGAATAGGAATTCTTGATTAATTGCCTAGAATGTATGAGTAGATCATTTCTTCACATCTTAAAAAAATATTGCTCCAACCTGTAAAAAGCTCTTGATTCTTGAATGCAATTACTTCTTTTTTTCTATTTTCATGAAAAAGGCAGTAATGTGTTTGCCTGCAAAAGAGCATTGGGCAGTGTTATTTAATGTATTGTACTACTAGTATATTGAAAATCAAGCATTGCTTTAAAGGAGAAAATCTTGAATAGGACAGTCTTATTGCCACGCCACTTAACGAGACCGTCTAAATTATAGTTTAATAATATATATTTGTGTTCTCGAGATAAATAGTGCAATCTCATTGTGACGACAATCTCACCCAATGACAATGACACCGTCCCATTGAAGATTTTCTCGTTTTTAAGATCCAATCTGTGGGCCTGAGGTTTAATGTGGATGCACAAAACCTCCAGTAAAACAAATTCACCATATAAATTTGGGTCCACCCTTTCTCCCTAACTGGTCAAG
Organism: Acer saccharum; assembly: GCA_030490815.1. NCBI lineage: Eukaryota > Viridiplantae > Streptophyta > Magnoliopsida > Sapindales > Sapindaceae > Acer > Acer saccharum. Next base: position 25,325,270 of record CM059874.1, read on the forward strand.
CAACTGGACAAGCCCAACAGATGATCAGGACAACTCCAGGACAACACATTAAACTTACTTGAAAACATTTAAGTTTTTTGTTGGGGACTGGTAGGTAGGTCATAGGTGATCTTTTTATTGGTCACATTGGAAAAATCACATTCATGTGACTGGCTCACTTTTCTCAAGTCTTTCCAAATTTTGAGACTGAGGAGGAGGAGGAGGAGGAGGAGGCATTTTGTGGTGGCTTAAGGAACAGACATGCATGCTCTTGTAGTCTTGTGACCTTGCATTTCAAATAATATAAATGATGCATGAACATTATCAAAATCTGTGGTCTTGAAAAAGACATCATATCAAAAACCGTGGGCTTGTAGAATCATAAGAAGCAAAACCATCATAGAATTATTATTATGATGAGGCTCTTGATCAAACAAAATAGTACCCGAGTCTTGCCTCTAAAAGATGCACGTTGTGTGGTTGGCGAGAGGACAAATCACCAAAGCTGATTTGGATTTTGATAGATTTACACAACACATTTTGGAGTCAACAAACATATTTGAGTTTTTATCTCATTGCATCATTTAAGTCTGGACCATTGGAACCGACACTTGAACCATGACTCATCAAGTAAAGCCAAAATTGCTCATTTGTTTTTGTTTTTTCATATAAAAATGTTATCAAATTTCGATGTCACTTCAACTGAGATATAATAATTCACTTTTTTCCTTTTATGTTGTTCCTTCAATGGAGAATGACTAAAACAATTAATAAATCAAATTCCGATTCAATAATTGAGTTTCCTTTAAATGCAGACATTTTAAATGCTGAAATATGAATTCATCATTGTGATTGATTTATCAAGTCAAGCAAATGGCTCCACTGATTGTTGAACTGTCTAATGTAATGTTTGGTTTTGAGAATGAAAGCAAAATAGTATGCTTACAAAGACAACATTCCAATAATCAAGTTAGTGGAAATTCAAACTAGTGTGTACTTGGCTATCAATTACTTAATCAGAAAAGAGAAGGAATGAGCATTTATATAAAATTTTCTGATTAGTGGGAAGATTATGGATCCTTACTAAATTCAAACATAAAGGAGATGATGATATGATTCAAATTTAGAGGGCAATTTCAGATTTCAGTTGATGGTCGATCAATGATTATGTTCATCCTAACCCTCATTAGGTAGTAGATATTTTTGGTCTCTTCAAGAAAAATCACTGAGACCACTGTCTAATGTGGCTTAATGGTAAAAAGAGTTCATTTAGTCCGATAATGTTACAAGTTTGAGTTGTCATACCCATGTAGTATAACAAAATAAAAAATAAAAAAGATCACCAAGTTCAACTACACGTCTACACATATGACAAGATGATGAGATTCTAATAGTATGTTCCGCAATCCTAAATCATTGAGCTGGTGGGTTCAAGTTGTGTTCCCCTCTCATCCAAACCCCAACTTTATTATAATAACTATAAAAAAAATACATATATAAAGATATAGCAAATTAACGTAATATTCCTCTTGTAAGCATACTAATAGTATAATAATACATATCACTACATTTTTGTCATGTAAGCAATATTACTTCAATCATAATAATACACATGGTAAAAGTGTGGTGATGTGTATTAGTATGCTATAAGTATGCCTATATTGTGTGCCAACTAGAGAAAAATTGTGTAACACCCCTTTTTGTTATTATATTGCTCAAATGAAGACATATTTCACACACATACACAGGGTTCAAAAATTATATAGCACATTTTTGAGGTGGCATTTTAAGACTATCACTTTTTAAATAAGTTGAGTTTAAATGGCACCTAAAATGGGTTCCTTCCAAAAATCTTCACTATTTTGAATGAAAAAAAAAAAATAGAAAATTTCATTTTTGCCCAGAAAGTCTCGCAAATTACCAAAAGTCTCGTAAAATTTTATTTTTACCATAAAGTCTCGAAAATTAACAAAAAGTCTCGGAAACTACCTAAAAAGTCTCGAAAATTACATAAAAAGTCTCGAAAATACATGAAAAGTCTCAGAAAAATATAAAAAGTCTCGAAAATTACTTGAAAAGTCTCAAAAAATACATGAAAAAGTCTTGAAAATTTTCAAGACTTATTGGATAAAAATAAAATTTTCCAATTTTTTTTTTTCATCTTCTTCTTCATCGACCTACATTAAAGGTCGATTTCGAGATCGATGGAGGTCGAATAACCTCGACCTCCAATGGAGGTTTGTTCAACCTCCATTGGAGGTCTATTCAAACAGACCTCCAATGAATGCCGATGAAGAAGATGAAAAAATAAAAATAATAAAAAATGAAAAAACTAGAAAGTAAATAAAAAATATATGCAAAGTAAGGGCATTTTTGGAAGTTCACTTACTTTGGTGCCTTTAAAACTTAAGTTATTAAAGTGGTGACACTCGTACCAACTTAAAAGAGTGATAACACTACTCGTAAAACACCAACTTAAAAGAGTGATAACCCTATATTTCCAACACACACACACACACACATATGAATTTTGATATGGTTCTTTTTTTTTTTTTTAGATGATAAGTTCAACACACACCAACACACCAACACACCAACACACACACACACACATATGAATTTTGATATGGTTTTTTTTTTTTTTAGATGATAAGTTCATTGAAATCTACCTATGAATAAAATTTGAGAATTTTTCAAGCACTATAACTATTTCCTATATTTCACTCATTTTTTTGATGCCTTTATATTTTTTTAAAAAAATTGGGATAAATAGTTTTAGTGCTTGTAAATTTTTATGTAAATTTCAATGAACTAATCATCCATTAAAAAAAAAAAAAAAAAAAAAAAATTTCAAATTACAATTTATAAAAATGAATATGATTTTATCAAGGTCCTTACTGAAATTAAAATAATGAATTCCTTAAAGAGAGACCCAATATATATATATATATATATATATATATATATATATATATATATATAGAGAGAGAGAGAGAGAGAGAGAGAGAGAGAGAGAGAGAGAGAGAGAGAGAGTAACTTTCAAGTGAGGAATCCTTTACTTTAATTTCGGTAAGGACCTTGATGAAATCATATCGATTTTTATGAATTTTGATTTGAATATTTTTGTGGATGATAACTTTAATGAAATCTGCCTATGAATAAAATTTGAGAATTTTTCAAGCACTAAAATTATTTATCCGGATTTTGTTAAATATGAACACATTAGAAAAATGGGAGAAATATAGGAAAAAATAGTTCTAGTACTTGAAAAATTCGCAAATTCTATTCATAGGTAGATTTCAATGAACTTATAATCCATAAAAACATTCAGATCAAAATTCATAAAAATTGATATGATATCATCAAAGTTCTTACCGAAATTAAAGTAAGAGACTCCTTATTCTTAGGACGTCAAAATCTAACCATTGGTTTCATCCCATGGTTAGATTGGTTCTTTAAAATATATATATTTATAAATAAATAAAAAAGATATTAATAAAAAAGTTTGTCTTTAAATTTTTTATTATTTTTTTTACATTATCAACAAATTTAAATCTTCTCTTTCTATAAAAAAAAACAAACAATTAAAAATCTTTACTATACGTAATTTCTTCTCACTTCAACAACAAAACTACTTCTCTCTCCACATCAATTTACTTAAATTTCATGTATTAGGTACATCTTTTTGCGATGTATAAATGGATGGATGACAACCCTTAGATTTAAACCAAATAAATGGATGGATGTCGTAGTGTCATAATTTAAGTCATTAAGTGATAATTTAAGTGATATATATAATTGAAGATATGTGTGTAATTAATGGGTATACATAGTATTTGGTTTATTTTTAATTAAACTAATTTGTCCTTATTGGTAAATTCCTATTAGGATATTTTTGTAATTAAAATTTGTATTAAAATATGGGTGTGTTATCATATTTATGGGTGTCAATATCAGCACCCTTTATGTTTTGGTTCAATGCCTATAGGAATTCATAAAAAATTCATGTAGCAGGTACATCTTTTTGCAATGTATAAATGGATGGATGACAACCCTTAGATTTAAACCAAATAAATGGATGGATGTCAAAGTGTCATAATTTAAGTCATTTAGTCATAATTTAAGTGATATATATAATTGAAGATATGGGTATAATTAATGGGTGTACATAGTATTTGGTTTATTTTTAATTAAACTAATTTATCCTTATTGGTAAATTTCTATTAAGATATTTTTGTAATTAAAATTTGTATTAAAATATGGGTGTATTTATCATATTTATGAGTGTCAATATCAGCACCCTTTTATGTTTTGGTTCAATGTCTATAGTTACCCTTATTGTTATTGGCTCAGCTAGGATATTGTGTTCACACATATAGTTATTGCTACGTCATAAGGGTAATTGTGACACTACAAGGCATGATCTATCTGTTTACCGTTTTACAAAAATGATTAATGCATACCGTTTATACTATGAAATTATTTGTTTACCGCTTTATAAAGTGATTAATCCATAATATTTATTTCCGTAAAATTATAGTGATTTAAATTATGATTATTAAACAATATTTTGATTTCATATTGTTTATATTGTTTTATGAAACATTTATGACTTAAGAATATGATTTTAACTATTGTTTTAATTGTTTTATTGATATTAAAAATGTAAATTGTATTAAATGTTAATTCTTGTTTTATTAAATAATACATTGTTGGGATTTTTGGAAAAGTTTATGATTAAGGTTTTTAATGTAAAGATTTTACAAAGACTATTTTATTTTACATGTTATATATGAATTTAATTACCGAGTTGACGGCTCACCCCTCGTCACCAACATTTTGCAGATTAAGTTATTGGATATAAAAGTGATGAAGTGTGTTAGCAATCTTGGAGATATGTATCGCCCGAGGATTTTATTTCATGTGTGTATGTACTGTAAGGTTTCGATTTATTTGATGTTGTAATTACGTGAGATTTAGTGAAATGAATGGTATCCGGTTTGGGTATTGTATTTTGTGTATATATTACTGAAGATTATACTTGTGAATTAAGGTTTATGTAAGGTCTGAAATTCCGTAACATCCCGGTTCGTGGAGTATCGGATTTATGGTGTTACGATATATATATATATATATATATATATATAGTCATTTTCTCCTCAATGCGCATTGACGTGCATTGTATGTGGGACATTGATTATGGATAAGCATTGACAAGTGTATGCAGACTGAGTCAAGGCAATTGAATCTAATGGTCCACATGTAAGGCACTAATATATACTTATCAGTGTGCACTGAGGAGAAAGGTTTCCTATATATATACACTAAGAGATCCCTTATTTTAATTTTGGTAAAAACCTTAATGAAATCATATCGATTTGAATGAATTTCTAGCTGAATTTGTTTGTGGATGACAAATTTAATGAAATCTATTTGTGAACAAAATTTGGGAATTGATTTTAGTACTAAAACTATTTTTCTTGATTTTCTCTATATTTCACTCGAAATTTTTTTAAATTTTGTTCTTCTAGTACTTTTTCTTTTCTCACTTTACTTTTAAAATTTTCTTCTCAAAGTTCATAAGTAATCAACATAATATTTATAATCATGATTCATCTTGGCCACGTCTTGTTCATGGTTTGAAACTTCATTCAAGTTATTAAAATCATGAAACTTCATTCGAGTTATAAAAACAATGTAACGACGTTAATAATAAGACTACTTGGGCATCTTTAGTACTGAAGTATAATTAAATCAAATTAATCCATGCCAGTTTAATTTGCAAGTCAAAAGGCCTAAGTGTTACTTCAAAATATCCTACTCGAATATACATTTAGGAAGAAGACACGAAGAAGATGAAGAAAGAAGAAGAAAATTGATAAGAAAGAAAGAATGAATGCAGGAGAGAGACGAGAAGAAAACGAAAAAGGATAGAGTACGTGAGGAAAATTTGATTAAGAAAATATATATGTAGGTGACGCAGTGACGGTGAGAAACAAATTAGAAAAGGGGTTTTTACAATTTGTTCCCAATCTAATTGGGAAACATCACATTTCTACTTGTTAATTGATTTTTCATCAATTGGTCCTTATAAATTCAAAATAAATCAAATTGGTCCTACAGTTAGTCAAACTAACAGTCCACCATTACTTTTATTAAAATAATAATTAAAATATTAAAAAGTAATAATAATAAATAAATTTATATAGTTACATTTAAAAAAAAAAAAAAAAAAAAACAAACAAACAAACAAAAAAACAAAAAACTATTAGAAAAATCAAAGAAATTGAAAAATAAAATCTTACAAAAATAAAAAAACAAATGCAAGATCTATGAAATTTCTATTTTTTCCTTCCAAATTCTTCCCTTCTTTTCATTTTATCACTTCCTAAACAAATTTTCCAGATTTACAAAGCCATCTCCATTATCCAAAAATCACCAAACTTCATCACCCAAAATTTTCTCTCATTTTCTCATTTCCCAAACAACAATTTTCCAGACTTAAAAAACCATCTCCATCATCCAAACATCACCCAACATCATCACCTAATTTTTTTGCTTATTTTCTCATTTGACAAACAATTTTTAGATATCAAAAACCATCTCCATCATCCAAAAATCACCCAACTTCATCTCCATCACCCAAAACTCTCTCATTTTCTCACTTCCTAAACAACAAATTTCAGATTTCAAAAACCATATCCATCATCCAAAAACCACCACAGCACAGCCGGCACACCCTCTCACTGTCACCGCACGTCGTCCACCAAAGAAACACCGCCATCGCGCGATCTGCTCCGGCAAGAATCATGTCGTCCACGGAGGACATGATTCTTGCCGGAGCAGATCGCGCGACGGCGGTGTTTCTTTGGTGGACGATGCGCGGCGACAGTGAGAGGCTGTGCTGTGGTGGTTTTTGGATGATGGAGATGGTTCTTGAAATTTGAAATTTGTTGTTTGGGAAGTGAGAAAATGAGAGAAAGTTTTGGGTGATGGAGATGAAGTTGGGTGATTTTTGGATGATGGAGATGGTTTTTGAAATCTAAAAATTGTTGTTTGTCAAATGAGAAAATAAGCAAAAAATTTAGGTGATGATGTTGGGTGATGTTTGGATGATAGAGATGGTTTTTTAAATCTGGAAAATTGTTGTTTGGTAAATGAGAAAATGAGAGAAAATTTTGGGTGATGAAGTTTGGTGATTTTTGGATGATGGATGATGGAGATGGCTTTGTAAATCTGGAAAATTTGTTTAGGAAGTGATAAAATGAAAAGAAGGGAAGAATTTGGAAGGGAAAAATAGAAGTTTCATAGATCTTGCATTTGTTTTTTATTTTTGTAAGATTTTATTTTTCAATTTCTTTGATATTTCTAAGATTTTTTTTTTTTAAAATGTAACTATATAAATTTATTTATTATTATTACTTTTTAATAGTTTAATTATTATTTAATAAAAGTAACGGTTGACCGTTAGTTTGACTAACTGTAGGACCAATTTGAGCCATTTTGAATTATATAAGGATCAATTTGATGATAAATCAATTAACAAGTAAAAATGTGATGTTTCCCAATTAGATTAGGACCAAATTGTAAAAACCCCATTAGAAAGCGAAAAAAGGGAATAACGGAGAGAAAATCTAAAAATTAAGGGTTATTATTAAAAAGCACCCTGTTATTTGAGTTATTGACCAAAAAAACACCCTCTAGTTTTATTATTGTCCAAAAACCATCATGCTTTTAATTTATTATCCAAAATAGATCATGCCGTTAATTTTCCATTAAAATTTTGAATTATCTGTTAAACCATTATGGGTATAATGGTAAATGAGTATTGTCTAAATTTAAAATATAATTAAATTCATTTAATAGAAACCTATTAAAAATATTAATTTAAAAAAGAAGAAGAAAGAAAGAAAATGAAATTTGTGGTTCAATGAGGTTTGCACATTTACACATAAACAATTTTATCAAAAATTGACACTCACATCCCCTGCCGTTAGTCAATGGGCAGAAAAAATAACCATTGTACACCGTTGTAAAGCCGAATCTACCTTTGATCCCTAAATTAAATAAATTAAAAAGCAATATCTAAAAATTGAAAACTTACAAAAAAAAAAAAACAAAAAAAAAAAAAAATGGATCTCCACCATCCATCTCAAAGATGGATGTGAGATTAAAAAAATAAAGTGATGGATCTCCATGTGAGGGGGAGGCTGGAGCCTCCCACTGTTCGCGGCAACCTCGTTTGTCTTGAACTGGGCCGCCTCGTACACCGATCTCGTTTTTTTTTTTTTTTTAATAATAATAATAATAATTGAGATGGACCCAATCCATCACTTTTTTGTTTTAGTTTTTAATTTTTTCTTTTAAAAAAAGATAATTATGTTTGTGGATCTCCACTGGATAATTGAGATGGACGATAGAGATTTATCTATTTTTTATTTTAATTTTTAAAATTAATTTATCTTTTTCTTTTAAAATTTTGTATTAGTTATATTTGAATAGAAGGGTAAAATGATATTTTGGTTCAAAATTTTAACTAAAGTTAACATAATGGGGTTTTTTTGGCCAATGATGAGACCTGAGGCTGATTTTTGGCCAATAACCCAAACAACAGGTTGATTTTTAATAATAATGCAAAATAAAGAAAAGACATGTGGTTTAATCTAAACCATAATATATTATTGATTCAAATTGCCAAAAATTGTATCCTCCGATCCTTTTTGATATATATTTACATTGAAGATATGTTATTTTATCTATAGGACTTATTAGGATATAATGACACATTTTCTATGATTTTTTTTTTTTAATCAACTTCCAGCATGTGGGTGTGAAGTAGGCCCGGCCCTAGGGGGAGCACAGTGAGGCACGTCTTAGACCCCCGATTGTAAAAGGCCCCAAAATTGTAGTTAAAAAAATTGATTTAAAATATAGTTCATATAAGATTTTAAACAAAACATGCTCATAAATGACTATAAAAATGATCCACTATACACATATAATTTTTGAGTTGCGATATTTGCATCACTGGAAAATTGTATGTGCATCCCTTTTTGTATATATACCCTATTAAAATTTTTAAAAATATTATATATTGTAAGTACATCCCACATATTACCAAATATGCCCTTTCTCTTAATTTGAGAATAAAATTTTAAATTAATAAGTTATAAGATAAATAAAATGAAAATTGAGAAAAAAAAAAAAAAGGTATGGAGGAGGAGGCGGCTGATCTTTTGATTGTTTTTCTTATAATTTTTTAGTTTACTTTTTAAATTAAATTTAAAAAAAAAATTTATAACAGTTACTTTTTGTTTTGAGAAAAATTTCTTCAGCTCCACCAGAACATTTAAAAAGAGTGCTCGGTTTAACATTAACTTAATAGTTGTAGTTTTAAAACAACTATTTGTTAAATTTAAATTAATAAATAAATAATATTTTAATAAAAAAAGTGTTATAGTTCTTATATTCATGTTCCCTTCAAAAAAAAGTTTTTATATTAGTGATATAATTATCTTAATCAATTTAATAAATTTATTTAAGGGTAATGCTGGAATTTTAAAATTAAACAGATTTTGGGTGCACATATGATTTGGGCTCAAAAAAAATTTAGCACTATTTGGGGCGGGTTTTGTAAGAAACTCATCACATTACTGATTTAAGTTTAAAAGGCACCTATTTAGGTGATCAGACAAAAATACCCATTTTTTGTCACTTTGTGTCATTTTCAAATCTAGAGAGAAAACAGTAGAGAGAGAAAGCAACCGGTTGCAACAACATACGCCTGAAAATCTGGCGGCGAACTCACCGGCGGCGGTGCTACAATCCTGAAGTCGACCAGAATCTATAAGAAGATGAAGATCTGGGTTTCCGAGTCTTTTAGCACCTTTTCCAAGCCTTTTCAAACAGTCTCTGAGCTTTTTAAATATTAATCCGAGCTTTTTTAAGAAATATGAATAGGTTTGTCAATTTTGAATCTCTGAGCCTTTTAACACTGTCTCCGAGCATTTTCATACGCTGTCTGAGACTTTTCATTTTTATGATAGGTTTGTCAACTTTGAATCTCCGAGCCTTTTAACACTGTCTCTGAGCCTTTTCATACATTGTTCGAGCTTTTTCAACAGTAATCCGAGCTTTTTCATTTTTATGATAGGTTTGTCAATTTTGAATCTCCGAGCCTTTTAACACTGTCTCCGAGCCTTTTCATACATTGTTCAAGCTTTTTCAACAGTAATCCGAGCTTTTTCATTTTTATGATAGGTTTGTCAATTTTGAATCTTTGAGCCTTTTAACATTATCTCCGAGTCTTTTCATACATTATTCGAGCATTTTCAATAGTAATCCGAGCTTTTTCATTTTTATGAATAGGTTTGTCGATTTTGAATCTCCGAGACTTTTAATACTGTATCCGAGCCTTTTCATTCATTGTTCGAGCCTTTTCAACAGTAATCCGAGCTTTTTCAATTAGTCTCTTAGCCTTTTCAATTATTTTCGAGACTTTGTAAATAGTCTCCGAGCCTTTTCAATTAGATTCAAAATTCACACAACCAGCTTAAGGTTTACAAAAGACTCAAAGAACAAATGAAAAGGAACCCAATTAGGGTTTTAAATTGAAAAAAAAGCTCTGGGGGCGCTGCCCCTTGCCCCCTCACGAGTAGCTTAACCACCGCGAGCTTAGCAGGGAGCTTGACCCCCGAATGTGGTTGCGTAATGCCACGAAACTAATTATCCAATGAAAATGCATTGATAATGTTATCCACTTCTTTCTAAGTTGAAGAAGAAAATGGGAGGACAAGTTTATTGTAGAGAGAGAGAGAGAGTTACTGAGTTGGGACTGTCGTTTTTGTTGGAAGTGTGGAGAGGGAAGTACAAACAGAATAAAAAATAATAATTATCTAAGGGCAATTTTGGTAGTCAACCATAATAGGTGCCTTTTAAACTTAACTTATTAAAGCACTCACTTTTCCATCAAATTAGTTCAAAAGGTGACAGTTTCCATCAATTCCACCATATGATTTTAGAGAGGTGTAAATATCGTCACTCTAATTTTATTTTATTTTATTTTATTTATTTATTTATTTATTATTTTATTTTATTTTATTTTTTTAAAGACCTATCAATGGAAACCCAACTCATAAATGACTTTAAAAATGGTCCACCATACACATAATTTTTTATTTTATTTTTAAAAAGGCCCACAAATGGAAACTCATTTATCATTCTTACAACAACATTGGATCAATGGTGGCGGTAAATAAAATTAAAAAAATAAAATAAAATAAAAACTCAAAACTTTATTGATACGAAAATTCAGAAGTCGTTGTTTCGAAGATAATTAAATTAATATACTTTTTTTATTCTTTTTCGAAAATCCTCTTTTTCTTTTATGTAAGCTTAATTAGTACTTAGGCTTAATTATATTCTTTGATGCAATTATAAACATTTTATTTTGATAACTTTTTATTTGCTATCTAGTTGTGTTATAGTCTTGAGTTTAAGTTATTATATTAATTTTTACAAGTATTTGCTAGAGAAAAAAATAATAATAATTAAGTAATCATACATAGAATATCAAGGGTCTCATTCTCTATAGTTCGCCTCTGGTCCCAAAAATCTCAAGGCTGGCCCTGTTGTAAAGGATTTAGCTAAGTCACTCCAACTTATATCATTCATAAGACTTCGCCGGATATAATGAACATCCGGTCAATGAAATTTATATTGTTATCTATAGCGATTTGTTCATTTTTTTAATATATATATATATATATATATATATATATATATACACTACTTATGGTACGAATGATAACTCGATTACTCGAATGTCTATCTTATCAATTTCATATGGGTATTTTTTTGAAATGACATTCAATATGACAATATGTTTCAGCATACTAGCAATATTTTAAAAAAAAGAAAACGAAGATGCTAATCAAATCAGAGTAAATCCAAGAATAGAAAACACATATTCCAATCAGAAAAACAAAAACATAGCATGTGTTTGAACTTTGAACACGTCAACATATAAATTGTGGTTGTCAAGTGAAGTGCAAAAAAATTTGTACACTTAAAGCAACGTCTCCATAAGACTCTTCAAATAAGATATTTTTAAAAATCAAATGAGTTACGTCAGTATATTTGACTTTGATAGACTCTTTAAATGAGATTTTTCAAATAAGATTTTGCTTTTCTCTCTTCAATATTGAAGAACAATTTCTCTCTCTTCAATTATTATTATATTATTTTTATATCACATTATCATTAATATTTAACATCTATATCCTTTATCTTTTTAATTAATTTTAATTAATATATAATAAGTTTTAATTTATAAATGTTATCATCATAAAAATTACACCACTAGAAATGTCTCATCTAAATCTTTAAAATGAGACTAATATTGAATATTGAATATTTATTAATAATATATTAATAATATGGAAAGTTATTATTTATAACTTGAAAAAAATGGACGGTAATTAGATTTGTTGTTGAGGCGGGAGGAATCTGAGTGTTTTCATTAAAATAATATAAATCTATTCCTAATTGAAGAGTCTTTTAGAAGGACTCTTTTTTTTTTTTTTTTTTCACTCATCAAATTGCCAACTCTTCAATTAGGAATATGTTTATATTATTTTAATGAAAACACTCAAATTCCTCCCGCCTCAACAACAAATCTAATTACTTTTATGTGGATATGAAAATCATTCGAATGACCTTCTAAATTATTAATATGTTATTATTAAATATTCAATATTAGTCTCATTTTAAAGATCTAGAGAAGATCTTTCAAAGGGTATAATTTTTATGAAGATAAAATTTATAAAATAAAAATTCTTATATATTAATTGAATTTAATTAAAAAGATAAAAAAGATATAGATGTTAAATATTATTGATGATGTGATATAAAAAATAATATAATAATAATTGAAGAAGGAGAAATTGCTCTTTAATATTGAAGAGAGAGAAGCAAAATCTTATTTGAAAAATCTCATTTGAATAGTGTTGGAGCTAGATATGATTATATGACTTGTTTGACTTTAACAAATATCTTATTTTAAGAGTCTTTTGGGGTTGCTTTTAGAGCATATTCGATGTATAACACCAAATTAAAAGAGCATTTTGGAAGAATATGCTTACACCATTTTTTTTTTCCACTTCAATATTCTATACCAAATTTTACACTAAAAAAACATATTTAAAGAATATTTCCCGATAAATCTTTAAATTATTATAAAATTTTAAATTGGTTAAATGTATAATTAATAAGTCAATTAATTAAATTAAATATGTATATCAATATTGATGTTATTTTAAAGATTTTAACGGGATCTTTCCAACATTATATTTTCTTGGAATACATATTATTATAATTAAGTATGGAAAAGTTAAATTAGTAGTTGTAAAAATTAAAAATAGACTGATGTAATATTTACAACAAATAAATAAACAAATATAAGGATTTGGTGTAGCTACAGTCTACACCAATTACACCAAATTTGGTGTGCACTGTAGCTACACCAATTTTTTTTTAATAGTGTTTTTGATGTGTTGGTTGGTGTTGATTTTTACACCAACTTGATGTTTTAAGTGTTTTTGGTGTGTTGGTTGGAGTTGCTCTTAGTGATCAATGGACCAACAGCTTAATGTGAGTCCATTATTCATGCATAATTAAGGGGAAATGAAACGAAATGAAATGAGGGTTTCAAATGAATTATTATAGGAAGCGGGTATTGACAAGAATTCAATTCTATCTAACAAAGTGAAAATGATTGAACCTTTTGAATTCAAGTTAAAACTTAGAGCAATGTAGCAAGACATGGAATTTTAATTTGACGAAGGAGACAAAGATCCATATGAGGGATTATGTGGGCCTTCCCACTAACCATTGGTACTGTATATGTACTTAACTAATTAATGTCAATTTAACTCATTCATTATTTTCTTAATTTTTTTTTTTTGGTTGACAATTTACCTTCTTTCTAATAGTTTTAATTTGTGCACGTATCTAATCAATCTTTCACAAGATATAATTATTGTAAACTGAATTTGACTACCTTTTGTTTTCTCCAAGGGATGGCGATGGGGTACCATAATTGGATGTTTTTCCTGCCGCTTTAAAGGGTTGGCCCTTCCACCGTTGGTTTTTTCAGCGCTCCACCTAATTAAGCTCTTTCAAAGTGACCAACTTTTTACTTGTATTACTCTATTTTGAATTGTGCAGCCTTACACTTAATTTTATTGGTTTTCCAGGATAGATTTCAATTAATTTACTATGGAAAGTGTTGCATGTTTCATGTTCAAAACATGTGGAGTGGTATTAATATTTATTATGAAAGAGTGGTGCTATTGACACACCCCCTACTAATCTATTTATGCCCCATTTTTTTAATTATTTAGTATTATTATTTTTTCCTTTATCAAAATTACTAAAAGAGACATACAATTTAAGAAAAAAAAAATTATATAAAGTAAATCTAATAAAACCCCACATTCCTTTTTTTTAAAAAGCCAACGTTCTTTTAATCCTTTCCTTAAAATATATTTTTTTTCATAATTCTTAAACCCTAAAAATACTTGTACTAGATTCTATTTAAGCAATAAATCAAACACCTGGAGTGCATTACAGATGCGATATTGATTATTATTTAATCTCATTACTCTTTTAGGTTTTTTTTTTTTTTTTTTTTTTTTTTTTTTTTTTGTCTCCTCCTCTGTGTGTGTTTTGTCTTAAAGGAACTTGGCGGTGCTTGGTTGGATTTGACAGTAATCGGTACAAATTTTCATTCATGCTCATCATCTCATATTCTCATGCATGGTGTATCTACGGACGAATCTTTATTCCCTAAGATGTGTAATCATGATTCATGCCAATGCTTTCATATTTTTACCACTCTTGTCTCTCCTCTTTTTAATGACTTTCATTCTTGTTTTATGCAATTCGTATGTTGGTCATCTGTTAAAAAAATTGAATTAACGCACCTATTTATTTATTTTTCCAGGTGCGTTGGGTTTCAGTGATAAAAGTTGCACAAAAAAATAAAACATTTAAAAACAATAAAGAAAGTGGTCAGGGTTGCTCTATTCTTTACTCTTTTCTTGGGGTTGTTTACTTGTTCTTTGTTTTGTAACTTTCCGATCTTTTCTATAAAGTTTGATGTTAAAAAAAAAAAAAAAAAAAAAAAAAAAAAAAAAAAAAAAAAAAAAACACTAAAAAATAAATAATAAGAAAAAAAATTCGTTCATATAAGGTGAGAGAAAGACGAGACCATAGATAAAGAGATCTGAGATAGATAGAGATATTAGAGATGAGGTTTATTAAGTTTAAAAAATAAGTAAAAGGGTAGTTTTGGAAATAAATAAAATAAATAAATAAAAACATTTAACTTTATTTAATTAAATCAAAATTTAAACAAGTGGGGTATAAATAGATCAGTAGGGGATGTGCCAATAGCACCACTCATTATGAAAATAGGTCTAAATATCACTAAATCCATAGTGACTTTTAAGACAACAGTAGATTAATAATTTGAGTTTAAATAGCACTAATTGATAAAAATACCCTAACATTCTTCTTTTATTATTTTTTTTGCCATTTTTAGGTTTTTTTTTTTTTTTTTTTTCAAAAACCTCCATCGATGGATATCCTCCATCAATAGAGATGGAACAGACCTCCAATTTGGAGGTTTATTCGATCTCCATTGGAGTTCAATTAAGAAGATGAACCAAAATAAAAAAAAAAAAAAAAAGGAAAAATTCATTTTTATCCAATAAATCTCGAAAATTGTAAAAATGCTCAATAAGTCTCATAAACTACAAAATAAATCTCAGAAACACCAAAATAAGTCTCGGAAACACTACACTAAGGGGTCGTTTGTTTTTTTGTCTGAAGACTGAATAGTCCTGAATTTTACTGAAGACTGAATAATGACTGAAACATGAATCTGAATGACATGTTTGTTTTTTTCTTTTCTTACATCTGAATGTACTGTCAACATGTTTGTTTTTTAAAAATAAAATTGTCTGAAAAGAAGTAATTTTACATCTATACCCATGTTAAACAATTATACATATAATATATAATAAAACCAATCCAAAAATAATAATTATATATGAACACATATGATCATGATCTTTTTCTTCTATTACAAACAAACTTTATTTATACTAAGAAAAGAAAATGTTTTTTTTTTTTTTTTTTCAAAAAATAAAAGGGGCTACAGGAAAACTCACACAAAACACTCTAAAAAAAATAATATATAAATACATCACCCTAATATCATAATAAAGTATTGATATTAAACACCAATATGAGAAGTGATTAGGGTTCTTTTATATTTTTAAAGCTATTTAAAATAAGCAATATATAAAAATAAAGATTTCTATACAATATATAATTATGATGAAATTTGATATATGTTATATATGGAGGATAGTATCGGAAGAAAAGATTTTATATTGCATTTAATACAATTCAGTGATTTACAATTAAGTTAAAAGTCAAGATTTTTTACTTTTTATTTTAAGTTGTTTTTTGGTATTTTTAAGTTGTTTAACCACTTAAAAAAACAAACAAAACAACTTAATAATTATGATTCAGACCCATTAAGTTTTAAGTGAAAAAAACAAACGACCCCTAAGTCTTAGAAACACCAAACTAAATCTCGAAAACACAAAAATAAGTTTTGGAAAAAAAAAGAAAAAGCATGAGACTTATTTTTATGAATGTGTTTTAAAGGTATTTTTGTCAGAACAACACTTTAGGTGCTATTAAAACTTAAGTTATTAAGTTGATTTTAGTCTTAAAAGTAAGAGAGTGAAGAGTGCTAAAATTTTTTTTAATCCTAATAATATTTAGAATGGTGTCGTAACGTAAGTGAGTATGAACCATTTCAAGATTGAAGAATATGAACCATTTCAACAGGGGTGTATAATTATTTGCTGAACATCCATGAAACCTAGCCATGAAATAGGAACTTGTCTTGTTGATTGTTTTGTCCCCATAAATCGTTTGGAATGTGCTTGAGAATTTAGAGGGAAAATAGAGAGCGTTGAGATGCGGGAGTAGATATAAATTAGGGTTTTTTTAGAACACAGATATAAATTAGGTTAATTCATTTGTTTAATGATTTTTTTTTTTTGATTCATTTGTTTATAGAATTTATAAATATTAAATAAATTAAGGATAATGTTATAATATTTCTACTGGATTATATTAATTTTTGAATGGTTAATTCATTGGACTTTATATAATTTAAATATTTTGATTTGTTATTATGATATTTTCTTTGTTTTTTCACTTTACAATATACTACTCGACATATTTTTAATATTTTCCATTTCAAAATACCGTTTTAAATAAGTGTTACCGAACGTGTTTTTTGATTCAATTGATAAAACAGAAAGAAAATAATGAAAACAATTTCTTATACAAATTTTTGACCATTAGAATACAATAACTGTTATACACCTCGATTTTTTTATTACCTCACTTAGTGCATCTTCAATGCTGCAATGGATTATAAACAAATTATATGACAAATAGGAAAAATAGACAGTGTGTTAAAATATCTCTTCAATGTCAGTTGAACATCTATTTTGTAGGACGACTAAATATTGGAGATAAATATAAAAAAAGTAATACTAGGTTTCCCAAATTTTTTCCCAAAAAACTTCCCAAATGAAGTAGTATGGTGAGTTGTCAACATCTTGTAAATCATGAGTTTATGTGGTGAGGGATATGATATTGATAACTCACCATACCACATAATTTGGAAAGTTTATTAGGAAAAAATTTGGGAAGCCTAACATTATTCATATAAAAAAAAAAAAAACCGTTAAGAAAGTTGCTTGATTAGAAATATAAGTAATGTTGGGCTTACTATTTTATTTTATTTTTTCCAAAAACCTTCCCAAATGATGTGACATTATAGTTATCAACATCACATCTCTCACCATATAAGCTTATGATTTACAAGATGTTAACAACTCACATATCACATCATCTGGGAAGTTTTTTGGGAAAAAAAAATGTAGGAAGCATACCATTACTCAAAATATAATAGAGTAATGTCAGATATCCCACTTACAATCACACATTTTCTATCCCAACCCATATGGCAATTGGGGTGTCACTTAGAGATTATTTATTGAAACCAAGCATTACACACAACCCAAAAAATCAGCCTGTAAATGTTTCCTAACACAAGGAGGATACTCCTCCAGGCAAACTTGGTCCTCATCAATGGACAAAACTAGCTATTAAGTATACTTTTATATCAATCTCTTAATATTGTTGAAATGCCAATATTGAGTAGTTATTAAGTGAGGTATACCTTACTTTAATTTCTGTAAGGACCTTAATGAAATCATATCTATTTTTATGAATTTTGATCTGAATTTTCTTACGGATGATAAATTCATTGAAATCTATCTACAAATAAAATTTAAGAATTTTTCAAGTACTAGAACTATTGTTTTGAATTTTTCCTATATTTATCTCATTTTTCCGATACCTTTATATTTAACAAAATCGTAAATAATTCTAGTGTTTGAAATATTCTAAAATTTTATTCATAGGTAGATTTCATTAAACTTATCATCCACACAAAAATTCAGATTAAAATTCATAAAAATCGATATGATTTCATCAAGATATTTACCGAAATTAAAGTAAGGTATACCTCACTTGATAATTACTATGTCAATATTTATTTAAATGTGCCTTTCGATGACTAATGGAAAAATCCGTAGAGCCCATACCACCTATGAATAAGTCTCATTCTTAAGGAGAAAAGTTTGAATGCAAATCTAATTTCTCCATAATCAAGGTTATTCTGTAAGGGCATGTTTGTTACGTGGGATTGGATTAGGATTTGACTAATCTCAGTCCAATCTCACGTTTGTGGTCTACACGAGATTGGATTTCTCAAATACTATGTAGATAAATAGTTCCACTGTTTTCCCCCGACAAAGGCTGGGACAATATTTTGACCCAACCATTTACTTTTTTTAAAATTAAATTATTTATATATAAAATATTAATTTTATGTAATCTATTTTAAAAATTAATTTAATATATTTTATTCTTTTTAAATATTAATATATTTTATAATTTTATTTTTCTTTTATTTGAATTGATTTAAAATGATTTTATTTATTTAAAAATTAATTTTATATAATTTTATACCTACCTTTAAGAAAAGACAATTATTTTTTATTCAATCTTATGTTTACTAAACAAAAGGCGGTATTATTTTAGTCCAATATGTACTACACCAAACACATCAGAGTAATAATTTAATCCAATCCAATCCAATCTCATAAAAACAGTCAAATCATATCCAATCCAATCCAATCTTACACACCAAACGAGCCCTAAACGGATAATGCATCTATAGTAGAGTTTTGCTTGATCTGAGGTTGTGCTTTTTCTTCTTCATTCTAAAAGTAATGCATCTCATTCATATATTGAGGCCATCATTAACAATCTAAGGTTGTTTTTCTTTTCTTTTTTCTATTCTTAAGATTTTCTTTACAAGGGAGAAATTTATAAATGCCTACAACAATTGAAGTGTATACATATTTATGGATCTTGAAAGCTAACTCTTAAAATTTTATTTCTATACAAATTTTGAAATCATCAGAAATTTAATAACCAATAAAGGGAGCGAATGAAGTTCTAAATGCACATGAATGAGGATGGAGATTCACAAGTGGTTGCTAGAACCTTCCTCTCTCTAAGAACTCAACAATGCTCACAATATATAAAAAATTCAAAGTTCTTCATAAACAAGAAAGTGTCTTGGGTTATAAATAGAGATCTTGCAAAACTACATCATTTTGGCAAAAATCTGTTTTTTCGTGGTCCCGATATCGCGATTAACCATGACAAAAAACAACCGCGACAAAGAAAACTTTATCATCACCGGAATATCGTGGTCCTAATTCACGGTGGTTCATGACAAAACCACAAACGCAAAATTCACTAGAGAAAACTTTGCGCCAATTTGTCACGGTTCTCCATGACGATACAAAGACAGTGAAAACCTCTTAAGGGTTTTTCGTGGTGGTCCAAGACGACACTTGGACCGCGAAATCCACTGAATGGTTTTTGCGGTTCACCACGACGACACCAAGACAGCGACAATGAGAAGAAGAGGCCTTCTTATGCGATATAACACACTAACCTATATGCAATATGTGCAAATGTGAAAACGGTGAAATGCACACTTAAATGACAATAAATACACAAATGAATAAGTTTTGTGTGTGTGTGTGTGTGTGTGTGTGTGTGTGTGTGTGTGTGTGTGTGTGTGTGTGTGTGTGTGTGTGTGCATCTAATCTCTTCAAGAGTTCAAGTCAAGTGATATACCTTTGAGGCTCTTGATCTTGAAGCAGTCGAGATGCCGAGAAGCTTTCCAAACACGATCACAAACTTGATGACTACATGAAGAACCTAAGATACCCTTACAAAATATCTCATTGTGGTTTGTCATAGAAATGAGCCAATCACAAAATGGTGGGACTTACACTTTTCAAGTGCCAACATTTCCTCACTCATAACTTTCATCCAATTTTCATCTCATAATGCTTCCTGAATTATTTGTAGGACTGGAATTTAATTAGTAACTCAGATATTAATGTTTTGTGAGAGCAAAAAACAAAAAAAAAAACTTTACTCCCAAACTCCCCTTGAAGAAAGTTCTGAGAAAAATATGATTGATTTTAATTGAAAGTGACATCCATGGAAACAAAACATTTTCTAAGACTGAGGATAGTAACATTTTCTATAAACCCAATTCATACCCCCGGGGGGGTGGGGGGTTGTTGGGGTTCTATTATAAAAATGCATATTAAATGTGCAAATAAAAATATGAACAAAATAAGTAAATTGCATAAATTTAAAGAGATAAGGGATAGAAAATTAAATACGATGATTTTTACATGGTTCGGCTCCGTCTACTCCACGCCTCCAAGCCAATCAAGCTAGATGATTCTCCACTAGCCATCAAGACCCAAGTCTCTTACACAATACAAATTGGTGATAACACACACCAATCTCTACCAAGTGATCCCTCTCACTTGGATTTCTCTCAATACAAATATTTCGCACACTCAAATACAAAGATAAAAGATTTAGCACAAAAGAATCATTCTCTAAAAGAGTAAACAAAGAAGATTTAAGCAATAGATAATGTATGATATGATTTGATGACACAAATTGGCTCAAACATCATAAAGAGACTTCATAGGAATGATGAGAAAGTTTCTAAGCTCTTAGAATGCACATAAATTACTTAAATGATGAATTTACATGAAAAAAAATTCATACTAGCCGTTTTATGCCGATGTAATGGCAAATTATAAATTATTCCCTCTGATTTCGAAAATTACATTTTGACTCCTGTAATAATCCCTTAACGACAACTTTGAAAATGTAACTTGTAAAATCTTAGATTTGTGTTGGCTTGATTCCATTGCAAAATACTCTTTATTTGTAATGGTTAGTTGTTTAGGTGATTCTTGGTAAAAAGAAGCTTCAAAGAAGAAAGGCAACTTCTTATGCAAATATCATCTTTAAGAGGAAATGCACTTACTTGGATGCTAAGGTATCAAGATACTTTTTCCTTTTGCAAGGCGTAAGCGCACACACACACACACACAATCCATACATGTGTGTCCCTGCATCGTAGTGCAAACATTTGGTATAACACATTTACACACTTTTGAGTATGCACATGCATTGGTCTCTTATAGACAAACATTATAGAATTGCATGTTTTATGACTATCTCTTATATATGGCATACTTGTGTGACATTGTGATTATTTATTTGTGTTTTTTGTATTTTGGACTTGAACATGTTCTTATTTGATTCCTTTTTGAGTCCCGGTCATTTCGGTTACTCATTCATAAGGTTTCGAGTCCAAACGATGTAACTACGCTACTTTGCATTCTCATTCGTTGAGTTGACTTCATCATCGTTTTCCAGATGATTTCTCAACCATTTATCAAAGTTTTATAGTCTTCATCATGTGTGAGGGAGTCACGGTTCGTAATCCAAAAATATATTCAAAATCGGAGTTCGGATCCCCGAATACGGCTGAAGAACGTGAGAGGAGCGCGTGAGAGGCAAGCATGGCCAAAGGCCATGCATTGGCCACCACGTGTGGAGGCCGTGGGACCCACGGCCAGAGCACCCCTCTGGTCCCATGTGGCCCACGCGCCCCACACAGGAGGTGTGACATGTCTCCTTTTGATTGGTCACCGAATGCCTCTCTTCTCCATCTCTTTTCCCTCCATTTATATTCGAAATCCAGTGCAGAATTCACTATAACTTTTGATTTCTGATTTTGATCATATCTCTCTCATTACAACTCCGAATTGAGTGATTCAAAAACCAAAATTGTTGATCTTGAAGAGAGCTACAAACCCCAAGCATTTTCAAAGTCATTTGAGTTCGTGATTTTTTACAGTGAGCTGATTTCAGTCTATGACTCAACTTTTGTATGTGAAACTTCTTCTTCTCACTTCATCTTTTGATCATCTCTTTTAATCTTCCTAATTGATAGATGATATATGTTTAGAATGTTGTTAGATCATATTCTAGGGGTGGTTGATCTATTGATTGTTGAGTTTTAGCCTTGTGATCTTAATTGAACATATTTAGCTAAACTTGACTAATCTTGAAATTGATTCTAGAAATGTTGTATATGATGTGCCTCATGTTATTTTCTAGGTTTAATTTCATCATCTAAGAACTAAGATTTTAATGTGATATATTGAATATTCATATCTTGTTCTTATTGATTCACATGCTTTGATTTCTAGATACATTTGTGATTGTTTGTTGAAAGCATATTCTAAATTGTCACTAAGCATGTTCATAGAGCTTGATTGATCATCTTGCTTTATTTGATTGTGATTTACATCATTTGCATCACTTAAATCATTGCCTTGTGAAAGGTTGAAGTCTCTTGCAAAGTGAGTGAAGCTTTGTCTTGAGCAAGAAGTCTTAGCTAGGAAAGTGTTCCGGATAGCCAAGCAAGAAGTATGGATTAGAGTCGGGAGGACTTGGATAGTAAAGCAAGAAATCTTCCTAGAGACATGAGCGTCTTGGATATGAAGTTGCTTCCTAGACGTGTAGGACACATCTTGGATAGGAAGTAGGCTTTGTGGTTCACTAGCCCAAGGGTAGATTATGAGTTGATAGCTTGAAGTGTATATCATGTGTTGATAGCTTTGAGTGTGTAAGTCCTTTTCATATAGTGTATTGCTTTGCCGGTGGTTGTGGTATCAACCCGTGGATGTTTCCTCTTTGAGGTTTTACCACGTAAAAATACTTGTGTCTTTTTCGCTTTACTTTTCATTATCTTCTATATCATGTATTGATTGTATCTCTTGTATATTGATTTTCACATGTATTGAACCATACTATACCATTGATTAAATCATATCAAGTGTACATTCGACTCTTTTAATCCGCATATTTTGAATTTGGAAGAATTTGAGCCTATACCTATTCACCCACCCCCCCCCCCCCCCCCCCCCCCCCCTAGGTATATTTTACACTATATTGCTTAAGGGAATTTCATAACTTTTAGAACTTATGATAATTACAGTGTGCCCCATACAGTTTTGTAACTTTTCGGTATGGTAGTTTTTCATGTTTAAATAGAGAGATTTAAGACTCAACCAATCTATATGGCGTTCAAGAACGCTTACAATGATATTGTAAATATGATTAAGGGATCCTAAGGTCCTAACTAAGTCATTTGAGCCAAATCTTTCAAACCATACGCAAACATAAACTAATTTACAATATAAAGAACAATTAATTCTAAAGCTAGTTTCGTTTGCTTCAACCTTCAATAAAATATATCTTTGATGTCCAAAAGCTTTATATTTTCTTCTCCATGCATGTAAAATTAAACACATGTATTTTTGAAATTGGAAATTATATTCACTTTGTGTCAGATTACAATTATACTCATAAGAGATTACACATCTAACTAAATACGAAAAGTAATCTATCCTAGTAATTAAAGAATAACAAAAGAATTAAATACATCTATTATATTCTAATTGCAAAATATCAGTGAGCTAATAATAGCACCCTTGATCCTTGATCCTTGGCTCTCTACAGTGAAGGACAACTAGTCATTGATTCTCGGCAAGCCTTCAATCCGAGGACAACATCAAATAAGGTGTGAACAGCTCATTGTTTCCAACACTCCCCCTAAAGCTGGTTTGAAGATATCTTTCATAGCCAGCTTGCCTATCAAGATGTCAAAATGCTTTCCTAGTAAACCTTTGGTAAAGATGTTTGCAAGTTGTTCTTCAGTTGAAACATACATAATACAAATTATACCATTGTCTAGTTTTTCTTTAATGAAGTGTTTGTCAACTTCCACATGTTTAGTTCTATCATGTAACACGAGGTTTTGAGCTATACTTATAGCTGCCTTGTTATCAGAATACACTTTCATTAGAAAGAACTAGAAATCTTTAAGTCTTCATGGATTCTTTTTATCTACAAAACTTCACAAATTCCATGAGTCACTGCCCTAAATTCGGCTTCAACACTACTACGAGCAACCACATTATGCTTCTTTGACCTCTATGTAATTAGATTTCCTCGAAAAAAATGTATAATAACAAGAAGCAGATCTTATATTAGTAATGCTTCATACTCAATCTGCATTGATATAAACTTCAATTTACAAGTACTTATGATTTTCAAACATTAACCCTTTTCGTAGACTTCCCTTCAAATATCTAAGGATCACGTAGGCTGTTTCAAAAAAGTTCTTCTCTTAGAGAGTGCATGAATTGGCTGATCATGCAAACTACAAAAGCAGTATATGGGCATGTATCTAACAAATAAATTAATTGCCCAACAAGTCTTTGAAATCGGTCTCTGTTCACAACATCTTCTAGCTTTGTTGGTTGTAGTTTCACATTCGGTTCAATTGGAGTTTCTGCTGCCTCACAACCAAGAAGTTCTGTTTCACTCTACAAGTCTAGTACATATTTTCTTTGAGACACAAATATACTTTCTTAAACCTTGCGAACTCCATGCCAAGAAAGTACTTAAGTGTTCCCAAATCTTTAAACCAATTAGAAAAACCAAAAAAAGAAAAGTTAGAAAACAAAAACAAAAACTGAAAAAAGAAATTTGAGGATTGGATCTCCACCCATCGTTGAGATCTCCATTATACATGCAAGAATTGAACCTACAACACCGAGAATCTAGAGCTGGCACCAATTCAATATCAAATATATAAAGTGTAAATATATACAACTGTATAGAGAGTAGAGAGAGAGAGAATTACTAATTAATGATCTTCAATCTCTAGAATAATTAAAAACCCTACATAATAATTTTTTTTTTTAAAGACTTATATAATAATATAAACAAATAAAACTAATCCAACGAAGCGCCACCAAGCTAACATCTCAAAGTCAACAGTTCAACTCACACCAACATTATCACTTCATGTCCTCGATCCTTTTCGTCTTGGTCTAAGTCGCGACTCTCGTCGAAGTTGAGCGAATAACTCATAGGGTTGTGATTGTTGTTACCACCGCTTCTGTTCCTATTGAATCTCCTGATGAAGGTCTCCCACTTGGGTCCAACCACAATCTCCGACCACTCTCAATCGTCGACGTTGGAGACCTAACGCTGGGTTTCCATCGTCGGCCTTTCTTCAAGAAGATCCAGATGGATCTCATTTTTCTTCAGCGATGGGTCACCATCAACGACAATGGAGACCCATATAGATCTCCATATGGATCTCGTTTTTCTTTTCTTTTCTTTTTTGATTTTTTTTCCAATTGTTTTTTATAATTTCATCACCACCATCCTTATCTGAGATGGATGGTAGAGATCAATCTACCTTTTTTTAAAAAAAAAAAATTGATCCCCACTGTCCATCTAATATTTGGACGAAGGAGATTTTTTTATTTTATTATTTTTATATGATGTAAACATTTAAATTTTTTTTGTTATTTATTGTTTGGTGTTGACATGTGGTATCTTTTTTGTTTAAAGATAAAAATACCTTTGAAATTGTTAATTTTGAATAACGGCTGACTTATAAAGCAATCAAATTGATGTGATTTTTGAAAACATAGGTACCAAACTAACGAAAAATGGATAAACAATTAAAAAAAAAAAAAAACATAGACACCAAAATAATAAGGGTTAATAGCACCAGTACCCCCTGAACATGTAGCGAAATCGCATAGTGCGCACTGAATTTTTTTTCCTAGCATTAAACCCCTCAAACTCCACTAAATAGGCAAAAATGGACGGAATGCTAACTTCCGTCCATTTTTAGGTCACGTGACCTTCTCGCGATGCTACGGTTAGGGGTAAAATTGGGTTTTTGAAAAATCTATTAACTACACTATGAGGGGCATATTGCAACTATATAAGAAAATCCCCAATTCCTCAATTGATCGTGAATTGAAATCGAAAGAGGGATTAGGGTTCTTGCATCGACCCGATTAGTGTAATCATCGCAATTGAAGCTCGCCATTTTGAAGAATTCACATTTCTTCTGCGTTGACCCGATCGATCACTGAAACCAGCTGCAGCTCCATTTATTTTATTTGTTAGTTACGAAGATTTCGACAGTTAAGTGATGGTGGGAGTAAGGAAAGACGGTGATGGGCAACCCCAATATGGTAGGTGTTCTATGACAGTTTTGTATTGTAGTTGTATCTGGTTTTTGGAAGGAATGTGTTGTACTTGTGGAAGATTTATCGATTTTATTAAAGGGTTTGGGACCACAATGTTTGTCTAACTACTGTGTAGTAAAAGAAATTTGAAATCAGACCAAAATGTGGCCAATTTTTTCACGTGTGTTGAGTGTAACTGTTGAATAACATGGGTTGGGTGTGTACATTTGTTTTAACTATTGCTCATGTATTTGTTTGTTCTATAATGTTCATTTATTTGTTCACTGAATTAAATATCTTAGATTGTTGACTGAATTGCTTTGTCTTCATTTGTTATGTAGATCCACATGACCTAGAAGATTTTTTTCAGGTTTAATGTGCATCATGGTGGGGAGTTTAATGGAGACATGGATGAGTACATTGGGGGGGGGGGGGGGGGGGGGGGGGGGGGGTAGTGAGTTTTTATGACTACATAAGTTTAGATGAGTTGTCGATGCTAGATCTAGATGATATTGCAACGGAATTGGGTTATACTTTGCTGGTTGGCTATTGGATTTAAGTGAAAAGTTATGGAAAGCCCTATTGCATAGCCAATGATCACAACTAATGTGGTTCACAGACAAAATACCTACTAGTAGAGTTGTTGATCTGTTTCTTGAGCTAATAATACCATTGCAAGAAATCCCATTGGAGGAAGTCGGGGGGGATGAAATGGTGCCATACCAGAAACATGGGCCAGCTGATGTTGATGAACAAGGGCTTGGTACAGTTGATGGGACTAAAAAGCATGAGCCTGCTACAGTTGATAGGCCACCTGATGTTGAATTACATGGGCCATCTGATGTGAATTGGGTTGATACTCAACTGCATGCTAGGGTTAATAAAGAGGCTGGTAATAAGGATAAGTAGGGGTGGACAAAAACCATTAAACTAAACCGAACCGATGAACCGAACCGGTCCAATCGGTTTTTTTCGATTTTTTACTGTTAACCGGTTCGGTTCGGTTTGTTTTTAAAAAAACTGGTATTTCCGGTTTGGTTTTCAGTTCTAGGGTTTGAACCAGTGAACCAAACCGAGAACCGGTGTATATAAAAATAAAAAAAAATCCCTCTCTTTTGTTTACATCTCTCTCTATAATATCTAGATCTTTTCTTTATGTAAGCTAAATTATTGCTTTCTACATCTGGGTTTATTTGCTGTTTTCTTATTTCTCAATCATGTATACCCATTACAGTCATAGCTTAAATTTATCAAATTGCTCCTTTAAGACTCTCTGCTCTTGTATCATTTATAAGCAATTTATTTATGTCAAGTCACTCACTTTTTATTAATGAAAATGTGGGCATTTCTGCATTGGTATACTAAAGTACTTGGTTTAATGAAAAAACATGTCATCATTTATGGGTAATGTTGGTTTTGAAAATCTATCACATTTTACAAAGGTAACATGCTATGAAAATGCGCAAGGGATTTAATATGAAATGGTTTATTCTAGGGATTTAATATGGAATGGTTTCTTTAGTGTTCTTGGATAAGAATAATATAATTTATATGTTTGGTTTATACTTCTTTATAGCAAACACTCAAAAAATTTCAAACCAGAAGATATGCAAGCTTACATAGAGGGGAAAAATTGCATCATTACAGGAGCAAATTCGGGTATTGGTTATGCTACAGCTGAAGGTCTAAAACCCAATAATTTGGCCCAATAGGCCCAAAACCGAAAAAACAAAACCGAACCGAACCGGTTCAATCGATTTTTGATCGGTTCACACTTTTCAATTTTATCGGATCGATTCACTTTTTTAAAAACCGGATATTATCGATTTTTTATCGGTTCACTCGAAAAGTGAACCGATCCATTAAACGCCCACCCCTAAGGATAAGGGAAAGCAGGTACTAGAAGAGGGTCAAGGTGAAGGTGAAGGTGAAGCAGAAAGTGAAGCTCAGGGTCAAGTTGAAGTTGAAGCTGAAGCTGAGGCTCAAGATGATGCAGATATTTTAGTTGAATCTGATTATGAGCAAGAGGCAGATGACATTACAGCTGAGACTTGTGTCGATCCAACCAAGATTTGGGATGGTTTAAATGTCCCAAATAGACAACATCAAGAATGTGCATCTGGATATGATCTTGAAGATGTATCTGATGAATTGAATAGCTTGGAAGGGTCAGATGGTGAGGAAGGTGAACAAGGACGAGTTCGAAAGTTCATTCACAGATCATACTATGAGTTTCATCTAGAAAGGGACATGCAGGACCCAACATTTAAGGTTGGTATGTTGTTTGGAACTGCAGATATATTTAGGAATACCATTAGGGCACATGCTGTAAAGCATATGCGTGATGTTAAGTTTAAGAAGAATGATCAGCATAGGATTAGGGCAGTATGCAAATCAGAAGCTTGCAATTGGTTTGTTTATGCTTCATGGTTGAGTGATCACAAGACTTTCCAGATTAAAACTTTATGCACTGAACACACATGTGCTATGAGTTTTAAGAACAAGTTTGTGAATTCAAAATTAATAGCAGAGAAGTACGTACACCAGTGGAGAGCAAACCCTGATTGGAATTACGCTGGAATGTCAGCACAGTTGAGGATAGACACTAACATGGATGCTTCGAAGTGGCAATTCTACCGTGCTAGGAAAACAGCAAGATAGATGATTTATGGTGGTGTGAAGGATCAATACTCCAAACTGAGGGAGTATGCTGCAGAGGTGATGAGGATGAACCATGATACAACAATTATCTTGAAGTGTGATGACAGTGGAAGGTTTCAGAGGATGTACATATGTCTTGGGGCTTTGAAGCAGGGGTGGAAACAGGGATGTATGCCCTTTATAGGTTTGGATGGGTGTTTTACAAAAGGATATCATATTGGGCAGCTCCTAACAACTATTGGGGTTGATCCAAATAACCAAATGTACCCAGTAACTTATGCCCTGGTAGAGGCTGAGACCAAGGACACATGGGTTTGGTTTCTTGAGCAGTTAGGTGCTGATTTGGAACTGAACAATTCTTTTGGTATTGTTTGGATTAGTGACAAGTAGAAGGGATTAATATATGCTATTGCAGAAGGGTTTCCAAATTCAGAACACAAGTTCTGTGTGAAGTATATGTACAATAATTTTAAAGCTCAACATAAGGGTTTGATACTGAAACAAATATTGTGGGGTGTTGCTAAAGCTACAACTGAACAAGAGTAAGTATTGTATATTATGTTTTGTTATCAAATGGTTAATAATTATAGTTTCTAACTTGAAAAAAAAATTTGGTTATCACTTGGCTTCACAGATTTAATCACTAGATGGAGAAGATGAAGACTGAGAGTCTACCAGCATATAACTGGTTAGCTGGAAAGGATGCAAAGCATTGGTCAAGAGCCTTCTTCAAGGACACAGCTTTGTGTGACATGGTTTGTAATAACATGTGTGATGCCTTCAATGCAGCAATCCTATCAGCTCGAGACAAGCCAATAATCACTATGATGGAGATGATCAGAAACTACCTTATGACAAGACTAGTGAGGAAAAGGGCAGAATTGGAGAAGTGGAGTCATCAAATTGGACCAAAAGTTTTCAGGTTTGTCTTCTAAACCTTTATTTTCTTATGCCATTTTTTTTTTTCATATGGCATGATTACAGGTAATTTCTTATGGCTTGCTTTAGATTTGTTGAGAAGATTAAGTAGGAGAATGTCTATTGCTATCCTCAGTACAGTGGAAACTACACTTACCAAATAAGGGGTCGTGGAGAAGAACAGTTTGTGGTTGACATCAACAGTAGAACTTGTGGTTGAAATAAGTGGTAATTGATTGGAATACCATGTGTGCATGGAATAGCTGCTGTATTGAGTACCAACCATAACCCTATGTACTTCATACACTTCAGGTACAAGGAAACTTTTGTACAGGCATACTCTCCAATAATTTATGGGATCAATGGGCCAAAAATATGGCTAAAATCAAATGAAGCACCGATGGAGTGTCTAGATTTCAAGAAACAAAGGGGAAGACCAAAGAAGATGAGAAATTTGCAATCAGATGAGGTCATAATAGGGAATACAACCAAGTTGAGTAGGAATTACATAGTTGTAACGTGTAGGAAATGTGGCAAGGAGGGACACAATAAAGCAACTTGTAACAGAAGGGGTGGAGGTACTGACAGTGTTGCAACAACAGAAGGTGGGAGTCAATCAATTGGAGGGAGTCAAGCTGCTGGAGGGACTGAAGCTGAGCATCAAGATGGTCAACCAAGGGGTGGGAAAAGGACTAGGAAACAGAAGTAAATGGGTTGCTGCTTCACTTCATCAAGATTGTATTGTTTTTCTGTTTGATGCTTTTGTATTAGAATACTTAATTTTAAAACTTTTGATGGTTGTATTTATGTCCAACCTTAATGGTTGGTGAACCTTAATGGTAGTAGAACTCATGTACAATTGTAATGGTAATGTGAATGTGTTTAATGGTAACGTGAATGTGTTTTGGTTTGATTATTCTAGTGTTAATGTGAATGTGTTTTGGTTTGGTCATTGTAATGGTAATGTGAATGTGTTTAATGGTAATGTGAATGTCATTGTCATTGCAAATAGGAAATGTCAACAACATTAAGGTTGAGAAGATGAAAATTGAGTTGGATGTGAAAGTCATTGTCATTACAAACAGGAATTGTCAACAACAGGAAAGTTGAGAAGTTGAAAATTGAACCAAACGTGGTTTCATAAAAACATAAGATACAATTTTGTTACAACATTTTGTTCTTTCAAACTCCATACAAATACAATTTATGTATTTTCAAGTAACTTTTTTCCTAGACATAACACAATGCCTACTGCTACAACCACACCACACCACACCACACCACAAAATCCTTCTCATTGCTCCTTTAGAACTGACATCTTCATTAGCAACAACTGGAGATACAGATGTATCGGGGCCTTCAAAACTATTAGTTTCCAACGATCTCATCTCAAGGTCTCGTATTCTTCTAAGCAATCCAGGAATGATTACTTTTGACCTTGCACACATCGGGGGATCATCTGAAAAATCCACAATTCCAATATCCCTACTAAGATAAAACAAAATGAACACAACATTCAGGAAACCAACCAAATAAAATGAACACATACCTGATAATTATAGTAGCCCCAAAAACATCTTCCCGGATTGGAATCCGTCCTTGATGTGAAACGTCTAGCTGGCATTCCATAGAGACACTTTGAGTTCAAATCCCCAACATTGGTTTCATCATTCATTTTTCCCAGAATAAGGAACGAAGAAGGAAGGAATGAACAAGAAGAAGAAGGAAGAAGAAGGAAGAAGGATACCTAATCCCTAAACTGATCAGAATTTATGGAGGAACGAAGAAGAAGAAGAAGAAAAAGGCATTGGTTTTTCAAAAACCCAATTTTACCCCTAACTGTAGCATCACGAGAAGGTCACGTGACCTAAAAATAGATGGAAGTTAGCATTCTGTCCATTTTTACCTATTTAGTGGAGTTTGAGGGGTTTAATGTCAGGAAAAAAATTTTCAGGGGGCACTATGCGATTTCGCTATATGTTCAAGGGATACTGGTGCTATTAACCCAAATAATAATTCCCCAAAGTAATTTAGATGAATAGTCTGTCAGGGAAAACACGTGACCCTATCCAACTTTGACATGACTTGTCATATTCCGTACACTTAATTACTTTCGGATAAAATTTATTAATTTAATCAAACACAATATTCTACTGTACTCGGTTCTATTTTTGGAGACTTAAGCTCAGTTAAAACTGGTCACTCATTGGCTGATAACTACAAAATTGCTCTCAAGCTCTTTCTTCGTGTTTGCTACCCTCTACATCTGATATCTACTCTTCAACTTAAATTATAATAAACCAACTAACAACCAACTTATGCTTAAACAAATCTTCAAGTATGGAATTTACGGCCCTAAATTACGGATCTGTCCTTGTATAATTATAATATTGATTTTGTTATTACATTTTTGGTAACAAATTGGATGTGGGCCTCTTTGTTTTGTATTTTACTTTTTGTTTTTGTTTTTGAATTGTCTCAGTAGTCGGTGCTTTTGCTCTTTGATGAGAAATTTCGACCCACTAGCATCTCATATAAATATAATTAATTTTGAATGGATTTTTCTTATTGAACTGAAAAAGCATAAATAAAAAAATATATAAATAAAAAAAAGAGCACAATCTTTATTAAAATAAGTGAAAAATTATTGCTCAAAAGCACAATAAGTGATTACAGTATATCTAGTACACATTTTGTGTTTAAAACAATGATGAAATATTGAAATCTTCTTTTAAGAACAAGAAATTAACAAAATATTAATGGCTTATATGATTATATCAAATCATGATGTTGAAGACTGGGGAATCAAAGAACATGACAATGTTATCAAAATGTTTCAATTCATATAGAATATACTATAATATAATATAATATTATTATACCGAATTAGTGTTTTTCACCATTAAATCACACTGGACGATGTTTATTTTTATATGATTAAAATTCACACAATTGTAGCGTAAATTGTTGAAACTAATGCTGCACTCAAGATAGCATAATTGACGTAATTAATAATGATTGAGTTCAACTATTTGGGGGTGGTTTGGTTCTTTTTCACAAAGCTAAGCTTAAAAGTTAGGGGGGTTCATAATGAAATTTACTTTTTTGCATTATTACTCAATAGTTGGAGTTGAAAGCAACAAATGAGTGGATAATACCCAAAAGATGGAAAAAAGCAAAGTAAAGTTATAAAAGGAAACTTTTCTCCAAAAAAAAAAAAAAAAAACCCAATTTTAGTTTTGTGAGGTAATCAATTGCTTGTATGAAATTGGTTTTTAAGTTTGGTCAAGTGTATCTAACAATCTCCAATTCTTCTCTTTCTAACATTTCTGAAGAGAGTTAATTTTAAGAGATAATGTCCAAAAAGCGCTTTTTCTTTTTTCAATAATAATAATAATTATTATTATTCTACTTCTCACCGACTTCTCCCACTAAAAAAAACATTTTCTTATAAAGCCAAAAGCTAAGGTAAAACTATTTAAAAGTGTGTTTGATATGACTTTTCAAATAGAACTTTTAAACTAGAGATTTTAACAAAAAATAAATAAAAATTATATGTTGTTTAGTATTAAATTAAATAATTAATTTTAAGTTAGTAGATTGTTTGGCAATATATATTCAAAAGAGCTTTTGATTGTCATAAATTACAAAATATAGTATAAACAAATGTTTAAGTTTTGTAATAAAAATGGTACATGATGAAATATTTAAGTTTTATAAAGGGTAGTTAAGACAATATATCTTTATTAAAAAAATAAATAATAAAAACTCAAAAAGAGCTTATTAAAATAGACATAAAATAGCTTTTTTAATATTAACAAAACTCATTTAGAGATTTACCAAACAACTAAAAAGAGACTTCAAAATAGTTTTTAATATTAAAATAACGCTTTTGACCAAAATAAAAGTCATACCCAACGCACACTAAGGGTGTGTTTGGTATGACTTTTCAAGTGAAGCTTTTAGGAGTAGATAAAAGGTTGTATGTTGTTCGGTATTCAATTTGCGCTTTAATTTAATAGATTGTTTGGTAATATATTTAAAAAAAAAAAAAGAGCTTGTAGTTGTATAAATTATAAAAATGGTGTTGACAATATATTTATGATGAAAAAGGTATAATAGCATATAGTGGAATATCCAGGATTTGTAAAGAGTAGTTGAAACAATACATATGTTTTAAAAAAGCTTAAAACGGACTTCTCCAAATAAATATAAAATAGCTTTTTCTAAAAGTAGTTAAGGCAATTCACATAATAAAAAAGCTTCTTCTGAGTTTCGTCAAACAAAAAAAAAAAAAAAAAACTTTAAAAGAGCTTCTAACATTAAAAAAAAATACTCTATAAAAATATACCAAACATGCCATAAATTAGGAGAAAATCTTGTATGCACCCTATAACCAATGGGTGCATACCATATAGTATGGAGAACTCATTTGATTGGCTTTCTTGCCACATGGCATGCACTCATTGGACTGGTTCATTGCATCCGGTGCATATAAGATTTTTTTTTAAAGTAGATAGGACAAGCACTTGATAGCAAGAATAAAAAATAATAATAATAATCATGGTGGGGTTTTTTTTGGGATATTCAGCTAAAAGGTAGTAAAAAAAAAAGAAAAAAAAAAAAGAAGAGAGGTTTCTTGACTTTTTAATATTATTTTTTTCATATTCTATGGTTCGTATAGTAAACAACTAAACTGATAGCAACTGTACAGAAGTCACAGGCACCCTTACAGAACCGCACTTTAAACCTCTCTCTCTCTCTCTCTCTCTCTCTCTCTAATAAGTCTTGTAAACACGGTTGAACAAGAAGGCAAAAGAGGGAGAGGCTTAACAAGTTTTGGAAAAGAAGAGCTTTTATTTCTTGGTTCACCCAAGTACAAATTGTAAGGAAGAAACTTTGTTTACAGTCATGAGCTAATTAACAAACCCCATCATATATATGTATTATGATTTGGTGTTGCATGGATTGTGAGTTCTCTCTGATGCTTATTTTTAGTGGGTTTCTTTTTCCTTTTTGAGGTGGTTCTGGACCTCTGGTCTTCTTTTGCACATGCATGTTAGCATTGTCTTGTTTCTCTTTCTGCTGAAAAGGATTTTTTCATCAGGTTTTCTTTTGCACTTGTTTTTATTATCTCCATTTCTGGATTTCTGTTTTTCTTTTTCTTTCCTGTCTTGCAATATTAACAAGATCTCTTTGTTAAAAAGAAGATCTTTCTCATCTTGCTGGTGGGGTGTGGTGTGGTGTGCAATATGATTCCTGAGTGAAACTTTTGCTTAATTTTTCATCTGGATTTTCCACTCCTTGCTTGCCATTTTTTTTTTAAAAAAAATTGATCCAACAGTTACTACATGCATTAGAATCAAAATAAGGGTTTCTGTGTTTTACACAATCTGGTCTTGAGTTAATTATCTTCCCAGATCAGAGAAAATATCATGATTTCATGGGCTATATAATCAACAATGAATTTGTTTGTTTAAACAGCACATGCCAATAAACACATTTTTATATTGTTTTTGGTCTTATTAAATTATTTCTACATAGAATAAAAGTCTTATATACTATTAGATCAAGGTAGAATAAGTTGTTAATTAGAATTTTTGTGGGTCATGCAGATTTGAATATTGGATGTTGATAATAAGCAGTGATCTGCAACTATCATTTGTGGCCTGAGAAAGGATGCCAAGCCAGCTATGGTTTGCACTGCTAATGATTTATCAGCATGGAAGGATTTCCCAAAGGGCCTCAGGGTCCTTCTTCTTGAAGACGACAGCGATTCTGCTGCCGATTTAAAATTGAAGCTTGAAGCAATGGACTATATTGGTTAGAGATTTCTAAACCCCCTTTATTTTTTCTTACTAAAACTAGAAAATTTGGTTTCTTTATCTGTTCACTTTTAACTCTCAGCATTGTATTGGTCCCAGTTTTTGTCCTCAAAAGCATCTTATTATATGTGGATTTGGAATTTTATTATGTATAACTTTGAAGATAGAATTGATTGAGGCTGCAGAGTTTATTAACAGGAATTAATCGGTTGCAGTATTATACAACTCTACAGTAAAAATATTTTTCTAGATGATGAACATGAAGAAGTCATTGAAATTACTTGTGTTTTTTTGTTATGGTTTCTGGTTTGTTTCAGATAAGTTGATTTTTGGTTAGTCAAAATGTTTTCCTGATCTGAAGTTTCATGTGATCTCTTATTTCCGTGTATAAAAATTGTAATTTCAGGCCGCACTGAAAAACTATCTTGTTTAGATCTCCATGCAATAATTCTTAGTTTTAATCATGGACTAAAAAAAAATGAAACAGAAAAAATATAAAAGTTCTTATGTTCTTCTTCCTACTGTCATTTTTATCTGTTTCACTTCCTGTGTGGCTGTATATAGACAATTTTATCTATTCTTTTGATGGAATTTCTCCGTCCCTCGTGTTTATCTCTGCATGTATTGTGACCTCAGCATCTCTTTTACAGTTTCGGCGTTCTGCAATGAGAATGAAGCTCTGTCAGCTATTTCAAACAAACCTGATAGCTTCCATGTTGCCATAGTGGAGGTAATAATGACCTGTAATTAGAAACCACAAAGTGTTTAATTTTCTAAATTAATGAATCGATCTTTAAGATGATCGTACCTTGTTCTTTTTTCATGCATTATGAACTCTCGTAGTAGATGAGAGCGATCTTATCCGTAGGGAGTCATTTTCAATAAGTCACTTTTAGTGGCTAAGCTTGCTATTTTTATCTTATATTATTCGTTAATGATTTCATACCCACCCCCACAAACATCATCATAATTTACTTTATATTATTTCAATATATTTTCCACTGAGACAAGTAGAGCCCGAATGCTTTCTAACGTTATTCCTGCACTTGTATTTATCTTATTTACGGTGACAGGTAACTACGAGCAATAGCAACCGAAGTTTCAAGTTCCTTGAAACTGCTAAGGACTTGCCTACCATTAGTAAGTTCAGAAATTACTCCTAAATTTATTTTATATATGAAGCTTCTTTTTCTCCATTTGCTATGTTGATACTATTTTCTTGTCTCCATCAGACTATCTTCTAAATCAAACCTCGATATAGAATTATCAACATCATTATAGTTGATGTTAGAAACATATTGAAAGATTGCTTCAACTTAACATTTACAAATCTAATGCCAGATTTTTTTCTTTTGCAGTGACTTCAAATGTTCATTGCTTGAGCACCATGATGAAGTGCATAGCGGTGAGACTTATTCTAATTTCATTTGAAGATTGAGTCCTAATTAACAGCAGAGCTAAGATTTTATTATTTCGTTTCCTACTCTTCAAAATGATTAATGGTGTATTTGAAATTTGTTTTCAGCTAGGTGCAGTTGAATTTCTTCCGAAACCTCTCTCTGAGGATAAACTCAGGAATATATGGCAGCATGTGGTTCATAAGGTATGTCTAGATTCTGGTGACAAAAGTTCAGGATTGACCATCATGACTAATAGTGTAAGATAAAACATTCTGATTTTCTCAGTTCTATGTAGGCATTCAATACTGGGGGGAGCGTCGTCTCCAATTCATTGAAGCCTGTCAAAGAATCAGTTGTTTCCATGTTGCATCTCAAACTGGAAAATGGTGAATCGAAAAATGCAAACGCAGGGAATATAGAAAATGGTTCCGTGGCTTGTGCGAATGAAAATGAGCAGTCAGAAGGGAGTGATAATAAGTATCCTGCTCCTTCAACTCCACAATTAAAACAGGGAGTGCGATGGGGAATTGATGCAGATTGCCAAGATAATACCAACTGCTCGACAGAAAAAGAAAGCATGGAGCAAGATGGGGAATTGATGCAGATTACCAAGATAATGCATTCGATGTTGGAAGATGCAGGTTGCCAGGATAATAATACTAACTGCTCAACAGAAAAAGAAAGCATAGAGCAAGATGGGGAATCTAAATTTGTCGAAACTACTCGTGATAATTCAAATGATGAAGGAACATTACCGGAAAGCCAACCTCAGAGACCAGGGGAGACTCTAGTGAAAGAGGAGCATGATTCAACTGATGCTTCTAAGAGCGAGTGCAATAAGTATCTTCAACTTCATCATAAAGAAGGTCTAAAAGGTTCGGATGGTGCTGCTGAAAACCCGAGCAGAACTTCTGGTCATCACCGCAATAAATCCAATCGAAAGAAGATGAAGGTAATTTAGTTTTTCTCTTTATGAATTTGAAATGACTTTGGTTTTTGTTCTCAGTTCTCTCCGATTTAAAGTGAATAATTTAATTATATTGTAATCCTGTATTCACAAATTTCTTGAACATAAAGTCCTTGATATATGGTACAGATATTGTAAGTTCGAATTATCCAATTATTTTCCCTCTAGTATATATTGCCGCCCCCCTCCTGCGATTTCATGCCCCTAAATACACCAAATCTGTTAAAGCTTGGAAATCATGCCTGATTGAGAGCATGTTTTAGATTGACGACCCACCTTATCATCTTACGTTACCATCATTGTGACTAAATTATAAAAAATTTATTGAGGTCTTTTTACAAGCAAATATAATTGTAAGCTACTCTATATATCTCAATAATCAGCTGGAATTGCGGCGATGTACATTTCAGAATGAAGATTTAACATGTTTCTGCTTCTCTGTTCTCTTGTATTCAAAACATCTAGAAGTAATTATAGCCAAAAATATTGTCCTAAGAATTGGTCTTTACTCTTTAGGCTCAGAGAGTAGGTAGTTGTTTCAATTATCTGAATAATATTTGGTGTTTACCTATACAATTAAGTTTTCTTTCTGTTCGAAATTTCAGGTGGACTGGACGCCGGATCTTCACAAGAAATTTGTACATGCTGTGGAGGAGCTAGGTGTAGATCAAGCCATTCCTTCTCGAATACTAGAGCTTATGAAAGTAGAGGGGCTGACCAGGCACAATGTGGCAAGTCATCTCCAGGTCAGTGCAAATTTTGTTATTAACTGCTTTTGTTAATTTAGTTATGGGAATCCTTAACTTGATAGAAAATACTACTCATACACAACCACAATAATCCTCGTTACTTCTATCCTGCAAGAAAACAGATCTGGAAGAAGAAAATGCTAGTATTGCAGTAATTATTCTTAGTGATTAGTGTCAAAAACTAATCAAAACCAATTCACAAGCCATTATTAGATTTGAATGTTTAAAACTAACTTTAGTTATTCTTAGCTGATCATCAATTGAGCCACTGTACTTTGTCAATCAGAAATATCGGATGCATAGGAGACACATCTTGCCGAAAGAAGATGAGCATAGATGGCCACAATCAAAAGATCAGATAGCGAGGAGTTATTATCCTCATAAACCAATAATGGCATACCCTCCATATCATTCTAATCACATGCTCCCACCAGGTCCAGTCTATCCTGTGTGGGGAGCACCAAATAATCATCCAGCTGGTTTCACGATGTGGGGTCCTCCCGGATATCATCATCCATGGCAACAGGCAGAAAGTTGGCACTGGAAACCTTATCCTGGGGTAAAATCATATCTGTTTATATCTTCGTTACTGACACTCTGAGAACATGCACACTTCACATACACAATCGCCACGGATTCTTGTACGTATAATGCAACTTGTCTAATATCTGGATTATTATTGTCATGTTGTCTCTCAGATGCAAGCTGATGCATGGGGGTGTCCTGTAATGCCACCACCACCTCACACTCCTTATTCTTCTTTCCCTCAAGTAAGCATATACTGAATTCATTCTTATACTTTGCATCATATATATATACAAATTAACCGGTCTATTTCTGGGAAAATATGCAGAATTCAAGTGTGTTTCACAATTCTGGTGTGGTCGATAACAGTTGTTACTACTCCATGCCACAGAACTCTGTCGACCTCCATCCGGTAATTCGAAACCTTTCCAGCTTGTACAATGGAAATTCATATATAATATAATGTTGGGGCATGGAATTGATATTAATTTATTATGTGTTAGACAGGCAGAGGAAGTTATTGACAAGGTTGTGAAAGAGGCAATAAGCAAGCCATGGTTACCTTTGCCTTTGGGACTGAAGCCACCTTCAGCTGAGTGTGTGCTAGCTGAGCTTTCTAGACAAGGCATCTGCACCGTCCCTCCTCATCATCACATCAACGGCTCTCATCATCCCTGCTGATGATGTGGGGACGCAGCCAGATCATAAGATCCCCGGCCATTACAGGACAGGGCTTGGTTGGTCATGAAGACAGACCTCGTCATCAGTCAGGCAGTTGCTGGTGAATGTTGTTGATGTCATGCATGATGCATGTCCACATCCGTACACAACCTGAAAGGTCTCTCTGGGACTGTTCCTCAATCCTATCCATCCCCAACAACAGAAAGGCCCACTTAATCCAACTGTTTAGAAGCAGCCACGTTCTATGCCACCGAAAGTTTTGTGGTTGTAAATAAATCCTAACACTATTACTACTATTAGAAAAAAAAGGTAGTTTTGGGTTGAGATTGTAATTTTCGTGATAAAGAGTACTGTCCGAAAGGAAAGTGTTGAGTTGTTGGGGTGGTGGGTGGGGCCCATTGGAGCTTAAATGGTGGTGGGGGGTGTGACATTGACATTCTTAATAAAGTTGACAAGGAATCATAGTGGATGCCGACTTGTTGTTTATCTCTTCAGTCTCTACTTTTTTTCTCACCACCATTAAAGCTTTTAATTTAACGCTAATAACAAAATATAAGTAAAAAAATATATTATTAATGACATGTATTTTCCAAGATTAAGACACTACTAGGGACGTGTTGCTTTCATTTGTTGTAAAAAATTTATTGCTTGGACCCTTACAGGGACTTGAAATGTTTTGTCCTTTTAATGCAATGCATGCTTGATTTAACCCAATGGAGCCCGTTGTAAACTAAAAATGTGCAATTAAAGTAAACAAAGTAATTTAATAGGTGACTCTTTGTTAGGATATCTTTAACCCAAGCATCAATCTCCAATTTGTTGTAAAATTTCTCTCCAACCCATGCGCTATTTGTTGCGCTAGATTGCAGCACCCAAGCTTCATGCGCCAGATTAAGCGCACCTCACTCCTCTACGCTACTTTGCTGCTGCTGCTTTTTTTTTTTATTTTTTTTTTTTTATTATTATTATTATTTTTTTAACTTCCTCAATTTTTATTTTTTTTACTTCATGCGCCAGTTTTGAAGCTGAGAAATTGAGACATGGACTTGAGAGAAACCCAAATTTTTATCTGTAGATTGCCACGTATTTTTCTAGTTTGTTCTTGTCTTTTTTTTTTTTTTTTTTTTTTTTTTTTTTTTTTTTTTTTTTTTTGACTGACTGAATTTAAAACAAATACATTTATTTTTTTTTATTATGTAATTTGACTACAAAAGAAAATTATTAAAGCATTCCTCTAAACAAGATTTTTAGGAGTAGACAATAGACATTATAATTTTAATACAAACTATCAATATAATATTGACATTTTTTATCTTACAAAAAAAATCTTTTTTTTTTTTTTTTTTCTTTTTTTTTTTTGTACATTGGCCCGGGAAAAAGAAAAATCCAACCTCTTCCTCAAGAACCATGTTTCGATTCTCACACACTGCAACTTTATAAAAAATCTTAATTTGTTATCTTACTAATTTGTTAATTTCTTAATTTATCGTAATATTATATTAATTTCGGGATGAAATGTTAATTGTTGAGAAATGATAAAAAAAAAAAGGAATATTTAGAAAATATTCTTTTTAGAGTAAGATTTGAGGCAATGAGTTAGAGAT
Organism: Acer saccharum; assembly: GCA_030490815.1. Taxonomy (NCBI): domain Eukaryota; kingdom Viridiplantae; phylum Streptophyta; class Magnoliopsida; order Sapindales; family Sapindaceae; genus Acer; species Acer saccharum. Next base: position 25,367,269 of record CM059874.1, read on the forward strand.
AGAAAAAATAATTGGTGTGGAAGTTGCAGCATTTTACTGCAAAGTTGTAACAAATTGGTGCAATGTGTTGGAGATGGTCTCAGGGTTCAGATCTCACCTTTATTTATTAAATAGTAAAACTTGAATTTACAGAGGTTAATCTCGCTACGTTTCTACGTACCTTTGACCCAATTGAGATTAATTTTATTAGAAAAATCTCCTAGCTACACAACATTAGTGTGGTATCTCACATTTGTGTTTACCTTACTGTATTAGGTTCTTTATTGCTTGAATGGGCTTATACAGACAAAGAATAGGCACAAGCCCGAAAAAGTTTTCTGGGCTATCTCTTTATGAGCTCAAAGCTCTTTCCTTCATAAACTACTAAACTACGTACCTAGGTGCAACCGTACAGCACAACAAAAGTAGCAAACGTGTACTTCCATTTTTATTTTTATTTTTTTAATTACATGGATAGAGATCAAATAAAAAACTTAATTTAAAATCAATCTTACAAATGGACGGTGGAGAATAAATTAAAAAATATATATATACGTATATAAATAAAGGATGAGATACAACAACGAGACAAACAACAAAAACAAAACAACCGAAAGAAAACCAAAAGCAGGAGAAGGCCAAAAAGGCAACTAGATAATTATCCAGGTTTTTCTATTTGAATAATTCTCTCAATGCTATCTGGATACTCCTCCATCCAGAACCTGTCATCAGCGATGCTAAACGCACTTTCCGCAAGACTTAGAGCAGAAAAAAAAAAATAAAGGATGAGATTCCACGACCCAGTTTTCATGTTTTTATATTTTCTTTTAGAAAAAAAAGAACCGAAGATTGCCCAATGCTTGTTTTTGGGCAGTGTTTCAAATTTAAATTCTAATTTATATTATTATATTATATGATTATCATATTTATATTATAGTTTGTTTTAGGATTTTTTTAATTTTTTTTTTAAATACAAGGCACACCAAGAGATTGAGCTGGATTGGATTTTTAACGGATTGTATCAGACTTTAAATGGAACGGACCATATTGGACTCGGATTCCTTCGGATTTGGATTAGATTTGGGCAAAAATATCTAATTCTCTTGAAAAGCGTGACAACAAACTTTTTAGTTTTGAGCATGTTAGCATGAATGGGATCAGATCATTCAAACTTCGGGTCGAACTGGATTAAGATCTTATGGAACCGAATTCGGACCGGATCCATTTGGTCCTTTTTTTATTTTTATGTGTTACATAAATTCAAGGTTTTTTTGGGAAGGGAGAGGACTCGAACCTGCAATCTCATGGTGTAGGTGTGAAAGGTATACCATCAGACCAACCTTTTGACACCTTTGTTTTTAAACAAAGTAGTAACAACAAGGGTGATTTTGGGGGGAAAACGACATTAGAAGGGAATTTTGGAGAATAAATAAAACTGTAGGGATTTTTTGATAAGTTCTCAAAATAAATATGAAAATGAGGGAAGAGAAGTACATGTGCATGTCACGTGTATGCAATAATTGGATGAGGATAGGCGGTTCGATTTAATAAATGATTTGTTTGGACAATTGGACCGTTAGTTGATGTCTTTCAAGTTTCAACGACCGTTAGCTACTGCGTACAAACTACACCCGACACACACTCCCGCCAAAATTTCCACTCTTTTTTCCACGTGGCGAAATCTGGCGCTATTTCAGCTTAAAGAAATTAATGTTTAAATTGTACGGTGATAGTATAAAGGTGAGGTATAATCATGTATGGTTGCATCCACTATATCATGAATCACTTTCCCACCGCCCTACTCCTTATTCTCCAATCGTAACCGTTTGTTTTACCGGCCAGTTCAGTTTTGGACACGTGGCAAAATATGTTTGGCTTTTCCACTAATGTTGCAGCAACCATAAAGTCAAGCTGTTATTTCTCCGTTACTCGTAGTACTCGTAGATGAAAACCCGTACCGCTATACTGCTATAGGTTTCAATTTGTAAGGTAACGGATTTGCGGAAAATGAGATAATATTGTAATTAATGTTAATTAATTAAAATATCAATATAAAAGGGTTAAGTTAAAATAACTTAAACCTGTGACTTTAACATATCAACAGCTTATACGTTTTTAATCTAAGAATTATAAATACATTCAAATCTCAATTACTATATTAAGAGCATATGAGTGGTTAAGATGTTGAAGTCACAATTTATACTGGACAAGATGAGGTGGGTCCGATGGTATGCTTATCACACCCATACCACAAGGTTATGGGTTTGAATCTCTCCCCCTCCTTAAACCTTAAAACAAAAAATAAATAACTAAATAAATTAGTGCCTCAAAAAGATAACAAGTGTTGATATTTAGTTTTAATTTTACTATCAAAAGTACATTGCCTTAATGATAGAAGACTAAAGAGAAAAAGGGTAACAAGTATTAATATTTAGTTTTATTTTTACTATCAATAGTACATTGCCTTATCGATGGAAGACTTCAAACCCAGGTATTTGTAAATATTTTCCTATTAAATCGTAAAGAATGAGGAGATTCCTCCTAATAATGATGTCAACTTTTACTAAGAAAAAAAATCTCTTGCTTAGTAACTCTATATTTCAAACCCAACTAAAGTCGATTTGATTAATAAACTCATAAAAATATTAAATTCAATTTTTTGAGAATTTTAAAAATGAGGTAGAAAAATAATAATGATAAGAAAAATAAAAAATTTAATTACTTTATCAAAAACAACATATTTATCATTACAGTCTTTCTATTGTCAGTTCGTCCTGACAATGAATATATCAGTGCATACACTTTGAGTCAAAGTATGTAAATCTAGTGGTCCACATTCTTTGTCCTGATATATTTATTGTCAGTTCGAACTGATAATAGAAAGACTATATATATATATATATATTAACCTTAATCTAAGTCTAGACATTGCTGCCAACTGAGACGTAACTCAGCTGGTAGATGGACGAGTTTGGGGCTTGGGTAAATAACTCTCAAGTCAGTAGCTCGAATTCTACCATCGACGAAAGTTTTTTAAAAAACACCTGATCCTGAATCAATAGATATTGTAAAATATATATATATATATATATATATATATATATATATAGACATTGCTCAAGGGACAAGGATCCTCTCCTCTCCTCTCCTCTCCTCTCCTCACCTTACCCCATCCTCACTGGTATAGACATTGCTCAAGGGACAAGGATCCTTGTCCTTGCTCAAGTGCCTGTTAAATAAAATTAACCCTGGCCACCGAGCACCGAAAAGTATATATAAGGAATCAAAAAAGCAACAGCTTGGGCGCTATTTGTTTACAAACGTGTACTTCAAAGTTCAAACAGGTCAAATATTTCAATAAAACCCTGTACAATGGAAAAACACTCGGAGGTCAAGACGGTAATTTCAAAACAAAAGCACAATATCCAATCAAAATACCTGGAGTGGAGAAAGCGAATGCCAGCTGTCAAAAATGCAAAAGCTGTTCTAGACTCCCCCTTTCTCTTCTCTTTTCCCTCTTCTCCTTTTTTCTGTTTTTCACGAAAACAAAAACATAGAAAACCTCTCAAATCCAATATCTACTTCTCCTATTAAACTTGTAAGTTCTTTAATTCTCTATCTTAATTATTATTATCTAGTTTAATTTTTTATTTGTTTCATCTCGATCTGAACTTGACACATCGTCGAATTCACAATTAGTAAATTTTCTGTAAATGTTCATATATATATTCACGGCTTGTTGGATTTAAGAGATCATATGTTGAAATTAGGTTTGCATTGCATCACAAGCCGATTGGAGTAAGGAACTTGTTTAATTATGTCCGATTTCCATAGTTTGGAGTGATGCCGTATTACGTATTATTATATTTTGCGTTTGGTTCCCGAGAAAGTTAGGGAAAATGAAAAGAGAGTTTTGATTTGTAATTTAATGTCAGATTTTGTCTTATTGTTTTGAGAATTGGAAGTCAACAACGCCTAATAGTTACGCTAAGACAGATAAGGCTCGTTATTATTATTATTTTTAAAATTTTATGTTTTAATATATGAATTGGATCGTGATTCATGAACAATCGAAATTCCTGTTATCCAATCTCCTCCATTTTCATTATTTCCTTGGCAACCAACCAGAGCTTTAATTTCTAATTGGAAGCCATTTGCCCTAATCCTTTTTTAATTATGCTGTAACATTTTGTGTTAAATTTCATTTGCACTATGAAAATTCATGCTCTGATTATTAATCTATGGGTAGAATGTGGGATTTCTGTTGAAGGTAGTTGCAAGTTGATGAATTAAGAGATCCAATCAAACTGTTATCAAAGAATCAGAGCTATTGTATAGAATGGCTTGTAGAGGGTTCTTTGAGTGTTTACTGAAGCTATTGAACTTCTTGTTGACCCTCGTGGGACTGACAATGGTTGGTTATGGGATCTACTTGTTTGTTGAGTACAAAAGAGCGGAGGCCAATAATACAGTTATGGTCTTACCTGCAACCAGTGATCAGGGTTTGGTACAGCTTGGTCGGCCGATGCTCATGGCTGTGTCTTTATCAGCTAATATTTTCGATCATTTGCCGAAACTTTGGTATGTTTGCTGCCCATTTAAAAATTTATTTATTTATTTATCTTGGGTATATTGCTACTTTTTGTGCATTTGGTTCTGCAGTTGAGAAGGTCTATGTTATGGCCAGTATAATACTTGTGACGTTGAACCAAATTTTTATAAATAAAAAAAACTCGTGTTTCTGGGGTTTTACTAGTTTTGCTTGTTAGGTGTTTCTTAAGTAATTATATGGATGTTAAATGGGTATCCTTGCTTCTAACTGCTTATATCTTATCCACCAGAAAACATGTCTGTGATTAATAAACTTGTTGTATCATTTCGTACCTGTTTACTCCATGGTTTCCTTAATTTACTCACAAAATTTCTAAATTTCTTATACTTCATCCTTTATTTCTTCACAGTTTCTGAGTTTTTGGATTGATCAATAATTCTTGAAGGAAAGTATTGTACTAACCAATTATGATATTCAAATAATTTATCCTTCCTAATATACATAGTGACGGATGGAAAAACTGTTTGACCATTAAGTAAGAATGATTGGTGAGGTAAATTCACACTTTTTTTTTTCTTTCAATGGAACATGCTTTTGTTGGAAGAAACTATACAAGAGGCACCTTACAATTACTAGGAGCTAATTACTTCAAACATGTCTAAAACAACGCTTGAAATTATTTTCTCAATTCTATTTATTGTTAGCATAGGCACTATAGTAAGGATGCATTTCAAATACCCCTTCACAAGGTCCATCCCCTCCAAACCTTGGGTGGTCAGTTGAGCAGTCGAGCTTATAGTCTGCTTCCACAAGGTCTATGGTTTGATTGTTTATAGTTGCTACATGGCAAAAATGTCACGAGTTTCCCATTTCCTAAAGATTGTAGGGTTTGGAGTCAGCTCCATGTTTTAACTCTAATTTGTGAGGCGGCTTCTAGGTTATAAAAAAAGAAAACAGGGTTCATGCACATCCAAATTGCATACTATTTAAACTATTTAGACAGTCAATTGATGCAACATTGCTATGACGACTCTGATGTCATAGGTCTTGATCTTACATATAATTTTCTATTCTTCCTTCAATATTTTTCTTAAGCATTGACTCATGTTCTCTGGGGCCTTCTGCTTGTCCTTGTGGTGGCTTTAACATGGATCAGGAATCAATGAGTTGAAAACATGTCTCAACATGCTTGGCAACTCGAAAAAGTGACACCCAGAAATGCCTTCTTTCGTGGCCCAAAAGCTAGCCTAGCAAAATCTTACAAAATATAATGAGTACTTTGATTATCAACTGTGCAGTTATTAGCTTTGTTCTGCAAAGTTGAGTGGAGAAATGCTATGTTACTAAAGTTTATATCTTGATTGTCATTAGTGCTTCAGTAGTATAACTAAATTTGTGGTTTTAATTGTTTTAGTTTCCTTTAAAAAGATTGTTTATGGCCATTTTTAATATGTAATGTCCATGGTTATCACACATATATTTACTTATTATTTCGTTCTATATATTTCCTTCCTAATTGGTATTTGTGGTCAAAATTACATGGCTTATTCGAATTGTAAATTTTATAGCTATTACAATATCACCTTTATGTGATAGAAAATATCATAGATCATGAAATTTTTATTTCAGACTATTCTTTTTATTTAAATATGCGACAACAAAGGTTTTGTATTGATATTGAATTTATCAGTTATCTTATGTTGAAGCCTTTTCGTGTTACATTATTTTTAATCTTGTATGTTCTTACAACCAGCAATTTATAAATCTTTCATTTCAGTTTCGTGTGCTTTTTGTGAAGGACATGATTATTATTAGCTTCAGGAACCTGAAGGTCATGATTATTAGAAATAAAATACACATTTTTAAGGCTCAATTGCCCATCTAATTGTAATTTATGACACTTGTGTTTACTAGATTAAATCTACCAAAAACAGCATAGTATTCTGTTTGTAATGTTAAAAAAAAAAAAATCAGTTAATAAGATAAACAATGAATTAGAGGCTACACATCCACAATCAGGAGACAAATGATTTATCAATACGGTTCATCAATTTGGTTATGCCCATGGTAGCTATGGTTGTTATGCAATAACATAAAGAAAAGAAATATTCACCTTATCCCTTGGCTTTCTAGCCTCTTCAGATGTTAATCTCTTCAACTTCACCCGGTCTAATAAGCTCTTGGCCAAAAATCTCATATGACTCTCTTTCACAAGTCTCTTGACAAGACTCACTTTGTCACATTCTCATGAGTCATGAATACAAAGAACAAATTCATTTATAGAGAGTTTCTTTTCCTCGCAGAATTAGAGTTCCCTAAATATAAAAGACTACTAAAATAGATATTTGAACAAATTCAGGAAAACTTAATTACTTTACTTAACTAAATAGAATTTCTTACCTGAATTCTATTACATTTTCCACAAAATTAAGTTTCTTGGAGACACTTAAATTTCCAATTCTAGTTACAATTACTGGAAACATTGAGCGGTTTCTACGTTCAGGTTCTGTATAAGTTAAACTGAACTCAAGCTCATGCAAATTATTCTCTGCTGGTTTTGAATTGGAATTTGGTTGGTCTAAAAATTCTAGCTTGGCGATCAATACTCAACTTTGGTTTGTCTTACTGCTGGCCGCTGCTACACTTCTTATTGCACGAATTGTCAACTAATATGTTTGTTTTTTACTGTGTACTTTAATATTATCTAAAGAACTTTTTTTGACTATCTGATTTAGTAATGTGAAGAGTGCTTAAATATTATTGTTAGGTCATTTCCTAATAACTTGGGCTTTTGGGACTAGTTGTTACAAACATGATATCGGAGCCTTGTTTTACCAAGAGTGCTTGAGTTCGATTCCCTTGCGTGATTACAGTTATCAGTTATTTGAATTTGTTTTGTGTTTGTGTTTAGGCTTGAATCACATAGTAAGCCTGTTGATTTAAGTTTGTGGGCCTAACAGTTACTAAAAATTGATTTTCTCTTTTAGTTAGTTATAGATCCTGATGAGGACTTGAGTGTTAAGTTGGGTAAAATGATTGCATGTACATTGTGTGGTAACTGTTGAGCTCTGATTTTTACATCATGTTTTGTTGCAGGTTCATCTACTTATTTATTGGTGTAGGAGTTGTTCTCTTTGTCATCTCATGCTTTGGCTGTGTTGGAGCCTCAACGCGCAACGGGTGCTGCTTGTGTTGTGTATCCTTATTAGTTTAGTTGTCCTTATTTTGATTAATCTTAGGGGTTTTCAATGCTGCCCTCAAGAGTCTCGGTTATTTCACGTGGGATTGACAGTTTCATACTAATACCATGCTCCAAGCATGTTATTTAATAGTTTATAACAGCCGATTGCTTATAAATGTTCAATGCTGTTTTTTCATTTTTATTCTTTCCCACATATTCTTAATGATTATTGGTTTCCTTAAGTCAACATAGTACTCGGTATTGGTGATCTTGTTGATCTTGGTTGAGTTGGGATGTGCTGCCTTCATATTCTTTGACAAAACCTGGAAAGATGTGAGTTCTGTTATTGTGTCGATTAAATTTTTGAAATTCATAATTGTATCCATGTTTATTTAATCAATGGAAGAATATTTTTTCAGGAGATTCCAACAGACAAAACTGGTTATTTCAATATGATATATAATTTTCTGAAGGAAAACTGGAGTATTGTGAGATGGGTTGCTCTTGGAGTTGTTATTTTGGAGGTAAGAACAACATGAAATCGTTTGCTTTAACAACATGGAGTTGTTATTTTGTTAACACATGCACATCACCATGAATGACAAGCAATCTATTGAGTGGCAACTCTTGTTATGTGAGTTCTTACTGCAAGCAAGGATTGGGTTTTTTTCTTTTTATACAAGCATGTTCTGTTTGGCCTTCTCACCTTCTAAGATAGGCCCCATTTAATTCAAAATGTGATGGAATTCTTTCAATCTTTCACATATAGTGGATAGAATATTTGGCAAAACAATATGGAGTTCCCAGTATGAACTTCTCTCACAATTGGTTCCAACACTAGAAAATCCTTTTTTAATTAATTGAAATATTGAATTATGGGCCATTGAATTCCACAGTTCTGAATTTTTTTTTCCAATTTTATTTGTGATTTCTTTGAGAAGTATCCTAATTTCCAAGGACAGTTCATCTACCAATACCCCATAAATCCATTTTAAAACAGGAAGCCAACCTAATTTCTTGTCTTCTAATCCTATACGAGCGTAAAGAGTTTGACAAGGCATTACTCCTTTATCCCTCCTGTCATAGGGGATATAAACTAGAAGATCCATCATCTGAAACCCCTTATGCTCACTTCATGATGTAAAGAGATCCATTTGAGAAGGTTCTGTAATCTGTATAATTGCTTGTTTGTGTACTTCTATGCCTTCTTTCCCTGACTAGTAAAAATAATTCCTTCATGGTGGGATCTTTTGCTGGAATATTGTGATTCTAAGTGTTCTGATCCGGCTTGTCATATTCCCTTTTTACAAATAAGGGTAGAAATAATTCCAGTCAGTCACTAAGCATGGTTTTACAAAGCCTAGCTCAACCTGGGTTAATTTGAGCTTGGTTTCAACTGGGATTATGTTGAGTTATATTGAGATGAGGAAAATTAAGGATCAACTATAATTCCTACCAAATATGAAATCTAGCATAACAGAACTATCATATTGTGTACCAGACTTGATGCAGCCAGAGTGCATGAATGAACTTGAAGAAACAAAATAAAGGGTAAGGGTTTGATGCGCTTGTAGTTTCTCTCCTCTAGTCAAGTTCAATGTGTATTTGAATACGGTAAACAACTCTGTTCCTCTCTGTTTCAACGTCTCTGCACCATCATTCTTGGAGGTTGTCTATGTCCCCCTTTATTGCAAAACCATAGCTTGGGTGGGTTGATTATCTTAGTTTAAATCATAGTTATGTGCTCATTTTGAAAACACTCACACGGGAATAAGGTAAATGTACACTCAACCAAAATGGAATAAAGATGCAAATATAATACAATCTGGGTTTTATGTTGGGTAGCTGTCTTGCCCTAGTCAACTAATGTAATATTTAAGGCCAACTGTGACTAAGGTAGAGTTCAAATTATCCAATCTGAGCCCCACCCAAGCTAACAGAACTGCCAGATAGCTTGTCCTATGTTGGGATCAGGTTGATTGGCCTCATTGCGGCCAAAGAACATACCTGATGCAAGGTTTTACTTATCTTATTAGTATAACTTTTTCTACATATCCTCTGAATGCTTATATGCAACGATTACTTGTGTTTTAACACTTAAATTTATGACACTATGATGCATAGTCAGAAAGTTTCTATATATAATTACATTTTTTGTTTTATTGTCAATAATTTCTAATTGTATAGAAATCAGATTGTATGGTTTTCAAATTTTCATTTATCTGGTCTTTGGACTTACATTACAGTAATATGGATGCACTTCCTGGTTTGATGATGAAATTGAAAATGTGACACCTATGACTCTGCTTGAAATGTTGTCAGAACTGTTTCGTGTTTCTGTTTGTGCAATATTGAATTGACTAATGGATGGAATTGTTATTTCTAGTATTTCTCAATGGCAGCCTTTAAGTAATAAATCAGCTATGGAATTGCAGGCTCTGATTTTCCTATTAGCTCTTATGGTTAGAGCAGCAAACAAGCCAGTAGAGTATGACAGTGATGATGAGATTCTTGCCCCAAGACAGCAAATCCGTCAGCCCTTCCTCAACAGGCCACCACCTCCTGCAACAGGTGTGCCTGTTGCTGGCACCGCTGATCAGCGTCCTAGCAGAAATGATGCTTGGAGTACACGAATGAGGGAAAAGGTATGAATTTTTCTAGCATATCCTTTTTGTTAATGTATAGATGAAAAATGGGTGCTTTATCTAAATATTACATCACAGACATATTTTAAAGAGTTTCATGTGATACTACCTGGATTTTTCATTAAGCTTTCAGAATTTGAAATTAAAATTCTTTCCCATTATCTTTTTTAGATGGCATTGCTTCCCTACTATAATCCTTCCCTATTTTGATTTAATGAGAATGTATCTTTAGGTTTTTACTGAATTCTGACCAGGTTTGGAATTTATCCTTGGTCTTGTAATTGTTGCTTTGGTAAATATTAATTGAGGGTTCAGTATTTGGTGGTTCTGAGAATCTTATTAACTTTGGATGAATACCTTTTTATCTATTCATAAATAATAACTGTTATGGCTAAGTTCTAGTTCTGATAATGTGCTTAAACCAGTATGGACTTGATACTTCCGAGTTCACATACAACCCATCCGAGTCACACAGATTCCAGCAAGTGCCCACACAGCAAACAGAAGAAAGGAGCCGTTGCACCATCATGTGATGACTTTGAAATTGGGTTGGTTCTTGAAGACTGGTTTCTTGAACAAAGGTGTGAGAGCATCAAGTTTCCCGGAAGAGTCGTTTACATTTTGTTGAGTCTCTATACAAAAGCACGTTGTTGAGGAGCTTTAATCATTCCCTACATCCGTATTTCATTCTTCTACAAAAGAAAACTTGATTGTTCTATCAAATGCATTCCCATTTTGTGTGTAAAATTATATTGTTACAATAGGGTTTCTTAAGGAGTTCAGTTGAGATTTAAATCTTTTCCATTTAGTGCACGTGCATGCATTGATAATGATGCATATTCAGTCCGGTAATGTCCTAGTTTGAGTTGTGGTAAAGAGTTGTTGAACCGTAGGTGGTATATAGAAAAGAAAAAAAAAGGATCCAGCTAAATCAACTTAAATATGTGATTTAATTTTTTGATTTCAACATTCCAACCGTCCATGTCCATGTGCTCTTAATCAAAGAGTTGTAAATGCTTTAAATCTCAACCATCGGATTAAGAGCACACGAGTGGGTTGAAATGTTGAAGTAAAAAAATTAAGTTGATTTAACTTGATCCATTACATAAAAAAAGTATATATATTCTTTTTTAAAGGGATGGAAAATGAAAAAAAAAAGCTTTTCAGCCTCGGCTAATTGGACTTATTTGAGGTTTTGTTGTTGCTGCAAAACAGAGAGCAGATATTATTTGATGTTTTTATTGGACATTGTATAGAAATATATACAAATTCCTGGGATGGTGATAAAGTGTCAGAATCAATTCTATAGTGGTTTTCCGAATTGTGTCCTCCCTTTGTTTACATAAAATTATTTTGAAGGTGATTTTGTGAAACTCAATTTTGCATTTAGAGTGAATTCCACATGCAGGGTTATTCATTTCAGTTTTAATTGTATAGTATCAACACCATAATTGTAATGTTTTGTGCATCTTTTTGGTGTATTTTTATAAGACTTGTTAGGCCATCCTTGGTCCATTAAGAGGTAAAGTGGATGAATGAAAAACCGGAACCGGAACTGGGACCTGGACCGAGACCAGGGTGGTTCCGGTTTCGGTTCCATTTTTCTAGGAATCACTCGGTTCAAACCAGACTGGAACCGACGATTTCTTATTTTATTTTTAACCAACTCATTTTTTTTCTTTTTCTTTTCTATAAATATCAACGACAACAGCACCCCGCTCGTGCCCCCCCCCCCCCCCCCCCCAATTTCTCCCAATTCCTCTCTAATTCTAATCTCTCTCTTAATTCTCCAACTCTCCAAGTTTCCAATTCCTTCCCCCCCCCCCCCCCAATTTCTCCCAATTCCTCTCTAATTCTAATCTCTCTCTTAATTCTCCAACTCTCCAAGTTTCCAATTCCTTCTCAATTACAAAGTTATTAATATTTATTTTATTTGCAATTAGTCAATTACTAAGTTTTCAATTTCATTTAATTGCAATTACTACCCCCCCTCTTCCCCACTCCAATTTCCTCCCAATTCCTCTCTAATTCTAATCTCTCTCTTAATTCTCCAACTCTCCAAGTTTCCAATTCCTTCTCAATTACAAAGTTATTAATATTTATTTTATTTGCAATTAGTCAATTACTAAGTTTTTAATTTCATTTAATTGCAATTACTACCCCCCTCTTACCCACTCCAATTTCCTCCCAATTCCTCTCTAATTCTAATCTCTCTCTTAATTCTCCAACTCTTCAAGTTTCCAATTCCTTCTCAATTACAGAGTTATTAATATTTATTTTATTTGCAATTAATCAATTACTAAGTTTTCAATTTCATTTAATTGCAATTACTACCTACTAAGTTTTCAATTCCCTCCCAAATTTATTTCCAACCATTTATTTCCATCAATTTTTTAACATTTTTTGTTTAAGGAATTTTACAATTCAAATTTTTAAATGGCAAGTGGAAGTGGAAGGGGTGACGGCCGTGATGGTCCTAGGCGTTCCATTTCAATGAAAGGTAAGGGTCGTATGGCTGATAATCTTGGTTATAACAACACCGCCTATCACGAGTATCTACAACGCTAGGTCTATGCTGAAGACCTAGGTCTAAACTCTCATACTCCCCCTCTAATAATTTCTGAACCCGATCCCAATGTCTCCCCCAATTTGACAAGCCAATCATAAAATATGCTTGATCTGGCTAATCCCCCAACAGATTTTGAATTTGATCCACCGGAAGAGCCGGAAGATATGTTATAGAAGTAGAGCAAATCTGATCTCTTCAGACTCCATATGAAGAGAGTTACGCAAGCAGATGGAAGCATTGTAGTGGTTTGCAATTACTATAAAAAAGTATATAAGTGGCACAAATCTGGAGGATATGGCACTTATCGGAAGCATATAACGAGCAAGCATCCAGAAGCAGAGGCCAGATCGAGTTCACAAACCCAAATTCCTAGGTACGCTACCTCTAACCAACAATTATTTCGTTATGGACTATCCAAAAAAGAATTATTGCATTTAGAGTTTTTGATGATGCACACACTGCTCAAAATATTTTAGACAGCTTATAATTATTTTTGTAGAGTATAAAATTGAAAACAAAATTTTTGCAATTGGTTTTGATAATGCTTCTGGCAATACCGATGTTATTCCTACTTTACTTGATTTATACAAACCTTATATTGGTGGTAAATTTTTTCATCAAAGATATACATGCTATGTTTTAAATTTATGTGTTAAAAAAGGATTACACACTCTTCAACAGTTTATTCAACCTATTAAAAATTCCCTCTATTTTTTTGTGGAAACATCCTTCTGCAATAAAAGCATGGGCAACATTTTATAAACAAAATGGTAGGCGTGTCATTAGATTTCCTCGTGATGTTCCAACACGTTGGAATTCTACTTATAAATTACTTGCTATAAGTTATGATTATAGGGATTTATTAGTTACTTTTATTCAATTTCATGTTAGTCACATTAATCTTTATTCAAGTCATTGGGATGCTTGTTACAAAGTTTTAATTTGTTAAAAGTCTTTCGTAAGCTACTAATAATTTATCTGGTGTTTATTATTCTACAACTTATTTATTTATTATTAAGAGTCTTTATATTACTAGTGCTTTTGCTCAATGTGAATCTGACCCAAAATCACTAGAATCCGTTACTGCTATGAAAGAAAAATTGTTAGAATATTATAAGGAGTTTCCAAATCTTTATTTTATTGCCATGTGTTTTGATCCACGTTGTAGATTAGAAAGTTTGTCTGAGTATCTATCTGCTTATTATGAACAAGTTTAAAAATAAAATATGATGTTGATGTGTGTTGTGATAGAGTTAAGATATTATTGTATGAGTTATATGATGAATATGTTAGAGTTTATGGACCCTCACTGGATATAGATGTTACACAAACTTAAAATATATCTCAGTCCCCATCATCCTCTGGAATAATCTGTTATCCAAAAAAACCAAAATCTTCATCAAACTCTAACACGTATTTTGAGCTTGAATCTTATCTAAGTAACTCTTTTGAGTTTATAGAAGAAATGGAAGATAAAAAATTTGAGATCCTACTATGGTGGAAAGAGTATGAAAAGTACTTTCCAATTTTGGCTATAATAGCCAAACAAATTTTTTCAATACCAATGTCTACGGTGGCAATGGAACAAGAGTTCAGCGTCGGGGGAAATATTTTGGATCCAAAAAGTTCATGCTTGAGTCCAAAATCACTTCAGATGACTGGACCAAGGTACAATACCGATAACAAGAAATCGATCGGGAGGAACCATGCGATTTCTTCAAATATGACCAACCTGAAAGTGGAGCAGCGGATGCGGATCATGACAACAATTAATCTACGTCATCACCAAACCTATAATAAAAGATAAGAAAATTACGTGGCCTTTGATTCCTCTAAACCTTAAGAGGATACGTAGACAACTTAATTGTGGTAAAAATTAAGTGCAACACTAACTTTACATTTTTTTTTTAGTTTTATTTTAATTTAATTTTGTAATTTGTCATTTATTTATTTTATTTTATTTTTAGGTGACCCAATGAATTTTATTTTATTTTGTAATTTATCATTTATTTATTTTATTTTATTTACAATTTTACACGTCTAATTTTTTTTATTAAATAAGGAAAAAAAAAAAGATTCGGAACCGTCGAACAGGAACCAGAACCAGAACCGCGTTAGGTCTAGTGTGGAGGTAGATTAGAGGTTAACTCATGAATTATGATTGATGAGGATGAGCATTGAGCAAGTAGCGTCCTTTGAGGTAGGTTAGAAATGAAGGGACGTTTGTCGTTATTCGGAATCGGAAGTGGAGGTCGTTTTCTATTTCCATCCTCTCAAAGATATATCATATTCGTATATGGCCTTAGTCTTTGACTCTTTGTTGTGTGGTGCAATCACCGAAAAAGAAAGTGGTTGTTTTTCAATCCTTTTTTTTTTTTTTTTTGACTAGTAATATTTTGGTTAGGCACTATTGCCTTAGAGCATCCACAATGGTGTCAAAATGAGACCCACTTTAATAAGACCCACTTTGGAACTCATCATATTCTTCTATAATGGTGCAAAATGAGACCCAAAAAAAGAGAGTCAAATGTGGGGTCCACCCAAGTAGACCCAGATTGGGTTCCAAATTGGGAACTCAATTTGGGTCTTGCCCAATGATTGGGTTGGGTTCCCAACACTTCCCAATCATTGGGTTGGGCTTATATATATATATATATATATATATATAATTTAAATTAAAATATATAACTATTAATTTTAATAATTATATATAATGAAAAATATAAATAAATTTAATATATATATTTCAATTATTTAAATTTAAATATATTATTATTAACTTCAATAATTATATATATAATGAAAAAAATATAAATAAATTTAATTTCAATTATAAAATTTTAGTTCAATAAAATTAAAATAATTTGAATGAAAACATTAATTTCAAAACCGGAACTGGAATCGAAATCTAAACCGAAACCGAAGCCAGAACCGAACCGAAACCGAAACCGAAACCGACACCAAAACCGGAACCGGAACCGAACCGAACCATCGAAATCGAACCATCGGAACTGAAATCGAAACTGAAACTGAACCATCGGAACCGAAACCGGATCGGAACCCAACCGAATTGAACCGAACTGAAACCGGCGCCATGTCTAATCTTATACAATATTTTGTTTTAAATATTTATTTTTATTGTTGATGTAATTCGGTTGTGAAAAAATTATTTTAAATTAATCATAATTTGTTAAATAATTATTGAATATATATATATATATATATAATATTTTAAAGAAGAGTAATGATTGTTTGGAAAAAAGTTAAAAAAGTGGATCCACTTTTACTTTTTCAATTGAACACCATTGTGGAAAAATGAGACCCAAATAAATAGGACCCAAATGGGAAGACCCATTTTTTACTATTCAAAACCCATTTTTGATGATGTGGCAATAAATGGGTCTTGAATAGTTGTGCTCCCATTGTGGATGCTCTTATAATAAGTCGTAACTAGGGAGGTAAATATCACATTTTTGAAAGGTTAAATCCAAGTGTCACTGGGAAAACCTTTGGTAGGTTCCAGGTAATTTATTCTTTGTGCAATTATGAGCGGAAGTTGTATATGTGTGCAATTACAGCTGTTTGTAAAATTTGTCCTAACTATCCGGTAGGGATGTCAAAAAAAAAAAAAACCCGAACCCGTGAGGACCTGCCCCACTCTGTCACATATAAGGTGAAGTTTTACTAAAATAAATGGGTCGTATTTAACAAAATCAGGAAAAAATAGTTGTAGCTTTTGAAAAAAAATTCAATTTTTGTTTAAAAGTATATTTCATTAAACTTATCATTCAAAAAAAAAAAAAATTCAGATAAAAAATTATTTGAACGAAGAATTTCATTGACGTTTTTATTTTGTGTTAAAATAAGGGATCCTTTGAGCTAATTATGGTATGTCGACCAAAATAAATAAATAAATAAAATGAGGAGGATTGTATATGCATAATGTATTTTATTTGACTAATAATATTTTTATTTGTGTATATAACGTTGGTTGTGGAATAAGTAATAAGCAAGAGAAGAGAAATTTGGTACATCAAAGTGATGCAAATTGCAAGCAGTCGCTGCAAATAGGCACCGCCATTTGCCCACTGACATTGACGATTCAAGGCCACCCGCCTAACCTGGACGGCTGGACATGGTCAACTCTTAAGTGATGTACAGCTCTCTAAGCTTTAAAAATACCTGAATACTCCTTTTAAGTTCTTTTTTTTTTTTTTTTTTTGAAGATTAACAACTGGAAAAACAATTACAAGTTCGGAAATATACAAACGGGATTGACATCCCTCCAGACAATCTCTTCACCCAAAGAGAAAGCTAAATTAGCTAACCTATGAGCTAAAACATTAGACAGTCTGGGAATAGGTTGGCATTCACAACCACCCAGCTCATTACATAGAGATTTGATATCAGAAATAAGGAACATGGCATCACCTAAAGCTGAAGAACTAGAATTAACCATTGAGGCAACTGATAAAGCATATAAGTTCTATAATATAAAAAATTATACTACATGTGCACGCATAAAGTCGCTATTGGATCTCACGGTTTTATCATTACGGAATTATGATTAATCTTTGTTTATTCATACCATAGACTAGTATTGATTTTCAAAATGGGAGAAAATCCTCCGTCAACAAAATACATATATGATATTCACCATTCTTAGTTGAATATCATATTATATCATATCATTTTGAAAATGAGTCTTCTAAACAAACAATTAACCTTTTATCTCTCAAGTCGATCTCAACTGTGTAGGGATAAGATTTATTTCTTTAATTAAAAAGTGACATGTGCCAATAGTGACAATCGAAGCATGCATCAGACAAGGCAATGGATACTTTTGGTAGATTAATAAACCGATGTTACCTTTTACAATTTTACCATTGGTCGATTGGTGATATGCCTTAGTACCAATAACTTATCATCGATCAATCGACAAAGATTTCAAGGGTCCGTTTGGGAAAACTTCTTCAAGTAGATCTTTTAAAGGAAAGTTGTTTGTTGTTTGTTTGCCAATTAAAAAAACTCTTTAAAATGAAAAGATTACCGACATACTTTAAAACAAAAAAATTAAATGATAGGATTATATCAGACATTTTAGTGTTATTAAAAAAGTTCAAAATGTCTATTTGGAAAAGCTTTAAATTTGAGTTTCTCTCGGTAGACGTAAAACAATTTTTTTAAATCATCCAAAAGCTCTACTGAATGACAACCAAACAATATAACATTTTTTGAAAAAAGCTTTTTTAATTAAAAAAGCTTTTTTTTTTTTTTTTTTTTTTTTTTTTTTTTGGTATCGTTTGGTTGTCATTTAGTAGAGCTTCTGAATGATTAAAAAAGTAGTTTTACGTCTACTTGGAGAAGCCCAAATTTAAAGCTTTTCCAAGTGGATCTTTTGGAGTTTTTTTAATAACACTAAAATCTCCAATATAACCTTATAATTTAATATTTGTTAGAGTATTTTGGTAATTCTATCGTTAAAAAAACTCTTTTTTAATTGACAACCAAATGAACAACGACTTTTATTTAAAAGCTCTACCTCTAAAAAATCTACCGCAAAAAGATATACTTGATAAGCTCTTCCAAACGTATACCTTGATTGGTTTGATGTGATATTTGAACTGTAGATTATTCTGAAAATGATCCATAAAAAACGGTCAGATTAATTTGGCCATCTAAGTACCCACAAGGGATTTGAATTCCAAATCTTGTGGAAGCAAACCATAGACTATTCTACTAATCTGTCATGAGTAAGTGTGTGTTTAGTATGACTTTTGTAGGGATTAAAAACACTTTTTTTTTTTATTATTATTATTGATAAAAGTTGTTTTAAAGTTTTTTTTTGTTTTTTTTGTTTTTTTTTTTTGTTTTTTTGTTTTTTTTGTTTTTTTAGCAAATTTCAAAGATTTTTTTTTTTTAATATTTTTTAAATCATTATTTTAATCTTAAAAATGCTATTTTGTATCTATTGGGAGAAACCCAAAGCTCTTTTTGATTTTATTTATTTATTATTTATTATTTTTAATAAAGATGCATTATCAATACTACCTTCTATGAATTTTAAATATTCCATCTTATACCACCCTATTTTATTTGAATACTTGTCAAACATTACTTTTGTCTCCTCATCTTCATTGGCAAAACTCATCTACCTATATTTAGTATAATGGGTGAAACTAAATCAACTTAAAATTTTAACTTCAACATCTCAATCATTCATGTGCTTTTAATCCAATTGTTGAGGTTTGAATGCATTTATAACTCTCGGATTAAGAGCATATTAGTGGTTGAGATATTGAAGTTTGTGATTTTTTATTTTGTTTTACTCAATTACTTGTGATTTTGTTTTTAAACTCATATATCTGTGATTTTTTATAACTCATTTACTTATATATCAGTATTTCTATTATCAGTTCGAACTGATAAAAGTTATATCAGTTCTTTATATATGAGCCACTGGATTTAAATACTTTGACTCACAAGTGTATGCAGCCAAGTCAAAGTATTTTAATCCAGTGGCCCACATGTAAGGAACTGATATAACTTTTGTCAGTTCGACCTGATAATAGAATTTCTATATATTGGCTTGTACAAGTTGTTGCTTTTGATTATCTATAGATATCTAGTTGATTATTTTATTTTATTTTATTTGAATATCAATGAAATTTTTCCTGAATTAATTTGTCTATTTATTGGTAATCTTTTTTATTTCCTTAGAGTCATAATTTGCAAATACTTTGTTTATACCCTTATTTGTAATTTATCACAACCAAAAGCTCTTTTGAATATATACTGCCAAACAATCTATTAACTCGAAAACACTTTTTTAATTGAATACCAAACAGTATACATCTTTTTGTTAGAAGCTCTACCGCAAAAAGATCTACTCTAGAAGTTTTAGTTGAAAAGCCATACCAAACAGACCCTAAATCATTCTTAAATTAATATCATATTCCTATATTATATAGGTTTGGGTTATTTTGTTTTTGAACAATAATTCATAGATCAACAAACAAAAAGGTTAAGTGTATGTTTGGTATAGCTTTTGAAAGGATCAAAAGCGTTTTTTTAATGCTAGAAGCTATTTTGAAGTTTTTTTTTTTTTAGTTGTTTGACAAAACTTGAAACAACTTTTTTAATATGTGAATTATCTCAATTACCCTTTAAAAATGTCATTTTATGTATACTTGGAGAAGCCTAAAATTTAGGCTTTTCCAAAAAGCTTTTTTTTGAGTTTTTTTTTTTAACATATGAATTGTCTCAACTACTCTTTATAAATTTTAGATATTCCACCATAACTCCTTCATTATAAATACATTATCAACACCTTTTTTATAATTTATATAACCAAAAGCCTTTTTTGTTAGAAGCTCTACTCACTAAGTGTTCATTTGGGAGTGCTTTTCTACTGGCTAAAACAGCTTTTTTAATTAAAAAAGCTCTTTTCAATTTTTTTTGTATCGTTTGGTTGTCACTCAGTAGAGTTTTTAGATAATTAAAAAAGCCGTTTTACGTCTACTTAGAGAAGCCCAAATTTAAAGTTTTTCCAAGTAGATCTTTTGGAGTATTTTTAATAACACTAAAATCTCCAATACAACCCTATAATTTAATATTTGCTAGAGTATTTTGGTAATTCTATCATTAAAAAAGCTCTCTTTTAATTGACAACCAAACGACCAATGACTTTCATTTAAAAGCTCTACCTCTAAAAGATCTACTTCTAAAAGATCTACTGCAAAAAGATCTACTTGAGAAGCTCTCCCAAACGTACTATTACTACAAAAAGAGCTAAGCTAAAAGCTTTACTTGAAAAGCCATACCAAACACACTTTAAAACTTACAAAGAGCCTTAATAAATCACCATGAACAAACCTCGACTTATTTTCTAGTGAAAATCGTCAAAAGTAAATACATACATCGTGAAAAATTTGTTTTTAATTACATATGAAAGTTTAATTGTAATAACCATATTGTAAAATTTTGTTTCAATCTATAACCAAAATCATGAAAATATCTTGCAACTTTATTTTTTTATTTTTGCAAAAATGTGAAACATGAGAGAATAGCATGGAAAACATGAAATCTTTGAGAAAAAAACGTGAAACCTTGATTTCTTAAATAGAAAATTACTACAATAGCCCTCCGAAACCTTATTTTTAATTTTTTTTAGGGAGCCGATATTGACACCCATAAATATAATAAGCACACCCATATTTTAATAAAAATTTTAATTACAAAAATATCCCAATAGGAATTTACTAATAAGGGCAAATTAGTTTAATTAAAAATAAACAAAATACTATTTACACCCATTAATTACACTCATATCTTCAACTATATCACTTTATTAAAATAATAATAATAATAATAAATAAATAATAAAAAATAAAACCAAACCCTAATTCTACCTTAATTCTATGTATATGGGAGAAAAATTTATAGCATGTCTCAGATTAGAGGATGGAAAATTAACACCACATGTTTACAATATGAAGTACATATGAAAGACCAGAAGCTACATTTAAGAAGTTGAAATTTAAAACAGAAATTGTATTCAAAAACGATCAAAGATAATTCGTAGAGCTCATTTTATTTCATTGGCATCAACTTTAGGCAGCGAACGTTTCTCCACCTTAGTTACAGAAATTTGCACTAGCCATAGCATCTCTCACAATGTCACAACTTAATAAAGAAAAGGCAAGTACAAAAATAATAGAAAACATTAAGCCTTTTCTTCGATTTTTTCATACAAAAAAATACAGAGGAAAGAGAGACGATATGGATGGTGCCAGGTAAGTGCGTTAGCAATTAATTTGGATACTGGTCTGAAATGTTATTCCTTTTAGGTTTCCTCTGCCAATCACCCCACTTATTATTTATTAAAGCAGAAACTTTGGCAGCCTTGGAGAAGAAGTATTTGTTCACTATTTATCAAACCTTTGTTCTTTGCTCTCATAACATGACAAATAATGTGTTTAACTTCTACTAAATAGAGTATGCAAAGAAAATGTTATATCAAATCTGTTTGCCCTGTTTGTGTTTAGACAGAGAGAGATGAGATGCTTACTTTCGAATGATACTCTGAAACAATCATCATAGGTATATTTTGGGTGACAGCTCCAATAAATTGAACCACGTTAGGATGCTGCACTTTTTCGAGTAAAGTTAGCTCATGTCTCACATGAACAACTTGACATTACACTAGGTGATAATGGAACCATTGATGGCCACGGATTGGTTTGGTGGGATTGGTTTAGCTCTAAATCCTTAAATTACAGCTGTCTTCTTCTAGTGGAACTTGTATCATCAGAACACATAGTTGTTTCAAACCTTTCTTTCTTGAATTCTCCTGCATATAATATCCATCCAGTCTATTGCAACTTTGCAAGTATGTTGGCTAAAGCTACTAAGACTTCAATGTTACATTCTTTAAATTATTAGACCTTTTTTTTTATTGGGTGTGTTAATAACTTATAAGGGTTCATAAATAAATTGTATTAAAATGAAAACATTCATTTAAATAAGGGTACTATTGGTATTAAGATGGGTGTTGATAGTAATGTTTTAATTTTAAATTTTAGACATGGGTGTACTTATAAATATGGGTGTGATTATCATATTTATGGGTGTTAATATCCGTACCCTTTTTTTTAAAGGAAAATTACCGCTTGAGGGGTGTTTCAGTAAAGCTTGAAATGTTAAAACGATTAGGGTTTTCTTTCTTCTTCTCCAAATCGAACAGTGTTACCGGGAAGGGCCGCCCCATCAGCGCTATTGTCACTGCCCAAATGCGGCGTCGCTTGTGCAGCGCTAGTTCTTGCACCACCTTTGTGGGTGGCGCACGCCAAGACAGTGTCGTCTCTGGCAAATGTGCTGCAAGTGGGAGATAGAGAGAGAAGAAATATGAGAAATGACAGAGAATAGAGGAGAGAGAAGGGGAGAGAGTTTGGTAAGTGTTTCAATAATGGCTCAAAAACGTGCTTATAAATAATTAATTAAATTTCTGTATGTGGTTAAAAATAAATCCATAATGTTTGTAGGGGCTAGTTTTGTTTGTTTGTTTTTTCCCTATTTTCTATAAGATTGGTGCCACCCAAAGATTTATGTAAAGTATTCATTTTTTAAAAAACTTGAAAGTCACACTACTATTTATTTACCCACATATCAAATTATTAAAAACTATAAAATAATATATTATTTTAATTATATAAAATAATCAAATTTAAAAATAAATAAAATCACCTTTTGCATCGATCTAACATACACCAATCCCCTCTCAAACCTTGTTTCTAGGGATGACAATAAATTAGATTGGGAATGGATACCCCAATATCCATCTCTGTATCTGTTTGATAATTTTAATTCAGGTTAAAATTGCCATTAATAAAAAAAATAAATTGAAGTGTAAATAGATAATTTATGGATTGTAAGGAGAAGTTCTCCTTTAAAAATTTAAAAATTTATTTGATTTATTTCCAAAACTACCCTTTTTATTTATCTTCCAAACTTAACTGATCACCCCATAAAAACTCTATATATTTCAAAAAAAAAAAAAAAAATGATATATATATATATAGTTTTTCTATTATCCGTTCGAACTGACAAAAAATATATCAGTTCCTTGCATGTGGACCATTGGATTTAAAAGATGCTTTGACAAGTGTATGCAGACAAGTCAAAGTATTTAAATCAATGGCCCATGTGCAAGGAACTGATATATTCAGTTCGAATTGATAATAGAAAGACTATATATATATTAAGTCCTCTACCTTTTTCCTCCATTTCTTTTACTCACATCCGGCACCTCTCTCTCTCTCTATATATATATATATATATATAATTTTTCTATTGTTAGTTTGTCCTGATATAAAATATATTAGGACAAAGAATGTGAACTATTAGATTTACATACTTTGACTCAAAGTGTATGCACTTGTCAAAATTTCTCCATAATCTATGATCCACATTCTTCGTCGATGAATTGACAGTAGAAAGAATATATACATAAAGTTTCGTACCTTTTTCCTTCATTTCTTTTATGCACATCCAGCCCATTGTCCTTCATGTCGTTTATCATTTGATTTTGATCATTTACTGATCTGATCTTTTTCCTGACCTTATCTAATCTTATGACACATAAGTATTGTAATGATTGTATGGTTAAGATGTGATTAGTTTCCACAACCACTTTAACAACAACCAATCACATGTTTTAAAAAAGTCAGGAAAAAGATCGATCAGTTGAGGATCCAAATCCTTATCATTTTGGGAAGATAAACATAAGAAAATAAAAATTTATTTAATCATATTCTATTCATTAGAGAGAAAAAAAAAACATACTTTTAGATAATGATTGCTTTGGATGATATTTATAGTTTCTTCAATAATATGAGTCGTATGCAAGAAATTAAACAAATAAAAATAGGGTTTAAAGTGTTTAAAAAAAAAAAAAAAAACTTTTTTTTTTTCTTTAGATAAACATGTTATTTGTGGATGTGGTGTTTTATTAGAATTTAATTAGAGCAGTTTTTTTTTTTTTTTTTTTTTTTTTTTGTTTTTTTTTTTTTGAAATATATAGAGAGCATTTATGGGGTGAGTTAAGTTTGGATGATAAATAAAAAAAGTGGGACATAAATAGTTTAGTAGTGAAAATAATGCCAAACCAACCTTACATTAATTCTAGGAATAAACCTATCACATCTTCATTGAAAGTGATAATTCCTTCAAAATCTAAAATCTTACAAAAAACGAACATGTGCTGTACTGTATAGTAGCTAGCCCCCATGCATGTGTTTTGTTATGTAATGGGTGTAAAGGCCGGGTTACTTTCAATTAATATATAGATAGACAAGTTTGCAAATTGCAAAACTGATCTGATCTGATCATCATGATCTGCTTTTGAGCTAGCAAGTAGCTAGAAAAGGTGATGCTGCATGCCTTTTTATTCAATGTGATCGAGGTTCTATATCATTTCATTTGAAATTTTCATGTTCTTATCCTTTGATTTTACTTTTGAACTTTGAAGTTGTATAGTCCATAGCCTTTGGCTTTAACTTTGTGTGTATTTGTGGGCACCATGAAAAGAATCACTTACTCACAAGATGGCGATGAATCATTTATTTTTGCACACCCAACCCCAAAAAGTAGTGGACTCGATCAATAAAAAACACACAACTTTGGCTGGCCTTTACACTGAACAGCTACATTTTGACAATGTGAAGAAGGAATTTTAATTTCTACGATATTATTAGAATTGGGGGCCAGACTGAACCTTTCTTGTAACCAAAAAAAAAAAAAAAAAGACTTTTTGAAATGGTAAATATAATAAAGTTTCAGTAAAATGGGTATACCATGTCATCTGTATCTCTCTAACGAATATCAATCTATAGTATAAAAACGTTCTTTTGTTGTTGTTGTTGTTGAAAATAATGCTTACCAATATGTCATAAATAATGTTAGTTTAAGGAATCATATAATATTGATTGATACATGATGAAACATATGATTGTATTAAATGAGCATATCTATATATATATATATATATATATATATGAATGAATATAACTGATACCATGCATACACCACACCTATATATTTCAATGAAAAAAAAAAAAAAAAAAAAAAACTATTTGGTTGAAAATTAACCAGACAATTAATTAAATGGCAAGTAGCGGATACTCTGCCATCACCTGGTTGAATATTAATTATGATTTATGAGCCTAAAAGCAGATTATGGTCTGGTGGTCCATTCCATTACCGACTTATCCTAACTATAACATCATGTTTTTGGATCGTTTAAGTTAATTAATTAGCATCCACACTTTTGATTCTATATTTTTATAAATATTTTGATAGAATGAAGTAATAAAGGATATCCAAGTGGGCGGGCATGGGATGGGATTTCAGATACTGTAGTGTTTAATGCTTGCTAATGGTAGGTTTGGTTTCCGCGTCATTCACACGTTCAGATAATTAATCTCTGTAATATATATATATATCAATCCCTTTCATATACATCAATTTACATTCAAATATATATATATATATATATATATATTTATCTTTCAATCACAATTCACTACCACCATTGATTATTATTATTTTATTTACTTGACTGTATTTTATAAATTTATTGTGTGAGCTCACCAACACTAAAGCATATATATAACAGCCAGATATATCCATACCATCAACCAGGGATATGATGGAGTTAGGAATTTCTTCAAGTGGGGGCATCTTTTGATGAAGAAGCTTCAAAATGTGGCCAATAACTACCAATATATTGATTAGTTATGGTGGAGGTAACTGGTATCCGACATGTATCCGTGTTGGATACGCGTCAGATACGTCAGGATATGTATTAGACACGTAATTTGGCATGTTTTTTGACTTTTCATAAGTTTGATTGGAGGATACGGCTAAGATACATTTGGGAGCAAATTTTCAATTATTTTAATAAAAAATGGGGTGGGCAATTTACAACTTTAAAATGTATTGGGGTCAAAATATGTGAATGATGGTTAAGAATATGTTTGATGAGTTTTTTATTTTATTTTTATTTTTATGTTTTATTTAGATTTTATAATATGTTATATGTGACACATGTTTATTGAGAATATATTTTGATTGAATTATGTATTCATATATTTTTTTTTATAAATATAACTATAATATCATTTTAATTGATGTATCATGCCGTATTTGTGACATAATTTTTGGAGATTTACCGTATCTTGGTATTATGTCGTATCGTATCCTCACATCCGTATCTATATCCATACAACATAAATGAAATCACACCATATATACATCGTGACTTACCGAAACTTATTATTTTTTCATAATTAGATGATAATGAAAAAAATATAACTATTGATGTATTATTGATTTTTCTAAATAGTGATTAGTCTATACTCTATATCAAAAAGAAAAAAAAAAAGTGATTAGTCCAATTGAGAGAAATTTTGTTTCTTTCTTAAAAATCAATGCATTATATAAATGACAAAGCAGAATTCAAAGACAAGTTAGGAATAGAAGCGTCAACTTGTCCAAAAATAAATAAATTAATTAATTAAAATAAAAAAATTGCTTCATTCAGACATCAAGTGTATAGATCATCACCCTTTGTCTGAATGTCTGTTCTGTCCTCCTCCACAAACAGCACACCTTCGTACCCTGCCATTTCCACCTGGCAACCTACTGTTGGTCAACCATTTTTATCAAAATATTTAAAAATCACAACATAGATTTCCCAAAAAAGAAAAAAAGAAAATCATACCTTCCTTTCCATTCCAATTTTTTTTTTTTAATTATTCTTATTGCATATTTGTATGGTTGTCATGAAAAGTCTTCTTTAAAATCTCCCTCACCATCCAATAATTAATTAAGAATTAAACTTTATAAAAAAAGGAAAAAGAGAAAAATTGATAGACCATTTTCGATTTTGAGTTGAAAATATTAGAGCATCTCCGATGTTAAGGTGGGTTGTGAAAAAATTAGATGCTACATAGGATGAACAACCACGTTGTTAAAAAAAAATCATTTTCAATGCAACCTCTGTAATACAACTTTAAGCTGATGTGACAACTTTTTTTTTTTTAGAGGATGTCAACATGACTCCTTGATTTTAGAGGGTTTGTTGGACAGCCATCTTGTTGACCCAGTCAGCAACCACTCTTATCTTCTACTTTATTTTATTCAACAATTCTAAAGTATATTTAAGAAGACCAATAATAAATTGACATGTCATTAAAAACATGTCTTCAATACAACCTCTCTAATACAACTTTAAGCTGAGGTGACAACTTTTCTTTTTAGAGACTGTTAACATGACTTTTTGAAATCAGAGGCTCTGTTGGACAGCCATCTTGTTGACCCAATGAGCAACCACTCTTGTCTTTTACTTTATTTTATTCAACAATTCTAAAAGTATATTTAAGGAGACCAATAATAAATTGACATATCATTAAAAATATATAATTTACAAATGAAGCATTAGAGACCACTTTTTTATTTGGATATCTATCAAGTTTAATTACATACCATATATAAAACAATTCATTTGACAATATCGACATATCATCATTTTTTTTTTAATTGCAAACCGTATTACATCGGAGATGATCTTACATAGTCATGAATCATGATTCGTCCAGCTTCACATATAGTGCGCTGAGGCGGCTGAGCCCACCTTTCTCTGGTCCCCATTTTTGGTTCATGCAAATATTATATAAAATAATATTCATGTTCATAAACCGTGTTACTTAACCGTCCAACCAATGTGTCTACAGCTGTCCATAATGGCGATTAATAGTTTATTTGGTGATTAGACTTTAAACTATTGTCAACCTTTTATTAGTTTAAGGACAATGGTAGACATTCAACATTTTTGTCCAACATTTGTGTCCAACACTTGATGTGTCAATTGGTGAGTGGATACATGGATAAATCATTATTAATGTGTATCCACTCATCAATTGACACATCAAGTGTTAGACACAAGAGTTGGACAAAAGTGTTGGATGTCTAACATTAACATTAGCCTTAGTTTAACTGGTTTGTTAAATGTTTCTGGCAAATATATAGGAATGGTGGGGTCTCTGCAAATCTTGGCTGCTGTGAACTGGATGGTATTGGTATGTAGAATCATTTATTATTGTTTGTCATGGTTGTCTTTCTTGTACGCAATTAGTCTCCAGTCATAGTCATTGATAGTCTTTGGCTTGTTTATAATTGTGAATGTTCCTAATTTTGTTTTCAGATTTCTGGTTCTTAGTTTGCAAATTTTAAATACCCAGTTGGGTTTTCTAAATTATTAGGTGTAATCAGCTTCTGGGTTGATTTTCTAAATACCCAGTTGCCCACTACCATTGCTGAATGTAATGGCTACATCATCATCAGTTGATTTCAGGACTATATATTTGTAAAGATGAAAGTGACATTTTGAATTTTCTTCAACTTTAACATTATTTTTATTGCATCAGAAAATTGGGACGTCGGAGGAGGACCCATTTTTTTTTAGTATTCTATAATTTTGGCGAGTTGATGTCTGTTAAATATGTCCATAGTTTTTCTGTTTTTTTCTGTTTGGTCATATATAATGAATCTTCTTTGTATTTGGCTTCAAATGGCCAACCCAGTTGTAGACCTCTAAGCCTCTTATTTAAATATTAATCTCCTTTAACAGTGGCACTTGCTCCATATATATTTAAGTGATTGTGCATAGAAAGATTGCTATTCAAGTGTTTGTGGGGTTTCATTAGGAATTTTTGATCTTAAAAGACAATGAGAGCCAGAAGAGGCAAGCGTTCGGAGGTATGATTTTGTGCTCTTTAGTCTTTGTTGATTCCCGGGAATAGAGCCGGATTGATTCTGATATTTGCCGTTGATTGCAGGCGGCCTTTTGGCCTTCCATTGTGATGAAGAAATGGTTAAATATAAAGCCAACGGTGTATGACTTTAGTGAAGATGAGGTGGACACTGAAACGGAGAGTGAAGATGATGGTATGGTTATCAAAAGTTTGCCGTAACAGTTCATTTTTCTTGTGTTTTCTGCTGTTGATCATGGTTCCTGCAATTCTTCTTTCAGCTTGCTCTCTTAGAGATGAAAGAGTTCACATATGTGACGATCATGTCCGTAGGACTCAAGGGAACCAATCTGTGTGTGGAAGTCATATTTCAGGTAACATTTGTGTTCTATATCAGTTGTTTGATCTTGTAAGGGTGAAAGAAACCCTCTTGTTTATGTTTGTTTAAGCTCAAAAGCATACTTTTCCTCATCTACTGCATCAAATTCTTGCTGAAGTGTTGCACAATTTTTGTTTTCGTATCCTCTTGAAGGCCTGAATGGAGCCTAAAAGGTTTTTGGTAATGCTTTAATGCTTTGCTTAGTCACATAATTACACTTAAGTCAATAGTTAACATAGTATTGTTGTTTTACCGGTGCAGATACACCTTCTAACGGTTATCAATTTAGACACAGGAGAGGAAAATCAGAGACGCTTCGTGCTCAGTATATAAACACAAAGGATGTGAGGTTGGCTGTAAATTGCTTCTGTTAGTTATGTTAGCCTTGAAGTACTACTACTATTGGTCCTGACTCAAAAACATCTTGATATCTTCTGCAGGGTGAGGATAGGAACTTGGAATGTTGCTGGAAGACTACCATACAAAGATCTTGATATTGATGATTGGCTTTGTACACAAGAGCCAGCAGATATTTATATTATTGGGTGAGTTTCTCACTTAGGGGAATCCCACACTTTTCCAAGTTTGAAACATTTTGTGATGTAGTTGTTGATAATTTCATATGGTTATGTATCTTATGAGTTCACTGCATGAGAAATCTTCATCGGGCAGTGTGTGTGCCGTGTCTGTCTATAAGTTGCTCCGGTGCTTATCTGCTTGATTTGCTTCTTACAGAGTTATTCTTTACACTGAACATGCAAGTATCATATATAGATGGACCAGAGATTTATGTCATCAAGTATCCGATATGTGTATATTCTAGAAGTAGTGGTCACAAATCCTAACTCTTATGCATACATTTAGACAACATATAATCCACCTATCCTTGGCTGTTTGCTATTATGCTGCAAGTGGCTTGAATTTGCAGCACTATACTGTCTGTTATGTGCATTGTAAAATAACCTCCTTGACCAGATTCTCCACACACCATCGCACCTCCATCTTGTTTGTTATGTGCATTGTGGTGTTCTATCTCCCTGTCTCTCAATGATGGTCAGGTTGTCAGATATTTAGTAACTTTTAGCTTCAAAGATGGTCCAATTGTTATATAAGAGATTTTGATATCTTTTTTTTACAGCTTCCAAGAGGTAGTCCCTTTGAATGCTGGGAATGTGCTGGGAGCAGAGAGTAGCAGGCCAATTCCTAAATGGGAGGCAATCATTCGCAAAACTCTGAACAAATCATTGGAACCTGAAAGCAAACATAAAAGCTATAGTGCCCCACCTTCTCCAGTATTAAGAACTTCTTCTGTTGCTGATGTACTTGCTGATGAGATTGATGATCTGCCATTGGATACGACTTGCGAGGATTATAACGAAACTATGAACAGCAGTGACTTTGAGAGACAAGATCTAAATAAAGTTATCAGTATTGGAAAAAAATTACATCTTAGTAGAATATATGGTGTTGACTGTGACAGTAGATTAGACTGGCCTGAACATTCATTAGATTCAACCCCTCCGGTTGTCTCTTCTAACTCAAAACTGCGGAGAGTATTCAGCAGTTCTGCAAGAATTGGCTTTAATTGGTTAGAGACAAATAGTCCTCACAATTTTGCATTAGAGGGAAGCAGATTGAAAAGATCCCACCATAGCTCTGGAAACCTATGCTCAACCTGGATGGAGCAGCAAGAGGAAGAGGAGCCTGAAGTTGTAAATGGTTCTCTCTCTGATAGTTCTGATGGTTTTTCTGATGAGGAGGTTGATTCCTTCGGTGGAATACCGAAGGAGCATGACGATGATGGAGTTTGTAGAGACAGTGTGAAGTCATGTCCTAAGTATGTGCGGATCGTCAGCAAGCAGATGGTTGGGATTTACGTTTCAATCTGGGTGCGTAGACGGTTGAGGAGACATATAAACAATTTAAAGGTCTCTCCTGTTGGAGTTGGTCTTATGGGCTACATGGGAAACAAGGTAGAGCCTTTACTTCCAAGTTTAGATTGCACCAGTCTTTTTTTGGCAGACATTGCATTATTGTAGGCAATTATAGGAAAGTTAAGATGTATGTAGATCATCCTTTTGATATGTTTAAGGAGCACGGAAGTATGGTAGCATGAATTAGCTTCAATTTTAACACTCCTTTATGATTTGTGAATCACATTGGTTAAAATCATGTCATGGAGGGTTGCTTTCATTGTTTCATTAATTCTTGTCGTGCATTATAGGTGAGATGAAAGCGGTGCCCTCTAATAATGTGATTGGCTGCTGGCTGGCGCATTTATTATGGAAGATATTACCTGACACTATACCTAAGAATTGGTCTTGAAAGTGAACATTACTTGCTGTCAGTACTGGATGTCTAACTAGAGGTTGTGGGTGCAGGGATCTGTTTCTGTCAGCATGTCTCTTTTCCAGTCACGGATGTGCTTTGTTTGTTCTCATTTGACCTCTGGCCAGAAGGAAGGAGCTGAACAAAGGCGTAACTCGGATGTGTATGAAATTATACGACGTACCCATTTCTCATCTGTCTTTGATACGGAACAACCAGAGACAATCCCATCTCATGAGTAAGCATTTTATTGCCATTTAAGCTTGAACTGACATGATATATTATTTTCAGAGCACAAATTATAGACCTTGTCAATAATCCATTTTTCTATATGGTAATCTAGTTGCAAGGTTTTTGGTGTAAATTTGTTAGATCACATATCTGATAGGTCTTTGTTCTGCATAGCATTATTTGACTATTTATAACACGTTCACGGAATCTGCCCTCATGCCGATGGTCTAGTACTGCTGATAATTTGAAACTCAGATGCTGTAAAAGTGTTTGGTTCCTTGATATGTCCCTCTCTTTTATTTCCTGAATAACTCATCTCTCATTGCAATCCTTCTCCACTCTCATTAAGTAAAATTAGTGCTGAATCTCTCTTCTATAATTGTCTCTCTCTAATTTTCCATGGAACATGATTTCTAATTGGGTTCTTCTGTAAACAGTCAGATATTCTGGTTTGGGGATTTGAATTATCGTCTGAATATGTTGGACGCTGAGGTGCGGAAGCTTGTTGCTCTGAAGCGCTGGGATGAACTTGTCAACAGTGATCAGGTGAGACTAACTATGCTACAATTATTATCAGCTTTTTCATGTTAAAGATGTTGCTTTTAATTATTTTTCAAAATTTTGTGAAAAAAAAAAAAAAAAAAACTTGCTTATATTTTATAGAAAGAATGTTTAAATTGCTGCATGTTGTGTGGCAGCTGATCAAAGAAATCCGCAGTGGGCATGTATTTGATGGATGGAAAGAGGGAATCATAAACTTTCCTCCCACTTACAAATTTGAAATAAACTCTGACAGATATGTTGGTGAGAATCCAAAAGAAGGGGAAAAGCGGAGATCTCCTGCGTGGTAAATACAACCTTCTTCAAACTAGTGGGATTGCAATATCTGTTATTCAGAACCTTTAACATATCTGGCTACTGGATTTATTTTTAATAAAAAAAACAATACATATTAAGTGATCATATTTAAGTTATGCTCATGGTATAAATGCAGGTGTGATCGAATTCTTTGGTTTGGAAAATGCATAAAACAACTTTCTTACAATAGCTCAGAGATGAGGCTCTCAGATCATCGGCCAGTTAGTTCAATGTTTCTGGTTGAAGTTGAAGTCTTTGACCATCGGAAACTGAAAAAGGCACTCAATGTCAGCACTGCAGCAGTACATCCTGAGATTTTCCTTGACGAAGATGGGGAACTGTAGCATTTACCAGGTACACAAGCTGAATATTAAAAAATACGACTCTAATTTAACGATGTAATGACTTGGACAGTTGTAGAACCCCCAAATAAAATTGATGATACCTTATATACATCAATCTTTTGTCAGTTCACAATGTCCGAATTAATGGCGTTTTGTTTCAAGATAATCCTAAACTCTCACCACTGCTGAATTATATGCATCTCTTGGCATATAACTTTCAAGCAATGAACTTTACATTGAACTTCCTCCCTTGATCAAACAACGATCTTCTAATTAGGTGGTGCATACATGGAATAACACATTTTTCTCTGAAGCAGGAGATCGCAAATCGTTTTAACTGAGGTTAGAGGAGAGATCAGATATCATAACTGAAAAGGGGGAGGTCTCAAGATGGCCACCTTTGCTTCAGGCACCGATAATGTCAGACCCCAACATGCAGGAACTGTGCAAAGTTTTTCTCTTGAAATAATAGCAAAGATGACAAGTAATGTGTATAGTCTTACAGTCATATTATAGGTGGTGTGTCAATCAATACAGCAATATGTTGTGTACAGAGCACTTTTGCTTACTTTTTAGGGATGAATGTACAGAGCACCAATTACTTAACTTTTTTTTTTAATTTTTTTATAGAGAAGCTTGAAAATGTTGTGTTTTAGGGTTTATTCTGGAGTGGGTTTTGAGTCATTTGACATTTAAAACTCATGTTACTGATTCATATACAAATTACAATACAGATTCCTGCATATCTTCGATTTGATTGTTCAACCAATTTCTCCATTTCTTCTTGGTCTTTATATGGGTACAATTTTCGTCTTTAAATAAGAATAAAATGCCTTCTTTTTCTATGCGCGCCCTTGTTTTGTAATCTTGATTAGGCTTGAAATTAACGTACTTGTTTGAAGTTCCATTGAGTTTAATATAAACTAACCATCCTTTCAATAGTCCAAATGATACAAAAGTTTGGTGGTTGTCAAGTCAGTTGTCCAAATTCATCAGAAACATAAGAAACATAGAACCTGCAAGTGGACTAAGTAAAACTTGTGATCCCAAAACAATATATTTCATACATTTTCTCCTCATAGGCCCTAGAAGAAGCCTCCTTTTGTCATTATTTTATGTCCAAAAAAGATTAAGAAATGGGTAGCTTGTTAGGTAGAGTTAGTTGCATCAACTTTGATTAAGATCCCAAAGGAATTTCTTCAGGATAAAGTTGGTTTGAAAACACACGAGACATTAAAAACGGCACAAGAATACCAAACATCACTTTCCAACTAGTGTTCGGTCTTGTAATATATATACATGTCCTGAACTTCAACTGAATTGAGTCATCTATCTTGCTCAATGAAGAACAAGAACATTTTCTTGACCATAGTGGTCTTGGTTTTGCATGGAAGGGAAATTTTGAGTGATGATGGAGTTCTTTATGTTGATTACTACAAAGACAAGTGCCCTTTAGCAGAAGACATTGTGAGACGTAATGTTGAGATTGCAGTGCGCAAAGATCCTCGAATGGCTGCCTCCCTCCTCCGCTTACATTTTCACGATTGCTTTGTCATGGTCATATATTATAAACACAATGATATCCTTGTCTTTTCTCTACTAGTTAATTATTTGGAAAAGGTTTTAAAATGTTGATTTTGTTTTTGAGTTTCAGGGTTGTGATGCATCTTTACTTTTGGACAGCTTTGGGGACATGGTGAGCGAAAAGCTAGCAGGGCCTAACGCAAACTCACTGCGTGGTTTCGATGTCATTGACAAGATAAAGTATAATTTGGAGGAAGCATGTCCTTATACAGTCTCATGCGCTGATATACTCGCGCTTGCTGCTCGCGATGCTGTTGTTTTGGTACTTGGATACATGTTTTCATTTACAGTTGTGTATTATAGGTAACTAAATAGATAACAAATGCATGTATTCTTTGGTTTTTGTCATCAGAGAGGTGGACCTACATGGGATGTTTGGCTAGGCAGGAGAGACTCACTGAAAGCGAGCTTCGATGGTGCCAATAATTTCATTCCTTTTCCAAACTCCTCCCTAGAGACACTTATTGCCAATTTCAAAGAACAAGGACTTGACATTGGAGACTTGGTTACTTTATCAGGAAGCCACACGATGGGGAAAGCAAGATGTGTGAACTTCAGACAATGGGCTTATGAGGTTAGCCATGAAGAATATCATGATAAGTACAAGAGATTCAGAACCTTCAAGAGAATCCTACGGTCAATATGCCCCGAAAAAGGAAGAGACGATGTGTTAGCACCGCTTGATTATGTGACTCCTGCAAGGTTTGACAACCAGTACTTCATCAACCTTGTTGAAGGAAATGGTTTGTTACATTCAGATAATGTGCTGGTGAGTGAAGATGAAGAAGGAGTGATAAAAAAGCTGGTGTGGGGATATGCATCTGATGAAGACCTTTTCTTTGCTTCATTTGTGAATTCTATAATCAAGATGGGGAATATACGTGTACTCACTGGGTTTGATGGAGAAATTAGGAAGAATTGCAGGTTTGTTAACATTAAGGGCGAGTTATAAATTAAGAAGAAAAAAAAAAATAATGAAAGAAGATTATGTATAGAAATCTGAGATTATATACAACTAGAAATTTCTAATAGATCTCTTGATTGTAAAAGTTGATTCAAGCATCAGCGTATGATTCTTTTGTTGATACTATGACATTGACAAGGGGAATGTATTAAATCAAACTTGAACAAGTAATCAATTAATCCATAACATTCGCCACCTTATAAACTTTTTCATTTTGTACCTACTTAACACTTTGGCAGGATATCTACAACCACTAGTTAACCTTAGTCTGACCCAAATAGGGAGGTGAAATTTGTTCCCAAACAGGTACAGCCGTCCAGGGCCTGTGGGGGGTGGGGTCCCATGGGGAAATGTCCATCTTTATTCGCTAGAGACATGAGATGAGACAAATATGCCCGATAAAAACATTAAATTTCTATTGGTTTGACTAATTATTTGTGTAATTAACAAACAACTAACTTAATACCAACGAGAGATACTTGTTAGAATTGGTACCAAATTTGGTGGTTGAGACAAAACCTCACCATACAAACTAGACCTCACAAAAATTTACATGATCCATTAATACGACCCAAACCCATTCGAAAATAACGGTCGGTGGGTTAAGTTTATCGGATCGGGTTGATAATGGGTCAACACATTAAGACACGAAATATAATGGGTCGGTTTTGGGTTCACCCTTAAAAAAACTGTTAATTCGATAACCCATTAATATAAAGATTTTTTTTTTTAATGTGTTTATGAAAGTTATTAAAAAAAAAATTATATAGTCACGTTATGGAATTTATATATAAAAAAATATCTATAATTATGGTTAGAATATATTTTACTAATTATTTTTTTTTATATTTCTAATTTTTTTCTTTTTTTGAAAGAGGCAAAATTTCTAAATTAAAAACTCTAAAACTCTAAATCAATTATTTCACAATATTATAATTCTAACCTTAACCCTAAAACTCTAAAAGTAGCTAGAGGTCTTCAATGGGGTATGTTTTCTTTCATGCATTTTGATTTTTGTATTACTATGGTCTATGGTGCCATCATTTCATGCAACGTAATTTCAGGACTTTAAATTTGTGAAAGAGGAAGATCATATTAACATGTATGAACTCATTGAAGATGTCTTCAATTTGAACATCGAGGCTGCTATTAATTCAATTTAAGGGATTGAGTCTGTTATACTTAATTGAAAATTGAAATGTATGATTTTATTTACAAAGGTATTGGATTTATTAATGTATGTTAATTCTTCTTTTCTTAACATCTAACTCAGGTAATTTAACCTTTTAGGTCTAAATGAACATTGCGATTTCCAATCGTAACATATTGAAGATTCAAGAGGAAGATTAATGGAAAATTTCATTTTCAATATATATATATATATATATATATATATATTTATTTTGGACTTTTATTTTTAAAATTAGATGTTTTAGATTGATTATTGGTGATTTTTTTTTTTGAAGTTCTAGGTGCCTATGGTAAACTTGATTGCATGAGTTTAATCATGCTTCAGTACTATTTATTTTCAACTTTTTAATAAATCTAAAATATAATATTTTGTAACGGGCCGGGTCAAGTTACCCATTAATTTAACAAATGGTTTCGGGTTTGCATATTTCAACCCATTAAGCTAACGGGTCGGGTTCAGGTGGAGCAATTTTAACACGATCCAGACACAACGATACGAATTCGTAATAACACGACCCATTACCAGGCAAACTACACTGCCGCCCAAAGATAGCATCACCATCCAACAGATGCCCATCAGACAATGACCTGTTTTCTTTGATAATAACAATTATAACAAGAGCGAGATATAGTCGAAATTGCCAAAACTGACCACCCTCCGAGATATATCATATATATGCACACAAAGAAGAATTGTGTATCGCATAGTGAAATCGGCACAGAGGTAGATAGCAAAATGGACTATGGTGGTTCTCTTCCAGTAGAGAATGTCCAGGCTCTTGCTTCCAACCACTCGGATGGCATCCCACCGCGTTACATCCGCCCAGAACTCGAATCCGATGAGGTTCTAATCAACAGCTCTCTACAAATTCCGGTGATCAATATGAGCAAGCTTGTGGACAATGATGATCATGATGAATTGGCAAAACTTCATTCAGCTTGCAAAGACTGGGGATTCTTCCAGGTATAACTATATTTGCATGCAATTGTTATATATCAACTCATCAGATTCTGTCTCTTATATTCATATACAATACAACACAGTTGATCAATCATGGGGTTTCAGAAGCAGTGATTGAGAAAATGAAAATTGACATAAACGAGTTTTTCAAGCTGCCATTGGAAGAGAAAATGGCATATGCACAGCTACCAAACACCATAGAAGGCTATGGCCAAGCTTTTGTTGTATCAGAAGATCAGAAGCTTGACTGGGGTGATATGCTATTCTTACTTTCACAACCTGCCTCTATTAGAAACATCAAACTTTGGCCTACCAACCCAGCTTCCTTCAGGTAAGATGATATCACAGAGTTTTTATACCTCACAAACCACACAATTGACAACATATTAACTGGCAATTTTGTTAATGTTAGAGCAAGCCTAGAAGAATACTCTTGGAAGCTAGAAAATGTTAAAATTTGCCTCTTGGAGTTGATGGCAAAGAATTTGGGGCTTGAATCTAGACATCTTGCAAGCTTATTTCAAGATGGAATACAAGGTGTGAGAATGAATTATTATCCACCATGTGCACAGTCAAATAAGGTTATGGGTCTCACCAAACACTCTGATGCTACTGGATTGACACTTTTAGTTCAAGTGAATCAAGTTGAGGGTTTACAGATCAATAAAAATGGCAAATGGGTACCCATTAAACCTCTACCGGGCGCCTTAATCGTCAATATTGGAGACATTATGGAGGTAATTGGCTGTGAATTATTGTACAGAATTTTGTTTTCTCAATGATCAATTTAGTAAAGTTTCTTGGTTGTGAGCAGATTCTGAGCAATGGAGAATACAAGAGCATAGAGCACAGAGCAGTTGTTAACCCAGAAAAAGAAAGGCTTTCCACTGCTGCATTTCACAGTCCAAATATGAAGACCATGATTGGACCATTGACAGAACTTGTCAAGGACAGAGAAAACTACAAGACTATATCACATGAAGAATTTGTGAGGCTGGTCGTAACTAGCAAACTCGATGGCAAGAGCCTATTGACCCACATGAAACTGTAGCCATGAACTCCTCCATCAAATTGTATTGATATATTCTATTATTTCAATTTGCGAAAAACGAAAAAAAAGAAAATTGCGTCAACGATATGCATTCAGATGCAAATTACTCAAGTGAATAAAGTTGAGGGTTTAAGAAGGCATCAGTTCTCCAAGGTGATAAACATCAAATTAATAATTTCAGATGCAAATTACCCATTAAAAATGAGATTCATCACTTGCCAGACACTAAATCATAATCAACCAACAAAAATGAAATCAAATATTGAGAAAAAAAAAAATAGGGGTGAGAAAGAAGCGATCAGAACCTGTCGAGATTCAAGAGACATCACAGTGTATCTCAGTGGATTTTATGAGCATTGAATTGATATCGTCACCTCGCTTTTCCCCTCAAAAACATCGAAAGAAAAAATTTGAAAAAAAAAAAAAAAAAAACAATATTTGCTGTTGGCTCAGAACTTCTTAGAGGGTTGTGTTACCGTCAGCGGCGGTTCATCAACCGCCTCTGGTACACTAATACGTTTTCCTCACAGCACTGTTTAATTTTCATCAATTT
The DNA here is from genome assembly GCA_030490815.1 of Acer saccharum. Classification (NCBI taxonomy): domain Eukaryota; kingdom Viridiplantae; phylum Streptophyta; class Magnoliopsida; order Sapindales; family Sapindaceae; genus Acer; species Acer saccharum. The sequence continues at coordinate 25,406,949 of CM059874.1, forward strand.
CTAATAAATAAAAAAATAATAAGAACATTACAAAGCAGAAGCGGAGAGATTTAAATCAATACAAAGAATGCTGAAATAGAGAGAAGCCGAATTCTGTTGTGAGAGGCTAAATAGGACTGAAAGTGGCATTTTATAGACGCCACGAAATCTCTGTCTGCATTCACTAACCCTAAACAGTAAACCCTATTCTCTTCAAGTTTTGAGTAAATTTTAAAATCATCCCTGTTTTTTCACAAAATACCACGTGTTTTTTATTTCTTTACAAATTAATCAAACTGGTCCCTAATATTTTAAGGGTTAGTTTGAGTAGATTTTAACTTTCGAAATGGAAAAAACACCCTCCACATAATTCCAAAATCATTCCTATGGTTTCACAAAATGCCACATTTTTTTTTCAATATTTGAAGCTGTTCATAATTAGTATACTCGTGTGTAATAACCTAGCTGTTCATAATTAGTATACTCGTGTGTAATAACCTATTTAGTCACATGAGGTTATCACGTTACCCACATAATCATGTGCAATAATTGAGAAAATACCCACAATTGGGGGCACCATAATTGAGAAAATTCTTCAATTGACACCAAAATTTAATTATATTGTTTGTTCAATCGAAGAATCTAAATATATTGATACTCTTTCAATCGATGAATTGCACAGCTCACTCGTAGTGCATGAGCATAAAATCAAGAGTGAGAGCATCTCCAATGCTAATGTAGGTTGTGAAAAAATTAGATGTCACATAGGATAGACAACCACTTTGTTAAAAAAAAAATTCATCTCGAATACAACCTCTCTAGTACAACTTCAAACTAAGGTGGCAACTTTTTTTTAGAGGCTGTCAACATGACTCTCTGATTACAGATGGTCTGTTGGACATCCGTCTTGTTGGCCTAGTCACCAACCACTCTTTTCTTCTATTTTATTTTATTCAGTAATTCTAAAGTATATTTAAGGAGACCAATAATAAATTGACATGTCATTAAAAACATGAATTTTACAAGTGAAGCATTGGAGAACACTTTTTCATTTAGATATCTATCAAGTTTAATTACATGCCACATATGAAACAATTGGCTTGACAATGTTGACATATTACCATTTTTTTAAATGCAAGCTACATTACCATTGGAGATGCTCTAATACACTACAGAAGAACATGTCGTACAAGCCTCAACCAATGCTGAATTCTCAAGTTCAAGAGACAAAGGTTGTGGTAGAGAGAGAGTAAGATGAAATTGAGGAGGAGGAAACCAAGAAGGGAGTGGAAACATGCATCCAAATTTTCAAACATGTTGATCACAAATTTTCAAATTCCCATAGAGGTCTTGTTAATCAACATTTTGACAATTCCAATGTTTAGTGCTTCAGATGTCCTAGGTATGGCCAATATAGTTCTGAATGCTTCACTAATTTTCATAAAAATAAAGAAAGGAGTGGGGAGCAGTCCAATTTTGTAGAAAAAAAGGAACAAGAAACATTCTTGAAAGCGTTCCATGTGTGGTAGTAAAAGTCATTGCTGTTAATTAGTGATTATTCTACATTAAGGGTGTGTTTGGCGCCTAGGATTGAACTGGGATTGGACTATTTTAATTCTAATCTCATGTTTGGTGACATTTTGGGACATGGGCTTATTAGTCCCACCAGCAAAATAATCCCATAATTATGGGATAAAATATAGAGAGAAAACCAAAACTAACCACTTGAAACATTAAACTTTTGTTAGTAACCGCTTTTGAAACTTTAATTGTTAATAACCATTTAAAAAAAAAAAAAAAATCAGTGTATGTCCATAAATTACTAGAGTACCCCTTAAAATATATTTTTTTTAAACCTCGAAGCAAACTTGAAATCACGAATAAATTGAAATGTCCAAACTTGAAATCATGAATAAATTTAAATGTCCAAACTTGAAATCATGCCTAAATTGAAATGTCCAAACTTGAAATCTGGACTAAATTGAAAATTTCCCCTTCTTTTTCTTCCTCAAATTAGGTTTTTTTTTTTTTTTTTTTTTTTTTTTTTTTTTTTTTTTTTTTTTGCAGATCACATCGTTGGCGGAAGGGGGATCGATTCCATTGCCCATCGCCGGCGAAGCAACAGAGCATGAACCAGCACCGCCTGCCGCATGAACCAGCCATTGCACGAACCAGCCCATCCCGTCGCACAAACCATCGCCGGACGTGGCCCAGAAGGTCACTGACGCTTGGCGACACCTTCGTCAACGCTCGGCAACCCTCAAAAGCGTGCTGGCAAGGCAGATCAGGGAGAGATAGAGAGAGATCGGGGAGAGAGAGACTAGAAGAGAGAGAAAGAAAAAAGAGAAAAAAGAGAGAGTGTGTTTGGGAACCCTTTTTATATGAGGGCTTTTCAATGATTTTTCAAAAACATGGTTATTAACAGTTAAAATTTCGTTTGTGGTTAAAAACGAATTTTCCATAATATATGTGGTCATTTTTGGCAATTTCCACTAAAATATATCCACCATCCCCCTTGTCTTTAATAGTCCTAGGACTATTTTTACATATGGGCTCACTTATTTAATTCATCCCATCAACCACTCAATTGCAAATCTCCCATATCTCCCAATTCTGCTAAATTAAAGCAAAAACCCAGATCTCCCAAGTCTGCTCAAGCAACCACCACCACTCCATCTCCACCATTAAAAAAATTTGTAATAACAAATATTTAAAAAATTAGTTTCAAAAAAAAGTTTTTTATTTTATTTTAAATAAACAAACTTATCGTCACACTTGCATATATAAATAAATTAGCCAATTAGGTGTTATAACAACTATATTCTTTGTCAAAATAATGACATTATATTTTATTATTATTGTCGTAATTTTTTTTATATTATTACTAATAAACTATATTTTGCCACAAGTATTTCTACCAGACGCGTTTTTATGTTTTCATTCTCCGAATATCGTTTTCAACAATTGCTACCATATGCGTTTTCGAATCCAAAAAATACAAAAATCAAGGGTGCATTTGGTATCGTTTTTAAAATGGTGTTTTTGAAAACTTTTTTTTTTTTTTAAATGGAAATCATGTTTTAAAAATGATGTTTTTAAAAATGTAATGTGTTTGGTAGTGTTTTTTTGAAACAAAAATGATGTAAAAGTGTTTGGTTGTTGTTTTTAAAATGAGTGAAATAGTTGTTTGGAGGGAAAAGTTAAGATTTATTTTGAAAATTTGTTTTGAAAACAATAGAAAACAATAAAAAGTTGTTTTTAACCTTTTAGTTATAACTTTTAAAAAGTTGCTTTTTGTTTTTAAAAATAGTTTTGTAAAATGTTCAACTAAACAACATTCTAGTTGTTTTTTGTTTTAAAAACAAAAAACAGTTTTTAAAAACAGATCCAATCACCACCCAAAAATTTGAAAACAAATGAAAACAAGAAACAGCAAACTTTACCGAACGGCCCCTATTATTTTAGTTCTTCTCCACTTGTGTCATCAAATGCATAAAGGCAAGTGGTGGGGATCCACACCATTTATAACAATTATTTATATATATGGATGATAAATGATTGATTGCTAGAAGTAGCTGGAATTTTTTAAGAGTTATAAAAAAGCTAAAAAATAACTCTCAGTTCCCCAAAAAAAAAAAAAAAAAAAAAAGCTAAGGATCAGGTAGCGCAGAAGCTTTTGGAGATGTTGCTTCATGCAAGCCAACTATCAATCAATATTTGTACTTGGGTAAATTTAAATTTATTATTATTGTTGTAAAATTTTTTTTATATTATTACTAATAAACTATATTTTGCCACAAGTATTTCTTCCAGACACGTTTTTATGTTTTCATTCTCCGAATATCGTTTTCAACAATTGCTACCAAACGCGTTTTCGAATACAAAAAATACAAAAATCAAATTTTCGAAAACAAATGAAAATGAGAAAATAGAAAACATTACCGAACGGCCCCAATGATTTTAGTTCTTCTCCACATGTGTCATCAAATGCACAAAGGCAAGTGGTGGGGATCCTATTAAGAATCAGAGAAAGAAACTAAGTAAAGAATATTTCAACAAAGAGAAGAAAAAAAATGAAGAACTGTAATTGTATTTCCATGGAAGTCTTTTTCAGAGAGAAAATAGTTGTTTTCAATATACTATTTCTTGATCATTAATGATTACAGAGAAGACTTGAGCTTTATAGCTCATCAGTGATTACAGGTCTAACAATTTTTCTGTAAATCACGGAAGTTGTACATGGGCATGCTTTTGAGTTGTGCCAACTCATCTTTTCACTAACATAAACTATATTTTCCGCCAAGTGACTTTGTATAGAAGTTATCAGGTGTTGCTGGTCCACTAAGCTTTTTATGTTTGATCATGATGATATTTGATCATCATGACTAGAGTGAATGTTGACTTCCTTTGACTGGGAAAGATAGCATAGTGATACATTTTAATAGCTCAGGTAGGACTGCACAATTGACTTGTGTTTGAGCATTTGATCTGCATTGTTGGACCAGAGGAATAGCTGCACTATCAGCTGTTATGTTATTCTCAACATCCCAAATCAAGCTAAACGAAGGGGAAACCTGTAAGGGCAGCTTTTGTGAAGATGTCAGCCATTGAAATTCAATGGGCACATACTGAACTGCTAGAGCACCAGAGATAATTTTCTCTCTTATAAAATGAATATCTATCTCAATGTGCTTGGTTCTAGCATGGAAAACAGGGTTTTGAGCTAGAGAACTAGCACTTTGATTGTCACACCAAATGATAGGTTTGCATTCAAGTTTGATCCCTAGTTTAGAGAACAAATAATCAAGCCAAAGAACCTCTGTTGTGCTTGAGAGAGAGCCCAATATTCAACTTTACAGCTGGACCTAGCAACTACTTGTTGCTTTTTGGAACTCCAAGTAATCAGATTTCCACCAAGTAGAACACAACAACCACTTGTTGAGTGACGATCATCTAGATAAGGAGCCCAATCCGCATCATTAAAGACCTCAATACTCATTGAAGAAGCTGGAGTGAAATGCAAACCTAACCTAGCTGAGCCTTTAAGACATCTAAGAAGTCTCTTACAAGTTGTCTAATGTTCATCAGTTGGTGCAGCTAAACTGACTTAACTTGTTAACACCAAAAGCAATGTCTGGCCTGGTATAAGTCAGGTATTATAAGGCACCGATGGTACTTCTGTATAGAGATGGATCAGCAAAAGGGGAACCATCTTTAGTGAGCTTGGAACTAGGACACAATGGAGTGGAGCATGGCTTACTAACAACCATATTAGTCTTCTTTAAAAGATCTAACACATACTTTGTCTGTGTGAGGTAAAGACCTGATGCAGACCTTTTAGCTTCAAATCTGAGAAAATAGCTGACATTACCTAAAGATTTCAAAGCAAAAACCTTATTCAAGGTTGTTATGGTACTATGAATCAATGCTTTGTCATTACCTGTTACCAGGATGTCATCCACATAAACTAAAAGAAACAAAACTTGAGATCCTTGTCGTTTAACAAATAGAGAAACATCAAATTGAGAAGAAGTGAATCCTCAACTGAGAAGAGTTGTCTTAAGCTTCAAGAACCAAGCCCTTGGTGCTTGTTTGAGTCTATATAGTACTTTATTCAACTTGCGGACATGATGAGGTAGCAGTGAGTTGGTGAAACTAGCTAGTTGCTCCATGAATACCACCTCCTTTAAATCACCATTAAGAAAGGCATTATTTATGTCAACTTGCTGAATATCCTATCCATAAGTTACTGCTAATGTGAAAATAACTCTGATGGTGGAGGATTTAATCACAGGGTTGAATGTGTCTTCAAAATCAACACCAGGAGTTTGATGAAACCCATTGGCAACCAACCTTGCCTTGTGTTTCAATATTGACCCGTCTGGTTTGTACTTCGTTCGAAATACCCACTTTCAACCAACTAGGCTTATTGATTTGTTGTAAGGAACCAAGGACTAGGTGTTGTTTCGTAACAAGGCCTGACATTCTTCTTTCATAGCTTGATACCAATGAGGCTTAGATATAGCCTTTTTTACTGTTTTAGTCTCAATATTATAAGAAGGTTAAGCTACTGGTAGACAAATGGAAGAGTAGACTTTGGGTTTTGTGATTCCAAACTTAGACAAGTGACCATAAGATGAGTGTTAGTAATAGGATCAAGAGGAGAGATATCTATATGAATGGGTTGAGCAGGCAATTGAGAGTCTACAGAAGAAGTAGTATCAAACATGGCATTAGCTGTATTGTCAACAGGAGAGTGTGATACAGAAGAAGTAGAGTTAGATATAGCATGAATAGCATTGTCAGTAGGAGGATGTGAAGAAACATGATTGGCATAGAAAGGTTGATGGTTTCGAGGTGAATTAAGCAATATGGCAGTAGGTAAGCTAGAAGAGGTATGAGAAAAAGATGACACAGACTTTGAAAAAAAAAGATTTGTAAGGAAATTTAAACTCATTAAAGACTACATTTCTGAACACATATATCTTTCCAGATGAATGTAAACATTTGTAGCCTTTTTGAGTTAAGCTGTAGCCAATGAAAATGCACTTGGAGGTGTGAAAGTTGAATTTTTTAGAGGTATATGGCCTAAGATAGGGAAAGGCAGAACAACCAAACACCTTGAAAAAGTTGTAATTAGGTTGTCTATGAAATTAAACTTCATATGGTGACTTTAACTGAAGAAACAACTTGGAAAGCTTCAACCCAAAAAAATGAGAGGCATTTGTGCTTGAGCAAGGAGAGTAAGACCTGTCTTAACAACATGTATGTGTTTCCTCTCAGGTACTCTATTTTGTTAATGTGTGTAAGCACAAGAAGTTCTAAATGTGATGCCATTTTGCTTGATAAAAGGAATCAGAGGTTTGAATTCAGTTCCCAAATCAGCTTGCAAACACCTTAACTTGCTATCTAATTGCAATTCAACAGTTTTCTTGAATTGAAGAAACACATCATATACATCAGATTTCAGCTTCAAAGGATACAACCAAGTGTACCTAGAATATGAATCTACAAAGACAACATAATATCGATGGCCATTTGTAGAAAGCATGGGAGATGACCCCCTAACATCAGTAAAGACTAGTTCTAAAGGCCTTGAAGCTTGTATGTTGAGTGCTGAAAAGGGAGTTGATGTAGCTTGCCAAGTTTACAGGCATCACAAAAACTTAGCTGATTATCATTACATTTTAAATGTAAACTATTCAACACTTTTCTTAAGATTAAAGGTGTTGGGTGACGTAGTTTTAAGTGCCACATATTCTCATGTAAAGAAGCAGTATTACAACTATTGGCACCAGATATAGGTATGGTGTATTGATAAAGTTTGCTAGTTTTATTTTTTGAAATTGAAAAGGCAGTAAAACAATTTTTCTGAAGAACTTTTTCTTGTGAATGAGCTTCATTTAGTTTGAGCTTGTAGAGTCTACACTCAAGCTTGCCTTGAAGAAGAACTACCTTGGTAGTCTTGTCTTTAATAGTGCAAGAATCACAAGAGAATTCAGCATAAACATTGTTATCTCTAGTAAATCTTGAGATGCTTAGCAGATTCTTAGCAATGCTAGGCAAACATAAAATGTTATTTAGTTCTAACAATCATAAAGGCATGGTATGAGAAGTTATGAGAGAGTTACCAATGTGAGTAATCTGAAGCTACTGGCCATTTCCTACTACAAGTTTGTTTGGTCCTTGATATTCGGAACGAAAGGAGAGATTAGAGAGATCAAAAGTAACATGATTGGTGGCGCCGCTATTTGCATACTAGGCTGGATCACACACACTCTCAGGTGTAGCATAATATGTTGTGGATTGTTTGAAGTTAGCTTGATTAGGAACACTAGCAAAGGCCTATATATTGTTTCCAGAATATTGTGAATTTTGATACTAAGCTAAAGAGTTTGAGTAACCACTGTTATTCATTTGTTGATGTTGCTGTTGATCTTGTCTCTGAAAATTCTTGTCGAAGCGATGATAGCAAGTCCAAACAGTGTGACCAATTCGACCACATAGCTGGCAAAATGGCCTATTGTTGTTGTTCCAACGACCATTATTCCTTCCCCTGCCTCTTGCTCTATTTCCATTAGCATGACCTCCATTATTGAAGTTTCCACCTCGTTGATTTCTTCTATCACCTTGATTACCAGAAGCATAATTTGCATTTGCATTACTCACGTCAATCTGATTGACTGAATTCAATTGAACAATTCTCTGCTCATGATTCATTAAGAGATATTGAACCTCCTATATATTAATTAAGTTCCTTTGAGATGTAATCACTGAAAAAATTGAACCATATTCATGTCCAACTCCGTTTATTATACTCAAGATCAAGTCATTCTCAGTAACTATTTGATTTGCTACTCTTAAATTGTCTCTAAGCGTTTTAACTTTTAGAACAAAATCACCGATAGAACTTGATCCCTTTTTGACATTTTGTAATTGATGTTTCAGTTGAAGAACTTTAGCAAGAGATTGTTGTGAGTTTAAGTTTTCCAGAATACTTCATACCTATAATGAACTAACACAACTAGTAACTTGACCTATAACTCTCTGATCAATCGAAGAAAATAACCAGGACAACATCAATTGATCAGACTTTTTCCAAGAAACATAGTTTTTGTTTGGAGCTAAACATTTTACACCATCGGATTCCTCAACTTCAACGAATTTTGGTGGAATAGGTTTTAGATCTACGATGAAATCTTCTAACTCAAAAGCTCTAATAATAGGTAATACTTGTGCTTTCCAAAAAAAAAAAAAAATAGTTGTATGTATCTAGTTTGATGTGAAGATTGAAGTTGAGTGATTTGGCAAGGGAAGTAAAATCTGTTGTGTTCGAAGACGACGACAGAGTTTCTCGATCTCCTTTGTTGTGACTTGAAGATGACAGCGGAGCTTCTCAATCTCCTTCGTTGTGACTAGAAGATGAACCGTTTGAAGTAGCCATGGACGATTAGTCCTTTAGTGGCTCTGATACCATATTAAGAATTAGAGAAAGAAACTAAGCAAAGAATATTTCAACAAAGAGAAGAAAAAAATGAAGAACTATAATTGTATTTCCATGGAAGTTTTTTTCATTATACTATTTCTTGATCATTAATGATTATAGAGAAGACTAGAGCTTTATAGCTCACCAGTGATTACAGGTCTAAAAAATTTTCTGTAAATCATGTAAGTTGCACATGGGGATGCTTTTGAGTTGTGCCTACTTAGCTTTTCACTAACAAAAACTATATTTTCCGCCAAGTGACTATGTAGAGAAGTTATCAGGTGTTGCGAGTCCATTGAGCTTTTTATGTTTAATCATCATGACTAGAGTGAATGTTGACTTCCTTTGACTGGGAAAGATAGCATAGTGATACATTTCAATAGCTCAGGTAGGACTGCACAATTGACTTGTGTTTGAGCTTTGTTTTGAGCATTTGATCTGCATTGTTGGACCAGAGGAATAGCTGCACTGTCAGCTGTTTTGTTATTCTCAACAGTTACACATCATTTATAACAATTATTTATATATATGGATAATAAATGATAGACTGCTGGAAGCAGCTGTAATTTTTTAAGAGTTAAAAAAAAAAAGCTATGGATTAGATAGCGTAGAAGCTTTTGGAGATGTTGATTCATGCAAGCCAACTGTCAATCAATATTTCTACTTGGGTAAATTTAGATTTATTATTGTTGTTGTAATTTTTTTGTATTATTACTAATAAACTATAATTTGCAACAAGTATTTCTACCAGACGCGTTTTTATGTTTTTATTCCCCGAATATCGTTTTCAACAATTGCTACTAGACGCGTTTTCGAATCCAAAAAATATAAAAATAAAATTTTCAAAAACAAATAAAAATGAGAAAACAGAAAACGAAAATCGAAAACGGTACCGAACAGCCCCTATGATTTTAGTTCTTCTCCACGTGTGTCATCAAATGTACAAAGGCAAGTGGTGGGAATCCACATCATTTATAACAATTATATATATATATATATATATATATATATATATATATGGATGATAAATAGGAAGCAGCTGGAATTATTTAAGAGTTAAAAAAAAGCTCAAAAATAATTCCCAGTTCCAAAAAAAAAAAAAAAAAAAAAAAAGTTATGGATTAGATAGCTGAAGCTTTTGGAGATGTTGCTTCATGCAAATCACCTGTCAATAGTCCTGACACGGTTTTGGTTCGGTTCGGAACCGATGGTTCTAGTTCCACGGTTAGGTGGAACCGGCGGTTTTGAACCTTTGTTTTTTCTAGTCACATGATCATTAGACATCATATTCTCCAGTTCTCCACGACTCCACCACCAGAGTATCAGACCAGACTTGCAGACCATCACCATCGACCATCTCTAACATCCAATGTCCCAAACCCTAACCTAATCCATCACTTTGTATTCTTCGGTTCTTCCACTTCAACTCACGATCCCCAATTGAAAACCTAAATTGAAAATCCCTAACTTCCAATTGCCCCCAATTCGATCCCAAAACCAACCACCTAACACATCGATCTAGAAACCCTAACCTAATCCATCACTTTCCTCAACTTTCTCAGCAAACAAACACCCAAAAAAAAAAAGCATAGAGAATCAGAGATCGTGAAGAAGAAGAAGAAGAGGTCGAACTATCAAAGAGGAGATCGAAGAGGCGACCGTCCGGTGTTCGTCGATCGCTGGTGATGGGATAAAGAAGCGATCGAGTCTTCAAAAGAGAGAGAGAATCTGAGATAAGACTGAATAGTGAATACTGATGAGAGAGAGAGCTCACAGTGATGAGTTTTATAAAAAAAAAAAAAATTACAAGAATCGTCGGTTCCGTGAAAATTGGAACCGAAACCGAAAACGAAACCGAAATCGAAACCGGAACCGACCTCTACCTCCTCTGGTTCCGGTTCGGTTTTTATGGTTCGGTTCCAGATTGGTTTCCCGGTTCTAACCGGAACCGTGTCAAGACTACCCGTCAATCAATATTTGTACTTGGGTAAATTTAATTTTTCTATATTCATGTATTTGACCAATTTATATATAGGTAAATACAATGTATCTTTTTTTTTTTTGTACGAAGAAGAATTAATTTATTTACAGGTTTCATGCATAACTTTACAAATTGAGTGCAGACAGATAAAAATCAAAGAAGGTTTCTGATAAAATTAACAATTTATATTGTCTTAACTATAATTATTAGGTTTCATATAAGATCATGATTCTATCGGCTCTGTAGACTGTAATAATACAAATCGAGTTGTAAATTGTAACATTAGAAGGTTGAATTTTAGATGAATAACAGAATAAACACAAATATTACATTACGATTAACTGAATAATCGAAATTTTTTTTTTTTTTTGATAATACAAACAACTGCCGGGACTGGCGAGATAGGGCTCTACAAGCACAGCCCGGATGGCAACTCCCACGAGAAGGGAGAGAACACCCACAAAGTAGTGGGACACTACCCACACAAATGGTGGGAAAATTGGCACAAAGCCCATGCACCCACAAGTCCTTGAACCTTGGTGGTGGGGGTTCCCATTGGGAAGGCCCACCACATTGGGAAGGCACCATGTGCAACTGAATAATTAAATTGAATAATTGTAATAGTACATATTGAGTTGTTAATTGTAACATTAACATTATTCAGCTGATTTATAAGTATTCAGCTGTAGGTAGAGTTTTAGTAAGGGTGTTCTTGTTGTGATAAAATGAAAATTGTCTAATGGGAAGTTGAAACTCCTTTTTTTTTTTTTTTTTTTGAAATACAACTCTACCGGGACATGGTGATATTAATTAAACTTTACATGCACGGCTCAGAATACTACTCCCACTATCGGGGAGAGGTTACATATGGACTACAACTTTCACAATCGGAAAGAGAGTTGCTCCCACAAACCGGGAGAAAACTCCCCACACATACTTGTAAAATGCGCATGGTGGGACTCGAACCCCTAACCACTAGGTGTGGAAGGGAGGTGCACAACCATCTCTATTAAGAGGTGATGTGCGGGAAGTTGAAACTCAAAATAAACATTTTGTTGGGAAACTTTTAGAACGCCATACCATATATATGGGACTGGCTACGACACTCACAAAAGAGTGTTGGTATGATACCAATATCTTTTTGGGAACAACTTCATCGTTAACTTCAGTTGATTCCCAAAATTAACCTTGAATTAGACCATTTTCAGTGGTTCTCCATTTTGTCAAAATGGAGACTCCCTCAACTCCAACCACTCTCTAGATTACGCTAATCGAGGAGAATCAAAATGTAGATCGAGTTTTGATCTCTATTTTTCTATTAACTTTAATCTCATTTTACCCTCATATTCATTCTCCTTTTTACATTTTTAACTAAACTCGATTAATTTATTATAACTCTTTATTCATAAATGTAATTACTATAAAAAATTATACCATTGGAAATATTTTGTTGAGATTTTTCAATCGAGTATAATATTGATTATATTTTCATAATTTTTATTATTTTTTATTTATTACACCTTTTATTAATCAATGAACTTTTTTTTTTTTAAATGATTTATTAATCAATGAACTAATAAGTATTTTTATCCAAAACAAATGTTTTCAAATCATCAATTTGTATATGTAATTAACACATATCATAATAATTAACTCTAAATAATTCAGTAAAATAAAATAATAACATTCACATCTTCAAATTAAAATATTAAAACGCAAAAATAACAAAAAAATGTACATTGAAAATTAAAATAAAACCAATAAAAATAACAATGAAACTTAAAAGTTAGATAAGAAATATAAATGTTAAAAAAATTATATCAAAATCATTACATTTAAAATAGTTATGTGTGACTAGGGATATCAATGGGATGAGTTCGGGGGGCCCCGACCCAAACAAAATTATTTACCCCCAAACCCGCTATTGAAGACCGAGGCCGAGGTCGGGGAATTTGAATCAATCTAAAACCCGCCCCGACCCCATTTATTTTGGTAAAATACCCTTCATATGGGACGGGGTGGGGCGGGTCCTCGTGGGTTTGGGATTTTTGGACATCACTAGGTGTGACAAATTATAAAATTTTAGACGCAATAAAAGTGGTTAAATTATTATCTAAAATAATTAAGAGAAAACAATTTTATTAAAGAAAGTTTGAAATACTATTTATTAAGTAAAACAGTAATATTTTATTTGTTTGAGATTGTAAAATGGAGAATGGTTGGAGTAGTTCCCATTCGGTAACGTTTTTAGTCTTTGTTTTCTATTTTGTCGTTTTCACTTGATTTTTCGAAAGATGAGGAAGACGAAGAGGAAGCAGATTTCGCAGACCTCTACCATCGTCGTTCCCACCATCGTTGACAACTCAACCATTGCTGACTCCTTCACCAAAACACCACCACCAATTTGTTTTCCTTTTTGAGTTCAACAACTAAACACAATTACAATCCACTTAACACAATTGCGAATCATACCAAAAATAACTTCAATCTAATTAAAATCCACTAGAAATCCAAAACACTCACCAGACAAGTTTTCCCTATTTTTTAACCCAAAAAACGAAAAAACACTTTTTAAAAATGACGTTGAACACCCCATAAATTTATGGAGATGAAATATTCTTGGAATATTCCATTTTCAATCTCTAAAATAGAGAAAAATATGGAGAATGATTGAAGATGGCCTAAATAGGACAAATAAGTAGGAAACAAATCTCGACCCCGACCAAACAAAATTATTTACCCCCAAACCCGATATTGAAGACCAGGGCCGAGGTCGAGGAATTTACGAGGCGGGGGAGGTGGCCCCAAACCCACCCCACCCCAAACTCACCCTGCCTTCCCCAAGTTTGTATAATAACTAGTTTTTTTTTTTTTTTTAATTTTTTTTTTTTTATTTTAATATTAAGCGGGTTCGGGATGGACAACAAATCCCTATGCCACCTGGTTTTAGAAAACAGGGAGTAGGAATCAATCCTAAACCCGCCCTGACCCCATTTATTTTTGTAAAATACCCTTCGTATGGGACAGGGTGGGTGGGTCCTCGCGTGTTCAAGGTTTTTGGACATCAGTACATCACTAGGCGTGACATAAAAAAGATTATAAAATTTTAGATGAAATAAAAGTGAGTAAATTATTATCTAAAATAATTAAGAGAAAATAATTTTATTAAAGAAAGTTTGAAATACTATTTATTAAGTAAAATGATAATATTTTATTTTTTTGAGATTGTAAAACGGAGAATGGTTGGAGTAGTTCCCGTTCGGTAACGTTTTTAGTCTTTGTTTCCTGTTTTATCGTTTTCACTTGGTTTTTCAAAAGATGAGAAAGACAAAGACGAAGTAAATTTCGCCGACCTCTACCATCGTCGACTCCATCATCGTCGATCCCACCATCGTCGACAACTCAACCATCACCAACTCCATCACCACACATCACCACCAATTTGTTTTCCTTTTGAGTTCAACAACTAAACACAATTACAATCCACTTAACACAACTGCGAATCCGATTAAAATAACTTCAATCTAATTAAACCCACTATAAATAAAAAACACTCACCGCTATTTTTTTAACTGAAAAAATGAAAAAACACTTTTCGAAAATAACGCTGAACGCCCCTTAAATTTATGGGGATGAAATATTATTGTAATATTCCATTTTCAATCTCGAAGATAGAGAAAGTTTTGGAGAATGATTGAAGATGGCCTAAATAGGGCAAATAAATGAATAAAAAAAATTACTCAAGTACAAATATTGATTGACAGTTGACTTGGGAGAGAAGTCGATGATAAATCATCATCATGTTTATTGGCTCAACAACTCTAAAATGAAGCAAACCACCAATATGAAGCAAAAAACTCTCTCCAACCAAACTCCATTTTCTGAGTTAAAATGGGTTGATGAATAGTGTTGCGCCAAATCTGGTGCAACACTGTTCATTTGATGCAAAAATGTGTCCTTTTTTAAATCCCAATAGTTTAGTTAAATCACACGTTTACCCTTATTTAATACAGTTTATTCTAATTGTATTCATTTTGTTATTAAAAGTTTTGTTTAATCACAGTTTTCCTCTTATTCAATCAAATTTATTCCAATTTTACCCATTTTTATTATTTAATGATTTTGTTTACTTTATATTTGTTTTAATTTCATTATTATTTATATTAACATTTATAATAAACTAAAAGTAAGTATATAATACAAAAATTATACTGATTTTTTATTAAAAAAATCACTAATTTGAAAACACTAAAATTAAAAGTGTGATTTATCCTGACATCTCAACTTATAAAAGCCTACACCCAAGTTTGCTAAAAAAAAAAAAAAACTCATTCAATTTATCTATCTTTAAAAATTAATTAAATTTAATTTTTTAATGTATTAATTTCATAATTTCTTAACTAATTGCAATATTATGTAATTATGGGGTGAAATGTTAATTCTTGAGAAATAATAAAAAAAGAAAAATAAAGGGAATATTAAAGAGAATATTAAAAGAAATATTCTTCTTAGTGTAACATTTGGTACAATTAATTGGATATGGAAAAAATAAATATTGTGAAAGTTGTATCATTTTAGTGCAAAAGTTGCACCCAATTGGGTTTTTAGGTTGAAGATGCCCTATAGCAACTCCAATGCTGTATTAAGATAGCGCACATCACAAATCCCAAAAATTAATATAGAGTTTTGTGAATAGTAGTACACTAGGATTGGCATGCCAGTATTCACCTAGTGGTATTTTTTTTTAATTTTTAAATGTTACATCAATCAAATCAACACTTCAATTTTTTTTTAAAATTCCTAATTTAGCCCTCTTATACTTGATTAAAATAATATATATTCCCAAAAAATATAATGTTGAAAAGATTTTATTAAAATCTTTAAAATGACACCAATATTGATATGGGTGTGGATAATGACACTTGTAAAATTTATTAGTACACCCATTTTTATAAGTACACTAATGTCTAAAATTTTAAAATTAAATATTACTATAAGCACCCATCCTAATGCCAATAGTACCCTCGTTGAAATAAATATATTCATTTTAATGCATATTATTTATAAACACTATTAAATTATTATCACACCCAATTTGTAAAAAAAAAAAAAAATCATATTATTTTTGGAATCAAATCATCTTTAAATGGTGTGTTTTTTGGAATCAAATCATATTATAAAAAAAAATCACACCCAGTTTATCATAAGTTTTTTTTTGAAAGGTGTGTTTTTTTTTTTTTTTTTTTTTTAATAAAGAGATATATTTGAAGATATACGTGTAATTAATGAGTGCATATAGTATTTGGTTCATTTTTAATTAAAGTAATTTGTCTTTATTGATAAATTTCTATTGTGATATTTTTGTAATTAATTTTCTTAATAAAATATGGATGTACTAGTAAGTTTTATGGGTGTCAATATCGGTATCCTATTGATATATATATTTATTTTATTTTATTTACTCACTAATTATTGTTAAACTTTTATAATAAATATTAGAAGAATATTATTTAAAGATGTTCTTTTGGTGTGAAACATTAGAGTGAAAAATATATAAATTGTGTAAGAATATTTCCCAATTGATGTAAAGTTTGGTGTTGTATGGCCTTAATTTCGATTGATAGTCCTAAAATTTTAAGAGAAGAATTTGAAAATCTTGAGATTAAATTTTAAAGGAGAATCTTGAGAAAAGAGAACATTAATGACTCTCATCAAAACAGGACTTTTTTAGGGGTGGGTAAAAAAGCCCATACACCATAAACCGTTCCAGTTTTATACTTAAAAAATAATAAATAAAAAAAAACCGTATGGTTTTATTTTAGAAAAGCCGTATGGTTCGGTCCACTCTGGTCTATGGTCTAAGTATATTAAACCCGGACCGGACCGTAAACTGAATACTTTTAGTATTACTATTATATGTCACACCCAAAACTTTTTAATAAAATTTTAAAAATAAAAGGTTAAAGTCAAAAACCTTAATTTATTATTTCATATTTGTTTTTTTTGGACACCAACTGTACAAGTTCGTGCAAAATGAAAATCTCTATTAACAAATAAAATTCCAAGCATGGGATGGTAAAAGATTTCAATTTGTTTCCATTATTTTACAAAGTTATCACTAATAATAAAAAATATTAATATTATTAAACTAAATTAGTGCAATTTTCATGATTTAGTTGTAAATTTTTTTTTTTGACATGCATACATTCAATTGCATTGTCATGAATCATGATTATAGCAATAGCAAGTGATTTTATTTATTACTATTTTTTCTACTTCCAGCAAAACTTTATTTTTACTTTTATTTTTATTACTCTTTTAGCTTTTGTTAGTTTGATGAACCGTATGTAACAGTAACTTACATGTCTCGTTAATTGATCATTTTATCATGCCATATATATTTTTAAATGGTCAAGTATTTGGATTTCAAGTCAAAAACCGTTAGACCAAACCAAATCGAACTGAATAAATATAATTTGGTCTGGTCCGGTCTAAAAAAAAGAATGGTCCAAACTAGTCATATTTTTCAAAAGACTGAAATTTTTGGTTTGGACTGGTTCTATTCGAAACCGGACCGTGTCCAGTCCTAACCTTTTTATTGATACTTTCTAATAGCTTGGGTTTTTAGGTTTTTAGAAAAGATGGCTATGAGTTGTCACTTTTATAGAATGGGTAAAGCAAGACTGTACAAAGGAAACAAAGTTGAATTACTATCTTTCTCTTTTCTTGAAGATTGAAATTTATCAAACACTGAACACAGACTCGGCCCCGTCCTACGGGCTGTTTTAGCCTGTTTTTGTTTTTGTTTTTGTTTTCCAAAAATGATTTCGAATTCGCGTCCTGTAACCGTTTTTCATTTTATTTTCCAAATACAAAAACAAAATCAAAAACAAAGCCAAGTGTTAAAAGTGAAAATTTTGAAAAACAAAAAAAAACTTATTTTTCTTGAATTTGTTTTTGTTTTCCAAATGAAATGGGCCTCATATCATTAATATATATTTTATTTTAATAAAAAAAAAATTTCACCTGACATCTTTTTCCTCCTTCTTCTTCCTTCTTCCTTCTTCCTTCTTCCTCTTCTCGCCGAGGAACATCTTCCTCTTCACCGACTTCTTCCTTCTTCTTCTTCTCCTTCCTCTTCTTCCTCTTCTTCCTCTTCCCGCCGAGGTCTTCTTCTTCTTCCTCTTCTTCCTCTTCTCGCCGAGGTCTGCATCTCGCCGCCGGCGTGATCTCTTCTGCTTCTTCCTCTTCTTCTTCCTCTTCCTCCCACCGCCGATTTGCGTCGCCTCCCACTATCGATCACCGCCGATCTGGTCTTCTTCTTCTTCCTCTTCCTCTTCAAGTGTTAAATTTTTTAAACCCTAAATTAAATTATAAAATGTTTTTTTTATTAATTATTTAATCATTTATTTATAATTGTTATAATATTAAACAAAAATTAAAAATTGATATTTCAATTTTTGAAAATTTTCGATTATCCTACCAGACGCGTTTTTTCCGTTTTTATTTTCAAAATAGGGATTCTAGTAAATACTACTAGACGCGTATTCGGAATTTAAAAATGAAACCAAAAACACTGTTTTCATTTTCATTTTCATTTTTCTTTTCGAAAAACAAAAACAAAAATAAAAAAGGGCTTGCAGGATGGGCCCTTAATATTACGGGAAATGGTGATGTTCAAATTAGGACTAAAGATTTTAATATTGAGACTATTTCAAATATCTTTTATATTCCTAACCTGAAAAGCAATTTGTTAAATGTGGAACATATGCAAAAGAAGAGATACATGGCAACAATCAAAGATGGTGCTTGTGAAATCTATGATTCTAAAAGGGGTCTAATTGCTTATGCTAAGATGACAGCAAGCAATTTGATATAATTTTTATTTTTGTTTCTACTTTCTAATCATCATGAATAAAACAACTGATCTTCATCGTAAATGTGTTGACAAGCTATTTTATTTTATTTTATTTTGATTTTTCTTGCTATTTTAATTTGAAACATATTTATCTAAAAAAATTGAAATGTATGTAACTTCTCATTACGTTTTTTTTTTGTTGTTGTTGTTGACTTGTTGTAATAAATCAAAACCGCTAGATCGAATCAAACCGAACCGAACCAATATAATTTGGTTTTGTCTAGTCTGAAAAACTGATTGGTCCAAAATTGGTCCAGTTTTTCAAAAGACATAAATTTTTGGTTTGGTCCGATCCTAGTTGAAACCGGATCAAATCGGACCGAGCCCATCCCTATGTTCACTTAGGCATTTAACTCTCTTCATTGAGTTCAAGTCTTGTTGCCACAATTGATGGTTGACAAGCAAAGGGAAAGTCTTGCAACCAAAGGTGTTGGTTGGCAAGCAAGTGTCAAGACCCGCTATAAAAGGCCCGAGGACTAGATTAAGAGGTGCTCACGCCAATAGTATTGGATCATGGGATATCACTATGATTGAACAAATAGTGGAGAATGGGAAGTGACCATAGCCTGAGGTTGTCGAGAGTGAGAGTCTGTGTATCACCTAAGGGTGTAATATACTTTTCATATAGTGAATGTATGTGGCTTAAGTGGCTAGTGAGACTAGTTTCGTTGGTTTTTACCAGTTGGAGATTTTCCACGTAAAAATTAAGTGTTTTTTAATTTTCACAATTTTATACTTGAGTTTTATAGTGTTGTTTACCTTTAATCTTGATTAATCGAAAAATTGGTAATTATTTGATAACAATTAGTCCTGAGTTGGATTTTTTTGGACACTTTTAGTCCTATAGTGGAGGCCTCTATTATCGGAGTTATCTTTTTATAATAGCATCTTTTGGATGGTAAATTGAACAAGTAGATATTAATAATACATTATTGAGGTGACTTATTGAAAGTTGTGTACATGACTCAACCTGAAGGCTTTGTTGATGCCTCTAAGTGTATGTTTGGTATGGCTTTTTTAGAGGTCAAAAACACTTTTTTAATGTCAGAAGTGGTTTTAAGGTTTTCTTTTTTTTTTTTTTTTTTTGGGAAATTTCAAAAAAAGCTTTTTTAATCTAAAAAAAATCATTTTGTGTCTATTTGGAGAAGCCCCCCTATAAGCTCTTTTTGAGCTTTTTTAATACAGTTGCATTGTCAGTACTACCCTCTTTGAATTTTAAATATTCCATCTGATACACCTTCTATTACACAACCCTATTATATTTGAATACTTATCTAACATCATTTATGTCTCCTCATCTTCATTGACATTCAAACAACAAGTTTTCATCTATCACCTGTAAGTTCAAATCAACACTTTTAATTTTTCTTTTTGATAATCATAAACAATAATATATATGTATGTTTACTATTTATTGTTATGAAGTTATATATATATATATATATATATATATATATTTTTTATTATCAGTTCATCATGACAATAAATATATCAGGACGAAGAATGTGGATCACTAAATTTACATACTTTGACTTAAAGTCTATGCACTTGTCAAAATTTCTCCATAATCTGTGGTCCACATTCTTCGTCCTGATATATTTATTATCATGACGAACTAATAATAGAAAGACTATATATATATATATATATATATATATATATATATATATATATGTTTGGTTGATTATTTAAAAAAAAAAAAAAAAAAAAAAAAAAAAAAAAACTCATCTACCTGGGATTTAAAAAAAAAAAATCATATACATGTACTTTTGTATTTGTGATATATATTTTTATTGTAATTTTCTTAAAACTTATTTACCTGTAATTTGTTTTATTTAAAAATAAATAAAAAACAAAAACAAAACTCATGTGTCTGTAATTTTTGTTTTTAAAACTCATGTATTTGTGATTTTTATTTTTTAAAACTCATATATTTGTGATTTTTTTTAACTCATGTACATGTGATATTTTTATTT
The DNA here is from genome assembly GCA_030490815.1 of Acer saccharum. Lineage (NCBI taxonomy): Eukaryota > Viridiplantae > Streptophyta > Magnoliopsida > Sapindales > Sapindaceae > Acer > Acer saccharum. The sequence goes on from CM059874.1 coordinate 25,427,789, forward strand.
TTAAAAAAAGACCTCATGTATCTGTGATATTTTTTTTTAAACTTCTGTATCTACGATATTTTCTTTTTTAAAACTTACTTACTTGTGATTTTGTAATAATAATAATAATAATAATAATAATAATAAATATAAATAAATAAAAAACTCATAAATTTGTGATTTTAATTCATGAACCTATGATTTTTTTATAAAAAAAATAAAACTCATCTATTTGTGATTTTTGTTTTTTTTTAAAACTCATATATATGATTATTTTTTAAACTCATGTATATGTGATTGTTTTTTAAACGTAAGTAGTTGTGATTTTGTTGTGTATTTGAAGAATATTGATGTGTTTGTTATTTACTTATGATTTTTTTTTTAATCATGTATCTGTGATTGTTTTTTCAATTCAAGTACTCATGCATTGTGATTGTTGATAGACATTGATGTGTGTTATTTATTTGTGATTATTTTTTTAACTCAAGTAATTGTGATTTTGTTATGTCCTTATGTATATGTAATTGCCTATTTATATTATGAGAGAAATTCATAAGTAGCCATAACACTTATCATACTTTTGTTTTTAACCACTTTTGAATTTTTAATTGTTAATAACCACTTTTTAAAAAAAAATTCAATTAAGTACCATGAATTACCAGAGTATCCATGAAAATAGTATTCTTTAAACCTCGAAACAAACTTGAAATCACGACTAAATTGAAATACACAAACTTGAAATCATGCCTAACTGGAAATATTAAAACTTGAAATCATGCCTAAAATAGAAATATTAAAACTTGAAATCTGGACTAAATTGAAATTAGGATAAGTTTTTTTTTTTTTTTTTTTTTTTTCCCTTCTTCTTCCTCATCTTCTTCCTCATCTTCTTCCTCAAATTAGAATTAGGGTTAGGTTTAATTTTCAGAAGATCTGGTCGACCACATCGCCGGCACACCCTGTTGCCGGAAGACACCCGGTCGTCGCTCCAACCAGCGGCGCACGACCCTCGTCGCAGCATCGCTTGGTCGTTCGTGGTCGTCGCTGGTTCGTGCGACCAACCAACACCTGGTTCGTGGTCGGCGCTGGTTCGTGGCGTGGCCCAGCTGCTTGTCGGCGCTCGGCGGCCGTCAACCATGCCGGCGAGAGAGAGATCACGGAGAGAGAGGGAGATCGGTGAGAGAGAGAGAGCAGAGCAGAGGAGAGGAGAGAGAAAGAAAAAGAAAAGAAAGGAGAGAGAGAGAGCTGATTTTGGGGTTTTTATATGAGGGCTTTTGAGTAATTTCTTAAAAACATGGTTAAAAACAATTAAAAGTATGGATGTGGTTAAAAAAAGAAAATCCCATAAGTAGATGGGTCAGTTTTGGCAATTTCCACTTATATAATACCTTTGATTATTTTTTTAGCTTGTACCAGTTGATTTGGTAATCTGTTCTATTTCCTTACAATCATAATTTACAAATCCATTATTTATGCACTTATTTGCAATTTATCACAATTAAAAGTATTATTGGAAATATCCTATTACTGCCAAACAATCCGGTAACTGAAAAGCACTTCTGTAATGAATACCAAATAACATATAGCTTTTTATTAGAAGCTCAATTTGAAAAGCCATATCAAACATGCCCTAAAGTCTAAACTCTTCTCATGTCAGCATATTACATCAATTTACCCTGAAGTCTCTGATTCGTCATTGTTTACTAAATTTACTTGTTAACACTCTTTGTTCATCCTTGTATATGTTGATGCCATTTTTGTTACTGGAAACAGTCCACAGTTGATGATGGAACTCATCTCCATACTTCACAAGAAATTTCCTTAGAAGACTCTTGGTCCTGCTCATAGGGATTCCTCTGGTTTGTATCTTACTCAGGCGAAATATATTCATGAATTGTTGACAACTGTCAACAGAGATTATAACAATTAGTTTAATCGATATTTCTCTCCAGGTCTGTGGAATTATCAATGTTCCGATACAGATATGAGGAATTAATTGAAAATCAATTTTCAATACCAACATATCTCCATTGTCCAAGCACATGCGGAGAAGCAAATCAATATTGCATTAGCAAATAACCATTTGCACTGCAACTAATTAACAATGGTGTTGTACAAGGATGGGGCATCAGAATTCCAAAAAAGATAGCATCAATGATTTGTATTCAGACGCAAATTACCCATTAAACAATCTATATAACTCATCACTTGCCCAGTTGTAAACGATCCAAATCGTATTCTGATTCAAGAATTGACAAATAAAACAAAGATAAAAAGAATATGGTAGTAGTAGGGCATCAGTTCTCCAAGGTGTTAAACATCAAATTAATAATTTCAGATGCAAATTACCCATTAACATTGAGATTCATCACTTGCCCGACACTAAAACACAATCAACCATGAAAAAGAAATCAATTTGATTTGAAAAAAAATCGAATGAATGAAGAGAGGATTAAAAAGAAGCGATCAGAACCTGTAGAGATTCAAGATTACATCACAGTGTATCTCAGTGGATTGACAGACCATTGAATTTCTATCGTCACTTCGCATTTTTCAATCCCTCCCATAATTAAATTCATTTTTTTTTTAAAAAAAAAGAATAAAAGAAAACAAGGTTGTTGTTTGTTGTTGTTGGCTCAGAACTTCTTAGAGGTGTGTTACCGTCAGCGGCGGTTCATCAACCACCTCTGGTACACTGATACATGTTCCTCACAGCACAACAGCTTAACTTGCCTCAATTTCAAAAAAACTAAAAAAAATTATAGTGTAATAAGATTAGCAACAAAGTAGAAGCAGAGAAATCCAGATCAATACAAAGAATAGTGAAATTAACAGATGCAGTCGAATTCTGGAATGTGAGGCAAGAGATGACTGAAAGTGGCATTTTTATAGACGCTACGCATCTCTATCTACATTCACACAACCTAAAGTCTAAACCCTAATTTTATTCGAGTTAATTGCATTAACATACCCTGACTTCTAGATATAACACGCTAATATTCCACTTTTGTGTTCATTACAGAAACATACCCTTGACTAACAATATCCATCATGATTTCTCCGATTAACATTGCTACAAGGTAGATGTGACTGCAGTTCGGTTCCAACAGTGGAACCGAACCAAAACCGGAGGCTATAGAATTGGATTGAAACTGGTTTTTTGATTCTGAAATCGAAATAGGATCGTGAACCGAAACCAATGAGGTTTCAGTTCCGATTCCTTGGTTGCCAAAATAGAACCGAACTGTCGGTTCCACTACAATATATTTATTATTATTATTATTTTTAAACCTACACCTACCTACCTCTTTCTTTCTCTCTCTAACTCTCTCTTTCTTTCTTTAGATCTTTCTCTCTCTTTCTTTCTTCTTAAATCCAATTCCATCTGATCTCTCGCTTCGATCTCTTCTTCATCCCGTCACCTATCTCTTCTTCGGTCTCTAATCTCTCTCTCTCTCTCTCTCTCTCTCTCTCTCTCTCTGATCTCTTCCCTTTAATGCCCTTCAATGTTTGCAAATTCAAATATAAATTGTTAGATGCGTTTGGAGTTGTTGATTTTTTTTTTATATTTTGGGTGGTGGTGGTGTGTTTTCAGTCGAATGGGGGTGTGTAGATGATGTTGAATTTTATTTTATTTTATTTAAAAAAAAATAGGGAATCGAACCGTCAGAACTGAGTGTACAGGAACTGACGGTTCAAAACCGGAAACCGAACCGAACCGAACCGAACCGAACCGGGGTCATGACTACTATGAGGCTATGACCCTATCTCAGTCATACAATATTACATAAATTTAGGGTTTTTTAGGGAAGGAGAAAGACTCAAAACCACAACCTCGTGGTATAAATGTGATTGGTATACCATCAGACCAACCTCGTGTCATCTCATAGTGAGTCTTACTTTTAATCAAATTACTTGTCATATTCATAAGATAATTATGTCCGAATATAAGTTATTATTGTCTAAAAATTAACTCAAAAATCAACCCAAATGACAAATGATCCCATCATATCATCCGATGACTTACATAGTAATGGCAAAACATTTGTTAAATCATTTAAGTTGGTTTTTAGGCTAATGATTTAGGTCATGTAGCATTACTCTTAATGATAATTATAATAATTCTCTCTTCTTTTTTTTTTCTCTTTTTTTGAGAAGTTCTCTCTCTTTTTTTTTTTTTTTTTTTTTGAAACAATAATAATTCTCTTTTTATTACCCAATTATAATTATGAATCCCAGCAAAGCATTCAGTATTTTGGTCCAACAACCCAGTATTTACCCATCCCTCCTTAAAAAGATAAAAGTAGATGGAGCATATAATAGTTGCAATCTAAATATAAATAAATGCTTTAAAAATAAGGGGAAAAAGGATTCAAAAACAAATAATAACATTTAATTGCACCCCAAAAAAAAAAAAAAGAAAAAAAAAAGAAGAAGCAGCAGTAGCGAGACTGTCTGAATTCTTCTATTTGTCCCTTTGATTAGATTCTAAAACCTAGTTTAATCCTCTACACGTTCCTTTTACCAGAGTCCAAGGCTTGATATGAATTTCATCTCCATATCATTGAAAAATGCTGCTCACGGAACAATCGTCGTGAACACGCCAAATGGTTTCACCCATCAAGTTTGCTACTGAAAGAACAGTCAACTGGGGGAAGTAATTCTTCTCTGCTACCGGAAGCGTGTTTGTAACGATCACCTCTTGAAACAGACCACTTGACAACCTCTCAATCGCCGGAGGGCTGTCATTCAAAACACAATCATACTAAACCATTATCAAATATATTTCACTTTTAACTTGCCTTTGATTTCATAGAAACTCTAAGCATGTAAAGATAATGTTGTGCAAGGTGGAAGAGCTGAATATGAATGCAAAAATTCGGGATATATCTAAATTTCCAATTATCTATACAGTACCAAAAGATATCAAGCATATATTTAAATTTCTAGTTTGTTAATCTACCAGTATAACATTCTCTACGGATAAGCAGAACAGCATGACTGATTATTCAGTCTTGACCTCCTAAACAAATATTAGGTGACTAGTCCCAAATAAACAAGGGTGTTATGACATACATGCCATGAAATCAAAAAAAAATTCTAACTTAATTAAGAAGTTGAAATTTATTTAACTCTACGGAAACTAGAAAAGTTCATACCATGCTTCTAGAGGGATACATTAAAACATCAAAAAACAGTACTAGAAATTTAGTTGGTACCTGAAAACAGCATGCGTGCAGCAAGCGTAAACTTCCCTGGCCCCTTCTTGATGTAAAAGAGCTGCTCCTTTGGCAATAGTCCCTATGACCCGTAAACACTTATTAATATGATGAATATTAATTCTAAGAAGAAACTGATATTACCAATTAAAGATGTAAGGCAGTAATTATTTTACTGAGGCAATACCTAACCTAGAAATTTGAAGGAAAAAAAAATAAAAGAGCAAAAAGATGCAAGAAATTTTCCAAGGATTCAAAACATATGAATTGAGATCTAAATTTAATAGTCAATATACAAGTCCACATCATCCCCATTAGTTAAACTGAACGAATAAAGTAACAGAGGGTGGGAGGAATCCATACTCATCCCATTCCACCCACCAGCACCACCAAAAAACAAAATAAATCCAATTTTTAGCTTGCATTTTCATATTTAATAACAGGTTTATAATCCAGTTTAACAAGATTAAATTCACTAACCAGCAGTGTCAATCATGTCATCCACCATAACTGCAACCTTTCCTTTCACATCACCAATAAGGTTCATCACCTGATAAATAAAAGTTGGGCATAATCAGGAAGTGAATGATGCACTAACATGCTTTAAAATAAAGTCTACAGGCTAGTTTTTCTTTGCACCAACACAAATCACATTAAACTTAGAAATAGAGAAACAATTTGAAGGATAGTATTGGCGATGACAATTCCACTTTGACAAAAACTATGTTACTCAGACAATTATCCACTTAAACCACAAATCATTTGTATTAACATCATTGCAAAAAGTTACCAAGCCAAGCGCCTAGAAACAGTGGGCATGTTCTGTGCATGGGTAATTTGGGGGTAAAAGACTCTACGAGGGATTTAACAAGAGAATTGCATATATACAATTATACAAATAGTGCAATGTGCAAATCATAAAAACTATAAACTTGATAGATAATGAGAGGAGTTGCAATTCAGTAATTACCTCAGCAACATTGTGCCCATGACGCCTTTTATCCACAATGGCTAAAGGTGCATCGGATAACTTTTTTGCAAAAGAACGTGCTCTTGCAACTCCACCAACATCGGGCGAAACCACTACCAAATCATTTGAAGAAACTTTCTTGCTGGCAAGGTAATCAAGAATGACAGGCTAGAGTGCACATGATACACAATAATCGTACAAATATCAGTCACAAACAAAATCTTCTTTTGGCCATTCATTTAAAAATAAATCAGTCAGACTCAACAGTAGACATTAGAAAATGTGGACTAATTACCTGACAGTATACATGGTCCACTGGAATATCAAAGTAACCCATGGATTGCCCGGAGTGAAGATCACAAGCAAGAACACGGTTTGCACCTGCCTCCGTGATCAGATTTGCAACAAGTTTGGCTGCAATAGATTCACGCCCTTGGGTCTGGAAGAATATGTAGACAAATGACAAAGACAGTGCATAAGCATCTAATGACATGATTTTCTCTCTCCTGAGTCCTGGTAGAAATAAATAAAGAAATATATTATATGGGTCATGCTAAACCAACTTAATTTTTTGGTTTAATTTGACTTCAACATCTCAACCATTGGATTAAAAATATATGAGCAAATGAATTGTTGAGATGTTGAATTCAAAATATTAAGTCAGAAATTTAAGTTGGTTTAGCCTGTTCCTATATATATATATTCACGAACACTATTTTCTTCATCTTTTTTTTTCTTAATAGATAAATATATAAGCATAATTGTTCAAACACTTCGAAAGATCATTGTTAAGCTTAAAATGCAGTCCCCGGGAATTAATACCGCCAATTATGTGCAATTTCTTTTTTACTCATAATGTTTCCCTTGAATTGACAATTCAATAAGATGATTAAAACCACTCATTTTATCAAATATATTTCTTCCTTATTGATTTTAGACAAGAGAAGAGGTTGAGCAGCTGCTGTTCCAATTGACTAGTATGCAAATCAAGACCCTACCAAATTCTAAGGATTTCATCATTCACATGTTTGGTAAATTTCCCTTGTCTAGTTTGTAATCTGAAATCTCCAGATACAACCAAAATATAGATTTTCACAGATTAAGTTCAAGTGCGTCACAAATAAAATAGTAAAATACTTACCTTTCTGTCAGCTCTAGCATATCCAAAATATGGAATCACAGCTGTGATAGTCTTGGCTGATGCTCTACGACAGGCATCTATCATTATTAAGAGCTCCATGAGGTTTTCATTAGCTGGAGGGCAGGTAGGCTGCACCAAATAAACGTCACATCCTCTAACACTCTCTTGAAGTTGGACATAAATTTCGCCATCAGCAAACCGCTTTATGTTGATCTTTCCCAATTCCAAGCCCATGTACCAAGCAATTTCCTAGGGAAAAATGTTTCAAAATTAGTTTGGAAAAAAGTAGTAGTTTCTGGAAGTAGCTTAAAATTGTTAAATTAATTTAAATACAACAAAAAATAATATCAACATTTTTTGGCAGGAAAAGTTATTATAGAAAAAGCAAGAGACCAATAATGTTAAATATTTACGGGCAAATAAGATAATTTAGAAATCTAAATGCACAACATTTGCTAATGGCAAGTATTTAAATGTGAAGAGATAAAACATCATCCACAAGGGAAAGAGGAAAGCTTAAAGCAAATGATTAAATGTATAAGAAATCATTCAATAATATTACAATTTACAAGTTTCAATCTACAGAGATTAATTCTGCTTATCATCAAAGGGAGGGAAAAGCTACAGAAAGTAAGCATTTATAACTTTTAATCCATAGACAACCTTACCAACACCGTCAAAGAGCATTTGGCAGAAAAAGTTAAGGAAGAAAAGAAAAGGAAAAACAAGAAAACTCAAAAACTCTACAAGATAATTGATTGGCACACTGCTTATATACAAAGGGAAAATTTTACGCTTTTAAGATAAATAACGAATGGGTATATCCAAGAAAGCGAATTATTTTAAAAACTTTGTTGTATAATCATCTATTACTAATTTTACATAGATAACAACAGAATATTCGTCATTTAATTATCCTTCTCCTACAGCTAAAAAGACTCAGAATATGATACATGAAATAAACAAAAATAGGTACACCGATAATTAATGGCCCTGGAATTCAATGAGCAGAATAGAAGCCTTGGAATGACATTGAAGAGTGAGAAATTCTGAAAAGGAGGTTCCAAGTATATGAAAGTCACAGCTAGAATAGCGTGTACACAAAGAATTCTAAAAGCAATGGCTGAGTGAACTCCATAGCTAAACTAATAATAGTTCTCCTTGTAAGCTATTATGGTTCTTAAACTCGTGAGGAAAAATTATAAAACTATTATAGCAGTTGACATCTTGATCAAATGATATGCTGTTTGGAAAACTGTGGAATAGTGACTATGATAGGAATACAGGTGAAAATTAGTAAGATAGTGCCGAACACATTTTGAATTTGAAGAAGAATCAAATCTCTTTAGATACAATAAATCGAAAAGGTAACTAATAAGGGTTTTCATAAAAAGCGTTATTTCTGCACGGGATGAGAGGGCTTCAGTCAGCGGATACTGGTCACTTAATCAAACCAGATAGATTTCATTGTGGCAACTAGTAATTCTGCAGATGCTTCCAGATAGAGAAAAACATCTTTGTTCTGAACAGAGGGAATTAGTTTTAATTCAGTGGTTAAAGTCTTACCAACTACTTATGCATTTGTTCATGAAAAGTATCAATGAAATTTCTATAAACGTCTTTATAAAAGTTAAATCTAAATGAAATTTAGCTAAGTGTGGTTTATGAAGAATCTTCTTTTGAAGCATTCAAGTGACATTCAAATTGAAAACTTTAACCGGAGACTGTCACCGTAAAAGAAGTTTGTTTCAGCACTCTAACAGCAACTACTGAATAAACTTCAAAAAGGTTTGACCTTCAACTACTGATGTAGTCAAATCCAACATTTAGAATAAAACTAAACAGATTCATTGATTGATATGTAAAAAAATTATTAGCCACCAACAACAGAAGCACGATACTTAAAAAAATAATAAAAAATGCAAATAAGTACCCGTGAAAGTCCAGGATTGGCTGTGCCAGAAAACAATCTGATCCTGGTATTACTTCTGGTGGCTGTTTTCTCCATACGAGCCGATTCCAAGAATTTGGGCAGCGTCCGTTCATTGAGAATAGGAATATTAGGTTTCCCATTCGTAAAATTCAATGGCTCAGACAGGTTACATCTCTACACATTCAATAAATGCCCAAGTCAATATAAGTCTCCAATTTTTTTTCTTTTTATTTTTCATTTTACATTTGCATAATTCATCAAGTAATTTCCACGCCTAAAATTTAATCTTCTATTAAAAATTAGTTTCCATCAAAAGGAAGAGAACCCAATAATGGTAATAGCCAAATAACAATAATAAAAAGCAAATATAATCGCTTACAACGGAGTTAGCGACGTGAATTCGAGAGCGAGAGCCACTGAAAGAGAGAGTTATGCGGCCCAGAGAAGAGCAGGAATAAGAAGAAGAAGAAGAAGCTGACGATGTCGACAAAAACGCAGAAGATTGTGAAGGAGACGGCAGAGTCAGCGAAGCCATGTATATATATAAATGTTGAATAAAAAGAAAAAGAAGAATTAAGGGTTTTTGGTGGTTTTGGTTAAAGAAGATGAAGAAGAAGAAGAAGAAGAAGAAATATTTAAAATGATCAAGAGAGAGAAATAGAAAAGAACAGCGTATTTTCAGGTAATGGGTGCACTTTGTGGTTATGGTGGAGGCAGAGAGCCTCACTGCTTCTTGCAATGTTTTGGATTTTCACATATTCTTAGCTACTATTTATACAAATACCTCCCTGCTTATGGAGCCTACACGACACCGTTTCAATATTACCTTTATTTCTTCTCTTATCGTGTACATATGATGTGTCATCACCGTAATCAATTCATTTAAATAATCGATTTGATATCACTATAATCCATTTATTTAAATCATGCACATTTAAATGAATGAATTATAATGATGCCACGTCATTTAGACACCGGATTTGGACACCAAATTTAGGTAACGTAGCAATATTGATATTATATATATATATATTTGTCTAGCTAGTTTCCTAATTTATCTATTTTTTGAGATATAAAATTCCTATTTTATATAAATAAATAAAAAATATTCCTTTTACAGCCCTTTATTTTGAAACCGGTAAAGACTCAAAGTAAGGCATAATATAAGAAGTGTATATTACGTGAAGAAGTCGCAAAGAAATTGAAAAATGATTTAAATATGATACCAATGGGATAATTATTACAAGTACCTACGGCGTGGAAAGTGATCTTCCAATATTTCGTGATTTAAAGTGAAAAAGTGTGTAGCCGGAGTTTACAACACGAATACGAGGAGATAACTCGAACCTGTAAGGCTATAACCTTCGTAGACTTTACTGTCCGATCAACAGTATGAGCTTTAAATCGTTAATCATATAATAATGTTGTAAACAAAATCAAATCAAATCAAAGAATTGTGTTCTGTAGGGAGGGGTCTGGTGGTCCTTAGACCGCGATTGATGGTACTCTATAAAGGTGGGATAATGAGACGTGGGGATGCAAATCCAAGTGGACTTGCATTGTACACCATAAATAACAATAATAAAGAGAATAAACCTTTATTTTCATTCCATGAAACACACCAATGAGTAATGACCGATGCCTATTCATTCATTATCCTGTGGAAAGCTTGCCACTCTCTCTTTGGATTGGACTTCACATTCTTCTTTTTTTACAAATATTCTGTTCTCTTTTTCGTGGGAGAAAATATATATACGAAAACAGAAAAGCTGCCCATATAACTACTTTCCACCGTCCACATCTAATTAACATGTACACCCAATATTTAATTTTTTGAGTTTTTATTTTATTTTATTTTTATTTTACCGAAATAGCCATTTTTAAAGTGGTTTAAGACCTTTAAATAGGAAAACTAAAAACCTACGAAGATTAGGGAAACAATAAACTATAATCCTAAAACATCACAAATGGAAATTGAAAATACTAGAATCCTAAAACATCACAAACCTATTATTTGATTTAATAAAATAAAATCATAAAATAATTAACTTCATAATCAAATATAAAATAAATGGAAACATTTTTTATTTTATTTTTAAGTATTACACTATTACATCCTAAAACATCACTTATGATGTAATTAAACTATCATATAGTGGATTTCTATGACTAAGTGACTAGCGAGACTAGTCCCGTGGATTTTTCCCAGTTTGAGGGTTTCCACGTAAAAAGCAAGTGTTGTTATTTTTTACATTTATTATTTTATTTTATTGTTGATTGTGTTTTAATATTAATTAATCGAAAATTTTGTAACTAAAATCGATTAACAACTCATTCATCTATCTATAAGTTGTTTAGACACATTTTCACGATGTGTGTAGAAAGGTTGACCATGGAGAAATGCAACATTAGTGGTGACATTGGCAACTTTAACACGTTGATGATATTAGGATTAGAAAACAATCGATTGATTGGACCTATTCCTATTACCGTCAAGAGATTGCAGAAACTCCACTTCTAGAGTCTTTGGGCAACTACTTACAAGGTGTTTCTCTTCAAAATGATAAACTAGAAGATTCCCAAATGATCTTTGTTATTTAAATAGGTTGGTTGACTCGTTTATGCACAACAATAAGCTTTCTGGTTCTATGCCTTCATGCCTACGTAATCTTACTAATTTAAGAATTCTCTAGTTAGGCTCCAATAAGTTATGTTCCATAATACCCTCAAATTTGTGGAATCTTAGGGACATTTTGCACTTAAATTTGTCACCAAATTCTCTAAATGGACCACTTCCATTAGACATTGGAAATTTGAAAGTTGTGATTATTAGAGTATCTCCAATGCAAATATGCATTTTTGAGTTTCTAAATAGTGCCACATCAGCATTTCTATATATTATAGGCCCACTTTTGAATTTTTTTTTTAGAGAAATCAATATTTACATCTCCAATGCAATCATCTAAAGTTAAATATGCATCTATTTTACGTCCAATCATAATAAAACAATTATTACACTCTCTCTCCTCTTATATTTTACAATTAAATGAGGTTTAATCTTATTGGTGAAAAAAGTGGAAAACTTTAATTTTATTGGTGGAAAGAGTTAGAAATCTTAGTCAGCATTTCTAGGAGAGTTTCTAGAATTAAAAACCCAACTCCATATTCTCTAACTTTTTTTTAGCCACATCATCTCCATATTCAACTTAGATAATAGCGATGGAGAAAGTTTTTCTAACTTTTTAAATATCTATCTTATATGGCACTCCATTTTCTCCAAATGCATAATAGCATTGGAGATGCTCTTATAGATTTGTCCAGCAATAATTTATCCGGTGATATCCCAACCAATATCGGAGGCCTAAAAGTCATCGAGTAGTATTCAATAGGAATATTGTGAAATTCATTAGTAGTTGTTCAAACAATGATTTTAAAACTGTGAAAATGGTGGGTTTTGTCACTTTTTTGAGTTGGTGTTTCAAGACTATCACCACTTTAATAACTTAAGTTTAAAAGACACCAAAGTAAGTGACTTCCAAAAATGCCCTTACTGTACACATTTTTTAATTATTTTTTTTACTTTAACTTTTGGAAGATACTTTGAAGTTGTTTGAGATCTACTTCTCTCTCTAATTGTCTTAAAGTGAAAAGCTCTGTAAACTGAAATCCAAGTTCATTTTCTTCTCCAACGAGTTCGACATTCATATATTTACATAAGATCACTCATCTTATCAGGTTATGAATATCAAAATTCATACAATGAAAGGCAAAATGGAAACAAAGATAGGAAACCAACGAAACTCTAGGCCTTTGTAAATAGTTTCCAAGCCTTTTTAATCAGTTCCTGAGCTTTTTCATGAAATGCCCGAGCATTTTGTATGAACGTTAAACTTTTTTTATGTCTGAGCCTTTGTTAGTTGTATCCGAGCCTTTGTGAGTAATGTTTGAGACTTTATGACTAATGTCCGAGCCTTTGTGAGTTATTTCCAAGCCTTTTTAACAATCTTTTTTTGTTGTTGTTAATTTTGTATCTCCAAGACTTTTTATATACTGCCCGAGCCTTTTAATGAACTGCCCGAGCCTTTTACTTAACTACTTGAGCCTTTTACACAACTTCACAAAGGCTCAGACAGTGTTTAGAAAGTCTTGGACAGAGCTTAGAAAGGCTTGGAGATTCAAAATTCACACAGAATGAAAGAAACAAAATCTCTATTTCAAAGTCTCATGAGCTCGACCCCCGAATGCATTAGCGTAGCGCTACTCCGTCGCCGTTCGAGTGATCGTCTGGGTTTCAACTAGACTTTCTCTCTCTACTTCACAACTCTGTAAACTGAATAAAAGAAAGCTGACGTGGAAGTACTATGAGGGTATTTTTGTCCGTTCACCATAATAGGTGCATTTTAAACATAACTTATTAAAACGGTAATAGTCTTGAAAACCAACCTCCAAAAAGTGACATTTAATTTTTAAACCCTTTTAAAGCTCTAGTGCTAGACTACATGCTGCACGGGAGTGTGGAGAATTGTTTGTACTCTAACAACTACTCTTTAGATATTTTACCGAGGTTGAACATAATGATCGATGTTGCATCAGCTTTGAACTACCTTCATTGATACAGTAGTTGTGAAGTTTACTACTACTGAAGTTGAAAACATGATTGTTCTTATTGATGGGCGCCTTAAGCATGAAACAGTTAAAGATATGTAATGAAAAACTAAAATTAATCGACTCCGTGTTTGCTGTAAAGGTTTTTTGGGGTATTTATGTCCATGCAATGGCTAAATAGTTAGAAACGAAAAGCTGAGATTGTAGGGTTATAAATCATTAAACCACTTTTAAAATGGCTACTTTTGAAGAAAAAAAAACTCGTTTGTTGTGCTGTAAAGGTTAAACCTAGTATTTGATGGTATTTTTTGTCCATGCAATAGTTAAATTGCTAGAAACATAAGAGCTATAAATCATTGCACCATTTTAAAAATGGTTATTTCTGTATATATATATATATATATATATATATATATATATATATATATATATATATATATATAAACCCCAATTTTTAATATTTAAATATTATATTAATCCTAAAAAAAAAAAAAAATCAGTCTTTTCATCTGTATTTATAATTTCCTTTAACTTCAAAAATTTAATCCTAAAGTGCACTTGTGCAATGGTAACATAGAGACATAAGTGCACTTGTGCAATGGTAACATAGAGACATATGCTTTTAATATAAAATAATTAAAATGAAAAATTAAGTGAAATTTATCAAAATGACCACATATATTATATGAAATTTGTGTTTAACCACATACGAAGTTTTAACTGTTAATAATTACTTTGTAAAATTTCTTTTCAGTCCATAACAACAAATTACAAAAATATTCCCTACAACATCTTTTCTATTTTCTTCTTCTTTTTGCAAATATATATATATATATATATGAAATATTTGAGAAGGAAATTTTAGCATTTTTAAAAAAAAATATTATCAAAACACCTCTTTAAAAACCCTTTTTTTTTTTTTAAAAAAAAAAAAAGAAAAAAAAAACTTTTTATGTGATAAAATTACCGAAACATCCCCTCCATTCGGTATAATGTTGACATTTGACTTTTTTTTTTCTTCTGAAAATCGAACGACGTTGCCAGGAAGTGTCTGCCATGGCAGTGTTGTTGTCTGTGGTGCACCTAAGTGCATTGCTGCCTAGACTATGCTACCCAGTGGCACCTTTGTCGGGCAGCACTGTCTTCGACGAAAGCGAAGGTGGGAGAGAGATGAGACAATAGAGAGAGTTTGATGGGTGTTTTTATATTGAGGTATATGGGTAATTTTTCTTTTTCTTTTTTCTTTTAAAAAAAAAAAAAAAACGTGATTATTAGCAGTTAAATTTTCGTACGTAGTTAAAAATAATTGTCTAATTTTTTTAGGGGCTTTTCTAATTTTCTCCCTTGAATAAATTGAACAATTTCTTTACTATTGTTTGAGCATTATGTCTAACACATATGTAATTGTTTAAGGCATCACGCCATCACGCCCTCACTTCACTTCCCTAATATAGGCCTCATTTGCCAAGGCTTTTTATTATTTTCTTTTCAATCGTGTTTTAATATTTTACAAAATTTTATATATGTAATTCATGTAGATTTGTAGGGTTTTGTTTGTATTTTAATTTATTTATTTTTAATAATAAGTAATAACATACTCATTTAATATTGTTAAAAGTTAACCAAAAAGTCAAAAACAAATAAAAAAATCTCTTATTTTTATAAACATCTTAAATTTAATTTGTTTTCAATATTTATTGTTTAAATTTATAAAAGAAGCTTTACAAAGGAAAACAAAAACTTCATAAGTTCTTTTCTAAATTCATAAATTAATTAATTAAAAATATTACTATATTACCTATCATATATGCATTAGAAAAATAAGAATGTGAAAATTTAATCTGTAAGTTTGTATTTTAAGAAGTATGGAGATTAAATTTTAAATAAAACACTTTATTATAAGAATTAGGGGGAATTTCATTAAAATCCCTACTTTTTTGGTAAAATATCACCTATTTAAATGTTTTTGTCATATTAACAACTTGAGCCCTTTATTTTTTTCAAAATACATCACTTTAATCATTTTGTCCAAAAAACTAATAGTCAACTTTGACTATATGTATAAAGGTACGAACTTACACTTGCTAATAGGGTTCAAAAAATTTTTGTCACTATTTGGGGCGCTTTTTGTAAGACAGACACCACATTACTAATTTAAGTTTAAAATGCACCTATTTAGGTGATCAGACAAAAATACCCCTTTTTGTCACTTTGTGTCTCTTTCAAACGTTGAGAGAAAACCTTTTTGAACCTTTTTGTGCATTTTCGAGCCTTTTTACATTGTTCGAGCCTTTTAAACAGTTATCCGAGCCTTTTTGAACATTTATCGAGCCTCTTTTAAACTTTTCTCGAGCATTTTTGTACATGAATCGTGCCTTTTTGTACTGCAATCGTGCCTTTTTGAACCGTTTCGTAATCGTGTCTTTTTGTACATGAATCGAACCTTTTTGTACAGTAATCGTGCCTTTTTAAACCTTTATGAATCGAGACTTTTTATACATAAATCAAGCCTTTTTGTACATGAATCGAGCATTTTTGTACATTAATCGTGTCTTTTTGTATTACAATCATGCCTTTTTGTATTACAATCGTGCCTTTTTAAACCTTTATGAATTGAGCCTTTTTGTACAGTAATCGTGCCTTTTTGTACTACAATCGTGCCTAATTGAACCTTTATGAATCAAGCCTTTTTGTACATGAATCGAGCCTTTTTGTACAGTAATCGTGCCTTTTTGTACTACAATCGTGCCTTTTTGAACCTTTATGAATCGAGCTTTTTTGTACATGAATCGAGCCTTTTTGTACAGTAATCGTGCCTTTTTGTACTACAATCGTGCCTTTTTGAACCTTTATGAATCGAGCCTTTTTGTACATGAATCGAGCCTTTTTGTACAGTAATCGTACCTTTTTGAACCTTTTTTTCGAGCCTTTTTGAACTGCCCATGAGCCTTTTAGAATGTTACCCGAGTCTTTTCAAGAAAAATTCATAGGTTAATCGGTTTAATACACAATTCGAGTCTTTTAATGAAGTGTTCGAGCATTTTAATACACTACCCGAGCCTTTTCACAACCATACTCAGATCGACAAATCAAACCAAAATCAAAAAAAACTCCGGGGGCGCTGCCCCCTACCCCTCGCGAGTTGACCGGGCAGCTCGACCACCGCGAGCTCAACGGAGAGCTTAACCCCCGAATGCGTCTGCGTAGCGCTACAAAACTAATTATCCAATAAAGATGTATTGATAATGTTATGATGTTTAACCTCCATTGGAGGTCTGTTATAGAGAAACCTGAAAGAATAAAACTCAGAAAACTTCAAAGTAAGAAAGAGAATGTGTAAAGTAAGGGCAATTTTGGTAGTTCACCATAATATGTGCCTTTTAAACTTAACTTATTAAAGCAGTGACTTTGTCACCACATCAGTTTAAAAATGTGACATTTTCCACCAATTCCAGCTAATATATAATACAAGCCTAAAAGGTCAATTTTGCCATTAAAACGTTTTGTTATTAAATCTTTACTTAAAAAAAATAAAAATAAAATAAACAATTTCAAGATTTTAACATTTTATTTTAAAATAAAATATATTTAAATGGTTTATAAAATTAAATTAACACAAAAATTTATATTTTTTGAAAGTTACACAAAAATATATTAACATCTTAAATATATATATATATATTGCTATTACACAATTTTTTTTAGAATTTCTTTCAAATACTTTCCATATTTTAATATTAAATAAAAATCAAAATAACAAAAAATATATTTTCTAAAAAAAAAAATGAATTTTTTAAAATAGATTGATTGATCTCCACCGCCCATCTTAGAGATGGATGGTGGAGATTAAATTACAAAACAAAAACTAAAAAAGAAACGAAAAGAAAAGAAAAAGATGATGAATTGGTGGAGATCCAATCTGGAGCTCCACCAGATCTCCATCAGTGGAGATCAGAATCTTCATTGAAAGAGATCGTCTCCATCGACGAAGATGACGAGACGAAGTTTGTCTCCAAACCATAATTTTTTTAAAAAAAATTTGTTGTTATATGTTATTATGAAAAAGACTAAAATAACCCTAGTTTCGTTAAGTTTGACTAATGAAATGACTAAAATAATGTATTTTGGAATAATAATGGACTTGTAAGATTCTTCATTTTATGATTGGTTTATTTCTGTGACAAATCATATTGAGATGCTTTTGTAATAGGTAGATTAGGTTCTTCATGTGCTCATCATTGTGATCGTGATCGGCAATCTTCCCAGCATCTCAAGACTTCAAGAGCAAAAGCATCATAGGTATAATCTACTTGACTTTTCCTATTGAAGAGATTAGGTGCACACACACACACAAGTCATTCATTTGTGTTCTCTCATTATAATGTGCATCACACCTATTTCACACATGCACATTATGCATATAGGTTAGTGTGTTAGATCGCTTGAGAAGGCTCTCTTCTTATCTTTTTTACGGTCTAGGTGTCGTGGTGAACCGTGAAAATCATTACAATGATTTTCACGGTCCAAGTCTCGTCTTAGTGAACCGCGAAAGTTCATTGTGTAATCTTTCTAGAGATTTTTGCGGTTCGATTATTGTCTTGATGAACCGCGAAGTGTTGGGCACGAACTTCATTCCAATGATTTTCGCAATCTTGGTTTCATCCTAGTAGACCACAAAGTATATGCGACGTTTCGTTTTCCATTTTCGTGGTTGTTTTTCGTCTTGGTGGGTCGCGAAATGCTATTTTTCTCAAAATGACACAGGTTCGTGAGAACTCTTTATATACATCAAGACATCATCTTTTTCATTGAAGAAGTCCGATTTTCAGAGATTTAGAAAGAGGTTTGAGTTATTTTCTCACTAAATAAAAAAATATCTAATAATAAAAGAGATGGTTTCCATAGTCCATCTCATAGATAAACAGTAGAGATGATTTTTAAAAAAAAAATTCAAGAAAACTGAAAAAATAAAATAAAAAAGTGGATGGGTGGAGATTCAACTCATCCATCTCTTGAATCTCCACGGAGTTGAACTTCCACCCATCCAATATTTTTTAAGAAAATAAATATGTTATAACTTTTTTTGATCTCTACCATTTTGGAAGGTGGAGATCCATCTTTGTTTTTTGTTTTGTATTTTTTTTTTTTGCAATTTTTTTTTTTTAAAAAAATAATAATATTGTCATGATTTTTTTTAACAATTGTATTTTATTTTTATTTTTTAAAATTTGTTGACACGCGTTAGATTTTGAGGATTACATTTCAAGGTTAAATTGTAAAATTTTAAAAGGTTAAAGGGTATAATCATACTTTTAAAGTCTTTAAATAAAGTTAAAGATGAAAATATCAATTTATGTATTATTCTCCTTTGACCGTTAAATTTTTGGTCAGAGGGACCTAATTGATATATTTACGAAACTTTAGTGTCCACGGACACAAAAAAGCAAACAAAGTTAAAAACATTCATAAATTCAAAAAACTTTAGGGACTAAATTGATAATCGCTTTTATTTAAATAATATAAAGCTGTTTTTTTTTTTTACATCCATATGACATAATATCATTCTATAATAAACCTTATTATTCTATTTGAAATCAGAAGTATTGTTAATTATAATAAACTTCTGCAATTATTTGGTTGATTCACAATCAATTATTCTTTATTTCCTTTGTTAACTTATTTAACCCACAAGAAGCTTAATACAAAGTTGTGGTGAGGAGTGACGAGTTCCATCGAGACGGTCCTTGCCGAATCATTACATATTGAATTATGCGAATGCAAGTGATTGCCGAATCATAATTCATAACTCATTTGAATTCAAAAAGCCACAGTGTCTTTTTGCCACTTATGCCTCACTAGACCACTTAGGACCAAATAGCTTTCTGCACTTTTTGCATTTTGATCGGGAATCAAAATTAACGAATGGTTCAAAAAATTTCTAGAACTCTTTATATTCTTACTTTTAAAACTAGCAATAACTTAATAATTTAAGTTTTAATAGTACCTAAAGTGTTGTTATGACAAAAATACCTTTAAACACATTCATTAAAATAAATCTCGTGTTTTTTTTTTTCCGAGACTTATTTTGGTATTTCCAAGAATTATTGTATTTTCGAGACTTATTTTGTATTTCCGGGACTTATTTTGTAATTTCAGAGTCTTATTAGGTATTTTTACAATTTTCGAAACTTATTGGATAAAAATGAAAAATTTTGATTTTTTTTGTTCATCTTTTTCATCAACTTTTTTTGTTGGGCATTTTTTTTGTTCGGTTTTTTGGACAAAAAGTTTCCCAGACTTTTTTTTGTTTTTTTTTGTTTTTTTTTGGTATTTATTTCAAATTTAACGATGCTTTTTGTAAACCAACACAATTTCTGAAAACATCAAGGTGTGTTTGTGCGTTTTTATGAAAGGACGAACATTCATTTGTTAGGGTTTAACTGTTTATATAAAAACTTTAAGCATAGATGGTAGTTGCAATTTACAATAAAACCATTATTTATTTTTGACATAAATTTTTTAGGTTTTCATTTCTAAAACTATTAATTTATTTGAATAATTGAATTGAAAGATATTGAATATTAATCATGGTCGTGGGTTCGAGTCCTCCCTCTCCCCAAAACCCGAATTTATGTAATAGTTAGATATTGAATATTAATCATGTTGCATTATTACAAATAATGCAAAATAGTATGACCCAATGTCATTAAACCTTATCTTAGGGAATCTAAAATTTGCCTTTAATTATAAAATGAAGACAAAATTTTAGATTCCACGTCAGCTGGGGGAACAAAGTGGAGGCAAGGGGGGTCAAAAATTATTAAAATAATAATTTAAAAAATTAGAAAATTAATCCAAAAAAATATGTATTTTATATATTGTTTCTACTAATTTTAAGTTTTTTAACCCCAAGGGGTGGTGTCGCTGGTCACTGGGGCAAGCCGTAAATTTAGATGTCCTGGGTTCGATCCTAGCAACCACATTTCTCTTGGGGTCATAGAAGGTTACCCGGCTGTTAACTTTAAGGTCTCGTGGGATTAGTCGAGGTGTGCACAAGCTGACCTGGACACCCACATATACCAAAAAATAAAAATAAAAAAAATAAAGTTTTTGTGATTTGGCCTCCGACTCTAAAGTCTAAACTTATGGACTTCCGGTTCCGCCTGTGCACATCAGCATTTTCCGTTCCTAGCAATTTTAACCTGATTTATAAATTCAACATTAAAATTTATTTGAGGAAGTCTTTTGGATACCACATTTTGGTTTATTCCATAAAAGTAAAAGCAGGACCTGGTACACTGAAAACAAAACTCATGATGCAATGGACCATCTTTGTTAAACTAAGAACAATAAACCAAATCACTAAGCTGAATAATTAATTTAAGACAGGAAAGGGATTGGCAAAACCAAACCGAACCAATCAATGTATGTTTAATATAATATTTGATAGAATTTCATCTTCCAAACATTGTTGGATTACACTTACAATAAAGTTATGGCAAAAAAAAAAAAAAAAAAAAAAACCATTAAATATGAACAATCCCTCTTGCACTTATCTTTCACAAGTCAGTTTCATATTTTATATTTTATTAAGGAGTTGAGTCATCAATGAATTATCTGTCTCAGATGATAAGAATGGATGAGTCGATGATCATGATAACTTCATCGGTGGAGTCACAGAGAAAACGAAAAAGGAAATATTTTGTTCTATATTCATCCCAACTTGATTAAGACAACTTACATGTAACATGTCATGTTGACGATGATCTCAACCACCTTTTATTTTAATTTAATTATATATGCTTATTTTATATAAATTTGATCTTTCATTTAACGAAAGATCAAGACATGTTTGTACCGATACAAGACGGTGGAGAAACCAAGAATACAACGTGTAAAAGATTTACCACAGAGCCTTTGACTGCATTTTCATAGTTTCACACGAGCTGGAGAAACCAAGAATACAACGTGTAAAGGATTTACCACAGAGCCTTTGACTGCATTTTCATAGTTTCACACAAGCTGTTCTAGAATTTATGCTTCAAGAGGAAAAGGAAGCATAATGTGACAATGAAACATGTACAAGATGCAAAACGTGATTCAAATGGTTGGAAGTTATCAAGATATACATGATCTCTAAATAACATTGAAAATCTAGAGGGATTGGGACCACAAAATGGGGATGCCATTTATATTTCTACACTGGGAAACTGCAAGAACATGTTGTATTATTATTTACCTCCAATGTTTCCGATAACGAATCAATCATGAACCAAGCCGGTCCCATGTCAAGTAAATCTCCCTAAGCTTGACTAAAAAGTTTGGCACAACCTGCCTACTAGACTTGGACATAATGTGCTATAATTTCAATCCACCTTTGGAGGTTGATTTGCCAGCTCAGGTTCCTAGATAAAAATGAATTGAAGCGAAGAAATGTCACGTAAGAGTACAAGGTTCTAAAGCAATTAATAAATGACTACTGGTGGAGATACCTCCATGTGCAAAGAAGAGAAGCAGTGTTTATACCTTTTGAGCTTGAGAGAAAGCACTGAGTTGGCAGCTCTCCATATTTGCAAGTAGCTGGGATACGGTTTTTAGATGAGGAACACTACAGAAATTGTAACCAAAAAACAAGAAATGGAACATTATTGATTTGGTTAACAGTTATAAAAACAGCAGAGGTAATACAATTGCATTCAATATAATCCATTGTATTGATGAAAAGATCATTGCAATAGTTTAAAATTGTTTTAAGTGGTAAAGTTAAGTGTCGTTGATTACTTATTAAGCCGGTGAGTAACGCTTAATGGCACAAAGGATCCATGTAGCTAAAACCTTTGGCATGAATTCTTTAAAATGCAATCATTGAAATTTTTCATGTAACTTCATCGTATTCCGGCATGAAATTTTAACTCCATGAACTCTGACATGAAATATGTAAAAGAAACATTGAATTGCCAGACTGTGGAAACACTAACGACTCAACAACACCCCATGACTTGTAATAAGGTTATGAGACAATTTTTAACAGGTTGTCGTAGAGAGGCTTTCTGCAAGTTATTGAAACATGAAGTACAGGCTATATTAAAAGGAAAAATGATCTTAAACTACAAAAGGTAATGTATATACAACCTCTGTAATCCGTGTTCCATATGTGCATCCAGAGAAGAAATCACTTGCGGCATCTGCTCTAACACCTGTATTAAAGAGGGACAAAATTAAAAAGGCTACTAAGTGATACCTGGCATACAAATGCGGTCTTTATAAAGAGGGGCTACATACTTGCCCTGTATTCTTAATTGTGGAGGTTTTAGCCAAAAGATTTTTTGGGAGCTTCATAAGTTGGATCTGCAAACAAGATCACAAATGCTACATATGAGTATGAGTAACAGACTAACAGTGCACAACAAACCAGAGAAGCAAAGTAAAATACGGGGTCAATTAACATTGTCACACACCAACATATATTATAACGTGACCTTGTCCAGAAGAATTTATCTCGTGCTAACCGGTCAAGATAATGATAAGAAATGTTAGGCTGAGAATAAGTTGTTTGCATCACAAGTTTAATATACAAAGGCATTCCTTTTTAGTGACCATGTAAGACAATAAGCTTCAGTCATAAAATTCAAGCCATATAAAAAACTAAAGATACATTGTTTAGATGGTGAGTTTCATTTCAAATCCATATGCATACAAGAAAATTTAATTTTTTCTGTTAATTTATCTACTTTTCCCCTTCTTTTTGCTGGATTATTCATTCATTGGGTTTGTAATCTGTAGATTTATAATTCTTTCCTTAATTGTAATAAGTACTATCTCTTCCAACAATCCCAACCAAATTTACCCCAGTAAATCCACTTCTTCATGCTTATGCATATTGAGACTATGTATCTATAATCTATATAGGCAGTTCATCATATCTGGCATAGATTAAAACCAAGTAAGAACAACCAAAGTATCTAATAAACAATATGTAGAACCCACTCCTAAGAAGTTTTTTATTGTCAAAAGATCTCCCACATATGTTCCGGAAAGACAAAAAGAAAATATGACAAGTTGTCAATTTCAACATTGGATGCTCCTATGCTCCTTTTCTAAATAACAGGATTTCGAGCCTTAGATTATCAGCTGTGAAGATGCAGTGTGACCAAATTAAAACATGACCTAATTTCTTAGAAAATGATCCCTAGACACATAATGTAAAAGGTAAGTGGATAAAAGGTAATCCACATGTTTTCAGAGAACTTCAATGGTGTGATATTACTTCAAGTTTTACAGAAATGTAATGCCGTTTATGAAGTTTTGGTCATGCAGCATTTTATATAGCAGGACTTTTCAATGTATATTTTTTTCCGAATCCTAATGTCAAGCAGAGCATTTTTGTCCCTCTCTGAGAATTCGGGATTAGTTATTACAGTTTTCTGGGACAGCCCTGCACCAAAATTTTACAAGAAAAGCTTTCATAAGTTTCTCAAAACAAAGTAGTCCTTTATAGTAAATTTAGTATTTGTTCTCTTCCTTATTCTACCAAAATAACCTAACAGATTTGTTGTCCACAAAGTTCCATGTTTTATTTCTTGCATAGCTATGTGGTCTTCTAATGGGTTACTGCTTGACTTCTGTAGGAAACCTTCAAGTAAATTATGCTGTGGTTTTTCTGGTAGCTAGAGCTTAGAGAATTAGTGATGTAGGACAAACACCAGAAAAATAACTAAAGAAAATTATGGGTTGGAACATAGAAATTTAAAGGAAAGGGGAGAAATCAGAGGAAAACCAGAGGAGAGAGAACAGGGAGGAGATCAAAACTCAATTCATTTCATTAATTCATCAAAGTCTACTCAATAACAAGACATAGGAGGATAGGCCTCGATTTATAGTCCAAAAACAAAACCAAAGGAGATAATAATCTACCTACCAAAACAAAAAGATCCCAAACAACTATCAATAGAAAACAAGATGCAAATCGAAGATCCTAATCCAATCAAATAAAAAATAAAGTAAAAATTCTATTCTAATACAGCAATAATCATAAATTAGGGGTTTCGGCAGAAATGAAGTAATGACTTACTGATGTTTATGGAAAAGCTAGAAAGAGGAATCATGTTTCTAGAAATAGTATTTTCTGAAATCATTTAAGAAAATGAAATGTGTTTTTAATTTGTTGTTTTCACAATTAGAGAACGTGTAAGGTATCACTTTTCAAAAACTAATATGAAAAATAAAATAGAAAAAACGAGTTTGGTAGAGTTTATTGAAAAATAACAAAAATCCTACTTTTTCTAACTATTATTATTGGTTGTATTTTTATTATTTATTTATATTAAAAATTAAATTTACTTTCTTGTTTCAAAGACACCTGTGTTAGTTATTAGTAAATGTTGTTCAATAAATAACTACATATTTCTTCATGCACCTAAATAATACAACCAATACTGATATCTTAAAAATCCAAAACTACAATATAAGCTTGATTTTACCTCAAAATAATAATCAAATATTAAAAAACTGATATTAGAGAGGCAACAATGCCAAGATATTGAAAACTAAGGATTGGTTATGCTGCAAAAGCACTTAATATGACTTTTAACAATTCAATATGTGGTAAACCATATGTCATCCTTACCATAATTTATTAATCTACATTAACTGTTTCTCTGCTCACTCAAAACATATTTCAACATTCTCTCCCCTTTCTCAAATTTTATTTCACTTAAAACTTTCTTCTAGATCCAATGAAATAGACAATCTGTCCAATAATCGCAATCAAGAGAGAAAATATGGTGGCTAACGAGTGTAGTATGAAGAGTGGGATAAAGATTAGGTGTGAAATAAGATGAACCAAGAAAAGAGAAATGTTGAGAGTTTTAAAGAGAAAAAATGTCAATTTAAAATAAAGATTGTAAGCAATGACTGAAATTCTTGTAGAAGTGTTTGAAAAAGAGTTACAATTGGTTTATTATGCATTGCAGATGTGAGATTGTTTTTTGAAATGGAAGAAAATGACTAAAAGTCATTCTAAGCATTTTACATTATGTTTTGTTAAGAAGTTGAAAACCATCTTTTCTGAATCCAATTTCATTTTGTCAAACTACCAACCGAAGGCGTATTTAACTTGATTTTGGAATTCCAAAACAAAAGCCAACTTTGGAAAATGGTATCTAATAGGCCCTAATATTCAAGGTAGGAGCTATGGTAAATAGTTGAGTGATGCTTTGATAGTTACTTGATGGAGCTGGGCATAAATAATTTGTTGAAAAACTTGGGGTTTGATGAAGTGAAAGAAGGGTTTGTTTTTGGCTCCAAAGAGGAGAAATAAACCAAGTTTTCTATGGGAGCTAGCTAATACAGTCGATATGGTCTCTTACAATTGTGTAATAGGTTTTGGGATCAAATCCTATTCACACCAGGATTGGGAGGGTTTAATATACATTTAAGCAAGGGTTAGTATGATTTGCACCTTTTATTTTCAAAGAAAAGGTTCAAGTCATCCCAACCATTCCAGGACTGGTTGGTTGGTTGGTTGGATTCCTACAACGTCAAAATCTTAGCTGCACAATAAAGCTTAGTTAAATCAACTAAAACCTAATAACTCAATTTATGCTCGACTTTCTCAACTTAGGCTTGACTAAATTACCCAAGTAAAAGTCTAAAACTTAATTAAATCTGTTTCTTCTCTATTTCCAGCACCCCACCTTCATTATAACTATAACCTACTCAGTTCAATCTCCAATTCTTGAAACACTTTCTTCTACATTTCTAAAATCTAAAAGCCAAATTTATACTCCAGAAAATGAGATTGACAGTGCAAATGAATTCTAAATTAGACCCATGAATCCCTGAGATACATATTTTATGATGGTAATCAAAACCCTAATACGCTATAGAAATCAATGTTCCCATAACTTAAAATTAATAACAAGGCGGATAGAGAGAAGAGACCTGAGAAGGAGAGGAGTGTTGCATGAGGTGGAGGAGATTGGAGGTGGACTGAATGGCCTGACTGATCTGATCAGCCACCATAGCTTTTGCACTTCCTTCTCTGCTGCTTGAACCCTTTACACCTCCACCTGTTGTTGATGTTGAGGTTGCCATTCTTCGCACCAAAGCAAACCGCAACAGTCAATACAACACACTCTATTGCAGTATCATTTCATGCTTGTTTTCGATTCAAAAATAATTTTGTTAATCCTTTTTTTTTTTTAATATACAATTAAACTTCAAAAAAAAAAAAAAAAGAGAAATATTTTTTATTTTAATAAAAAATGTTTCAGGCAGATTGTATTAAAAAATAATTTCGATTTCAAGTTATATATATATATATATATATATATATATATTTTGACAGTAATTTCGAGTTATATTCAAACTTTATTTTTCAATTTTTAAATCGTAAGATAGTTTTCTAAAATCAATTTTGAAAAAAGAATTAACCACCCTTTAATCCTTTTGTTTGTAAAAATTGATTTATATTTATGGAGAAACTCATGAATAGTCCTTCTCAATTCGGAAAAATGGTTTTTAGTTAACATTTTTAAAATGTTCAAAAATTGACAAATTTTTAGTAGTTTTTGGCTTCAACATCCACTCATTCATATGGTATAAATAAAAGTTGTCATTTACTATTCTTTTCCACCATTAGATAAAGGGCAAATGAATCGATGGATGTCTGTCCATGAAATCTATCGATTTTAATGAATTAACTAATTTTTTTATAGATAATAAGTTTAATGAAATCTACTTATAAATAAATTTTGAAAATTATTCAAAAACTACAACTATTTTTTCTTCTTCTATATTTGGCTCGTTTTCTAATGTTTCATATTCAACAAAATCCGGAAAATAGTTATAGTGCTTAAAAAATTTTCAAATTTTATTTACAAGTAGATTTCATTAAACTTATCATCTACAAAAAAAGATCGGATCAAAATTCATTGATATCAACGGATTTTCATAAAGATCCTTACTTTTTTACGGTCATTTTTTTGGATATAACAAAATCTCCATTTAAAGGACAATATTCTTTTACATGGTGAAACAAAAGTCAAACTAACATAATTCTAACGATGTTAGATTCCCGTGGAGGTTCATCCAGATGGTATTTCTACTTGAAGAGCAACCTAGTCTTGTGGTTTTACCAAAAGCAAAACTCCATCTCACTATCCATTTGGAAGGTAGAGTACATTGTTGCACGTCTGGAGAGTGGTTGCACACAGGCACACAGCTCCTCTATTGAATCAAATACTTGAAGACTACGACATTGGTCAATGTACTCTTACCCTTTACCGTGATAATATAAGAGTGCTATAAATATTTCAAAAAACCATGTAAAGCACTCTAAATCAAAACACATTGATATTCGCCCCCTTTCGTTATTGCTAGAGATCCACGTTCATTATCTCTGAAAAAACTTATTTTAAATCGTGCCCTGTTGCATTGTTCAAGTATTCTTATCATGGATCATGTAATAATGTCTTAATGAAAGTACTTTTGAATGACCCTTAATTATTTCCATGTTATTGAATTGGTTGATTTAGCATTCTTAGTTCTTACATACCAAAATAAGTGAAATGGAGATGAAAAACATTAGTGGCTCTTCAATAGTTAAATTTGCATAATCACCTCAATTTGATACACAAAAACATTGTCAGACTCATGACATCGCATCCCTGAAATTGCCTTTCCATTACGAATCTAAACAAATTGAAGATAATGCTTCTCAAACTGGCATGAGAATATGAGATGAAAAGAATTGCAAGTGACTGCAATAAGTTGATATACTTTTTGGAGTTCTGCTCATTAAACACAAAAATTTGTGTGCTCAGTTCACTAAACTAAACCCATTAAATCAAGTCTTCTGCATCACCTTTCACTAATTACACCATTCATTTTCACTAATGACACATGAGGAATTAAACTGGCTCTTAACCTCTGTGCCTTTCCTTAAAGGTTATTAGAGCTTGTTTGAGAATCAAAACTACCATGCTATGAAGAAAATTTAGCAGAACCATGCAGCAACTCAAACAATTAATAAAATTATAATCTGAGTACACTTAGATAAATTCTAAGTTAATTCAACTCGAGGCAAAATGATTTAAACCTGAATACATAAATTATATTCCAGTTCTAGTGACAAGTCATGTGTGTCCTACTTCAACAAACCAAAACCCCAAACTTGCATAAAACATAATGTTCTTTTCTTACTCAGCATTTCAGAGGCACCAAATTTTATATTAATTTTTCGGTATTGAATCCAGCTTGTGTGTCACTCACTTGCTAACCTGAACAGGAGGAAGCGAATGTGCCAAAACTAGGAGAGGAATTAAGAGTAAAAACTAAACACCTTCAGGATACTAAATGCAGTTGGTCTGGTTCACTTTCATATACAAGATCACTCAACCAATTTTAGTGTTATTTGTGTCTATATAACAATTTTTGGTTCTTTAGAGCAAAACTTTCCACCGTTTATGAGAGACAAACACAGAAATACCTTTTAGACTTTAGACTGAAGGGCCTGAAATAAAATGCACCCCTACCATCTGGCCATTAAAGTAAATAACCACATGATCCAAATGATTTTACTAACAATCAAGTTAATTTTTAGCAACTAAATCACTATCTCATCCCAAGTAGCCAACTGAGGTGTTTAACATATAAACCGAAAAAAGTAAGTTAATTTGACAAATAAACCAATGCTTGCAAGTTACAACATAAGTGCCATTAACCTTTCAAACAAACTAACACTTAAAAGCAAAGATAAATAAACACTATTGCTGCAAAGCCTGCAATCATCACAATGAATTTCAATTATAATGTCAACAACCAAGTAAGTGGCATATTTATGTTAAAAGAAAAGCTAGGTTACTATACAAATTCCAAGGCAAAAATTAAAATATTGCTTATCTGCATATACATATCAAAGTAATCAAACCTTGCTAAGAGGAAGCAGCCTTAATAGCTTTTTGCAACTGAGACTCCAAATCATCAGCCTGACTCACAGACTTCTTCAATTCTGTTTGGCCATTCCCTTCACCATTTTTCTTGCCCCTCCACTTCTCAAAATCACCAAAACTCTCACTTGAAGATGTAGGAACCTTCTTCCCACTGCCACTGCTTCCTCCACGATGACTCCTTGCAGAAACTCCCATTCTCATCTCCTCCAAACATTGCTTCATATCTCTATTTTCCTTCTCCAACACCTCCAGGTCTCTTTTCATCCAAAAACACATTCCCTTCAACAACTCCAAATCACCCTCTTTACTCTCAACATTCTTCTTCTTCTTCCTTTTCTTCTCCACTTCCTCTACTTTCTCAATCCTCTCAATCCCAATCTTATTTACAGTCAAATACGGAAATTTAACCTCTGAATCAGCTGGAAAATTCACTCCCCACCTCAGATTCACCATGACCCCTTTTGTCACTGGCAATACTGTGTTTGCCTTAATAGAAATTCCAGTCAAATAACCGCCTTTTTTACCATCTCTCCACACCATTGCTTTCTCTTTAACAAACCCAATTCCATTACTGGAATCAACCCCATTATAAAAGCTAGGGTTAAAATTCGCAAACCCATTTTCATTGGCATTACATGGCTCCAATTTCAAATCTTGCCAACCCGACTCCTCAGTCGAAACGGACCCGTTTGCAAACTCAGAATTAGAAGACGACCCAGATTGTAGGTGAGCCCCGGAAACCGAGTGGGACCCAGAAATTCTTGGGCTTGGGTTAGAAGATGAAGTGGTTTTATGGAGAGAAAAGTTGCCAAATTGAGGCTTGAAATGGAGGAAAAAGGAAGGGGTAACAGGAGAGGGGTTTGTGGGAGAGAGAGAGAAGTGAGCACAGAAGGTGAGAGGAGAGTCGTATGGAGAGCCGAACAAGCCAAGGCCTGATTTGAGAGAAAGCGAGAAAGGGGATGTGGTGGTTGTTGTAGCAGTAGTAGTAGAGACAGGTGTGTAGGTGAGTCTGATAGAAGGGCCGGAATAGAAGTTGGTGGAGAGAGAAAAGGAGAGGTCTTGAGGAGTGGCGGAGGTGGCGGTGGTGGTGAGAGAAGAAGTGAAAGGCTGGTTGAATATGGTTATAGGTATTTTGGCTCTGAGGACTGGTGGTGGGTTTTGGTGATGCTCATCTTGCAGTTTCAGGGAGAGCTTCATCTCTGTCAGTGAAATACTCTTTCAACAACGGTTGGGTTTGCGGAATTATCGAATTGGATTCGATCGAGAAAGTGAGGAGCCTCGTCTTTCAGTCTTTGGCCTATCCTTGCGTTTACATATATTATTTGTAAAAAAAAATTATTTATATAATTGTCCCTTGGCTTGATAACCACATAAAACAATATTATTTATTTATTTTAAAATAAAAAAGAATTTGAGATTGAATGAATATTCTTACCGTCAAATAACATACGGTAAAATATTATTTATTTAAGATTTATGATTGGTTGATGTTTGTACGTCATACGTGGATATTGTAGAACCAGAAAATCTTACGGTCAAAATTCGGTCAAAATCGTAGTGTTCGGGGCACTGGCAATCTATGAATTATGCTTTGTCGAATGCTTTGGATTCCTGTAGACAAGACTTGTCGAGCCTTGGACAGTGTCGTTCCTATAGCCTTAGGTGCGTTTAAGCTGAGCGTTGAGTCTAGCAATTTAAATTGCTAGGAACTCATAATAATAATAATAATAATAATAATACTATATGTGCTAGTCGAGTGGTATGGGCATTGGTAGAACGACCCAAGTAGAAGGAGAGATTAATTGTATTAGATGACCCCAGGTCGAATGGAATTGTAGAATGGATATTGGTCGACTCGGTTTGTGTAGGAGAAGAGATAAATTGTGTTTTATGGATCAGCGTGAGCTCATGGAATAAAGCAATAAGTGTAGACAGATAATAGTTGAACACCTTGAATGTGTGAGGCAATAAGTCAACTTATGCCACATGAGTTAATTGTATTTGTTGAGTCTTTCTATGTGTGTCAGGGAAAAAAGCCTCTCTCTGAATGAAGGGACCCCATCCTATTTATAACTGAAGACTCCACTTAAAATGAGTCAGTTGATATCTTTCCATAAATCTCGGTCTGAGATCGTGGGACGAGATAATCCCCAAAATCTCGAGATTTTAGAAGATATAAAAGTTGTTGATTAACGTGTATTTGAGTACTGACTTAGGGGGGTGTATTCAATTAGGATTAATTAGGATTCTTGAAGACATTTAAAGACATTTTTTAAGTGACAGATTTTCATGGATTTTTACAGACTTTTATAAATCCACATGGACTTTCATTGATTTGTTTAGACATCCACCTCAGACTTTTATGGATTTGTTTAGACTTTTATGGATCTGTTTAGACATCCATGGATTTTCATGGATTTGTTATCTCTGACTTATCAATAGTAAGCTAATTATAGCTAATTATCAAAAAAACCTTTGAAGTTGGAATGAGCAAAATTTGATGCACCAATCAATCTATATTTGCATATATATTTAGTCTGAGGTTGTTGCTGATGCAAACAAAGTGATTGAATTGAACCCAAAATTGGATAAGGCTTATCTGCGTAAAGGCACTGCTTGCATGAAGTGCAGATAAATTATTTTTCTTTAAAATAAAATGCTAATAAAGAGTGAGCATTTTAGTGTTTGATTGAAGGCTCTACAGATTATTTTGGTGTCGTTTTGTGTAGTTTTGGCACATAGTGAGTTTTGTACTCGTTATATATAATTATGTGACTGCAACATATTCCATTATTTTATTTTTATTTTTATTTTTTGATGCTGAATAATCGTCTTCCAGAGGCTTATATACTTCACATTCAAGAATGCAGTAGTGAATAATACTGCGGTCCTCAGCAAGACAAAACAACTTCGAAAAGAGAAGATAATTGTAATGGGCATAAGCCTATTCACCAAGTTCAGTTAAATAACATTTTAATGGTGTAACCACCATGCCAACTCAGCAAAGATCAAAAGTGAGTGTTACGGTCAAAAATCAGAATTCTCATCAATTAAAGACTCAATAAATTGTGAGTTTTAACGTTTACGAACTAGGACACTATAGACATCAACTAACATGAATAATCTAAGATCGATCATCTCGAAGTTAACACAGCATCAAGTGCAAGGTCATCATTTTGCAACCAGCCATACAAACACAGCAATTAAAGATCCCCTTGAAAGATGTCCACATATAATATTCCATTATTGTATTTGGCATGTTTTCTTTTTGAACTCGATTTTTTTTTTCCTTTTTAATTCACAGAACATTCTGGGGATGGAAGCTTATTATTCTCACATGCATCGGTTTTTTTAATTTTTACATATTAGTGCTTTTTGTTTCTGTTTTGAGAGAGAGAGGGAGAGCAAAATCCACCAAAATCTTTGAGAGAAGGCTGGACATATTATAACATTTGATATTTATATCTCTCACCATCAAGTCCACCAAAATCCATCAAAATCCATGACCTAAGAAAATCCTTTAAAATCTAGTCCTAATTGAATACACCTTGATTCTTGTAGACATTTTTAAAGTCCCAATTCAATACACCTAGATTTGGAAGGATTCTTTAAAAGTCCATAGAAATCCTAATTGAATACCATTGGATTCATATGGACTCTTTTAAAGTTTTTAAATGTCCAAATTGAATATACCAAGATTTATAATGTCTTTAAATGTCCTCAAGAATCCTAATTGAATACACCCCCCTTAGTCTCAATAGACTTGGTCAAGTTTTGAATCTGCTTTGGGCCAACGTTGGGCTTGTATTTCGTTGGGCCAGATCATGCTTGCTTCAGCGGACCATTTGGCTCCTCACTTGGATTTCTAAAATTGGGTCTCAATGTTTGGGCTGTGCTATTTTTGGCTACCACAGATATTATATAAAAAGAATTTTTTTTAATGATTTTTTTAACCAAAAATGATTAGGGCAATTGTCCAACATATTACTAAGTCCAATATGTAGTGGGCTGGATCCATAACCCAACACTAGACCTATGAAATGGGTCGGGTTTAGTCACCTGACCCACATTTTGAAGGCCCATGTAAGATATGGGCCAACAATCATGAACGTATGGAATACATTTACTACAACTAATCTCTTCATTTTTACATTTTACAAAGGACAAATTGCAATGGGTTGACACAACATTTGATATAGAGACACATAGAACAACAGTTTTGCTATAATTAAACATAAGTACATTTGACTGCATTGACGGTTGCCCACCGTTAAGTTAACTGTGTTGTTAACAACACAAGGGTAAAATGGTATTCTAAATGTGAAAATAAACAAATGAAAAGAAAACATTGCATATCCAATCAAGACATGTCACATCATCCATAAAAATATTAAAATAAATAAATAAATAATTGAATAATAATAATAAACAAATTGAATGGAGGGGATTCCTTCATTGGAGATCTAGTGTGATCTATAGATAACATAATCTCCTTTGGTGTGGTCTCCATGGAGGAGATTGCTCCATATCTCCATTTTGGTGGAGATGTTATGATGGTGGTAAGAAATAGTGGGCAATGATGGGGCGGCAATGGAAGGGTGCGACGATAACAGGTTGGGCAACAGCTGTGGTTGGTGACTTGGTGATGTTTTGGGTGAGGGTGTTGGTGATGGAGATGGAGATGGTGTGGTATTTCATGGGAATAGGGTGTTTTGACACTCTTTTGATTTGGTGTTGTACGAGTGGCACCACTTTAATAAATTAAGTTTTAAAGACATCAAAGTAAGTGAATTTTAAAAAATGCCCTTACTTTACATATATATTTTTATTTACTTTTCAGTTTTTCATTTTTTGATTTTATTTTTTCATCGACTTCCATTGGAGGTTTGTTTAATAGACCTTCAATGGAGGTTGAACAGACCTTCATTGGAGGTCGAAATCGACATCCAATGGGGGTTGAAATCGACCTCTAATGGATGTCGAAGTCATTCGACCTTCGTTGGAAGTCTGTCATGGAGGTCAAAATTGACTTCCATTGGAGGTCGATGTAGAAGAAGATGAAAAAAAAAAAAATGGAAAAAATTATTTTTGTCAATTAAGTCTCGCAAATTTTTGAGAATTTTCAGGTATTTCCATAATCAATTAAAGTTTACCAAACAGGTTTGTCATACATACATATATATATATATATATATATATATATATATATATATTAAGTTGATTATTTATAAAGCCCATTTGCCAAACATTTATTAACTTATATTTGAAGCTGATTATTTCTTAAGTTAAGCTATAAGCTGATTATTTCTTAAGCAGATCAATCCTAAACACAACCTTAGAGTATTACAATTTAAGTAATGTTTTTGTTATTTTTTGTGATATATAACAAAAAGGTAAATTATTTATTTATTTTAATTAGACAAGATGAGGTTGGTCTGATGGTAAAATCCCTCACACCTGCACCATGAGGTTATGGATTCGAGTCTTCCCTCTCCCCAAAAAACCCCATTTTATGGAAAAGTGTAATATTTCAAAATATATATATATATTTATTTAAACTATTATGAATTTGATCATTTTTTTTTTTTTAGAAGAAAAATTCATTAAGCAACGAAAGGATTACAACAGTGTTGGGGCATCCCCCAGAACGATCAAAGCCACACTAGGTGGAACGATCAAAACCACACTAGGTGGAACCTCCTTCATCCAAAAACAGTCAACATCTAAAGAAACACCAAGCTTAGCAAGACAGTGAGCTGTCATATTAGCTTTTTGAGAAATAAAACACACTTTGCACTGTAGAGGGCCTTTAACAAGATCTAAAATATCATTGATAATTAAACCTATATCGGACAGAGAACCATTGCCTGAGTTTATCATAGAGACCACCATATGAGAGTCAGATTCAATAATGCAAAGCCACAGACCTGTATCAGAAGCGAGTCGAATACCATGCAAGATGGCTAAGGCTTCAGCCGTCAGAGGATCAAGGCTCACTGGAGACATCTGAGCACAATAAACCATAACCAACACCCTGCAATCCTGAATAATAACTCCGGTTCCAGCTCTATTCCTGTTAAAAACAACAGCAGCATCAGAGTGTATTTTGTAGATACCCATATCAAGGGGCCGCCAACATTGACCAACTTGAGCATGTCCACCAAACTCAACCCCCAAACTAGCATTAGCCCGCCTGAATTCCGACAGAAATCCATAGCCCAGGGAACTAAATCTTTAACAATGACAACAACAGAGTTGTGGATTGAGGCGTTACGACGATGCAAAATCCTCCACAAAACCAGGAACAGAAGTTCCATATCAGCAGGCAGAAGTAAAGATCAAGAGAGAACTGGTTGCAATGTGGGGATGAAAACACTAAATATTTCCATGCGCAGGTAACGTCTATACGGTTTAGGAATGTGATCAAAGGTTTGGTCGATGATGATGGGGTGTGGAGAGATGCTAATATGGGTATATTAGCTGTGGTGGAGAGTTATTTCATAGAGATTTTTTGCTCTAGTAATACGACATCTGCTGCTTTGGAAAGGGCTTTCGGTTGTGTCCAACCATGTTTGCTGTCGGTGAAAAGTGCATTCCTTGACACTAAGTTTATTGTTGATAAGATTAAAAGAGCCATGTTTGACATGTCTCCTACTAAGGTTCTCGGATTAGATGGCCTTCCGGCTCTTTTTTATAAAACATACTAGCCCATTGTGGGGGATAAGGTTACTTCAGCTTACCTTGAGGTGCTTAATAATGGGGCTGGTTTGGAGGATGTGAACAAGACCCTCATTGTCTTGATTCTTAAGATTAAAAGGGTTGAGCGAATGGCTGATTTACGGCTTATAAGCTTATGCAATGTTGTTTACAAGGTCGTGGCAAAATCCCTTGCTAATCGCTTCCGTGTTGTGCTAGATGATGTCATTTCAGAGACTCAGAGCGCATTTATTTCGGGACGCTTAATCTCGAATAATGCTATTGTGGGTTTTGAGTGTATGCATGCGCTTAAGAGAAGGAAAAAAAGGAAGGAAATGTGCGATGGCGATCAAACTGGACATGTCAAAGGCTTATGATCGCGTTGAATGGGATTTTATCTCAGGTATGTTATTAAGACTTGGCTTCTCGACTGCTTGGGTGGACAGGATAATGTGATGTGTGCAGTCTGTCTCCTTGTCCTTTCTGATAAATTGTGAAGTTTGTGGGTATGTAAAGCCTTATAGGGGCTTAAGGCAAGGGGACCCGCTGGCGCCGTATTTGTTCCTTATTTGTGTGAAAGGATTATCCCGACTCTTCTATGAGGCGGAGAGAAAAAAAATTTTGGCAGGGTTTCGGTGCAGTAGGGGGGGTCCTAAAATCACCCACTTGTTTTTTATAGATGACAGTATAGTCTTTACAAAAGCGTCGGAAAAAGATTGTCGTAGTATCCAAAGCATTATTGATTGTTATGCTGAGGCATCGGGTCAAGTTGTCAATTTCCATAAATCGGCTCTTTGCGTTAGCAAAAGAGTCTCCATGCAGAGGGATGAGAATTTAACAAAGATTCTTGGTGTCCGCTGGGCTGTTTGTCACGATTGTAATCTTGGCCTCCCAAGCTTCGCTGGGAGAAATAAAAAAGAACTTTTTGCCAGTATATGTAACAGGGTGTGGGATAAAGTGAAAGGTTGATAGAGTAAATTTTTCTCGATTGGTGGAAAGGAGGTCCTTCTAAAGGTTGTGATCCAATCTATCCCAACGTACTTCATGTCCCTTTTTAGGTTGCCTAAGACCCTTATTAACGATCTTCACAGTCTTAGTGCTAGGTTCTGATGGGGTTCGGATGAGAAGAGGAGAAAAATCCATTTGATTGGCTGGCATCGATTGTGTCAAAGTAAGGACCATGGTGGTTTGGGCTTTCGTGATTTTGAGATCTTCAATCAGGCTTTATTAGCTAAGCAGGTGTGGAGACTTCATCATAATCTGACCACTTTGGCTACCAGAGTTCTCAAACATTGTTACTATACTGATTCGTCGGTTCTTATGGCTGAGGCTGGTTCTTCGAGTTCCTTTGTGTGGAGGAGCTTTGTTTAGGGAAGAGAATTGCTTGATAAAGGCACGAGATGGAGAGTAGGGTCGGGTAACTCAATCCTTGTCTATCATGATCGCTAGATTCCTCGACTGTCAACTTTTAAGGTCCACCCCCCAGTCCTTCGAAATGGTACATTGGTTATTGAGCTTAAATGTCCTTCTAGATTACGGAATGATAACCTGATTTGAAGATCGTTTCTTCTTGATGATGCTAACAGTATTCTCTGTATTCCTTGCTTCTCTGGCTATCGCAAGGATTCGTTAGTCTGGCATTTCGAAAAAATGGGGACCTTTTTGGCAAATAGTGCCTATCATTTAGGTTGTTCGCTTGCGTGGTTTCTCCATCAGCTTCTGGGTTGGGGTTGGATTCCTCCGACTCCTGGTGGAAATACTTGTGGCGATTGAAATTGCCAGCAAAAGTCAAATTGCATACATGGAAAGCTTGTAAAGGCTGCCTTCTAGTGATGTCCAACTTGGCTAAGCGGGGGATGCAAGTGGAGTGTTGGTGCCCTCTTTATGGTAACAGAGCATAATCCATCATTCATTCTTTCTGGTATTGCCCTACTTCAAAGACAGTACGTAACAGCTTTATTAAGGTCAAGTATTTGTCGAGAACGGACAACATGCACTTCTTGGACTTTATGATTGCATGAATTTGATAATTAAGATAGTGGATATGACTCAAACATGTAATCTTATTAATATGTGTCTGAGAGTCTTGCAATTGAGGTAGACTTGCAACTTAGTCACTTCAATTTTCATGTAAATTATTTGATCTTAAAGATAATGTTATTGGAAATATGTGATAGGATTTCCATTTAAGAATTTATTTTCGTTTTTTAGAAACAAAATTCAAATAAAGAATAAATTTTTATTTTTATTTTAAATAAAAACAATTTTTTTTTGACTTATTAGATTAATTTATTTTATAGCTCCATTAATATTGAAATCAATGTTCAAATATAATAAATTTTACCAAGGGTTTATTGCCTTGATGGTTAGAGACTTCAAAATGAAGCTCCAGTGCTCCACCACTTAGGTTCAAACCCCCAATATTTGTAAATATACATTCATTTTTGCCCATTAAATCGAAAAGTGCAAGGAGTCCCCTTTCATTGAGTGAGAGTTGCTTTCCGGGTTGTGTTTGTGTGGAGACCCCTTCCCTTGAGTGAGAGTTGCATTTCGGGCCGTGTTTGTAAAGTCTAATCACGCTAGGTCCCAGCTATGGATGGCAATGGGTTGGATCAGGGCCGGATCGGCATGTCTCAAACCCGAAATCCGATTTTAGCAAGTTGACCCAAATCCGACCGTGAGTTGAATGGGTTTTGATTTATGCCCCAAACCCAACCCGAATTGACCCGTTTCATTTTTAAAAAAAATGTTTAAACAATTAAATATAGAAATTTTACTATACATTTGAGTTTTATGATAAGAACTTAAATTTTATATTCAATCAAATTTAAAAATACACTTAAATTGAAAAATATATTTAAATTTAAACACGCATACACTTAAATTTAAACATAAATAACAAATAAATATAAAAATTTAAAATTTAGCTTACACTTAAAATTCATATATAAATTAAAATTTGATAGAATATAGCATCTAAATTATATAAACATTAAATTCAAACATATAATATAGTTAGATTAAGAGACAAAAAGATTAGAGTTTAGTTTTTTCGATTATATTTTTAATATCTTAAAAAATAATTATATAAATACTGGATCAATTGAAACAGGTCAGGTCATAGTGGTTTGACCCATACCCGACCTAGTTAGAAACCAGGTCAACAACGTTTGATGAACTTTCAAATATATATATATATATATATATATATATATAAGGTACGGATATTGACACCTATAAAACTTATCAGTACACCCATTTACCCATATCTAAAATTTAAAAAATAAATATTACTATAAGCACCCATCATAATGCCAATAGTACCCTCATTGAAATAAATATATTCATTTTAATATATATAATTTATAAACACTCTTAAATTATTATCACACCCAATTTATTAAAAAAAATCATATTATTTTTGGAATCAAATCCTCTTTTAATGATGGTCCAATTTACTTTTGAAAATATCTCAAATGTAGGAGCCTTATAAAAAGGAATATGTGGAACCGTATATTTTCAAGATGGAATTATCTTATTTATACATCTATCTTCAAAAAAAAAAAAAAAAAAAAAAAAAAAAAAAAAAAAAAAAAAAAAAAAAAAAACTTGTTGATATCAATAGCTATTGTTAACCGCCAAAAATGGCAGGGGTCAAAAAAGAATTTTCATCAACCTTGGAAGATAAATCGAGATAAAAAGATATAATAGAAGAGGCATCCCGATACCCGCCACTCTACAAAGTAGTCGGATAAAACCTCCTACCAACCACGATCAAGATTAAGTGTTCCCAGACTCAGAAGGTACCAGGAAACTCAGAAGACAAGGCTCTAGGGACTCCACTGTTACAGAATCCTAGCACCCCCCTACCATCCGGAATCCTGGTACCCCGATACCCTGATACCCCGATACAACTCATACATATGTTTCAAATGAACGGGAAGAGGGCAAGATACCCTGGTACCCCGATCCACCTAAAGTTAGCAGTAAGTGTCAGGCTAGCAAACTGTCGAGTATGAAGACAAAATCCAAGTACCCCGATCCTGTTAGGATTATGCTCAATAGTAAGAGTGTAATATTGTAATTAACAATTTTTTTCATATTAATAAAGTGATTTCTGGTTTAACAAATCGTATAGCATTTATAGTTTAATATTATAATTGTCAAAGTAAATAATCATAAGGTCTAAAGACTATGGGAAAAGAAGAATTGTTCGTACATCTGGATATGTATGTGGTAGACACAATTCTTTAGTTAGTCTTGAATAATGTTCACAACTTAAGTTAAAGGTTGGGCACCTTTATCTTGTTAAAGTTGTAGAATTCTTTTGCTAGCATTTGAGTGGGATCAAATGAGATATGATGAGTCTAAAATCATCGGAGTGTCTTCGAGCAAAAGGATCTAGTGCACTGGGTGCATTGAACTGGATCACAATGAAATACTTTATCTATAACCGTCAGTAGATAAAAGTCTTTTCATTATCAGGACAATCGGAGAGTCTATCTTAATCCTGAGATAAATGATGGACTTATGGTTGCAAGTGATATCATTTGAGTTATCAATGAGTACGATTATATCGCATAGTCTATCCTCGATAGTTTGGTGATATTCATTTGTTAATCGATAGAGGACTTCATTTATAGATATGGACATCGTGGCTCCATTTAATTAAATGAGAGTATAATATCATCATATGGATGTTTTGAGGTAATTGGATATTAAATCTCAACGTTGAGTTTTTGATAGTGTCTATTGAAAACATGGCTTCTGGACAAGTCAAAATATCCAAGTTCAAAACGTGGTCATATGAGTAAATATGGTAACTTGGAGAGTTATAGGCGGTCTATGAACTCTTGGCGATTACTGATATTAATCACGAGGATACACTATCTCCAATATGATTGTCTACGGTATGAATGAGGAGCATCTTCCTTTTCTATCTTTATTTAAGAGTTCAGTTTTAGCTCTTTAGTGGAATGAGTTAAAATTAATGGATCGGACCTAAGTGAATCATTTGTTGATTGTGATTAGGTTATGTTTATTGAAGCTTAAATTTAGATGGCCCGCCAAGATCCCCAATCCACACGGACTTGCATGGATCATTTGATATATTCTACCGAACCAATTTAAGGGTCCATCTAGAATTGCATTTAATATATTAAGAATATAATTTGCACATTATTTTAGTAATGGGCTGCTCAATTATATTAATATATTAATGAAAGACATGTGGGCTTGTTTCTTTTAGTAAGAATGGGTTTAGTTCACATGTGGGCTTTTTATTAAGAATGGGTTTGGTTCACATGTGGGCTTTTTATTTAAAGTCCAATGGATTAAATGAAATAAGAAAATAATATTTTGGCCCATTTACTCTAAGTGGGGCGGCAAGGGTTAGTTTAACCTAATATATTATTTTGTTTCATTGTTTTAATTAAATAAGAATTAATTAATTAATTAATTAATTGTTTAATTAAAGAAACAAATATTTTCTAATCAGGAAATATATTTCCTAAAAGTAAAAGTAAAAGACTTGTTTGATAAGGAAATAAATAATTAGTTTTATTTATTTAATCAAATAAGAAGTCTTTTTATTTAGTCAAAATAAAAGAATAAAAGATCTATGAGTTGGATTAGGGTTTGATGTCTTAAAAACTAGATGAAAATTAGGGTGCAACATAAGCCTATGGTGGGCATGTGATTTTGGCAACCCTAGTTATTTCTAGGTTAGGATTTCGGCAACCCTAATAATAAAAGAAAAGAAGAAGCAAACTTAGGCCACCTATATATTGACAAGTATAGAATTCGGCCACCACATGTGTTCATGATACAAATTTCTTCTTCTTCTGGTTGTCAACCTGGTTGTCACAAAACACAACAAAGATAAGTAATTACAAAAATTCCTACATCAACCAAGCTCATATAAACATGTGGTGCTCTAAAATGAAGATGGCATAATTGGGTGGCTCTAAAATGAAGATTGAGCTATCTTTAATTTGGTTCGTATTAGAGTTGATGATACGTATGTGAATAAGACTTAAAGATGAACCAGAATAAAAAAAAATAAAAAATTGATATTTAAAATAAAATTAGGGTTTAAATGTTGGTGTCATTGATGGGGAAAGTATTTTGATTTATTTAATTTTAATCAAGTTATTTATTCTTTTAATCATTTTATTTAAGGTTATTTTATTAATAATTTATTTTAATAAAATATAAATATATAAAACATATCTTTGGATGACAGTAGTTACCCTTAAATAAATATCTCTCGATTAAATTGATAAGAATAGTCAATGAGATACAAGATTAAACGAAATATATATTAAAAAAAATATACAAGTTAGCTAGAAAGAAGAATAATTTAGGCCAAAATGTCATCTTAATATAATTCTAATCTCTTCCATTTGAATTTAAATAAAATATCTTATATTTAGTGTGTACACATATACACACTAAATATAATTATTCGTTTCAAAAACAAAAGAAAAAATTGATT
The DNA here is from genome assembly GCA_030490815.1 of Acer saccharum. Lineage (NCBI taxonomy): Eukaryota > Viridiplantae > Streptophyta > Magnoliopsida > Sapindales > Sapindaceae > Acer > Acer saccharum. Next base: position 25,470,781 of record CM059874.1, read on the forward strand.
TTAAAAAAAAAATCTAAAATAAATTAATGTCATCCCTTTATTTACCAAAATGCCACTTATTAGATGGAATTGGATGGAATTTGATGGAATTGGATGGCATGGCCATTAGTGTCACAAAGTTCGCCAAAAATGGCCAATTTGGAACAACTTTCCAATCCAATGGTCATTTTGATAGTGTGTCATCAATTCGATGGCTACCGAGGTAATTATCCCTTTTTTCTATTCTGTCGCGAATCAGGAATTTTAATTTTCTTATTCACATGAGACCATTCATTTTGTTATAACCAATATAAATAAATGAGTAATGAAAAAAATTGTCTAAATTTATTCTCAATAATATTATAGAACTTTGTTGTTTTTTTTATTTTTGATTTTCTAAAGTATTAAACTATTATATAAAAATTCAGGGCTTTTTTTTTGGAGGTATGAGAGGTTTACCATTGGACCAATCTCATCTTTCGTATAACTTCTGGTTCTAAAAATATATAACAAAATCAACCTAACTAGAGAAAGTCAATATATATAGAAGGAGCCGGATTAATTTTCAGAGGGGGTGCCATGAAATACTATGTTAAATCGACATATATCGTAGAGATAATGTTAAAGAAAATAAAATTAAAAAATGATGTTTATATATTTTAAAACATTAATTTTTTTTCATTAATTTTTGAAAATGAATAATATTTTTTTATGGAGATAAATCATCTTTTTTTTTTTTTTTTTTTTTTTTTTTGACAATTGGAGATAAATTATCTTAATTTGTGCATTTATGAAAAACACCTAAGATGATCATTGAAAAACGACAAACACATAAAAAATAAGAAAAATGTTATATACAATTTGTAAATTGACAATTTATTTCATATGAATGTGACAAGTGAAATAAATCATAATCAATGTATATCCAATTGTCCATTGAGACATCTCTAGTTAAAATACAAGTTGAGATATAAAGTTGGGATGTATTGTATTACTTTGAAAATAATACATACTAAAATTTATAGCCCTTAATTCAAAATTCAATAATATATATATATATATATATATATATATATATATATATATATTGGCTATCCGTGGGTGTCCGGGCCAGCTTATGCACACCTTGACTAATCCCATGAGGCCCTGAAGTTAACAGCCGAGTAAACTTCCAGTGGCCCCAAGAGAAACGTGGCTGTTATGGATCGAACCCAGAACATCCGAGTTTATGGCTTGCCCCAGTGACCAACGGCACCACCCTTTGGGAATCCACGTGCTTAAGAGTTATTATTAGAGAATCCACATGTGAAGTTAGACGGTTAGTAATGTCTAATAACGATAATATTCAATCCCATGTTAAAAACATAAAAGGGAAGAGAATGGTAGATATAGGCTAGTAAAGATGAGATTCAATCTCACAGTGAAAATATGAAAGAGAAGAGAATTGTATATATATATATATATATATTCTTTCTATTGTCAGTTCGTCATGATAATAAATATATCAGGACAAAGAATATGAACTACAGATTATGGAGAAGTTTTGACAAGTACATACACTTTGAGTCAAACTATTTAAATCTAGTGGTCCACATTCTTCGTACTGATATATTTATTGTCAGGACAAATTGATAATATAAAATCTATATATATATATATATAAAAATTCTATGGAATTATCTCAAATTTAATTATTTTTTTATAGACTTTCAGTTGTTTGGAACCATGTGAAGTACTGAAGTCCCAGAACTCCAGAAGAACCATTCAAAAAGTGAAAAAAATTAAAAGAACCTTGGAAATTTTTGTTGAAACTGAAATTTCAGGGGGTCGCAGTTGGCGACTTGGCCGTGCTCTACCAAAGCGGCGCGGGTAATTATATATTTCCGCGTATTGCTTATAGTTAGAATGTTGTACACGGAATTAAGGACCACCCAGAGCATGTAGCAACTGAATTCTATCCACAAACTTCTGATATAAAAGAAAAGTCAGCAAAAAGAAACAAAGAGAAATAAATGGTCATGACTCATTAGCTAATATCCCTATTGGTAATACTACACATCCCACCTTTTTCATCCCAACACATATGGTATGTGAGGTGTCAAATGGTTAGTGGATACATGTGGTAGGTGAGATAAAACATCATTAATGTGTATCCGCTCACCATTTGACACCTCACATGCCACATGTGTTGGTATGAAAAAGGTGGGATTTTGTGGGGGGTGTTTAACATTATTCTATCCCTATACACACCAACATTATCATCTACTTAAAATTTAAACGTGTCAACTTTTAATACTGGGATATTATATAGATACATCACAGAGTCCAATGAAACTGTTTATACTTACCAATGGCCTCTTGCCAATGTTGTTGGACTCTCTCTAGTGAGTCTCCATCACCACGGTTCAACGCCTTGGGGTGTGTATATATATATATGTATATATTTATATTTATATATTATTTCTCCCTCCTTGGCCATTAATCCCAAGTGTGGGTGCTCTCTCCCCAATTGTGGGAGTAGAATTCCAGGCTGTGCTAGAAGAGTCTTATCTTGTCAGGTCCCGGCAGTTGTTGATCATTACAGGTTTTAGGGGTTTATCACCAGACTAACCTCATCTCTGCATATAACTTTGGTTCTAAAATAAAATATTGAAATCAATGTTCAAATATAATAAATGGGAACTGAAATCTGAATCTGAATGACATGTTTGTTTTTTTAGTTGGCGTGAAGCTTATGCTAGAGAAAATAGTGTTTACTTAAAGCCAAAGAGGAGACTTTATTTGGCATGAAGCATAAGGAGACTTCAGTTGGCGTGAAGCTTATGCTAGAGAAAATAATGTCAGTTTAAGGGTCGTTCGTTTTTTTGTCTGAAGACTGAATAGTCCTGAATTTTTCTGAAGACTGAATGGGAACTGAAATCTGAATCTGAATGACATGTTTGTTTTTTTAGTTGGCGTGAAGCTTATGCTAGAGAAAATAGTGTTTACTTAAAGCCAAAGAGGAGACTTTAATTGGCATGAAGCTTAAGGAGACTTCAGTTGGCGTGAAGCTTATGCTAGAGAAAATAATGTCAGTTTAAGGGTCGTTTGTTTTTTTGTCTGAAGACTGAATAGTCCTGAATTTTTCTGAAGACTGAATGGGAACTGAAATCTGAATCTGAATGACATGTTTGTTTTTTTAGTTGGCGTGAAGCTTATGCTAGAGAAAATAGTGTTTACTTAAAGCCAAAGAGGAGACTTTAATTGGCATGAAGCTTAAGGAGACTTCAGTTGGCGTGAAGCTTATGCTAGAGAAAATAATGTCAGTTTAAGGGTCGTTTGTTTTTTTGTCTGAAGACTGAATGGGAACTGAAATCTGAATCTGAATGACATGTTTGTTTTTTTAGTTGGCGTGAAACTTATGCTAGAGAAAATAGTGTTTACTTAAAGCCGAAGAGGAGACTTTAATTGGCATGAAGCTTAAGGAGACTTCAGTGCATGAAGCTTATGCTAGAGAAAATAATGTCAGTTTAAGGGTCGTTTGTTTTTTTGTCTGAAGACTGAATAGTCCTGAATTTTTCTGAAGACTGAATGGGAAATGAAATCTGAATCTGAATGACATGTTTGTTTTTTTTAGTTGGCGTGAAGCTTATGCTAGAGAAAATAGTGTTTACTTAAAGCCGAAGAGGAGACTTTAATTGGCATGAAGCTTAAGGAGACTTCAGTTGGCGTGAAGCTTATGCTAGAGAAAATAATGTCAGTTTAAGGGTCGTTTGTTTTTTTGTCTGAAGACTGAATAGTCCTGAATTTTTCTGAAGACTGAATGGGAACTGAAATCTGAATCTGAATGACATGTTTGTTTTTTTAGTTGGCGTGAAGCTTATGCTAGAGAAAATAGTGTTTACTTAAAGCCAAAGAGGAGACTTTAATTGGCATGAAGCTTAAGGAGACTTCAGTTGGCGTGAAGCTTATGCTAGAGAAAATAATGTCAGTTTAAGGGTCGTTTGTTTTTTTGTCTGAAGACTGAATAGTCCTGAATTTTTCTGAAGACTGAATGGGAACTGAAATCTGAATCTGAATGACATGTTTGTTTTTTTAGTTGGCATGAAGCTTATGCTAGAGAAAATAGTGTTTACTTAAAGCCAAAGAGGAGACTTTAATTGGCATGAAGCTTAAGGAGACTTCAGTTGGCGTGAAGCTTATGCTAGAGAAAATAATGTCAGTTTAAGGGTCGTTTGTTTTTTTGTCTGAAGACTGAATAGTCCTGAATTTTTCTAAAGACTGAATGGGAACTGAAATCTGAATCTGAATGACATGTTTGTTTTTTTAGTAAGCGTGAAGCTTATGCTAGAGAAAATAGTGTTTACTTAAAGCCAAAGAGGAGACTTTAATTGGCATGAAGCTTAAGGAGACTTCAGTTGGCGTGAAGCTTATGCTAGAGAAAATAATGTCAGTTTAAGGGTCGTTTGTTTTTTTGTCTGAAGACTGAATAGTCCTTAATTTTTCTGAAGACTGAATGGGAACTGAAATCTGAATCTGAATGACATGTTTGTTTTTTTAGTTGGCGTGAAGCTTATGCTAGAGAAAATAGTGTTTACTTAAAGCCAAAGAGGAGACTTTAATTGGCATGAAGCTTAAGGAGACTTCAGTTGGCGTGAAGCTTATGCTAGAGAAAATAATGTCAGTTTAAGGGTCGTTTGTTTTTTTGTCTGAAGACTGAATAGTCCTGAATTTTTCTGAAGACTGAATGGGAACTGAAATCTGAATCTGAATGACATGTTTGTTTTTTTAGTTGGCGTGAAGCTTATGCTAGAGAAAATAGTGTTTACTTAAAGCCAAAGAGGAGACTTTAATTGGCATGAAGCTTAAGGAGACATCAGTTGGCGTGAAGCTTATGCTAGAGAAAATAATGTCAGTTTAAGGGTCGTTTGTTTTTTTGTCTGAAGACTGAATAGTCCTGAATTTTTCTAAAGACTAAATGGGAACTGAAATCTGAATCAGAATGACATGTTTTTTTTTTAGTTGGCGTGAAGCTTATGCTAGAGAAAATAGTGTTTACTTAAAGCCAAAGAGGAGACTTTAATTGGCATGAAGCTTAAGGAGACTTCAGTTGGCGTGAAGCTTATGCTAGAGAAAATAATGTCAGTTTAAGGGTCGTTTGTTTTTTTGTCTGAAGACTGAATAGTCCTGAATTTTTCTGAAGACTGAATGGGAACTGAAATCTGAATCTGAATGACATGTTTGTTTTTTTAGTTGGCGTGAAGCTTATGCTAGAGAAAATAGTGTTTACTTAAAGCCAAAGAGGAGACTTTAATTGGCATGAAGCTTAAGGAGACTTCAGTTGGCGTGAAGCTTATGCTAGAGAAAATAATGTCAGTTTAAGGGTCGTTTGTTTTTTTGTCTGAAGACTGAATAGTCCTAAATTTTTCTGAAGACTGAATGGGAACTGAAATCTGAATCTGAATGACATGTTTGTTTTTTTAGTTGGCGTGAAGCTTATGCTAGAGAAAATAGTGTTTACTTAAAGCCAAAGAGGAGACTTTAATTGGCATGAAGCTTGAGGAGACTTCAGTTGGCGTGAAGCTTATGCTAGAGAAAATAATGTCAGTTTAAGGGTCGTTTGTTTTTTTGTCTGAAGACTGAATGGGAACTGAAATCTGAATCTGAATGACATGTTTGTTTTTTTAGTTGGCGTGAAACTTATGCTAGAGAAAATAGTGTTTACTTAAAGCCGAAGAGGAGACTTTAATTGGCATGAAGCTTAAGGAGACTTCAGTGCATGAAGCTTATGCTAGAGAAAATAATGTCAGTTTAAGGGTCGTTTGTTTTTTTGTCTGAAGACTGAATAGTCCTGAATTTTTCTGAAGACTGAATGGGAAATGAAATCTGAATCTGAATGACATGTTTGTTTTTTTTAGTTGGCGTGAAGCTTATGCTAGAGAAAATAGTGTTTACTTAAAGCCGAAGAGGAGACTTTAATTGGCATGAAGCTTAAGGAGACTTCAGTTGGCGTGAAGCTTATGCTAGAGAAAATAATGTCAGTTTAAGGGTCGTTTGTTTTTTTGTCTGAAGACTGAATAGTCCTGAATTTTTCTGAAGACTGAATGGGAACTGAAATCTGAATCTGAATGACATGTTTGTTTTTTTAGTTGGCGTGAAGCTTATGCTAGAGAAAATAGTGTTTACTTAAAGCCAAAGAGGAGACTTTAATTGGCATGAAGCTTAAGGAGACTTCAGTTGGCGTGAAGCTTATGCTAGAGAAAATAATGTCAGTTTAAGGGTCGTTTGTTTTTTTGTCTGAAGACTGAATAGTCCTGAATTTTTCTGAAGACTGAATGGGAACTGAAATCTGAATCTGAATGACATGTTTGTTTTTTTAGTTGGCATGAAGCTTATGCTAGAGAAAATAGTGTTTACTTAAAGCCAAAGAGGAGACTTTAATTGGCATGAAGCTTAAGGAGACTTCAGTTGGCGTGAAGCTTATGCTAGAGAAAATAATGTCAGTTTAAGGGTCGTTTGTTTTTTTGTCTGAAGACTGAATAGTCCTGAATTTTTCTAAAGACTGAATGGGAACTGAAATCTGAATCTGAATGACATGTTTGTTTTTTTAGTAAGCGTGAAGCTTATGCTAGAGAAAATAGTGTTTACTTAAAGCCAAAGAGGAGACTTTAATTGGCATGAAGCTTAAGGAGACTTCAGTTGGCGTGAAGCTTATGCTAGAGAAAATAATGTCAGTTTAAGGGTCGTTTGTTTTTTTGTCTGAAGACTGAATAGTCCTTAATTTTTCTGAAGACTGAATGGGAACTGAAATCTGAATCTGAATGACATGTTTGTTTTTTTAGTTGGCGTGAAGCTTATGCTAGAGAAAATAGTGTTTACTTAAAGCCAAAGAGGAGACTTTAATTGGCATGAAGCTTAAGGAGACTTCAGTTGGCGTGAAGCTTATGCTAGAGAAAATAATGTCAGTTTAAGGGTCGTTTGTTTTTTTGTCTGAAGACTGAATAGTCCTGAATTTTTCTGAAGACTGAATGGGAACTGAAATCTGAATCTGAATGACATGTTTGTTTTTTTAGTTGGCGTGAAGCTTATGCTAGAGAAAATAGTGTTTACTTAAAGCCAAAGAGGAGACTTTAATTGGCATGAAGCTTAAGGAGACTTCAGTTGGCGTGAAGCTTATGCTAGAGAAAATAATGTCAGTTTAAGGGTCGTTTGTTTTTTTGTTTGAAGACTTAATAGTCCTGAATTTTTCTGAAGACTGAATGGGAACTGAAATCTGAATCTGAATGACATGTTTGTTTTTTTAGTTGGCGTGAAGCTTATGCTAGAGAAAATAGTGTTTACTTAAAGCCAAAGAGGAGACTTTAATTGGCATGAAGCTTAAGGAGACTTCAGTTGGCATGAAGCTTATGCTAGAGAAAATAATGTCAGTTTAAGGGTCGTTTGTTTTTTTGTCTGAAGACTGAATAATCCTGAATTTTTCTGAAGATTGAATGGGAACTGAAATCTGAATCTGAATGACATGTTTGTTTTTTTAGTTGGCGTGAAGCTTATGCTAGAGAAAATAGTGTTTACTTAAAGCCAAAAAGGAGACTTTAATTGGCATGAAGCTTAAGGAGACTTCAGTTGGCGTGAAGCTTATGCTAGAGAAAATAATGTCAGTTTAAGGGTCGTTTGTTTTTTTGTCTGAAGACTGAATAATCCTGAATTTTTCTGAAGACTGAATGGGAACTGAAATCTGAACCTGAATGACATGTTTGTTTTTTTTCTTTCTCACATCTGAATGTATTGTCAATAAGTTTGTTTTTAAAAGTAAAATTGTCTAAAAATAAGTAATTTTACATTTATACCCATGTTAAACAATTATACATATAATATAGAATAAAAACAATCCAAAAATAATAATTATATATGAACATATATGATAATGATCTTCTTCTTCGATTACAAACAAACTTCATTTTTATTGGAAAGAAAAGGTTTTTTTTTTTTTTCAAAAAATAAATGGGGCAACAAGAAAACTCACACAAAACACTATATATATATATATATATATATATATATACATCACCCTAATATCATAATAAAGTATTGATATTAAACACCAATATGATAAATGATTAGGGTTTTTTATTTTTATTTTTAAAGCTATTTAAAATAAGCATTAAAATAAAGATTTCTATAATATATATAATTATGATGAAATTGGAAATATGTTATATATCGGGGATAGTATTGGAATAAAAGATTTTGGATTGCATTTAATGCAATTAAGTGAAAAGTCAGGATTTTTTACTTTTTATTTTAAGTTGTTTTTTGGTATTTTTAAGTTGTTTGACCACTTAAAAAATCAAACAAAACAACTTAATAATTATGATTCAAATCTATTAAGTTTTAAGTGGAAAAAACAAACGACCCCTTGGACATTGAATTTCAAAGAAAGAGCTTTCAAATTTATTTATTTTTCAAAGAAAGAGCTTTCAAAATTATTTATTTTTCAAAGAAAGAGCTTTCAGATTTTTTTCTGTTCCGTTGCTAATCAGGAATTTAATTGTCTTATTCGAATGAGACCATTCATTTTTTTTTTTTTTTAAGTATTACACTATTATATAAATTCGGAGTTTTTTAGGAAAGGAAGTATCAGTGCAGGTGTTAGGGGTTTACCACCGAACTAACCTCATCTTTTTCATATAACTTTGGTTCTAAAATAAAATATTGAAATCAATGTTCAAATGCAATAAATTTTATAGCTCCATTAACATTGAAATCAATGTTCAAATATAATTAATTTTATCAAGGGTTTATTGCCTTGGTGGTTGGAGACTTCAAAATGAAGCTCCAGTGCTCCACCACTAGGGTTCAAATCCCAATATTTATAAATATATGTTAACATTTGCCCATTAAATCGAAATGTGTAGAGAGTCCCCTCTCATGGTTGTTTGACTCACTCACGACCCAGTTACAAACTAGGCCAACAACGTTTAACCCATACACGACCCGAATCCCATTTTAAGTTCTCCAAACCCGTCTCAAATGGATCGTATCCCCATCGATTTGGGGTGGATTGGGGATTTTTGCCATCCCTAATCCCGGTAGACCCCTGACCCACAATAGTGTAAGCTTTAATAATAATAATAATAATAATAATAATATTTCTTGAACAAAAAGTCAAACAATTGAGTAGTCAATAAATCAAGGATCTATTGCCTTGGAGGTTAAAAAATTCAAAATGAAGCTCCACCACCCGAGCTCAAACCTTCGAATCGTATGTATGCACATTTGCCCATTAAACTCTAAAGTATGGGGAGACCCTTGCCCTTGAATGGGAGTTGCATTATAGAACTTGCTTGTAGAGCCTATTATTGCCAAGTCTAGATAAACCTCTGACCTCAAAAAAAATAAATAAATAAATAAATAAATAGTGAGTAAGGAGAATTTAGTTGGAGTGATGCTTATGCAGTTATGCTAGAGAAAATAGTGCAAGCTTAGACATTGAATTTCAAAGAAAGAGCTTTTAATTTTATTTTTTTTTTCCTGAGAAAGAGCCTTCAGATTTTTTTCTGTTCCGTCGCTAATCATGGATGTAATTTTCTTATTCACATGAGACCATTTTTTTTTTTTTTTTTTTTTTTTTTTTTTTTTGTTTTTTTTTGTTTTTGTAAAGAAGTATGAGACCTTTCATTTTGTTATAACAAATATAAATAAATGAGTAATGCCAGGTTTTCCAAAAAATTATCTAAATTTATTCTCAATAATATTTTATAACTCCTTATTTATTTAATTTTTTTTTGACGTTTTAAACTATTATATAAATTTGGAGTTTTTTAGGAAATGGGAGAACTATGCAATGCAGGTGTAAGGAATTTACCACCAGACCAATCTCATATCGTTACATAACTTCGGTTCTAAATTAAAATATCAAGATCAACCTAACAAGAGAAATTATATATATAATATATATATATATACACATTTCCACGTATTGTTGTAGTTAGGTTGTTGTACACGGAATTAATGGGATTCATATTTTCCACCTAGAGCATGTAGCAATTGAATTCTAACCACAAACTTGTAAGTTGTAATAGAAAAAAAAAAAAGTCAACAAAAAAAAAAAAATAGTGAAATAAATGGAATACTAATGTTACTTTATCTAAATTTGATGTATAAATCTAGTGCCTAAATGATGTGGTAATACTCTAATCCATTCATTTAAATCATGCAAATATAATACAATTTAAATGAATAGGTTATAGTTTTGCCACATCATTTGGATACTAGTGAAATAAATGTTTATGACTCATGAGCCAGTATCTATGCACACTAAAAATTATCATGTAGGATTGATGTATTTTACTTAAAATTTGAACGTCTAACTTTTAACCTTGGGATATTTTATAGATACATCAAAGTCAATTGAAATTTTCATTTTATTTTATATACTTAAAATTTATTTTAAGTCTACTATTAGATCTCGACGAGATAAGGTTAACTTAATCGTAAATATGATATACCCCTCAATCCCTCATATATACATAATTAAAGTTGTGAGTTTATGTCATGTGGGAACACCTCTCTCCCTCTCTCTTCCTCTATGAGAATAACTATCTAGATGGAGCAAATTGCGCTTGATTTGGTTAGATCTCTAAGGCCATCTCTAACCTATTACTTCAATTTGGTGCCACTTTTAAACCAAAATGTTGTAACTTTCACACAATTTATTTGTTCTATCTCCAACACATTGCACCAGATGTTACATTAAAAAGAATATTTATTTTTATTTTTATTATTTATCAATAATTAACATTTCACTGATTGAAGAAGAAAGGGTAAAATTATAATTAAAGAACTCCATTTTTTGCTTTATTTCTTATATGGCACAACACTGTAGATATCTTCAAAATGACGCTAAGGTTTAGAGTTCAGTTGGAGAGGAGTTCATGCTTCAAATCATTTGAAGCTGGTATAGAGATGGCCTAAGTAACACTATTTGGATGGAGCTAGTTGTACTTAAAATCAAAGTGTCAATTTTCAAATATATATATATATATATATATATATATATATATAATTTTTTTAGGAAAAAGAAAATAATTAATAACATTACAAAATAAGTATGAAATCTTAATAAACAAATTATTTGTCAATTAAAAAAAGAAACATGTGCATTTCACGTGCAATAGCAGTTGGTAGATTGTTATATATAGCCACAGTGTTTTCTCTTGCTCCTCACAACTCAACAAAGAAAAATCCCATAAGCATATGGCTTCCTTAGCTTCCCAATCAATGCATTTTGGTTTAGTAGCTCTGCTAACATACTTCAAATTCCTATTGCATATACAGTGTGTGCAGTCAGTCTCTCTGAGCATCATCACAGATAAAGAGGCCTTGATATCATTCAAGTCTCAATTAAGCTCTGTAACTCCAAGCCCTCTGTCTTCATGGAATCAAGATTCCTCCTCTCCTTGCAATTGGACTGGAGTTGTCTGCAACACATTCGGACGCAGAGTCACCGGCCTTGATCTTTCCGGTCTCCGCCTTGAGGGTACCATAAGCCCTCATATTGGCAATCTCTCCTTCCTCCGGTCCCTTCAACTTCAAAACAACCAGCTTAGAGGATCTCTTCCACTCCAAATAACAAACCTTTTTCGCTTGAGAGTTGTCAACATGAGCTCCAACATATTGGAAGGTGGGATACCTATGAACATCACCAACTTGGCTCAGCTTGAGATTCTTGATTTGATGAGAAATCAGATTTCAGGAACAATTCCTGAAGAACTCAGCCGTCTCAAAAAGCTCAGAGTTTTGAACTTGGCCAGAAATCTTCTGTGGGGTGAAATTTCACCATCCATAGCAAATATATCATCACTCAACGACTTGAATTTGGGAACCAATAACCTTACTGGTGCAATACCTAGTGACATAAGCCGTCTCCAGAATTTGAAAACTCTTGATTTCACCATCAATAATCTTATTGGCTCTGTTCCTTCTTCCATCTACAACATGTCTTCTCTTGTTTATTTGGCTTTAGCTGCAAATCAACTGTGGGGTAGACTTCCCAGTGATGTTGGAGATACACTCCCAAATCTTCTAGGCTTCAATTTCTGCTTCAACCAGTTCACAGGAACAATTCCAGGGTCTTTGCACAACCTCACCAATATACGAATCATACGTATGGCGCAAAACTTTCTCGAGGGAACGGTTCCACCAGGATTGGGTAATCTTCCATTCTTGGAAATGTACAACATTGGAAAAAATAGGATTGTTAGTTCAGGCGACGATGGTCTTGCTTTCATCACTTCTTTGACAAACAGTACTCGTCTTAGCTTCCTCGCTATTGATTGCAATCTTTTGGAAGGTGTAATTCCAGAATCCATTGGCAGTCTTTCCACAGAGCTCTGGCATTTATACATGGGAGGCAATCGTATTTATGGTAAAATACCCAAATCGATTGGTCGTCTCAGGAGCTTGACTTTGTTGAATTTGAGCAACAATGCAGTTTCTGGTGAAATCCCTGTTGAAATAGGCCAACTTGAGGATCTGCAATTTCTGGGTTTGGCTGGAAATCAAATCTCCGGCAGTATTCCGAATTCAATTGGTAATCTTGAAAAGCTAAACCAGATTGATTTATCAGGAAATGAATTGGAGGGTGAAATACCTGGTACATTTGGAAATTTCCACAGACTGCTTTCCATGGACTTATCCAACAACAGGCTCAATGGAAGCATTCCCAAAGAAATTCTCAGCCTTAGTAGTTTGAGTACCATCTTAAACCTGTCTAACAACATCCTGGATGGTCAGCTGCCTCAAGAAGTCGAACGGCTAGAAAATGTTGTTACAATCGACCTATCTAACAACCGCCTATCCGGCGACATCCCCAGCTCATTCAAAAACTGTAAAAGCTTGGAGAAACTACTGATGGCTAACAACATGCTCTCAGGTCCAATTCCAAGTACAATGGGAGAAGTGAAAGGTCTGGAAGTTCTAGACCTCTCCTCAAACCAACTTTCAGGTTCCATTCCTTCTGACCTCCAAAACCTACAAGCCCTCCGGTCCTTGAACCTGACATTCAATAATCTACAAGGACTGATTCCCACCGGTGGAGTTTTCAGAAATTTCTCTAATGTCCATTTAGAAGGTAATGTGAAGCTTTGCTTGCATTCGGTGTGTCCTGGGAACGCTCAAAGCCGTGCAAGACTTGTCAAAATTTACATTATTGTCGCCATCACGGCAACAATAGCAGTTGTTTTACTAATTGCTACGCTGATCTTAGTAAGGAAAAACAAGGGGAAGATCATACGAGCTTCTGAATTATCTATTAAGAAGCTTCAAATGATATCATATGAAGAGCTCCGTCGAGCAACTGGGAATTTTAGCCAGGAAAATCTTGTTGGATCTGGGAGCTTTGGGTCAGTATACAAAGGCTATCTTAGAGAAGGAATCAGCATCGCAGTTAAGGTCTTTGACATCGAAAAGACTGGATCTTGGAAGAGCTTTCTTGCCGAGTGTGAAGCTTTAAAAAATGTGAGGCACCGAAATCTTGTGAAATTGTTGACATCATGCTCTAGCTTGGACTTGAGAAACAGTGACTTTCTGGCTCTGGTTTACGAGTTCCTTAGTAATGGCAGCTTGGGAGATTGGATTCATGGCAAGAGAAAGAAGGAAGATGGTACTAGTCTTGATGTTATGGAGAGATTGAATATTTCCATCGACATTGCTTGCGCGCTGGACTACCTTCACCATGACTGTGAAATTCCAGTTGTACACTGTGATTTGAAGCCCACCAACATACTTCTGGATGAAGACATGACCGCAAAGGTAGGCGATTTCGGGTTGGCCAAGTTACTTATGGAAAAAAGGGGAAATCAATCGGCTTCCATCAGCTCTAGTACACATGTTTTAAAAGGTTCTATCGGTTACATCCCTCCAGGTTCAGTGCTATAACAACTCTCCTACTCATGTTCATATATAATTTTTTTTTTCTTTTGAGATTTGATTAACATATAATCACTGAATCTTTTGTGCAGAATATGGGTTCGGTGAGAAACCATCAACAGCTGGAGATGTATACAGCTTTGGAGTAATGTTACTTGAGATTTTTACAGGAAAGAGTCCGACCCACGAGAGTTTTAATGGAGAAGTGAATATAGTTAAATGGGTGGAAGCAACTTTTCCGGACAAGGTGCAGCAAGTATTAGACCACGAGCTGCAGCACATAAACCCAGAAATACCACAAGATTGCTTGATCACAATCATTGGAGTTGGACTGTCTTGCACAACACATTCTCCTGATTGCCGCGTTAGCATTAGAGATGCTCTGCGCAATTTGAAATCTGCTAAACACATCCTTCTTAAGCAACTCCCTATCCAGCAAATCAAGTATAGATCTTGATCTTGAGCAGTAACGATAATCGGAAAATCTCAATCCCGTGTGTTTTCTTATGACTTATCAAAACGATCGTGATAATTTAAAATAAGTGAGTCTTCGTATATATGAAGATAAGCTCAACTCCTCTAGTATTTCTTGCTCAATTCCATGTATCAATCAGTAGCTGTCTTTAATTTTGTAAGTTGTTTTGTAGTAATTTTGCTTGGTTTATGTGTGTTTTGTTGGAAAGTTAAATCAACTTTGCAAGACTCATAGAAAGTTGAATCTTATTTATGAACCTTGGAAGTTTAAAGTGCTGTGTTAATTTACCTAGAAAGTCTAAGAGTTTTTGTTTATTTCTAAGTGTCTTTTGATTTTTCAATGAGTCTCCTGTAATGCTATATATTAGCAGCTGCTGTGTAATTTTTCCTTATTGCAATCAAGGCTAGGCAAAAGCCAAGTTGATTAATAAAAACGAATCAGCCTTCAAAATACTTTTCTCTGTATTGTTCTTTGAAAATATATTTCTCCTATCCTACAAATTGGCATCAGCTACCCACATCCGAGATTACCACCCATTTCCAAGACTATCGCTCACAACAGAGACTTCAATCTGCCCATCATCAACTTCTACATGTTTATTGTTCTATGATTAATTGTTGCAACTGACATGCTTGCAAATCTAAAAATTAGATAATGGTAGACATCCAACACTTTTATCCAACATTTATATCAAACTTGATATAGCAGCTGACGTGACACCTCTTGGTCAGCTGCCATATCATCATATCTCTTTGTCATCTGACCCTAAATGAGTTGAAGTAAAAAGAAAATTAATTTGTATTCCTTAAATCCTTTTTTTTTTTTTTTTAGATCAAAATATATTGCTTCGAATTTTATACATACATATATATTGATGAGTTTTAATTCATCAGACAACAAAAATAGAAGAGAAACAAGTCAGAAGAATGTAGGAGGAAAGGTTATTTCATTTATAATTCAACATAACCCAATCCATATACATTTAGCTCTATAAATAGGCCAATGTTCGATTGAGCAACAAAAAAACTAAACAGCAGTTAACAAAACAATGCAAATAATAAGGACACGTTTCCCACATTCTGGATCATGGACACCCCACTTACAAAATGTGGCCACGAAGTAATCATGGAATCCCCATTTATTGGAAACATTAACAACACAAAGAATAATCAGCTCTTGACCAAGTCTTGACTGAAATGGCAACTTGCTTGTAGTCTGGAACGCATGTGTATGGGTTGTACATATCATATATATATATATATATATATATAGTCTTTCTATTATCAGTTCGAACTGACAAAAGTTATATCAATTCCTTGTATGTGGGCCACTGGATTTAAATACTTTGACTGACAAGCGCATACAGCCAAGTCAAAGTATTTAAATCCAGTGGCCCACATGCAAGGAACTGATATAACTTTTGTCAGTTCGAACTGATAATAGAATTATATATATATGGAGAACTTTATTTCTAGCCAAAAAATTACTGGCTTTACTATTTTTGTCCAAGATTATTATTTTTACTATTTTTGTAAAAATTTCCACTTTTTGGACAAGATTGCCCTTCTTTACAATTTTTTTTCCTCTCTCTCTCCTTTTTCTCACGCCTCCTTCTTCTTTCTCTCCTTCTTCTCTCTTTCTCTCCTCTCTCTTTCACGTCTTCTCTCTCTCTCTCACGAGTTCATCTTCTTCTTCTTCTTCTTCTTCTTCTTCTTCTTCTTCTTCTCTTTCTCTTTCTCTTTCTCCTTTTTTTTTTTCCAAATTTTTAAAAAAAAATTCAAGTTTTTTTTAAAGGAAAATTTTCAGATTTGGGAAATTTTCCAGATTTTAAAAACAAAAATCAGTTTTTTTTTTTTTTTTTTTTTTTTTTTTTTTTTTTTTTTTTTTTTGAAAAATTTTCAAATTTAAAAAAAGGTTTGGATTTGAGTGTTAGTTGTTGATTTATGGTTGTATTTAAGTTTGGGTTGTGGTTGTTTTTATGAATTGTGGGAGTTGTATTTGGGTTTGGGTTTTGTTGAAAAAAAAAATAGATTTTTCGGATTTGATCTTTTTGAAACAAATTTTTCAGATTTTGTTTTGTTTAAACACATCAGGCAAACGAATTAAACACACCAGGCAAAATGAATTAAACACACCAGACTAATTAAACACACCAGACCACCAATTAAACACACCAGACAAAAACAATTAAACACACCAATGTCTAGGGTGTTTAATTGATTTGCACTAGGGTGTTTAATTGGTTTGGCCTATGGTGTTTAATTAATTTGCACTGGTGTGTTTAATTGGTTTGGCTTGGTTGTCTAGTGTGTTTAATTGGTCCGGTATGTTTAATTCATTTTGTCTGGTTTGTTTAATTAGTCCGGTGTGTTTAATTGGTGGTCTAGTGTGTTTAATTAGTCCGGTATGTCTAAGTCATTTTGTCTGGTATGTTTAATTAGTCAGGTGTGTTTAATTGGTGGTCTAGTGTGTTAATTAGTCCGGTGTGTTTAATGATAATGTTTGTGTGTTTAATTGGGTTCCTTGGTGTGTTTAATTGGTTTACACCTACACACTAGTAACACAATTAAACACACCGGTCTGGAAAAAAAAATTAAAATCATAACCACAACCAATACTCAAACCTGAAATTTCTGGAAATTTTTTTGAACAAAACAAAATCTGAATTTTTTTTAAACAAACAATACTCAGACTTAACCACAACCACAACTCAAATCCAAACCTTTTTTAAATTTGGAAATTTTTCAACAAAAAAAAAAAAAAAAAAAAAAAAAAAAAAAAAAAAAAAAACTGAATTTTTTTAAAAAAATCTGGTGTGTTTTTCAAATCTGAATTTTTTTGGTTTAAAAAAAATCCATAAAATCAACCACAACCACAACCACAACCACAACCCAAACATAAAAATCTGATTTTTTTTTTTTCAAAATAAAAAAAAAAAAAACTGAAATTTTTTAAAAAAATCTGGAAAAAACGTGAAAGAGATGAGAGAAAGAGAAGAAGAAGAAGGAGGGAAGATCAGACGACCGACGATCAGAAAACCACCAAATTTGAAATTTTTTGCTTTAAAAAAATCTGATTTTTTTTTTTAAAAAAAATCTGGAAATTTTTTTAAAAAAATCTAGGTTTGGGTCGCCCGATCTAGACCAAATCGTGGTCAAATCAGAAAACCCATCGTGCGAAAAACCCATAGGAAATCTGGAAAATTTTCAACCAAAAAAAATGAATTTTTTTTTTAAAATCTGGAAATTTTTAACAAAAAAAAATGATTTTTTTTAAAATCTGGAAAAAAACGAGAAAGATAAAGAAAAGAGAGGAGAGAAAGAGAAGAAGGAGAAGGAGAGAAGGTGTGGCTGAGAAAAAGAGAGAAAGAAGAAGAAGAAGAACGTGTGAGAGAGAAAAGGAGAGAGAGAAAGGAAAAAAAAAAAAGATTCTGGTGAAAATGAGAGAGAAAAGGAGAGAGAAGAGATTAAGAAAAAAAACTAGGGGCAATTTTGTCTTCACAGCCACATTGTTAACAAAAATAGTAAAAATGATAATGTTGGACAAAAACAGTGAATGCTCTTAATTTTTGACTAAAAACCCCTATTTCCTCTCTCTCTCTATATATATATTGAAGATAACAGTAAGAAAATACAACAAAACAATTACACCAGAGCAGAGCTCAAAACATTTGGGCAAATGTCATGCCACATCCGGTCTTTTCTAGTAGAGATGGCCACCGAAGCCCAGTTATGGGCCAAGGTATTCCTAGATCTGGTAATAGCTTGACATTTAAAAACCTGGACCTCATCACAAAGAGCCTTAACATCATCTAGAATAAAGCCAGCAACACTACCAGTAGTTTTTTTGGTCATTAATGGCTACCACCACATTAGTTGCATCCAATTCAACCCAGCATCTAAGAAAACCATGTTGCTTTGCCAACAACAAATCCTCACGCAGAGCCAAAATCTCCCCAACTTCAGCTGAAAAATTCCCTTTAAAAGTCGTGGAGGCTGCCACCAGAACTCTACCACAAGCATCTAAATTTTATATTTCATAACTACTAAATATTTGAAGTTTTAAACTTAAAAAAATTAATTAAAAACCTAGAATTTTAATACATCCAACAACACAATGAAACCCAGAAAATCATAACATTCAACAACAAAATCAACAACACAAAGAAACCCAGAAAATCAAAACATTCAACAACAAAATCAACAACTTCAAACCCATTCAACAACAAACACGGAATAATGTGCCGCTAGAATCCTCTTCCAAAACCAAAGAGACATTGCACCAATTCACCACACAAACCCAAACACCCATTAGAATCCTCTTCCAAACACAACAAACGCAAATTGATCTCCTCAAACTCCCCAAATTTTTCACCATCCAACCTCAACGCCATCAATGACCAACTCTCCAGATATGTCACTACCTAACCCAGTGCCATCAACAACCACACTGCCAAATCCCAACACCTCTCTATCCACCAGAATCCCCATCAATAGCCACGCCACCCAACCTCTACCCCCATACACAACAACACTTAGCCACCATCCCATACGCAACAAACAGAGAGAGAGCCTGTGTGCGTGTGTTAGAGAGAGAAACGACAATAAAAAAAAAAAAAAAAAAAAGAGTAGAGAGTTGTCTAGATCTCTTCAAATATTTTTTTTTTTTTTTTGAAGAGATCTGGAATCAAAGGTTTTTTATAATTTTTGTTATTTTGTATATTTTTTCCAGATTTTTTTCTAGTTCAACTTTTTTTTTTTTTTCGATCTTCAAAAATTTGTTAATTTTTCTTATCCAAATCTCTTCAAAATTTATTTTGTTCAATAGGATGAAAAAAAAAAATTATATTTTGTTATTTGTTCTATATAAAATTATTTCCAAATTGAATAGAGTTAAAAATTAGGGTTTAGAAAAGATTAGGAGTTGTGATGATATGGCAGTGTGATGACATGGCAGCTGACAAGGAAGTGCCCTGTCAGCTGCCACATCAAATTGGATGAAAATGATGGATAAAAGTGTTGGATGTCTACCATTATCCCTAAAAATTATATATATATATATATATACATATATATATAGTAATTCTACTTTCAGTTCGTCTTGATATATCAGGACGAAGAATGTGGACCACAGATTATGGAGAAGTTTTGACAAATGCATACACTTTGAGTCAAAATATGTGAATCTAATGGTCCACATTCTTCGTTCTGATATATTTTATAACTAGTGTAATAACCATGCATGCTAAAAAAAATATTTAAAACTATTTTCCAAGTAAATATAAGTCATTGAGTACTATATTCAAACTTGATAGAACGAATTACACCCACCTCCCCTGAGGTTTACTAAATTACAGATGAAAACAACTTTATTATTAACTAACACTCACCTCCCCTCCTGTCAGTCAACGGCTGTTACATTTAGCCGTTGACCTTGTCAGACCATGTAAAAGTCCAAAATACCCTTAAGTATGTCTATTTACTTTTATAATCCTAGAAAAAGACAAAACTAAAAAAATCAAATTACAATTAAATTTAAAATTAAAATATACAAAAAATTAAATTATTATTATTATTATTATTATTATTATTATTATTAAATGAATTAAATTTAAATTTTTAAAAAATTAAAAAAAAAAACAAATTTAAAATAAAATAAAAAAAAAATTAAAAAAAAAAAATGCTGGTCCAGCTATTTCACCACCACCAACATCATCTACAATTAAAAATTTATAACTAATTATTTCCTTAAATAAAAATTTTAAATTTAAATTTAAAAAAATTGTTAAAAAAAAATCCTTAAATAGAAATTTAAACAAATTAAAGATAAATCTTTAATATTAACACAAAACAAATAATTAGATATATATATCATATTAAATTACTAAAAACAATTAACAAATAATTAGATATATATATATATATATATATAAATCAAATTAAATTACTTTAAAAAAAAAAAAAAATTGGATCTAAGAGTTCCCAGATTTGGGAGTTTTTAGATCCAAGCCCTTCTCTCTCTTATCTTTTTTTCTCTCCATCCTTTTTCTTTAATCAATCATCGGATCCATTTTTTTCTCCATCTTCTCTCTCAAACATTCAAATATCAAGATCAAAACACACATTAACCATCCACCATCAAAGTCTCTGAAACTTGACGAATGAAAGTTCAGTTGTTGTCGTGTAGTCACCGATGATGAGGCATCGACCACCGGAGATGAGGAAGTTGGCATGGTTGAAGAGCGGCGGTAGTGGTTTAGGGCAATGGATCTTCAAATGCATCACTTGTCTTTCTTCATCTTCAATCAAACTGCTAGTAGATCTTTGCCACCACCAGCCTCTCATCAATGGAGATGGATCTCCAAATCGAGATCCATTTGGATCTCATGGAAACCTGATGATGGATCCCTTTCGTCTAGGTCTCTTTCGTCGGCGATGGAGACACAACACCAAGCCTCCATCATCTCCGACTCCAATGATGGTCGATGATAAGGAAGATGATGATGATGGCCGTGGGATGATGATGAAGATGATGAGGCTGTGGGACGATGATGAAGAAGAAGAAAGGATGGAGAATATATGATTTGTGAATATATGATTGATGATGGGGGTGGAGAGATTAGAATCTTTGATGATTATGGGGTGGAAAGATCTGGAAAATTTGTTTTTTCAAAGAAAAACAAAAATTTGGTGGGGTGGAAAGATCTGGAGAGATCTAGAAAATTTGTTTTTTCAAAGAAAAACAAAAATTTGGAAAATTTTTGTTTGGAGATGGATCTTCAATGGAGTTCGTCTCCACCAGTTCATCATTTTTAATTTTTTTTTTTTTTTTTTTTGTTTCTTAATTTGATCTCTATGAATTGGTGGATTCTTTTGGGATTATTAATTTGTGGATTTGTTTTTTGGGATTATTGGTTTGTGGATTGAAGAAGAAAGTAGAAGATATGAATTATTGAATTTGACTTGTGAATTTTGTTTTTGAGATATGAATTATTGAAAGATAAAAAAAATTCTTCTTTTTTTTATAAATAGATTTTGGGTTTTTAGATATATTGTTAATAATTTCGTTTTAATTTTTTTTTTTTTTTTTTTTTTTAATTTGATCTCCACTGTCCAGCATGGTGATGGACGGTGGAGACAAATCTTTTTTAAAAATTCTATTTATTGAAAACAAATTAAAAAATTTAATTATATTTCTTTAAAAAAATAATTTGTTCTTAAATATGATGATGATGATTTTTAGGTGAGAATGAATCTGGTCAATTGATTTTTATAAATATTGGTTTTTTTTTTATTAAATCAATATTTTTTTTATTTAAAAAGTGTAGTTTTTAAATTTATAAATAGATTTTAGTTTTTTTTCTTTTTTGGATTTTTTCCATTTTTTAATTTTGGTGTATCAATATTTTTTCATTTTTAATCTGACGTGTAACAGTATATAAGTTATTAAATGATGAAATTACCCTTCCTCACAAGGTCAACGGTTATATTAGACGGCTGTTGACTGATGGGAGGGGAGATGAGTGTTAGTTAATGATAAAGTCGTTTTCATCTGTAATTTATCAAATCTCAGGGGAGGTGGGTGTAATTCGTTCAACTTGACATAAATATTTAGTAACATTAAATAGATGACACATGTCACTTTCTCATGAAAAGAAAATATTTTCAAATTATATAATATGATATGATATGATTTCCTATTATATGATTATATATGATATTTCCTTTTAAAAAAATAAAATTAATCTATGATATGATTATGTTAGGCTTTTCTTATATATAATTTTATGACTATTTTGTAAGCATTTAATAGGAGGACACGTGACATCTTTTGATTGAAAAAGTCTATTATTATATTATTATATATGATATGTGATATATATAATTTTATGACTATTTTATAAGCATTTAATAAGAGGATACATGGCAGCTTCTGGTTGAAAAAATCTATTATTATATTATTATGATATGATATGATATTTGATATATGATTGTGTGATGTTAATCAATCACTTTATTGGTCTAACTATATGAGCAAGCTCAAAGGTTACAAATTTACAATCAATATGTCATTATAAAAGGACTTTATTTATTTATTTATTTTTATTTATTTATTTATTTATTATTATTTTTTTTAACTGGAAATCACTAAATTAAATTTAAAATATTTTCTTTAAGTCTATCCTATCAAATAAGGCATATTTCCAAATTTATCCAATATGGTATAAAATTCTTTCTTTTAACCTATTTTTATCTTATATGGGCTTTTAGAAAAGAAAAGGAAATATATATATATATATATATATATATATATATATATATAATCACTTTTCATATTAAAATCTTTCTTGGATTGAATAGTTGAATTTCTCCTACCAAATTCTGGTATGAACTATTTATTTACTATTACATTCGATATTGAGTAAATTAATTTGTGGCTTGAAGATGTTATAATTTGTAAAATTGAACTTTGTTTATTCACGACCGTTCAGTTTTTAGATAAAAAAAAAACAAATTACCTTCTAGATTATTTTAGAATTTTTAAATTTAGGTTATAGGTAGACATGACCAAGGTTCAGTTCCAACCGTGAACCGAACCAGAACCGACACCAAAAAAACCGGATCAAAACTGGAATTTCGGTTTCGATTCCGATTCCAATTCTAATTCTCAAATATGCAAAACCGGAGCGGAACCACCGTTGGGGCCTCCAACGCCAGCTGACTCAGCTGACAGCCCAAAATTTATTTTTTTTTCCTTTTTCTTTTCTTATTTTCCTATAAATACAACACTCCCCACTCCACCCCACCCCCCCTAAATTTTTTCTTGAGATTTTTTTGGGGCTAGCTGACTCAGCTGCTGACAGCCTAAATTTTATTTTATTTTATTTTATTTTTTTCCTTTTTCTTTTCTTATTTTCGTCATTGAAATATGTTGGGGCCGTTAGAACATCTCCAATGCAAGCGTGGCTTGTGAAAAAAAGAAATGTCATGTAGGATAAATAGACGTTATGTTAATAATTGTGTCTCCAATGCAACCGTGCATATTCAACGTCAAGCTGACATGGCAAAAAAAATATTAGACTTTGTCAACATGACCGTCCACTTTCAGACGGTCTGTTGCACAACTATTTTTTAGGTTGACTCAGCAAACATTTAAAACAGACATTAATTTCGGGTTACCCAATAAACTGCATTTATATGTCTAATCATTTTTTTTGTTAGTATATAATATATATATATATATATATATATATATATATATATATCAGATTTTCTATTATCAGTTCGAACTGACAATAAATATATCAGGACGAAGAATGTGAACCACTAGATTTACATACTTTGACTCAAAGTGTATGCACTTGTCAAAACTTCTTCATAATCTGTGGTCCATATTTTTCGTCCTGATATATTTTTTGTTAGTTCGAACTGATAATAGAAAGACTGATATATATATATACAAAAATTCTATTATCAGTTCGAACTGACAAAAGTTATATCAGTTCCTTGCATGTGGGCCACTGGATTTAAAATACTTTGACTTGGCTGTATGCACTTGTCAGTCAAAGTATTTACCAGTCAAAGTATTTAAATCCAGTGACCTACATACAAGGAACTAATATAACTTTTGTCAGATCGAACCGATAATAGAAAGATTATATATATATATTTTAAAGAACAAAACCGTCAGAACCAGAACCACATCGAAACCGGTGGTTCGGAACCAAATCGAACCGGAACCGAACTACAATCATCACTAGTTATAGGTACAATGATCATTTTACCTTGTACCTTAAAGTTAAATGTTAAATTCAACTTATTTTTAATAAAAATGTTAAATTCAACTGTTGTCAACCACTAATGGTAAAAGAGACGTTTGTGTGATTGAAGTCATTTGTTGAATGTTACTGTATGCTTTTATGAAAAAACTTACTTTTGCACTACCCCTTTTAATAACATACTCCAAAAGGCAAAAATTAACATATCGCATATCTGCATATACATATCAAAGTAATCAAACCTTGCTAAGAGGAAGCAGCCTTAATAGCTTTTTGCAACTGAGACTCCAAATCACCCGCCTGACTCACAGACTTCTTCAATTCTGTTTGGCCATTCCCTTCACCATTTTTCTTTCCCCTCCACTTCTCAAAATCACCAAAACTCTCACTTGAAGATGTAGGAACCTTCTTCCCACTGCCATTGCTTCCTCCACGTCCACGATGACCCCCTGCAGAAACTCCCATTCTCATCTCCTCCAAACATTGCTTCATATCTCTATTTTCCTTCTCCAACACCTCCAGGTCTCTTTTCATCCAAAAACACATTCCCTTCAACAACTCCAAATCACCCTCGTTACTCTCAACATTCTTCTTCTTCCTTTTCTTCTCCACTTCTTCTACTTTCTCAATCCTCTCAATCCCAATCTTATTTACAGTCAAATACGGAAATTTAACCTCTGAATCGGCTGGAAAATTCACTCCCCACCTCAGATTCACCATGACCCCTTTTGTCACCGGCAATACCGTGTTTGCCTTAATAGAAATTCCAGTCAAAAAACCGCCTTTTTTACCATCTCTCCACACCATTGCTTTCTCTTTAACAACCCAATTCCATTACTGGAATCAACCTCATTATAAAATCTAGGGTTAAAATTCGCAAACCCATTTTTATTGGCATTACATGGCTCCAATTTCAAATCTTGCCAGCCCGACGCCTCAGTCGAAACGGACCCATTTGCAAACTCAGAATTAGAAGACGACCCAGATTGTAGGTGAGTCCCGGAAACCGAGTGGGACCCAGAAATTCTTGGGCTAGAGTTAGAAGATGAAGTGGTTTTATGGAGAGAAAAGTTGCCAAATTGAGGCTTGAAATGGAGGAAAAAGGAAGGGGTAACAGGAGAGGAGTTTGTGGGAGAGAGAGAGAAGTGAGCAGAGAAAGTGAGAGGAGAGTCGTATGGAGAGCCGAACAAGCCAAGGCCTGATTTGAGAGAAAGCGAGAAAGGGGATGTGGTGGTTGTTGTAGCAGTAGTAGTAGTAGAGACAGGTGTGTAAGTGAGTCTGATAGAAGGGCCGGAAGAGAAGTTGGTGGAGAGAGAAAAGGAGAGGTCTTGAGGAGTGGCGGAGGTGGCGGTGGTGGTGAGAGAAGAAGTGAAAGGCTGGTTGAATATGGTTATAGGTATTTTGGCTCTGAGGACTGGTGGTGGATTTTGGTGATGCTCATCTTGCAGATTCAGGGAGAGCTTCATCTCTGTCAGTGAAATACTCACTCAACAACGGTCAGGTTTGCGGAATTATCGAATTGGATTCGATCGATAAAGTGAGGAGCCTCGTCTTTTGGCCTATCCTTGCGTTGCATAAAGGAAGCTTTTCAATTTTATTAACAAAATGAGTAATACCGTAAAAACCAAAAATAATGATAAAAAAAAAAAAGTGAGTTGTCATTACTACTCATAAGATAACGTAATAATGAATAAACAATTTACCATGTTATTTTTAAAGTTAATTTTTTGGATTATTTAAAAAAAATTATTTATATTATTATCCATTGGCTTGATCGTAAGGAATATGATAATATTCAATAATAGTATATAAAATTAGTGGAAATTGCTAGAAATGACCACATCTAATATGGAAATTTTATTTTTAACCACAAATGAAAATTTAATTGTTAATAACCATGTTTTATAAATTTACTTAAATGCCTCCATATAAAAACAATCACAAATCATCTCTCTCTTTTTTTTTTTTTTTTTTTTTTTTTTTTTTTTTTTTTTTTTTTTTTTTCTTTTCTTTCTCTATCATCTCTCTCTATGTCTCTCTCTCTCTCGCCAGCATGTTTTGAGGTGTCACCGAGCGCCGACGAGCTTATGGGCTTCGCGGCAGCAACAACGCGCTTCGTCGTGCGCAATGCATGCTGCTGTCCTTCGCGAACCGTCGAGGTGACGCTCTCTCTCCGATCTCTCTCTCGCCAGCGTGTTTTGAGGTGTCACCGAGCGCCGACGAGCTTATGGGCTTCGCGGCAGCAACACGCGTGAAAATAATACAAGTTGAGATATAAAGTTAGGATGTATTGTATTACCCTGAAAATAATGGGGTATTATCACTAAAGTCCTTACTTTTTCATGAATTATCACCTTTTTAAACGTTTTTGTCATATTAGTCACTTTAGTCCATTTGACCAAAAAACTATGGTCAATTATACATAATGTGTAAAAATACAACTTTACCCTTTAATGTTATTTTTTAATTTTTTCTTTTAGTCCATTAGTTTTAATAATAGTAGTCAACCCCTGGTTTTTTTTTTTTAAAAAAACACTTTATTAGGGATTGACCTTCAACCTTAAGGTTAAGTCACAAGTTTGAACCAGCTGAGCTACTCTAATTATTGTGAAGGATTGTGATTTAAATGTATATAGTTTATATACTTTGTTTAAACTAATAAAATCTGTCTATATAATTTAAAATAAAATCATATTTAATAATAATATATAAAAACATATTTTTAAAATGAAAAAGAAAATAACAAAAAAAAAACCTAGAAAATCCAGAAATCAAAGCCCGTAATTTTTTTTCTTTCAAAAATGTATTATTTTAATTTGAAAAAAAAAAAAAACCCAGAAAATCAAATCTCATAAATTGAAAATTTCCCTTTTTCCTTTTGTTTTGTTATTTTCTTTTTCATTTTCATAAATATGTTTTTTATTATTATTATTATATATATGAGTTTATTTTAAATTAATAATATGAGTTTTTTTATTATTATTATTTTTGTTGATTTTTTCCCCTTTTCAATTTATGGCTTTGATTTTCTAAGGTTTTTTTTTTTATAATTTTTTTTTATCAAATTGAAAATATATTTTTGAAAAGGAAAAAAAATCCAAAAAAGAAAGAAAAGAAGAAAAAAAAAGTTGCGGGCATTGATTTTAAAATTATAAAATATATTTAAATTAGTTTAAACAAATTATAAAATATATATATACACACATTTAAATCAATAAACCTTCAACAATAAGTGAGAGTAACTTAGCTGGTTAAAGCTTGAGCTTTTAACCTTAAGGTTGAAGGTTTAATCCATGTTGGAGGCTTTTAATTTTTTTTCAGGGTTTGACAGCTATTATTGAAACTAGAGGGACTAAAGAAATAAAATAAAAATAACATTAAAGGGTAAAATGTATTTTACGCATTATGTTATAGTTGACTGTTAGTTTTTTGGTCAATGGACTAAAGTGATATATTTAAAAAAACAGGGATTAAAGTGAATAATATGGCAAAGATGTTAAAAATGTGACAATTCATAAAAAAGTAGGACTTTAGCGATAATAATATACTAAAATTTAAGCTCTTAATTCAAAATTCAATAATAGTGTTTAAGAGTTATGTTAGAGAATTCACGGTGAAGTTAGACATAGTAATGTCTAATATTCAATCCCACGTTGAACCAACAAGTGAAGAGAATGGTAGATATAGCTAGTAAAGATGGATTCAATCTCACATTGAAAATGTTGAAGAGGGAGATTTTATATATATAAATTTTAATTTTTTTTATGACTTTTAATTGTTGGAACCATGTGAAGTACTAAAGTCCCAGAAGAACCATTCAAAAGAGAAAAAAATTCAGAGAACCTTGAATTTCTTTGAAATTTTTTGTTGAAATGAAATTTCAGGGGGTCGCAGTGGCGACTTGGCCCTGCTCTCCCAAAGCGGCGCGGGTTATTTATATTTCCCGTATTGCTTGTAGTTAGATGGTTGTACACGGAATTAAGGATCCAAGAGCATTTAGCAAACTGAATTCAATCCACAATTCTGATATATAAAAAAAAAGTCAAACAAAAAGAAACAAAGTGAAGTAAATGTTTCACGAATCATTAGCTAATATCTATACCACCGAAAATTATCATCTACTTAAAATTTGAACGTGTCAACTTTTAACACCGGGATATTTTCAATAGCAGTGGTAGATTGCTATATTATATATATAGGCACAGTGTGTTTCTGAACAAAGAAAAATCCATAAGCATGCTTCCTTAGCTTACCAATCAATGCATTTTGGTTTTGTAGCTCTGCTAACATACTCATTCCTATTGCATATACAATGGTGCAGTCAGTCTCTCTGAGCATCCACAGATAAAGAGGCCTTGATTCATTCAAGTCTCAATTAAGCTCGGTTACTACAAGTCCTCTATCTTCATGGATCAGATCCTCCTCTCCTTGCATTGGAGGGAGTGTCTGCAAACAGATTAGGACGCAGAGTCACGGCCTTGATCTTTCCCGTCTCCGCCTTGAGGGTACCATAAGCCCTCATATTGGCAATCTCTCTTCCTCCGGCACTTCAACTTCAAAACCAACCAGCGTAGAGGACCTCTTCCACTCCAAATAACAAACCTTTTTCGCTTGAGAGTTGTCAACATGAGCTCCAAATATTGGAAGGTGGGGATACCTCTCAACATCACCAACTTGGTTGAGCTAGAGATTCTTGACTGATGAGTAATCAGATTCAGGAACAATTCCTGCAGAACTCAGCCGTCTCAAAAAGCTCAGAGTTTTGAACTTGGCAAGAAATCGTCTGTGGGTGAGATTTCACCATCCATAGCAATATATCATCACTCAACGAATTGAATTTGGGAACCAATAACCTTACTGGTGCAATACCTAGTGACATACGCCGTCTCCAGAATTTGAAAACTCTTGATCTCACCATCAACAATCTTATTGGCTCTGTTCCTTCTTCCATCTACAACATGTCTTCTCTTGTTTATTTGGGTGTAGCTTCAAATCGGTTGTGGGGTAGACTTCCCAGTGATGTTGGAGATACGCTCCCAAATCTTCTTGACTTCAATTTCTGCATCAACCAGTTCACAGGAACAATTCCAGGGTCTTTGCACAACCTCACCAATATAAAAATTATACGTATGGCGCACAACTTACTGGAGGGAACGGTTCCACCAGGATTGGGTAATCTTCCATTCTTGGAAATGTACAACATTGGATTCAATAGGATTGTTAGTTCAGGCGACGATGGCCTTGCTTTCATCACTTCTTTGATAAACAGTACTCGTCTTAGCTTCCTCGCTATTGATGGCAATCTTTTGGAAGGTGTAATTCCAGAATCCATTGGCAGTCTTTCCAAAGAGCTCTTGAAATTATACATGGGAGGCAATCGTATTTATGGTAAAATACCCAAATCGATTGGTCGTCTCAGGAGCTTGACTTTGTTGAATTTGAGCTACAATGCAGTTTCTGGTGAAATCCCTGTTGAAATAGGCCAACTTGAGGAACTGCAATTTCTGGGTTTGGCTGGAAATCAAATCTCCGGCAGTATTCCGAATTCAATTGGTAATCTTCAAAAGCTAAACCAGATTGATTTATCAGGAAATGAATTGGAGGGTGAAATACCAAGTACATTCGGAAATTTCCAGAGACTGCTTTCGATGGACTTATCCAACAACAGGCTCAATGGAAGCATTCCCAAAGAAATTCTCAGCCTTGGTAGTTTGAGTACCATCTTAAACCTGTCTAACAACTTCCTGGAGGGTCAGCTGCCTCAAGAAGTCGACCGGCTAGAAAATGTTGTTACAATCGACCTATCTAACAACCGCCTATCCGGTGACATCCCCAGCTCATTCGAAAACTGTAAAAGCTTGGAGAAACTACTGATGGCTAACAACATGCTCTCAGGTCCAATTCCAAGTACAATGGGAGAAGTGAAAGGTCTGGAAGTTCTAGACCTCTCCTCAAACCAACTTTCAGGTTCCATTCCTTCTGACCTCCAAAACCTACAAGCCCTCCTGTCCTTGAACCTGACATTCAATAATCTACAAGGACTGATTCCTACCGGTGGAGTTTTCAGAAATTTATCTATTGTCCATTTAGAAGGTAATGTGAAGCTTTGCTTGCATTCGGTGTGTCCTGAGAACGCTCAAAGTCGTGCAAGACTTGTCAAAATTTACATTATTGTCGCCATCACGGCAACACTAGCAGTTATTTTACTAATTGTTACGCTGATCTTAGTAAGAAAAAACAAGGGGAAGATCATACCAGCTTCTGAATTATCTATTAAGAAGCTTCAAATGATATCATATGAAGAGCTCCGTCGAGCAACTGGGAATTTTAGCCAGGAAAATCTTGTTGGATCTGGGAGCTTTGGGTCAGTATACAAAGGCTATCTTAGAGAAGGAATCAGCGTCGCTGTTAAGGTCTTTGACATCGAAAGACTGGATCTTGGAAGAGCTTCCTTGCCGAGTGTGAAGCTTTAAAAAATGTGAGGCACCGAAATCTTGTGAAATTGTTGACATCATGCTCTAGCTTGGACTCGAGAAACAATGACTTTCTGGCTCTGGTTTACGATTTCCTTAGTAATGGCAGCTTGGGAGATTGGATTCATGGCAAGAGAAAGAAGGAAGATGGTACTAGTCTTAATGTTATGGAGAGATTGAATATTTCCATCGACATTGCTTGCGCGCTGGACTACCTTCACCATGACTGTGAAATTCCAGTTGTACACTGTGATTTGAAGCCCACCAACATACTTCTGGATGAAGACATGACCGCAAAGGTAGGCGATTTCGGGTTGGCCAAGTTACTTATGGAAAAAAGGGGAAATCAATCGGCTTCCATCAATTCTAGTACACATGTTTTAAACGGTTCTATCGGTTATATCCCTCCAGGTTCAGTGCTATATCAACTCTCATACTCTGCTACTCATGTTCATATATAATTTTTTTTTTTTTCTTTCTTTTGAGATTTGATTAACATATAATTACTGACTCTTTTGTGCAGAATATGGGTTTGGTGAGAAACCATCAACAGCTGGAGACGTATACAGCTTTGGAGTAATGTTACTTGAGATTTTTACAGGAAAGAGTCCGACCCACGAGAGTTTTGATGGAGAAATGAATATAGTTAAATGGGTGGAAGCAACTTTTCCGGACAAGGTGCAGCAAGTATTAGACCACGAGCTGCAGCACATAAACCCAGAAATACCACAAGATTGCTTGATCACAATCATTGGAGTTGGACTGTCTTGCACAACACATTCTCCTGATTGCCGTGTTAGCATTAGAGATGCTCTGCGCACTTTGAAATCTGCTAAACTCTCCCTCCTTAAGCAACTCTCTATCCAGCAAAACAAGTATAGATCTTGATCTTGAGCAATAATGGTAATCGGAAAATCTCAGTCCCGTGTGTTTTCTTATGAATTATCAAAACGATCATGATAATTTAAAATAAGCGAGTCTTTGTATATATGAAGATAAGCTCAACTCCTCTTAACATTTCTTGCTAAATTCTATATATCAATCAGTAGCTGTCTTTAATTTTGTAAGTTGTTTTGTATTAATTTTGCTTGGTTTATGCGTGTTTATTGTTCTATGATTAATTGTTGCAACTGACATGCTTGCAAATCTAAAAATTAAAACAAATATTTAAAACTATTTTCCAAGTAAATATAAGTCACAGAGTGCTATTTTCAAACTTGACATAAATATTTGGTAATATTAAATAGATGACATGTGTCACTTTCTCATGAAAAGAAAATATTTTCAAATTATATAATATGATATGATATGATATGGTTTCTTATTATATGATTATATATATGATATATATATATATATATATTTTAAAATTAATCTATGATATGGTTTTGATAGGTTTTTCTTATATATAATTTTATGACTATTTGTAAGCATTTAATAGGAGGCATTTAATAGGAGGACACGTGACAGCTTCTGATTGAAGAAGTCTATTATTATATTATTATATATGATATATGATATATATAATTTTATGATTATTTTACAAGCATTTTATAGGAGGATACATGACAGCTTTGGTTGAAAAAGTATGTTATTATATTATTATGATATGATATATATGATAAATGATATGATATTTGATATATGATTGTGTGATGTTAATCAATCACTTTATTGGTCTAACTATTTGAGCAAGCTCAAAGTTAAAATCAATATGTCATTATAAAAAGGACTAAGGTTTTTTTTTTTTTTTTTTTTTTTTTTTTTTTTTTTTTTTTTTTTAATTTTTTTTAATTTTTTTTTTTTAACTGGAAATCACTAAATTAAATTTAAAATATTTTCTTTAAGTCTATCCTATCAAAGAAGACATATTTCCAAATTTATCTGATATAGTATAAAATTCTTTCTTTTAACCTATTTTTATTTTATACGGGCTTTTAGAAAAGAAAAAGAAAAAGAAAAAGAAAAAAAAACTCTAATCACTTTTCATATTGAAATCTTTCTAGGATTGAATAATTTAATTTCTCATACCAAATTATGGTATGAACTCTTTATTTACTTTTATATTCGATATTGAGTAAATTAATTTGTTGGCTTGAAGATGTTATAATTTGAGAACGGTGCATATAATTTAGGAAACCATTTTATTTTTTTTGGTTTCTGATGCATGTAATTCAATAAAAACAAAACAAAACAAAACAAAAACGGTATTTTGAATTGTATGCGGAAATGTGCACATCATACACCATATATATATATATATATATATATATATATATATATATTTCTGTTGTAAACTTGAATTTTGTTTATTCACGACCGTTCAGTTTTTAGATAAAAAGCAAATGACCTTCTAGATTATTTAGAATTTTTAAATTTAGGTTATAGGTAGACATGACCAAGGTTTGGTTCCAACCGTAAACCAAACCAGAACCACCACCAAAAAAACCAGATCAAAACTAGAATTTCGGTTTCAGTTCCGAAACCGATACCTTTAAGGTTCCAGTTCCAGTTCTCAAATATGCAAAGCCGGAGTGGAACCACCGTTGGGGCCTCCAACGGCCAGCTGACTTAGCTAACAGCCCAATTTTTATTTTTATTTTTCCTTGTTCTTTTCTTTTTCTTTTCTTATTTTCCTATAAATACAACACTCCCCCACTTAAATTTTTTCTTGAAATTTTTTTGGGGCCGTTGGAGGCCCTAACCAGCTGACAACCTAAAATTTATTTTATTTTATTTTTTTTTCCTTTTTCTTTTGAGTGACGATATTTGTACCTTTCTAAAATCGTATGTGCACCCCAAATCAATATATTTTTTAAATTCCAATATTATCCTTAAATAAATTTATTAAAATGATTAAGATAAATATATCTTGTATATCATATTAATAAAATATGTAATGTTTTTGAATATTTAACAAATATTATAATTATTCACACGAATATAAAAATAAAAACATCTTTTGATTAAAATATTATTTATTAATTAATTTAAATTAAAATTGTGATTATTATAAAACTATAAATATTAAGTTGCTGTTATACTTTTTCTCAAAAAAAAAAAAAAAAAAAAAAAAAAAGTAAATGTTATAAAAAAATATCTTTGAATTTAATTTAAAAACTAAACTAAAAAGTTAAAAGAAAAATATAAGAAAAACAGAAGGAAGAAAAGCCTCCTCCTCTTCCATTTTTTTTTTTGTTGGAAGGTTGCCTCCACCATCTTGAATATGGAGAATGAAGATTTTTCGTTTCTAGGAGCCTAGGAGGAGGTGTCCTCCATACTTTTTTTTTTTTGTTATTTTTTTTTTTTTTGTTTTTTCAATTTTCATTTTAATTATCTAATGACTTGTAATTTAAAACATTTATTCAAAAAATAAGAGAAAGGGGTGCACTTACAAAATATAGTATTTTTAAATTTTTAATGGAATGTACATACAAAAAGGGGTGCACATACAGTTTTTTAGGGGTATAAATATCGCTACTCTTTTCCTTTCTATTCTTTTCTTATTTTCCTAATTGAAATATTTTGGGCCGTTGGAGGCCCCAAAAATTATTTATTTTAATTTATTTTTCCTTTTTCTTTTCTAATTTTCCTATAAACACCCTCACAAATTCATTTCTCCTCACTCCAAATCTCTAATTCTCTTCCAAGAGGATATGTAGGCAACTTAATTGTGGTAAAAATTAAGTGCAAGACCAATTTAATTTTTTTAGTATTAATTCAATTTGTTTTTTTTTATTTTTTATATATTTATTTTATTTTAATTTTGGGTTACCTAATAAACTACATTTACACCCCCATTTACATGTCTAATAATTTTTTTTGTTAGTATATAATATTTTAATTTTTAAAAGAACAAAACCGTCGAAACTAGAATCACGTCAGAATCGACGGTTCAGAACTAAATCGAACCGGAACCGAATTGCAGTCATTACTAGTCATTTTACCTTGTACCTTAAAGTTAAATGTTAAATTCAACTTATTTAAAAAAAAAAAAAATGTTAAATTCAAACTGTTGTCAACCACTAATGGTAAAAGAGATGTCTGTGTGATTGAAGTCATTCGTTGAATATTACTGTATGCTTTTAATGAAAAAACTTTA
The DNA here is from genome assembly GCA_030490815.1 of Acer saccharum. Lineage (NCBI taxonomy): Eukaryota > Viridiplantae > Streptophyta > Magnoliopsida > Sapindales > Sapindaceae > Acer > Acer saccharum. The sequence continues at coordinate 25,505,496 of CM059874.1, forward strand.
ACTATTGCACTACTCCAAAAGGCAAAAGCCAATTTATTTATTTTTTGTTTTTGAATATTACACAAAAGCCAATTTATTTCATAAACTATTTTAAAATTAATAAAATACGGAAGGTGCTCTAAACTGTTACATATAAAATGATCAATGAGTTTTTTTTTTTTTTTTTTTTTTTTTTTTTAAATAATCTTTAATTGATTTTTTCCTACAATCCTAGCTCATATTTAAAAACATCTTTAAGGGTTAAAAAAAATATATATGCAAAGAATGTGCAAAATAAATAATTATTTCATAAATTGATTTAATCTAAAATATAATAGCGATACTAATAACACTAATAGGGTTTAAGGTTATACTGATTACTGATTACTGATTACTGATTAGCGAGAGTTGGAATCTCCCGCAGCCCACAAAACAGAAACGAACAGAGAAGAGAACTGGTCCATTCTCGTAATCAACCACACACACTTCACTCGTCTCTTTCCACCATATATATTTACATATCTCTCTCTTTCTCTTCTCAGGAGACTTCCGTTTCTCTGGTCCATAATAAACTACTAACAAATGGCGACGATCAGTACTATGTGTTCGAGAATGTCGTCCTCGAGGAACTTGAGTGACTTTTCAGCCTTTGATTCCAAATTAAGAAGAAGCTGTTCTCTTCCAAGGCAAAGCTTCGCTGTCAGATCGATCAAAATCGCTCAAGAGAATCATGACCACAAACTCTCTGCTTCTCCAAACGCTCCTTTAACTTCTGTAAGTCATGTCGTTTTATTTTTATTCTTTGTTATTGTAATTAATGAATTCATGTGAAATTCCTGTAAAAAGAGAAGTTGTTTTAGCTCACTGGTAATATATATATGGTGCCGGTTTGTAGTCTCACTTGAAAATTTGGTGTTATGGATTATATCTTAGCAATGTGGCGTCATGTCATCAACGTGAGGTTGGACTTTGTTAAGGAGTAAAGACAGTGATTTGCATAACTAGAAAGGTTTCGGAGGATCAATTGCCAATACGTACTTTGTAATTAAGAATTTAAATTGTAATAGCCAACTTTTTTTCATAAGTTGTAGCTGAAATTTTACCTTCATGAGTATATCAATTCCCTATGAAGTTTTACTCAAAAGTGTTTGCCACCTTACCTGCCTCTGTTTTTCTCAATAATAATTTTAAAGTTTAGTTGGCATATGGATTGCATTTTTTTGGTGGCTCATTAACTATAGAATTCTAATTGAATTGTTGAACATAAATAAGGAATTTTTGTCCTCTGTTGGATCTGATTTTAACCAATCCATGGTGTGTTCTCAGTAACTTATAATATTGTTGAACTGCTTATGGTTTAATGGTTAACAAAAATCATTTGATTAAGTAATGAGCTGATTTCAATTTCTTTTTGTTTAAATGGTTTCTTAGCAAAAAACTTGTGTGTTGCAAAACATATTAGATAAATTTCGAAAAGATATGATTTGTTCTGCCAGTATATCTCTTGTTTAGTGAGGATTCAAGCTTAATTGAGACTGTTCCACTTTGTTTTCTTTCAGTTATTGTTCTTTAAGTTCATTCAGTTGAAGATTCATTGAGATTCTTGGGGTTAAACAGGATTAGCATAGTCAATACCAGCTCAGATTGATTAAAACAGGATAGATAGGCCTGCCTAGAACATAGTTTATGCTTTATTAGTAAGATGCATTTTGATACAGGTGTGGCATTAATTGCAGCTATGTGTTTTTTATTTACATATTCATATAATATTCTGTTTCAGGAAAATTTGAAATCTCCTTTTGAGCTTCTGAATAGTGAGCATACTCCAGAAGGGGCAATTGTAAGTCCAAATGCTAGAAGAAAGACGAAGATAGTGTGTACAATTGGTCCTTCGACAAGCTCGCGTGAAATGATATGGAAACTGGCGGAAGACGGAATGAATGTGGCACGTTTAAATATGTCACATGGAGACCATGCATCACACCAGAAAACTATTGATCTTGTTAAAGAATACAATTCTCAATTTGAAGAAAAGGTTGTAGCCATAATGCTGGACACGAAGGTGATTTCTTCTGAGATTTTTTGCAGATTTATTTCTCTTACACTATTAATATGGAATATCATCTAGTAATAATGTTTGCATTTGGAGATACTATTGTCCATTATTTATTACATCCGAAGTAAGAATGTAAGATAAAATATCATGTATTCACCATTAATCAGCTTATTATATTTAAAATGTGTCATTCCAAATGGGCAATACCCGGTTGCAGCATTCCTTGGAAAACTTTATAAACAATGTATAGAGACGGCTAAGACGCAGAGTATAATTATGTAGATTATATCTATTTATGATTCTCTGTTTCCTAATTACCCCCACCCCAAAAGAATTCATAATGATAATAGCAGTACTGAATCCACTCACTCTTATATTTTTCAACTTTCTCTCCATGCATTATGTTGACAGGCCTACTAATTTTCAGTGATATTTAGGACATAATGATTTATTTTTTGTTCGTGCAGGGTCCTGAGGTTAGAAGTGGAGATGTACCTCAACCAATCATGCTGAAGGAGGGTCAAGAATTTAATTTCACTATCAAAAGAGGAGTCAGCACAGAAGATACTGTTAGTGTAAATTATGATGACTTTATCAATGATGTAGAGGCCGGAGACATACTACTTGTTGATGGTAAGCATTAAGTAAGATGTTGATGCTCTAATATTTGCCTGGACGATGAATTTTGGCCTATCTAACTGTAAGTTTGTTTTCATTTTGAGCACATATAGTTGGGATTTGGGAATTATAAAAAAAGAAAAAGAAAATCAGAAGCAATTGTTTTAGAATGGAAGGAATTTTTTGACTAATTAGAGTAATGGGACGATTTGGACCAAACATATTTATGATGCATGAAAATTCAAATACTTTATTAATTTACGTAATTGATTAGGATAACTTTCTGGTTATATTATTTTGTTTTCTCTTACTTATCTAGTTTATTGATTCTTTGGTAAATTTTTATGCGAAGTCAACGTAATAGTGGATTGGAGTTTTGTTGCTATTCGGCTGGACTAAAGCTGATTATATGAGGAAATTGATTTTTTTTTTTCAATTAACAGATTCACAGTTAAATGAGTGAGACACTAGCAAATCTAACACTTAGATCTCAAATATGTGATTCGAGCTAGACTGATTATTAGAAAAACATGTTTTTGGGACAGAGAACAGCAAAGACCATAAATCTACTGACTGCCTGTTATATCTTAAAGTTTAATCTCCTGCACTTGATAAGTGTTCTCTTTATGGTTCTTAAGGATCACTTGTCACACTTTTAGTGTTTCTAATTATTCTGTCATTAAAACGTTAGTTTCACACAAGTCTAACTTCCTTGTTCATGAGACTTGATGAGTTGTCTTCTCTTCCATGTGCTAGGTGGAATGATGTCATTAGCTGTGAAGTCAAAGACACATGATCTGGTTAAATGTGTAGTAGTTGATGGCGGTGAACTAAAATCAAGACGTCATTTAAATGTCCGTGGAAAAAGTGCAACTCTACCTTCAATAACAGGTTGGTTATACTTATATCTGTTTCTAATGTTGTTGTGTTGACATTAAGTTTGTACTTTATGTATCCTTATTTTGTTCAAATTTATCGAGCAATTGTAACTTTGTTTGATCATTCTGTAGACAAAGACTGGGAAGATATCAAATTTGGAGTGGACAACCAAGTTGACTTCTATGCTGTTTCTTTTGTGAAAGATGCTAAAGTGGTCCATGAGTTGAAAGATTATCTTAAAAGTAAACTATTTATTTATTTATTGATTTTTTTCAATATGGTTATCTCTCTCTCTCTCTCTCTCTCTCTATATATATATATATATATATATATATATTTCTTTTGCCTTTATATCTAATTGAATTGTTGCAAACCTATAATTTAGGCTGCAATGCGGATATTCACGTGATTGTAAAAATTGAAAGTGCCGACTCTATACCAAATCTTCATTCAATACTTTCAGCATCTGATGGGGTTAGTTTCAAAATTCTCAATGGATTAGTTTATAGTTTCTTTTTGCATTGTAATGCTAACAATAACTTAACTTTGTCTACACATATCTATCTATTTGGTTATATATGATATCATCATGTCTTGTGACTCCTGTCCAATTGCTTCATAATTTGTTTCTGGAACATTAATAGGCAATGGTTGCACGTGGAGATCTTGGAGCTGAACTTCCAATTGAGGATGTCCCACTGTTGCAGGTAAGTTTGCATTAAATGTATCTGGCATGCTATCTCATTCTCTAACTTTATTATTTACTATGAGTTTGATAAATGTTTAACAGTATCATGCATCTTTATGTATGCTACATTAGAAATTTCCGAGTGTCAGAAAAGTGAAGCTCTGGTAAAGGAAAAATTAAACCGAAGCATTCCTTTTCATTTAATCTGATGAATCTTAAGTTGATTATAATGTTTTCATTAGGTAAAGAAAAATGACGAAATTCATAAATGGTGCTAGTTATCTTTGATTCCAACATCATGAAAGAAAATTTAAGAAAAGTGGTCACAAAGTTTATTACCAGATATTATGGTGGTGCAAAGTGTCAATTTAAATGTGTTTAATCCAAATAATGGTTTCAATGTAATTCAATTATCTGTTACTGAGGAACTTACAGATGACGTTGCAGTTTGGTCCGTTTGGAATAAACATATTTCATATTTTGTTGTAGTTCTCCTTATCCTTTTCTTGCTTGTGTGATTAATTGTATTTGATGTGCTAAAGCTCTGCTGGTGGAATAATATATATCACTCATGTACCAGGATGAGTGAAGTTTAGTACTAGAATTTCTATCATTTTTCGTTTAGTATTATAGTTAAATGCTGTGTGTTATCATATAAAACAGGAAGACATCATAAGAAGATGTCGCAGTATGCATAAGCCGGTGATTGTAGCCACAAACATGCTGGAAAGCATGATCAATCATCCTACACCAACTAGGGCAGAAGTTTCTGATATAGCAATTGCAGTGCGAGAAGGTGCTGATGCAGTCATGTTATCTGGAGAAACTGCCCATGGAAAGTAAGTGAACTATTTTATAGTATAAACAAAAATAACAAATGACTTTGAAGAAAAATCATATATTTAAAGTTATTTATAGATGGAAATTGTGCCTCTTGAAAGTGTTTTACTATGGGGCATATTACTTTTATTAGGTATTTTCAGTGTTGATTATTAGTATGTGGCAATCAGTCAGGAGCATAATTCGTTTCCAAAAACATATTTAACTTTATTTTATTCTAGTAGTGGTAAGATGTTTGTAAGGTTAGCATGACAATTGACTTGAACTAAGGCATTCGGTACCTAGAAGTGAGGATTTACATATTATTGCTTGTTGACATCTCTTCCAAAATAGGATGGAGCACTGTTTTAAAAACTATTAGATGGCTAATTTGTTTATAACTGAAGCATTCAATCTACCCCATCCATGTATTCGTTTGAGGGGATTTTAATGTGAGTTTATAATTTTTAAAAATTTAGTTCTGCAAATGCCATGGCATCTATACAGTTTGAGAAAAAAAATATGAAATCACATTGGTTAACAGCATTGCTATGTCACTTTTTGTTTAAACCTGTAAGTCTGTTGGAAATGTTCCTACAGTTTTCCACTCTTGGATACAAATAATTTTTCATTGCATTTTTTTCCGTAGTGGTGTTTCTTGTTTACTTCCTATGTCCTATGGTTGTGCCTCCTTCTTGGCATTTTTTTCATAATAAGTTTTACTCATTAAAAAACTTACTGCACATGTCCATTATTTTACATATTGAAGAATCCTGTGTTGGGGATGTTGCCATGTCAATGTTGATAGTGTTTTATCTCATTAAAGGTCAAATAGCCAAATATAAATCACATCGAGGGACATTTAATTTAATGGTCGTCTATATGTGATAGTTGTGGTATCTCTTTAAATCAAATCTATGGGATATTTTGTTGATCCTTGTACAATAGGTTTGGTTCATTTTGTGGACACCTATCTGGACGTTTTAGAGCAATACACATTTGTAGATTTATAGGGGCAATACCTAGTGTGGTGGAGCTTATTCATAGATTGCCTCATAGTTGATACATCTCTGATACCATCATGTCATGGTCATGGTCATAATCATTGTTGCATTGTTCAAACTTATTGTATAACTATAGACTTAGCATATGCTTCATTGAGAATGGAAAAATATTCATCTTTCTTCCTTTAATTGCTAAAAATCATCTTATATTGCAATTATTTTAGTGATTTTATACTTACAATAGAAATATGTTTTTTAATAATAATTTTAAAATTGATCAAGGTATCCATTAAAAGCTGTTAAAGTTATGCACACTGTGGCATTGAGGACCGAGTCAAGTTTACCTGTTAGCATCAGTCCTCCTAATCAGTCTACTGCATACAAGGTAAGAATTCACTGAATGTTAAAAATAAATGCGTTTTATCATTGAAGTTGGTTTTTGGTTGACAGTATACTTGTACTAGTTTTGATTTTTGAGGCTGGGTCCAGTGCAAGTTAAAAAAAGAGGATTTTTTTCTTCAAGCCATAATTCCGTAAATACTTAAATATCATTCCCTTATAGTTTGATTAATCTGAGGACATTCTTTTGCAGAGTCATCATATGGGTATAATGTTTGCATTCCATGCTACAACTATGGCTAACACCCTCAGCACACCCATCATCGTCTTCACAAGGACGGGCTCCATGGCTATTCTTTTAAGTCATTATAGGCCTTCCTCAACAATCTTTGCCTTCACAAATGAGTGAGTACTTGATGTATTTTATGTTTCCCAATAACTTGGATTTAATTTCTTACCTGCTATAGCTTGCAGGGCTTTCATGCTTAGATATTTTCTATCATAATTTTTCCCTATCAAAGGCTATCTTCAGATATTATTTTAAGGTTTTGGAGCAGAGAAGTTTCATGAAAGATCAGGGAAAACATGATTGAAAGTGTTTGTTTCGAGACAACTGAAGGCAGTTTACATTATTGGACCTAGGGACGCTAGAGGCAAATCTTGTGCAAAGGAAAAAAGAATTTGTAACTACCATGTTGATGAATTATCCTTTTTGAGTGTTAAAATGTCACTATTAGCTATGTGGTTTGGCTGTTTTTTAGGGAAAAAACTATCCGCGTGCTGCCTCAGTTTTACTCCGTAGGTTAATGCATCAATGGTACAAGTAATTGCTTAAGGATTTTATTCTTTATGAGTTTGTGTGTCAAAAAATGTCTTACTTCTGTGTTCTCTGATTTTTGTGACATATTGTCATGTGTGGCAGGGAAAGAATTAAACAGAGACTGGTGCTTTATCAAGGTGTCATGCCCATACATATGCAGTTTTCAGATGACGTGGAGGAGACCTTCTCCCGAGCTATCAAGCTATTAATGGTTTGGTTCTTAATAATTTATCTTCTTTTTTTATCAATTGGATCATCATATCATGTGGTTAATGTTACTGTATATTTTCCATGCTTTATTAGGGTAAGAATCTGGTGAGAGAAGGTGGACACGTTACTCTTGTCCAAAGTGGAGCACAACCAATCTGGCGTCGAGAATCTACTCACCACATCCAAGTTCGTAAGGTCCAAGGCTGACTTTGTATTAGTGAAAACACCTTTTCCTTAATATTTTGGAGTACTAGTAGGTAACTTAACACTATTTTTATTCAATTGTTGACAATCTTGCAATATGTTATTTCAAGTGTCTACTGTACAAATTTTGGAAGGTTTTAGAACTACTATACCACTTATTCAATGGAAAATTTTGTCATAGAATTATATCAGTGGTAAAGATTGTTTAGATGTTCGCTAAGGCATGTCATAAACTTCTGCAGTTGTATCTTTATGTATATATATCTGATATGTGCTCGTTCAAGACAACCATCCAAGTTGCTTAAAATTTTCTTGTGCCTGTCACTGTCTACTGATATACATTGAATATAGCTCTATATCTTTTTAAATGGTGAATGCTAAGATCAGTTTTTCGTTTTCATCTATTATCTTTATAATCTCCTTTTGTATACTCTGGCAGTAGTTAATATTTTCCTGTTACTATGAATCATTAAATTATTTTTTAGTTTATATACTCTTACATTATCTATGAACGAAGGAAAATAGTGGAGGGGATGAACTGACTGGTGATCGCTACATTAACTAATTATTTATAGCCAAGATTATCAGAAACTTAGGCTAAATGTTCTAAAGAATAATTACCTCTAGACAATTTAATGACTGAATTTTGGAGGCAACCTTAAGTAATTATTGCTAGAGTGGAATCATGCATATCATGATTAGAAGATTTTCCATAACTAGTCTTTAGTGACCATGATTTACTCATAATCTGTTGTGAAAGATGCTGGCTGCTAAACATTTGAATAGAACTGAAATTGGATGATAGGGGAGTTTCCATTAATATTCAAGAGCACAGCTCTAATACAAGAAGTAACAGTAGGATTCATCTCACACCACACACTACAAAGCTAGTAGCGCACCCGAAGGAAGTCAGTATAACTGCCTAAAAGTGCATGTTAATACTCTGGCTAGGATTAGAACCAACAAATGACAATTAATAGAGAAGATCTACAAGACTTTTAGCCAAATGTTAACCCACCTCTTCACACTCCCACTAAACCTACCTCCAAAAACACATGAACATTGATTTTGGTTTTAGGTTTTGTGGATATTAGTGAAGATATAGAGCGTTGGGAGACAAGAAAGTGTCTCTTAGTCTTTAAGAACTCCATTTTTTTTTTCTGCAAACTGTCTGTGCTTTCCCCATCCCTGCTTATTACATAAGTTAGTACGGTTGGCTCGTTGTCTAAATCAGACATTATAATTGTCTTTCTCATCACTGTCTCCACATTTTCCTTGTAGCTCGATGTTCTTGTACCACTTTGCACACACAATATACACAACCAAGTCGATTGTTGTTAAGCCAGCTAAGAGGAAGTAAAATCTATCTAGATGACCCTTGTTGAGGTTTCCAGGGACCCATCCAGGCATGTGATCAACGGTTGAGATCTTCATAACCGTAGTTAAAAGCAAGCTACTCACATAATTACCCAGTGAGATTGATGTCATGCAGAGTGCACTCCCAAAGCTCTTTAACCCATCTGGTGTTTGTGCATTGAAGAACTCAAGCTGACCAACATACATGAAAACTTCAGATGCTCCTATGAATGCATATTGAGGAACCTGCCAGAAGATGCTCAAGGAGCTTGCGCCTTCACAATGTGTGCAGTCCTTGTCTGCATACTTCAGTCTGTATATCTCGACAATCCCAGCTGCAACCATCGCCAGTATTGCGATAACAAGGCCGATTCCAATTCTTTGAAGCTCAGTAAGTCCTTTAGAGCTCTTCTTTTTGAGTCTGCCCACAAGTGGATCAAGAACTCGCCGGTAAAGGAATATGAAAAGTGCCACACTGAGAATATCAAAGCTAGACATGCTTGCAGGTGGGATTCTGAAGTTTGAGACTGTAGTTTTCATGGCGGCACCTTGCTCGACAAAAAGAGAAGCCATCTGTGTAAAAACCACAGAGTAAATGATGGTGCAGAGCCAAATTGGGAGTAGTCTGAGTATGCATTTGACTTCTTCCACTTGGGTGATAGGGCAGAGACGCCAAAGGTTGCGACAGCCCTGCTTCTGGTCATCTATGTCTCTCGATGTGATGTAAGCCGCTCTATCCAAAAACCTGACATACAATTACTCAATATGAGTTACTATTGTTACTAATATTAGATTACGAGTCCAAATGCTATACTAATTAGACTTACTTGAATCCGTGGGTGTGGAGGATCTTTCTGTTACCATTCATGGAGGTATCGTTTGCATCAGTATCATATAAGTCCTCTCCTCCCGGTGACATACCACCGACCTTCCATTTCTTAGAAGCTGCAACAATGACTTGGCAAAACCTAGAGAGAGGGTTACCACATGGCTTGAAGTGCCTGTACCTAATGGTTCCACCAAGAAACAAGACCAGTCCTGCAAAGGCAGAGGCTGCAGACGCCCAGAAACCAAGTGCCCACATACCTTCATCTTCAAAGTATCCAAGTATGGTGTTGGAGAAGAGAGAACCAAGGTTCATAGCCAAGTAGAAGTAGCTGAAAAAGGCCACCTTTGAATGTCCTTCCTTGGGGTCCTCTTCATCGTACTGATCGGCCCCAAGTGTAGCAATGTTAGGTTGGTAGCCACCATATCCCAAAGCAACCAGGTAGGTTGAGAGATAAAATAATGCAATCTCCGGGCTTGAATGGGTTCCACAAGGGGTTTCTTCATCTCCACAACCTTTTGGTCTGATCAAGAAGAGGTAGGATGATAGTGACAGTGATATCAACCCCTGTTTTACACACGCACACACACGGAGTTACTACTATAAAAAAAATCAAGAAATGGAAAGAAAAAGAAAAAGAAAAAGGGTTAGGTTACTTACAATGACAAATACGACCTGGAAAACGGCACAAGTTTTGTATCTTCCCCAGTAGGAGTCACTAAGGAAAGCACCGACAAGAGAGAAGATATAAACAGTTCCAGTCCATTTGCTGACACTGTTAGCAGCTTCAGCATTGTCTTGTTGTAAAACCCTTGTCAGGAACAGCACCAGGTTCACCCCAACTCCAAAGAATGCTAGGGTTGCCAGACCTTGGTTCACTGGTCCATTTATTCAACAATTACATGGTTAATTACTTGAACAAATTATAAATTAAAATAATAACAATTTTGGTTTCAAGACACATGCTGGTCCCTTTGAGATGCATGACAAGAATCTAACTATCAAGATCAAAGTTGATGTTCATAAGAAGATTAGGTTTCAGGTCCATCAATCATGATACATGTGTTTGTACAGTATTTTAGCAACTTGACAAATAATACATGAGAGAGGTAGACATTTAACGGATTTTCTCTCTCCATAAAACGAGTGATTATAGTGCTAATTAAAGTTTGTATTTGTGAGGTGTACTGTAAATTATTTATTTTATATTTTCATTATCAGTGCACGTGTATTTTTCATTTTCTTGCCTGTTACAGTGTTACCCAACTAGTCACAAAAGCATTATATGTATTATATATGCTTTTTTCTTTTATTTTATTTTTTCTCCAATTGTTTTATATATATATATATATACCTAAACAACCAATAAAAGGTTCTTTATTCTAGAGATTTAAGAATATAAAGCAACTTTAAAATCTAAAAAAGACCCAATTTTACTGGCACTTGAGATGAGATGAAGATTTGAAACCCAACCTAGGTAGAGTGTACCGGGTTTGGTTTGATCCATATATATATATGTTAGTACTGACACCTTAAACACGTGGCAGGAACCCACTTCATGCAAAATGAAGCCACTGTTACGTGTCTATGCAATCCCCCCCTTGTCGTTTAGTAGGATATGTTTGCTTTTGGTGCTATGGCATGACATCATTTGAGAGAGACAGATGATACGTCTGACGCTCGAAAGCATCTCTGTATCGGGGAAAACTTGTGTGAGACGGAAAATCATTCATCTTGAGCCACATATGAAAATGTTTATATTTTTACCATAAAATATATTAACGTGATTCAATTTCATTTGATAGTCTTATAAGATTTTTATGCTTAATAATAATAATAATAATAATAAAAAGAAAGGTGGTGGGTGGCCGTGGCCGTGGCCGATTTTGAGCTTGGTAAAGCTGAACATGAAACAAGGGTCCAACACTTGGTTCGGGTTGAAGTTAGGATTGTTACACGTTTCTTCATTTATGTTGTCTTTTTCTCAATTTCTGCAACTCTTAACTCCTATGCAGGACCTGCTGCTCTGTCTTCTGATAGCTTATCTAAAACTAGAAAAGCTTTTCAGCCAAAAAAATAATAATCTGATTCTTTCACACAAAAAAACATTATAAGCGTTTGGTATGATCATAGGTTTCAGAAAACATGTATGTATTAGTCGGTTATAAATATATTTGCTAGTGAAAAGAATCAAGTAGAAGCTGCTAGGTAGGTCTTAAAATCCACCGTATAAAACACAAGTTAAAATGACTATCTGTATAAAACTATAAATTAAGTAGGCTAGAAAAAGAAATGTTTCCCATTTGAGTTTATATAGCTTACAGAGTATGATAATTCCAGCAACCCATCTTCCAGATTTCTCTCTGATTGCAGGGCGACCATGCCAATCAACTGTTCCATCCAGAGTCAATTCCTCTTCTTCTTCTTTGAACTTCTCCTATACATACATACATACATACATACATACATATTTTCATTCTTTAACCACAAAACACAAATATTTGAGTACTAAATAGATTGTCTTCATCATCAAGATCACATATACATATCAAGATTATTGCATTGCACTAATTATTTTGTCTTTTTCTTCCATGAGCAACAAAAAACAAAAATATAGTTTTTGATCATTTACTTCATTTAGCCACTTTTTTGCTTTCCGTTTTCTTAAACACAACAAAAAAAGAAAAAAAAGAAAGGAAAAAAGAAAATTAGGTGTAAAATGAAAAGAACATGTTTATATGGAACAAAAAATATGTTCAAGGGAGAACCAAAAAAACTGAATATGTATGTTCCTCTCTCTCTCTCTCTAGTAATTAATAAGAGAAGAAAGCAGGAGGTAGCCTGACTGACCTGTTTACACACTTCTAAGCAAGCCATTGATTTTCTTCAAAAGGAAGAGTTTTGAGTAGTGTAATGCAGAAGAAGATCAGATGAGAGGACAAGGTGTAGAAGAGAGTTGGGGACAAGAAAGGAGAAGGAAGAACTGAATAAATAGAGCAAGGGAGGCTGATATGAACGGTGGAGATTATAGGAAAAAGTAAGGTGACCCACATGACCAAATCAATAGAAATGGTATATGGTGGAGATTAAAGGAATAAATAAATAAACATTGGCAAATCATGCATCCATAGTAATTAAAAGATAAGCAATATGTTTTATTAGATTGGTGTGAGAAATGGTTGATTTTGCTTTGTGTTTTACAAGTCTTTAGTGGTTAGGGGTACCCAATGGAGGAGTCAACAGTATGCTAGACTGGGCTGTAGCCCGGCCTAGAAATTTGGAATTATATATATATATATAAGAGTCAACAGTATGCTAGACTGGGCTGTAGCCTGGCCTAGAAATTTGGAATTATATATATATATATATATATACATACGGTCTTTCTATTATCAGTTCGAACTGACAATAAATATATCAGGACGAAGACTGTGGACCACATATTATGGAGAAGTTTTGACAAGTGCATACACTTTGAGTCAAAGTATGTAAATCTAGTGGTCCACATTGTTCGTCCTGATATATTTATTGTCAGTTCGAACTGATAATAGAAAACCCGTATATATATATATATATATATATAGTCTTTCTATTATCAGTTCGAATTGACAAAAGTTATATCAGTTCCTTGTATGTGAGCCACTGGATTTAAATACTTTGACTGACAAGTGCATACAACCAAGTCAAAGTATTTAAATCCAGTGGCCGATATGCAAAGAACTGATATAACTTTTGTCAGTTCGAACTGATAATAGAATTTATATATATATATATATATCAGTAGTTCTCTCATAAGAGATCCCTTATTTTAATTTCGATAAGGACCACCATGAAATCATATCGATTTGAATGAATTTTAATCTGAATTTTTTTGTGGATGATAAGTAAATTGAAATCTACCTATGAATAAAATTTGAGAATTTTTCAAGCACGAAAACTATTTTTCTTGAATTTCCTATATTTCGCCTATTTTTCTAATGCCTTCATATTTAAAAAAATTGGTAAAAATGGTTTAAGTACTTGAAAAAATTTAAAATTTTATTCATAGGTAGATTTCAATGAACTTATCATCCACAAAAAAATTCAAATTAAAATTCATTCAAATCGATATGATTTCATGGTGGTCCTTACCGAAATTAAAATAAGGGATCCCTTATGAGAGAACCACTGATATATATATATATATATATATATATATATATATATATAGTATTTAAGAGTGGTGCTATTGACACATCCATAATTGAACTATTTATACCCAACTTTTTAAAGGAGTGTAGCACATGGTCTTTTTTTCTCTTACTTTTTTACATTTATCTCCTTGCATTCTTCACAAATTGGGCCACGTGCTACACTACAATTGATGGGGTTAGTATTTTGGGTGTTGACCGGTCAGTACCTAAGCACTATCCCTTTTTAAATTATTTAGTATTTTTTTTTTCATGTATCAAATTACTTAAAGAGACATACACTTTTTATTAAAAAAAATATTGTACAAAGTAAAACTAATAAAACCCCACTTTCCTTATTTCAAAACCCTAATGATATTGATTATTTTAAATCGCTGAATGTTTACTATTTTTGTTTATATTTTCTTTTAGATCTCGATCTAATGTTTCCCATGTTTAGTAGTTATTGATTTTATTGCTTCACATGTTTATTTTGTTTTTCGTTTCAAATTCAAAGATCCATATTTGCTATTTTTTTCCTCTCGGTTTATTTTTTTTTCAGATTTTCCAGGCATAATATGATTTGTATTAATTATTTTAAAGATTTTTATTCCGGATCTTCCAAAGTTAGTTTAACGTTATTTACAAAAAAAAAAAAAAAAAAAAAAAAAAAAAAAAAAAAAAATCACAACAAAAAAAACCTAACTCAATCGCTCAAAAAAATCATTAGACAATTAATATCACACTCTCAATCTACCACCAACAATCCAATCGACTATAAAAAAAAAAAAAAAAAAAATCACATCTAATAAGGATGGTTTCACCATGAAATAAGGAAAAGAAGAAAACAAGTCTTGCGAATAAATGTGAAAAAACTTTATATAAAGATTAGAGAAGATATGTATTTTTATTGTTTTGAAAAATATATGGGGTGTATTAAATTTGAAAAATAAGTAAAAGGGTAGTCCTAGAAATAAATCAAAAAAATAATAATTAATAAAACCATTTAGTTTTATATAATTAAATCAAAATTTTAAAAAGTGGAGCATAAATAGTTCTGGGAGGTGCCAATAGCACCACTCATTATTTAAATATTAAATTATAAAATTGATAATGAGTTTTAATTAAACTACTTTGATAGTCTACCATACAGTCTTTCTATTATCAGTTCGAACTGACAAAAGTTATATCAGTTCCTTATATGTGGGCCACATGATTTAAATACTTTAACTGACAAGTGCATACAGCCAAGTCAAAGTATTTAAATCCAATGGCCCACATGCAAGGAACTGATATAACTTTTGTCAGTTCGAACTGATAATAGAATTTCTGGTCTACCATAAGCTCAATTTAAAACCTAAATATAATATTTGACTTTAACTAAGTTATATAGGCAAACCCACCCTAAAACATATAAATCAGCAAATAAAAGCCTATTTTGATAATTTTTTTTAGATGATAAGTTTAATGAAATCTATAAATAAACAAAATTTGAGAATTTTTCAAGCAGCGGAACTATTTATCTCGATTTTTTAAATATAAAATCATTGGAAAAATGAGATATATATAAAAAAATTCAAAAATAAAAATAAAAAATAGTTCTAGTTCTTGATAAATTCTTAAATATTATTCATAGGTAGATTTCAATGAACTTATCATTCATAAAAAAATTCAGATCAAAATTCATAAAAATAGATGTGATTTTATCAAGGTCCTTACCGAAATTAAAATAAGATATACCTCACTTGATAACTACTCATGTATATAGAGTAGTTATAAAGTGAGATATACCTTATTAATTTCGGTAAGGATTTTGATGAAATAATATCTATTTTTATAAATTTTGATCTGAATTTTTTTTTTTTTTTTTTTTTTTTTGTGGATGATAAATTTAATGAAATCTACTTATAAACAAAATTTAAGAAGTTTTCAAGCACTGAAACTATTTATCCCGATTTTGTTAAATATAAAAGCATCAAAAAAATGAAATATATATAGGAAAATTCAAAAAAAAATAGTTATAGTACTTGAAAAATTATCAAATTTTATTCATAAGTAGATTTCAATGAACTTTCATCCACATAAAAATTCAGATCAAAATTCATAAAAATAGATATATGATTTCATCAAGGTCCTTACCAAAATTAAAATAAGGTATACCTCACTTGATATATATATATATATATATATATATATATATATATACAGTCTTTCTACTATCAGTTCTTCCATACCAAAATTAAAATAAGGTCTACCTCACTTGATATATATATATATATATATATATACAGTCTTTCTACTATCAGTTCTTCCAAAATAAAATATATCAGGATGAAGAATGTGAACCATAGATTATAGCGAAGTTTTGACAAGTGCATACACTTTGAGTCAAAGTATGTAAATCTAATGGTCCACATTCTTCGTCCTGATATATTTTATATTAGGACGAACTGATAATAGAAAAATTAGATATATATATATATATGGTGCCATATATATATGGTGCCATTCACATTAGTGCGCACTGATGTAAATATATAAGGACATTGAATGTGAGCCACTCATTATAGAGAAGTTTTGACAAATGCATACACACTAAGTCAAAACATGGAAAATGAGTGGCTCACATTCAATGTTATCATATATTTACATCAGTGCGTACTAACTTGAACATTTATATATGTATATATATATATATATTTTATGATTTTATCTTACATACACTTCTATATTTGAATTTTTTTGTTCATGCAACGTTTATTTTCTTGTTAATGTTTTTAAAACATTTTGATAATTTTATGATTTTATCTTACGTACACTCCCTATATTTGACTTTTTTATTTTTTTTTATTTTATTTTTTTTTTTTTATTTCATGCAATGTTTATTTTCTTTTTAATGATTTTAAAACATTTTGATAATTTTTTTACACATTGCTCGGTAGTCTATATATTGAGAGAGAAAATTTTGATATTGTTGATTCAAATACGATAATTGATGAATTTTAAATAGAGTCCTGTTAGGGTACCACTTAAATACAATATTAGTTATACACTTATATTGCAGGTTAAATTTTTTTATATTAATCTTGTTATCTATTTTTAAAATATATGTTTTTTATACCATATATATTCTGAAAGGTAAGGCTTACGTCACCCATTATATTGCTAAAACTATTTTCATTATTGAACTTATTTAAAATTATTTTGATCAAGTATTTTAAGTTTAGCCCTCCCTATTTGAAATTCCTGGCTACACCATTTGGGGTCCCCCTCTCATATTGCTGTCCTTATATGAGATTGCTATGATTTTGACATATTAGAGACATTAACTTGAATGGTTTCCTAGAATTTTTAATGTTTTGGTACATGTATCGGTTCTCTGGTTTGACAATTTACTTGCTCACTTATTAATTTGGAACGATTTGACTAAAGATTACAATAATTCAGGGTTTAGGGAAGAGAATACAACTCGATCCCACAACTTCGTGTTAAAGGTGTGAGAGACATCACGAAGCCAACTTCATCTTGTCAAATATATATATATATATATATATATATATATATATATATATATACAGTCTTTCTATTATCAGTTCGTCCTGACAATAAGTATATCAGGACGAAGAATGTGGACTATAGATTATGGAGAAGTTTTGATAAGTGCATACACTTTGAGTCAAAGAATGTAAATCTAGTGGTCCACATTCTTTATCCTGATATATTTATTGTCAGGACGAACTGATAATAGAAAATATATATATATATATTTCAATCAGTTCAAGTTTTTTTTTATTTATAATTTTTTATTTTTAACTCTTAACGATAATTGATTAAAAATAATTTTTATCTTTTTAATGTATTAAATGCAATTAGGTTTAATATATAAGACACTTTCATTCATATATATATATATATATATATCTTTATACGGTCAATTGACTTGACTGCATGCAAGTTTCAAAGCATCTTTTAAATCCAGGCCCACATACAAAGAACTGATAATAGAAAGACTGCATATGCGTGTTCCTCACAAAATCTATAAAACAATTATAGCATTTCACGTTTGGTAGGTAGATATGTAGCAGAAACAATTATAATACATATTAATGCACACATGGAAAAGCATTTGACTTTAACTAAGTTATATAGGCAAGGCCACACTAAAACATATGAATCAGCAAATAAAAGCCTATTTTGAGAATTTTTGTGGAAGTTTAATGAAATCTATATATGAACAAAATTTAAGAATTTTTCAAGCAGTGGAACTATTTATCCCGATTTTGTTAAATATAAAGACATCAGAAAAATGAAATAAATATAGGAAAATTCAAAAAATAGTTCCAGTACTTGAAAAATTATCAAATTTTATTCATATGTAGATTTCAATGAACTTATCATCCACATAAAAATTTAGATCAAAATTCATAAAAATAGATATGATTTTATCAAGATTCTTACCAAAATTAAAATAAGGTATATCTCACTTGATATATATATATATATATATATATATACAATCTTTCTATTATCAGTTCGAACTGATATAAAATATATTAGTTCCTTATATGTGGGCCATTGGATTTAAAAGATGCTTTGACAAGTGCATATAGCCAAGTCAAAGTATTTAAATTCAATGACCTATATACAAGGAACTGATATATCTTTTGTTAGTTCGAACTGATAATAGAAAAATTGTATATATATATATATATATATATATATATATACGGAAATTATCCTATCAGTGCGCACTGATAGAATTATATAAGGATATTGAATGTGAGCTACTCGTTTTACATACTTTGACTTGGTATGTATGCACTTGTCAAATCACTGTTATAAATGAGTGGCTCACATTCAATATCCTGATAAAGTTATATCAGGATGTACTGATAGGAACGGGACCGTATATATATATATATATATATATATGTATGTATATATATATTCTTTCTACTATCAGTTCGTCATGATATAAAATATATCAGAACGAAGAATGTAAATCATAGATTATGGAGAAGTTTTGACAAATATGATTTACATTCTTCGTCCCGATATATTTTATATCAGGAAATGACAATAGAAAAATTGTACACACACACACACACACACACACACACACACACACACATATATATATATATATATATATGGTGCCATTCACATCAATGCGCACTGATGTAAATATATAGGGACATTGAATGTGAGCCACTCATTATGGAGAAGTTTTGACAAGTGCATACACACTAAGTCAAAGCATGGAAAATAAATGGTTCATATTCAATGTCCTCATATATTTACATCAGTGCGCACTAACTTGAACATTTATATATATGTACAGAAATTCTATTATCAGTTAGAACTGACAAAAGTTATTTCAGTTCCTTGCATGTGAACCACTGGATTTAAATACTTTGACTTGGCTGTATGCACTTGTCAGTCAAAGTATTTAAATCCAGTAGCCTACATACAAGGAACTGATATAATTTTTGTCAGTTCGAACTGATAATAGAAAGACTGTATATATGTATATATATATATATATATATATATATATAATTTTATGATTTTATCTTACATACACTCCCTATATTTGAATTTTTTGGTCATGCAATGTTTATTTTCTTGTTAATGTTTTTAAAACATTTTGATAATTTTATGATTTTATCTTATGTACACTCCCTATATTTGACTTTTTTTTTGTTCATTCAATGTTTATTTTCTTTTTAATATTCTTAAAAAATTTTGATAAATTTTTTACAAATTGCACGATATGTATATATCGAGTCATTGAGGGAGAACATTTTGATATTGTTGATTCAAATACAATAATTGATGAATTTTAAACAGAGTCCTGTTAGGGTACCACTTAAATACAATATTAGTTATACACTTATATTGTAGGTTATAATTTTTTATATTAATCTTGTTATCTATTTTCAAAATATATGTTTTTCATACCATATATATTTTGAAAGGTAAGGCTCACGTCCTCCATTATATTGCTAAAACTATTTTCATTATTGAACTTATTTAAAATTATTTTGATCAAGTATTTTAAGTTAAGCCCTCTCTAATTGAAATTCCTGGCTACACCATTTGGGGTCCCTCTCTCATAGACATGCTGATTGCTGTCTCTTATTTGAGATTGGTATGATTTTGACATATTAGAGACATTACCTTGAATGGTTTCCTAGATTTTTTTAGTGTTTTGGTACATGTAACGGTTCACTGGTTTGACAATTTACTTGCTCACTTATTAATTTGGTACGATAATATAGTAACGATTTGGCTAAAGATTACAATAATTTAGGGTTTAGGGAAGAGAATACAACTCGATCCCACAACTTCATGTTAAAGGTGTGTGAGAGACATCACGAAGCCAACTTCATCTTGTCAAAAAAAAAATATATATATATATATAGTTTTTTTACTGTTAGTTCATCCTGATACAAAATATATCAGGACAAAGAATTTGGACCATAGATTATGGAGAACTTTTGATAAGTGCATACACTTTGAGTCAAAGTATGTAAATCTAATGGTCCACATTCTTCGTCCTGATATATTTTATATCAGGACGAATTTACAATAGAAAAACTGTATATATATATTCAATCGGTTCAAGTTTTTATTTTATTTTATTTTTTTTATAACTCTTATCGATAATTGATAAAAAAATAATTTTTATTCTTTTAATGTAGGGGGAATATCATTTGGGTCCCTATCTTATTCTGAAACATCAATTTTTTAACCGAGTTTGCTTTTTTATCAAAACTTTCCCTGACTTTTGAAAAGTATATCAAATAGGTCTTTCTATTAGTCAACTGTCAGTCAAACTTAACATTTATAGGGGTATTTTTGTCTTTGAACCAAGAACTTGCCATGTGTCACAAACAGAAATTTGTTAATTTTAAAATAAAATATTAATTTTTTTTAAAGTAAAACTAATTAAATTTATTAATATAACAAAATTAAAATTAAAAAAAAAATTATTTAAATAGATGAAATACAATTCATTAAATAGATGAAATTACAATTCATTAAATAAAAATATATTAAAAAAAACACAAAAAAAAAAAAAAAAATTAAAATGTCAACACAAAAATAATAGAAAAAAATAAATATTTATGTAATACTAAATATAAAAATAAATAAACTAATATTAATTTATTAATGAAAAAATTAAAAAAACAAAAAGCAAAAACAAATTTAAAGAATTTAACTTCATCTTCTTCATCTTCGTATGAACCCAGAAACACAAACAAATTCTCTCTCTCTCTCTCTCTCTCTCATCCCTCCTCAACCAAACTCTAGCTCTCCAAATCCCTCTCCCTCTCGAATCCCTCATGAACCAAACCCTAGCTCTTGAATCTCTTTGCGAATCGAAACCACACAAAAAAAAACCCCTCTCGAATCCCTCTCAAATCTCTTTGCGAATCAAACCACACCAGAAAATCCATCTCTCGAATCCGTCTCTCTCTTCTTTCTATCCGAAGCCATCAACGCCAAACCCACCAAACCCAAGCCATCAACGCCAGTATGCCACTGATTTGCTCGTCAAAAACCGTGAAGATCTGGCTTGATTAGAGGAGATCGAACTTCTCCAATTGCGGAAGTGGGAGGAGAGAACGGCGACAGGAATGGAGGAAACGGGAGGAGGTAACAGCGGTGTCGGTGGCAGAGGACCTAGAATGGAGAGGGCGACAAAGGGTTTGGTTGACGAAGGACATCTCCATTGGAGATTTGTGTTTTTGTTTGAATTTTCTGTGTTAGGTGTTGATGTGTGATATAGAGAAACATAATCAATCTCCATGGGAGGTCTGGAATGATTTTTTTGTGTGTTGGTTTCCATTCCATTGGTTTGATTTTCTGGAATGAATTTTTTGTGTGTTGGATTCCATTCCATTGGTTTGATTTTGATGAATCTCCATAATAGGCTTGCTTCCACATGCACCTCTTTTTTTCTTTTCTTTTTTAATCTAATATCTTTCGTTTCAATTTCGTTTTTTATATATATTTAAAAAAAAAAAAACAGATAAAAAAATATTTTTGTTAACAATTTTGTTTAATTTTTTGTTATGAAGATGGTTTGATTTGATCTTGGGTTGGTGTTTGTGATGATGGTGTTTATGGGTTTAGTTTTTTTTTTTTTTTTAAATTAGATAAATTGTTTAAATTTATCATGTTAGAGGGTAAAATAGTCTTTTCAGCCATTAATAAGGCATACAAGGGCAAAATAGACATTATACCAATTCTGTGACGTTTGACCGTTAAAAAAAAAGTCAGAAGGACCTATTTGATATACTTTTCAAAAGTCAGGGAAAGTTTTGATAAAAAAGCAAACTCGGTTAAAAAATTGATGTTTCAAAATAAGATAGGGACCCAAATGATATTCCCCCTTTAATGTATTAAATGCAATTAGGTTTAATCTATAAGACACTTTCATATATCTTTATACAGTCACATGCATGTTCATCACAAAATCTATAAAACAATTATAGCATTTCGCGTGTGATAGGTAGGTATGATATGTAGCAGAAACAATTATAATACATATTAATGCACATATGCACACATGGAAAAGTATTGAGTATTTTTCTATATATTATTCTAGTTGGAAATTTAACCAGGTTTAGCAGGACAGAGGAATAAGATGATTCTAGTAGCAACCGCCAACCGATGTTCTCTTACTATGGAATAAGTAGATGAATTATTAATCACATGTTGCGATTTTCTAACTCAATTATTACAGAAAGGATATGATTCCAATCCAAATTTATGCTGATTTCCTTGATGACAAAAAACTTATAATTTCTCCCCTTATAACTGGCAGCAATGGCATATTGATATCTCAATTAAAGTAGTGAATAATGTTGAATTTTATGCTAATAATTCACTTCTTTTAAGCTCTTTATACCTCAAGTTGCTAACACATTCTTTGACAAATCCTATATATATGCTTAATTACTTTATTTTATTATTAAAAAAAAAAAAACTTTTTTCTTTTCCATAACAAGCACTTTGTCTGTAGTTATTCTATCTATTAATTAATGAATTTGAAGATCCCACTTATAAAGTTTTGATGTCCATTTCTCATTGTTAATTTATTTTGGACATTTAATCACCCTGAGAAATAAGAGCTAATTAATTGATTAACAAATCTTTTCTTATAAGGTTGTAATTTTGTTCAAATTCTGTCTTGGCACATCAAGGACAACTTGAGATAATGGGCATGCAATTACATCCATGCTTGCTTATAAGATTATATATTCTCCCAACCAATGACAGCAACTCAATAGACTTTTAATTTTTTAAGGTTCTTAATTCCTCCCAAAATTATAAATTATAAGGTAGAATGAATATTGAATGGGAATAATTACCATGCAGTGAATGGAGATAATTGTGGTGGATAGGAACTGGACAAGTGCCTTACGTAAATAAGGATCTCCCAATAGTTAGGGGTCTGCCTTGTTTTTGCTAATATTTATATTTTTGGCTTTCTTCTCTGTTAACTTACCTTTGATGTTCCATACCCTACTACGTGTAACTGCAACCTCATTTTAGGAAATTTTTGACAGGAACCTAATTTCTTTTTACAAAAATAAATAAAATTATTCACTATATGAATCAAATCCAACTGCCTTTGAATTTCTTATCATGTACGTAACTTCATTTCTCACTTTAAAACCAATATTATCAGTTACCTGTACAAGAGACTGACCAAAATGGAATTGCATTTCAAATATATGAGAATGACATGTACGTACATGACAATAACTTTATCATTTAATTTTCTTTTGATTGTTTGAGAAATTCTGTCGATCTTTCTTTCTATTAGCTAGGGTTAAACAATGTAACTGATTTCAAAATGAAAAATTACTTTTCTTTCTATTCCCAATTAAAAAAGAGTTGAGAAGATTTTATTTTTATTTTTATTTTTTAAAAAAAACTCTAATTTTCGTTGCCATCCACTCATGATATATATGTAACTACGCATGAGTTATTCTTGAATAAATTCCCTTATGATTTATGCTGATTCCAATTTTTTATACCCCTCAATTTCTAGAAAGAAAAAAAGTGGCAACACTTTTTACATGAAAACAGTCATAGAGATATGAAAAAGGACTGTGAATCAAATCAAATTCGTTTCCCAATGACCTAACTAAAATACTGGCAAATTCGGGATGGTTTCAGAATTTGTATACCGAATTTTTTTCATGATATTATAGATTGAAAAGTTTCCCTAAATTTCATATGAAATCTCTCATAAGTTCAAGTATATGTCAGAAATCTTCTCTACAGCAGCACAGTCATTGTATATTAGTATATCGATCTCAGGAAATTTACCCTATCAATTTTATATCGATTGTTTGGTCTTCATCAATTGAATTCGAACCACATATTGTGCAGCTGGTGATATTATTGTCGAAGTAGCATATATATATATTGATATGCTATAGCATATCTATATCAATCATGAAAATCTAGAGCTAATTTATGAAAGACAAGATGTGCTTCCATGTTCCGTTTTCTTCTTGTTTTTCCTAATTACATTAAACTCCTATACGTCCTATTCATACACATGAATATAAAGTTATAATTTATGAAAATTTTTTATTAATTACAACTGTTAAGCATCACCTAACAATAATAAGACAAGCAATCATAATTTTCCCTATCAATTGTTTCAACACAAATCGCAATACATGGAAAAAGAAAGAAAAGGATATATAAATATATAAATACTAGCTAGTTCGTGAAACTTTTGTGTACCAATTTTTTCTTTTTTTACCTATCCAGTGAATTTGAGAAGCAATTGCTCGTATTGTTTGTGTCCATGCATGCACCCAGCTGTGACCTGACTTATCAACTTGATCGTTGAGAAAATCCCAAATCGGATTTTGTTACGCATGCATGCACATAGTCCATTAATTAATAAAAAATATGCAAATCTCAATTCGGCTCTAAAATGTGATATTCATTTTTCTATAAAAGAATTGCTTATCATCTACAGACAGACATGTCTCCAAATTCAAATTGTTGCTAGTCTTATAAGATTTTTATTATATTCAAATAAAGTCGGCGTCCACTAGTCAGATCCCACTCATTTGTTATTTATAAACATCAACGTCGTGACCAAATAAATGTGAATAGCCATTTTCAAATAGAATCATCAATTTTTGTTGAGGCAGACAAGGACTTGTTATTATCCTCGTTTACAATCACATTTCTCCAAACTCATTGGTCCACTTCTCTGGTCTCTGGAACCCGACGTCTGTGCCACACAAACTTTGTTCTACCTCCACGTCATCTACTTAATTTTCATCCTTGTCATGTTTTAATTACCCATTTCACCGAGTGAACAATAACCTTTGAATTATCACTTGTCAACTTGTGATGTTCAAAAAAAAAAAAAAAAAAAAAAATGTCAATATATGCAGAAATTTAGTTAAAAAAAAACTACAATATATATCCCATTAACAATGTTCTTGCTTTTTAGGACTTAAGAGACAACAATATCATGGTAGTGATGACAACAAGATCATAAAGAAGGATTGAAGTCAACTTAATTACACATATTAAGAAAATCTACTCTTTATCTTTGCTGATAAAACTTTCACGAATCTCTTAATTATATAAAGATATCCATTCATCCATTCACTTAAAAGATTTGATCTGATTATGTGTTATGTCATACTAATTATAACAATGATCGATGACAATTTAAGCGGCTCATTATTGAGATGATGACCTTTCATTCTTGATTTTTGGGTTGAGTATATTGTAGTTAGCCACTAAAAATATGATTACCATAGTCTAATTAAACACTATTAAGCCGAGATTGTGTTTCGTTGATTTGGCACCACAAGTGATAACAAGTTTATAATAATAAGATTTGGTGCAATTTTTTTTAGTGGGGTCAGTAGAAGCAATAATATGTTGATGATCTGCTCTATGTGTGCTTGTAAAACAAGAGAGCGATTTGTGATTAGATAATGGATTTTTGTGAAGTGCACTAAAAACCGCGCATGCTTTTGTTGGATCAGCAGACCTAATTTTCGATGCAGCTTGAACATAAAAGGAAACAACATTAAACGAATATTATTACTTTTTATAAATTAAATAATAATTTAGCTCCTAATGGTAGACAATGAACATATATATCTCTTTTGGCCACTTGTCAGATAGTGATAGCACCCACCATCACCTATCTTTTCTTCAGTCAAGTCATCCCACAAATTATTATTATTATTATTAATGTAATTAACATTTCACTGGGTAAACGGTTTTTTTCTTCTTTAATTTGTTTGTATTATTCTTACTCTTATGACATAATTTTGTGATGTTTCTTTCTATTTTTCATACCATGAATCAATCCAATAAGCTGCTAGAAAATACATTATTAACTGATATAAATTTATCTAGACCCAAATTTATAAATAGCCTTATAAATTTTGTAAAATTAAAAAATAGAATTTTTCACAAATTTGATTTTGGAGTCTAACAGCTTTTTCATTTTTGGACAAAAATGCTATTTCTTCTTCGTTTCTACTTTTTATTCCAAATCAAAGCTCACAAACACTTTCTCACATCTTTAAGCACCTTCCCATTGCTTCGAAACTTCTTTATTTTGATTTAAAATTGAAAAAAAAAAAAAAAAAAAAAACTCAATTAATAAAGATAAACCAATATAGGCACAACAGTTAATGCTTTTTCAGCTGTTTTTCTCTACTTTATCAAAAAAATTGACCTTGCCAATCAATTCCTCGCCACCATATTACCTTAGAACACCTCCTTGCGATAAATCTCCCCAAAATTCATTTGTGGATAAAATTACCATTTTGCCCCTTGAGTTAAATGCTCAATGCAAAAATGTTACATACTCTTAAATTTTTCAAAACAAAATATTACACATTCATTTCTTAAGGTTTGTTACACGTTGAGCAATGTAACACGCTCGATGCAAAATGTTATATTCTGAATTCATCATATTCATAAATTCTTACACAAAATATTGGTTTAATGGTAAACCTATCACACCTACATCCAAAAGGTTATGGGTTTAACTTTTATTAACATAATCTTTTTTAACTTCTTGTCTTAAATGACGTCTTGTTTTTTTATTTTTTTTTATTTTTTTGTTGAAAATGTCTTAATATATTATTAAAATCATTAAAATCTTTATAGTGAATGAAAAACCTAATTACATTGTTAGACAAAGTATATATAATTAATATCCCTTGCCACTTTCACTAATGACTCTAAATAGATCTTGTGGTAGCATAACTTAATATAATATATCATTGCAAAATTAGGTCATATATATATGACAATCATGTCCATGAATAGATATTGTGATATCAACTCTCCGAGGTTTTGGTCCAGACTTGACCCAGATTAATTAATTATATAGTTTCAATAATTAGGTAGTTCAAGGGGTTAAAATTGTAATGGAGTTTTTATTTTTAGCCAGAATTATGTTTTGATTGTTTTTATGAAAATTTTAACTAATGAGACAAAAATACCCTTAATGATTTATGATTGAAACTAACTACATAATTAATGGAGTTTTTATTTTTACCTAGCACTAGTGTTTTGATTGTTTTTACCAAACTTTTTACTTTTTTTTTTTTGTTGGAGATCTATAGACCTCCATTAATGGAGGTCTGACCTCCATTAATGGTCGGCAAGACCTCCAATGGAGGTCGGGCCTCTAATCTAAAAAAAAAATGAAGAAGAAGAAGGAGGTCCGACCTCCAGTAATGGTCAGCAAGACATCCAATCTAAAAAAATGGAGAAGAAGAAGAATCACTAATGACTTTAAATAGATCTTGTGGTAGCATAACTTAATATAATATATAATTGCAAAATTAGGTCATGATATGACAATCAGGGCCATGAATAGATATTGTGATATCAACTCTCTGAGGTTTTGGTCTAGACTTGACCCAGATTAATTAATTATATAATTTCAATAAATGGGTAGTTTAAAGGGTTAAAATTGAAACGAACCACATAATTAATGAAGTTTTTATTTTTACCCAACATTAGTGTTTTGATTGTTTTTACCAAACTTTCCATTGATGAGACAAAAATACCCTAGCATTAGTGTTTTGAATTTTTTTTATTTTTTTATTTTTAATAAAAAAAAAATGGGTAACGGTTTTGACTAACGGTAGGACTAATTTGATTGATTTTCAAATATATAAGGACCAAATTGATGAAATTTGAATTAAGGAGTAAAATAGTAATGTTTTCCAATTATGTTGGGACCAAATTGTAAAAACCCCTTATTATTATATGTTATATTAAGAAAATATATATCATTTATTTAGTAATAATAATAACAATAATAATAATAATAAAATTTTGAAAGTCATGGTTATTTAGTCACAACTATTCCAATTCCATCTCATTAGTCAGTACGTGTGTTTTAGGGTTGTAGTTTATAACGTAACACATGGCGAAGATTCATAACATATATTAATAACCAATTTTTTTAAATATGGAAATTTTCATATTCGAAGAGATCTGGAAAATTTTAAATAAAAAAAACAAAAAAAATTAAAATTATATTCCAAATTTTCAGATTGAATGTCCACTATCCATTATAATTATAATTATTTATTAGAATATAGGAAATTTAAAAAAATATATATATATGATTGTTATCATATATATGATTATTATTAATAGTATCATTTAATGCGTATGTTGATGACTTTGTAAACTCTAGAAGTTCAGACTATTATATATATCATAAATTGGAAATATAAGATTATTATTATTATATATATATATATATATATATATATAATATTATTAGTATTATATGTTATGTTGTATAATTAGATATATTAGAATATGAAAAAAATTCTTAAGAAAAATTCTTAAAAATATAGTATCATTTATTGTATATCATGTGTCACGGCTACAACAAAAGTAACTATTTTTACGTTATATGAAAAAAAAAAAAAATTAAAAATATAGTATCATTTAATATAGGCATGTCTAATAATAAGGGGGTTTTACAATTTTGGTTCCAACTTAGTTGGGAAACATCATTTTCTTACTCCTTAATTCAAATTTCATCAATTTGGTCTTTATATAATTGAAAATCAATCAAATTAGTCCTACTGTTAGTCAAAACCGTCACTTTGACTAACAGTAGGACTGATTAATTGATTTCCAATTATATAAGGACTAAGTTGATGAAATTTGAATCAAAGAGTAAAAAAGTGATGTTTCCCAATTAAGTTGGGACTAAATTGTAAAAACCTCTTTTTATAATTTAGAAATCCTACAAGTTCAAAATGAAAAGACAATACAATAAAGAGAGCTTCTCCTTATGATCCACAAATTATCTATTTACACTCTAATTTAATTATTTTTATTAATAACAATTTTAATCTGATTTTTTTTTTTGGGAATATATTTTAACTTGAATTAAAATTACTAAACAATACAAAAAAATTCTAAAGACATTCCAAACTAATTAAATTATTAAAAAGAAATTATCTCTCCTAAATCATTAGATTAAATATTACATATTAAACTCTCTCTCCTGAATTTGTTATTACCATATTAAACACTTTCTCCTAATTACTCTCTCTCTCTCTCTCTCTCTCTCTCTCTCTCTCCATTTTTTTTTTAAAATTCATATCTCCATACTTTCTCGATCAATCTCTAATTAATAGTTAAAGAAAAAAAAACTTATGATATTTTGGTTTTTTACTAACAGTATATATATATATATATATATATATATATATATAGAGAGAGAGAGAGAGAGAGTCTCTGATAAGGGATATCTTATTTTAATTTCGGTAAGGATCATCATAAAATCACATCGATTTGAATGAATTTTAATAAAAAAATTTTTGTATATGAATACAATTTGAGATTTTTTCAAATACTAGAACTGTTTATCCCAATTATTTCAAATATGAAGGCATATGAAAAAAGGGGGTAAAATATATAGGAAATTCAAGAAAAATAGTTTTATTGCTTAAAAAATTCTCAAATTTTATTCATAAGTAGATTTCGATGAACTTATCATTCATACAAAAATTCAGATCAAAATTCATTCAAATCGATGTGATTTAATGATAGCCTTTACCGAAATTAAAATAAATGATTCCTTATGAGAGATTCACTATATATATATATATATATATATATATATTAAAAAGTCAATACAAATACCTTGTTTTTCAAAAAAATAAAAATAAAAATAGATATATGAAAACTTGATTTGTTGCAACTAGATTCGATTAAACTCAAAATTTCTAAGACTAATGAAATAATTAAAGTTCTTTAGGCAATCACTATCTACAAAAGTAACAAAAAACAGTTTCATATTTCCATTTTTTTTTTTTGAAAAAATGGGGTACTTTTTATTTTTATTTTTTTATTATTATTTTTTTTAATATGTACATGTATACGGTTCCTAAAAATCAAGCTTATTTATAAGTTTTTTTTTCTTAACTATTAGTCTTGCTTAAGAAATAATGGAGATAGAAAATTAGAGATATGTATTGGAGGAGAGAGGGTTGAATATGGTAATTAAAAACTTAGGAGAGAGTGTTTAATATGTAATATTTAGTCTAATGATTTAGGAGAGCCTTTCTTTTTTTAATAATTTAATTCAAAATTAATTACTTTTCCGATGAATTCAAAGGCTGCAATGGTTCGTCTTAACTTTTATTAAAATAAAATGGAGTATCTTTATAAATTTATTTTTTAAATGGAGTGTCTTTAGAATAAGAGTGCCAAAAGATATAAAAAAAAAAAAAAAAAAAAAAATCTTGGAACAAAACGAAGTGTCTTTAAATTTTTTTTTAAATTTGAATTTTGAGAATGAAGTATCTTTAGAAAAGAAGTGTATAAAGAAAAAATTGGATTGTCAAAACAAGCTCTCTAAAATAAATAAAATAAAATAAAATAAAATAAAAAACTTCTTTCTTAAAACTTTAGGGACTATATCGAAATTTCAACTTACTGTTATCCTCAACCAGCATCCCACGATTTAACTTACTATTAATTATATGAAAACAAAATAAAATTAATAAATAAAATTAAAGTGTGATAGAGTTTGGAACAATTGAACTTGAAATGTTTATAAAAAAGTATAAAGAGAAACAATGAGAAAGTTTGATAGCAATAGGAGGGTGTTTGATTTTGCATAGGATGGTTTGATTGAATATAGAAGATATAAAATAATAGATTTTAGTGTGAATATATAATTAAAAAAAAAAAATTAACGGTTTAAATAAAAAGAATAACATTAATGTTTAAATATTTTTTGTTTTTAGGAAAACGTTAATGAGTATTTAAATCCATTTAAATGTGATTTATTTGAAAATAGGAATCTTTGACTTGAAAATAAGAATGAATAATAATTTATAAATTTAAAAAGATATTTTTAAATAATAAATAGAAAAAAAATATTGAATACTAATTATTAAAATATATTTATCAATAATAAAAATACAGGACCTTGATTTGAGGTGGGGCATTAGGCAACTACCTCAGCTGCCTAGACTGAGGTCCAACCGGCCCGGATATTTGCCTACTTTCACAACCACAAAAGTACTAACTGATCATCACCATTTTTTGTTTTTAAGAAACATTAATTTCTTACTAGTTGGAGTCCTTTGGCTTGCTATTTTTCTTTATTATATTAATTAAATTTATTACTTTTACCTATTTACTGTATGGGGAATGCTATCTACCTTTCTCATTTATCTTCCTCATTTGCCTTTTCCATTAATTACTTGACACGTGTACATTTTTTCATTTAATAAAAAGCTCTTACTTTTTGATGTAAACTTTGTTTACGTTTTCACCCCTTATTAATGAAATGATAAAAACAGCTATCAAGGATAAATATGTAAAAAACCTTTTGCAGTAAAAAGTGAGAGCTTTTTATTAAATGAAAAAGTGTACACGTGTCAAGTAATGAGTGGAAAAGGCAAATGGGGAAGGCAAATGGGAAAGGTAGATAGCATTCCCCTTACTGTATTTGTTTCGTCTTTTTCCTTTCACTTTTTCAGCTTCCACTCTTTGTTTAATTTTAGATTTAATATATAGTGGATGTGGTGAAAATGCCATAAACAAAATTCAAAAAATAAAAATAAAATATGGGTCTTAGGGCCAATCCCCAAAAAAATGGAAAAGTAACTCCAAACATATATATGGACAAAGTAGATGACTAAGTTGCCATTATAAAAGATGACATCCCCACATCAAAATAAATTTTAGTGTTGTTCATACATAAATTGTTGGTCCATTATCAAACGAGCTTGTACTTTAGTGAAAAAACGAGCTAACTAAACAAAAATGGAACGAGTTTTTTTTTTATTCATTTTAGGTCATTTTTGTGTATAATGGAGAATATGGATCGATTTGCTGGAACCCAAGAGTTTAACAATCTTTAGGTCACTCAAATATATTTAAATTATATTGTTTTCAAACAAACAGATTTTCTATTGTCAGTTCGTCCCGACAATAAATATATCATGACGAAGAATGTAGACCACTAGATTTACATATTTTGACTCAAAATGTATGTACTTGTCAAAACTTTTTCATAATATATGGTCCACATTATTTATCCTGATATATTTATTATCAGGACGAACTGACAATAGTAAACAAAATACGTTGATTTTGTTTATCTTTTGTTGGCCTTTCGCACAAACTAAAAGTGAAACTATTATGTTCAATTGCTTTATTTAATTTTTTTTAATATAAAAGTGTTTAAAGAAAATGGAAGATCAAATAGGATTTAAAAGCACACTGGACTGTCATATTTTTTATTTAAATATCTTCACCCTCTTTTTTTCAGATAAGGATTCTCTCCTCTCCTCACCTCATCCTCATCTCATTTAATCTTATGACATATAAGCATTACAATGAATGAATAGTTAATATGTAATTGGCACTTTATTAACAACTAATCACATACTTTAAAAAGGTGAGGAGAGAATCCTTACCTTTTTTTTTTTTTTTTTTTTTTTGTAAACATTTTTAACGCAACGTTTTTTTTATTTCCTATATATATCTGGATGTAATTGTCAGCGGGTTTTCCAATCATGATCATGATTGTGATACTTTTTTGCACAATTGTCCAATGACTTATCAATATCATTCAACTAATTACAATCACCGAATATTATTTCAAAGTAAAAATAGGCTTTACTAGCACTTATGTGGGCAGTTTCACTTCAAGAAACGCAATTCTCGACGGTTTTTTCAAATTTTTTATTTATCTTTAATATATATATATTTTTTTACTTTACTTTCTATTTTTAACACCAAGCAAAATCCTGATATTTATTTATTTTACAATAAGATA
Organism: Acer saccharum; assembly: GCA_030490815.1. Classification (NCBI taxonomy): domain Eukaryota; kingdom Viridiplantae; phylum Streptophyta; class Magnoliopsida; order Sapindales; family Sapindaceae; genus Acer; species Acer saccharum. Next base: position 25,538,826 of record CM059874.1, read on the forward strand.
TCGGTCTTTGGGCAAACTGATATTGGATAAGTAAAATTTTAAATTTAATAAATTTACTTTTAAATCATTTACTTTTAAAAATTTTAAAAAATAATTAAAAAAAAATTGTTTATTTATTTTGCACCCTTTTGTTTCATACTAAGAGGCACGTTAATAATTCAATTACCCATGTAAATTAGTAATCTGAGTCTTACATTTGTTCATTAAATTGCAAAATGTATGTTGAGAAATATCTCTCATGTAGTGAGAGTTGTATTCCAAATCATGCTTATTACAATTGATGTCACGAGTCTCCTATAAGCCATGTTTGGTTGGATGTGATGGAATAGAATGGAATGGAAAGAAAGTCTTTGGTTTGTTAAAATGCAATGGAATGGTGATTCCATTGGAATGAGGATTCCACCAATATTTTGGTAGAATGGGCATTCTATCCAAAAACTAATGGAATGCCTATTCCATTCCAAACTAAAATTTATATTCCATAAATACCCTCATTTCCAAAAATAATATATTATATTAATGATATATAAATATATATTATATATGTGTACTATATTTTATATTATTATATATAATAATATTATATATTATATTATTATAATATATAAACATATTATTTATATTACTAAATTGGATCCATCTATTAACTATGATAGATTCTGGATGGAGGAGGTTCCACTTAGTGTGGCTCTGGTTGTGGTGGGACTGCTTAAGTCAGTTATAGTTTCTTTTCTTGTTAATGAATTTGCCTTTCAACAAAAAAATAATAATAATAAGTTAAGAGTTGTAATGACAAGATGTGATTAGCTAATCAATGGTACAACCCCTAAGGTGGTGAGTTTGAGTCATAACCCCTCCCCCCAAATTTCGAAATATTGTAAATATAGTTAAAAAAACAATTGTGTTGTAATAGCACCAAAACAACGAAAGTGAACAAAATGCCATTACTCAACAACTTAAAAGACCCATCTTCCCTTCTTTCTCTGGACCATTTTTTCTCTTCACCCTACCTTGATTCTTATATTCTCTCAACAAATGTCTTTTTTCTTTTTTGAAAATTGTCAAAAATAACTATATAAGTTATATAAATTTTGTTTTAAACTACATACGGAGTCTTAACAATTAATAATCATATTGTAAAATTCTTTTTCAGTCTGTAACCATAAATTACAGAAATACCCTCTTTAATATTTTTCTATTTTTTTTGCACAAAAAAAAAAAAAAAAAAACCGTAAATGATGAAAAAATTGTGAAGTATGGAAAAATGTGAAATCTTAAATTTTTTTATAAAGGAAAATTACTGAAACACAATATAAAACTATGTTTTTAACTTTTTCTAAAAGCTAATTATCGAAAAATTCCTCCATAAAGGTGTTTCGATAATTTTCCAATTCATCCTCAAATTAGGTTTTTTCTTTTTTCTTTTTCTATAGATAACAACACTGCTGGTAAGAGAAAGCTCCGGCGGCACTGTTGCACGCCTAGATGCACGTTGCCCAAGTGCATCGTTGCCTAGGCGCGCAATGCCCAAGCGACGCATTGCCGAGGTAGTGCATTGCCGGTGGTGCTTGGGTCTAGTAGTGCACTCCCAAGAGACGTCATCCCGATGAAGGTGGGATCTAAAGGGAGAGATGAGTGAAAAGATGAGAGATAAAGTAGGAGAGAGAGTTTGGGGAGGGTATATGAGGATATTTGAATTATTTTTCAAAAATATAGTTATTAACAATTAAACTTTCATATGTGGTTAACAATGAAAGTATAAAATTTAAGGATCAAATTGTAAACTCCCTTCTTTAAATTTACAACTACAAAGTAAATTAACAAAATTACAAAATAGAAAGGGTAATTTAAAAAAAAAAAAGAAAAAAAAAGGGAAATTACCAAATAAGTTTCATTTTTTTTTCTTAATTCAAATTTCCAAGTAGCTTGCAAGTTGCAACCTCTCCATTTTTTACCAACTTAGTCCCTACTTTTTATGAATTAGCAAATTAGTCCCTAAAGTCAAATTTTGTATTGTGTCAACTTAATAGTCAAAGGGTAAATTGATCTAATCCTATATTATGTAATAAAAATAAAAGTAAATTAAAAATAAAATTAAAAAATTAAAAAAAATTGGTGGAGGTTGAAGGAGATAAGTTAGCAATCTCCTCTCAAAGTGGTGGGAGGAGAACGCGACCACTGATCTCCACTAATGGTAGGAGATCGACCAACAATCCTCCTCTATTGGGTTGATCTCCACATTGTCTAGGAGATTCGGTTGCCAAAAGGCCAATCAAAAAATTTAGTTAAGCAAAGAGGAAAAGGTTATAATTTTGTTTTTCCTTTTATATTTTAGTATTTAAAAAAAATAATACCGAGTTTAACGGAACGGGTCAGGGCATAATGGTTTGACCCATCTCTGAACCGATTACAAAAATGGGTCAAAACATTTGACTTGATCCCGACCCAATCCTCATTTTAAATGCCTCAACCCTGCTTGAAACAGATCGAAGCCTCGACAGTTTGGGGTTGGTTAGGGATTTTCACTATCCATAAGCCAGAGGCGGAGCTGAGGGCCCATAGAGGCCGGCCCCATTACAAAAAATTCAGCATACTTTTAAAAATATATATATATATTTGTATATTAATTTATAAAATTATTTTTTTATTTTTTTATTTTTTTTATTTTTTTATTGTAATCTTTTAAATTATTATATTTTTTTCTATAATGATCCTTTCAAAAATAAAGTGTTTGCTACGATAAGTGGCAGTTGCTTTCATTTTTTATTTTTTTGACTAAACGTTTTATTTATTTATTTTAGTTAATTTTTATTTTTAAAAAAGTTATGTGGTGGTTATTGTGTTGAGGGTTATTGGAAGCATGTGAGTTGTGACTTGTCTAAAAGCTAAATTGTAAGTTTGTAACCAAGTTGGTTGCTTCCTATCTCTACTGGACGGCTCTAAACGTACCTATTATTTCATGGGATTTTATTTTCAGTATCGATCACATCTGATGGATCTAGGATTTTATTTTCAGTATCGATCACATCTAATGAATCTGGATCCTCTGCTCACTTTAATTATCCCCACCTTCGTAATTTATTACCACATATCTAATATAACAAATCAATGCTCTTTAACACTTTAACAGTCGTAACTATTAGGATCTAGAACCATAAATTTGAGCCAATAAAACTGCCGAGTAATTTGCTGAATAAATAAAAAAGTAAACTTGTTTTTCCGTGATTTATGTGTGTTGTTAGATTCTCTAGAAAATTCTGCAGGCAGTAAAAATGTTTGTTATTGTAAGCTTTATATAATCGTTCAACTTTAGAACACACGCTCATAATTCTAAGCTTTAACACATCCAACTCAAGAAAAAGAAAAAAAAAAAAAAATCCAAAGGTAAGATGTTACGACTTGATATTTTTTTTATTTTAATTTTATACGCTTCTGATTATGTTATATATATATATATATATATATAATTTATGTTTGGTTTCCTAGAAAACCAAGTATGTTTCTGGATATGACATTATTGTAGTTTTGTATGTATGAACAACATTTTTTGAGAGGGGAAATTGGGTTTTGAATTGCAGAATTTGAATATGAATATGAATATGGAAGCACCGGTTACGGAGGTAGCTCAGGAGCTAGCTCGGGAATTGTTGATTGCCATATCTTCTTTTGTGCCTGATAAGGTGATTCCGGATGGTGTTGGTATAACTTTTGACGTTGCGGTGGCGGACGTGATTCCGGCGGTGAACATCGGTGATGGAGCTGAAACGTGCAGGTCTGACTTGATCTCCATTTCCTTTCCCGGATCACCTGATCAAGATTACACTTGCATTCGGAGACGCATGAGATTTTGACAAACACTAAATCCTCATCAAAGATGGATCATTGTAATATATAATCGGTGTTTTATTTTAAGTATTAATGTGTGAATATTAATTTCAGTTGTCCGCTTTTCTATATTGTACAGATATTATTAAGGTCATGTGCTTAAAAGAAAAGAAAAGAAAATTAATGGAATTGTAATTTGTTTTGTGGTTAATATTGAATAAGATTATCTTAGATTTCGCTAGAATGCTTCGCTGTTCTCCGTATGCAATTACGTAAGTTCAACTATATATAATATATGCAAATGCTGAAGTGAATTGTAACTTTTTTTTTTTTTTTTTCACCAATCTGATCATCTCAAATGTACATCTGCGTTCATCTAGCAGCTGGTGTGTTTTATGCGACGGAACTCTAAAAATCTAAAATGGGGACCCTGCTAGTCTGTCATATTAGAAAACTAATGGTACGTTTGTGGCAATTAATTGAGACTTAGGGGTCGTTAATTTTTTTTATCCGGAGACTAAACATAATTTTTCTGAAGATGGAATAAGAGACTAAAATTGAAAGTGGATGATATGTTTGTTTTTTATTTTTCACACATCTGAATATATAGTGTCAATTTGTTTGTTTTTAAAAATAAAATTGTTTGAAAACAAATAATTTGACGATTATACCCTTATTACTATTAATTATCATTTATTTTAATTTGATACGATACACACAACTAAATAAAAATAATTTAACAAATACTAAACCATTTTAATGTAAATACTGATAAGATATCATTCACGGTTAAGATATGATAAATAAAACTATTGAAATGGTTTTGATTCTTACAAATAAATAAATAAATAAAAATAAAAATAAAAAATTGAAGATTCAACAATGAAGTTGAAAGTGACAATGGGATGTTAAAGTTCTTTTTATTAATATTTTATTTTGTTTGTAATTATTTATCATTAGTAATATGTCAAAAGAAAGAAATTTGTACAATATAAAATCATGGTAATATTGGAAATAAGTTAGGGAAAATTATCAAAAATGACCTTATCAAATTATTCATTTTTGTTTTTAGCCATTGTCTTTCATGTTTGTGACCATTCATTATAATTTCCTTTCACTGTATAGCCATTAAATTACAATACTATCATTTTATCATCTTCTTGCTAGGCTCCGTTTGGAAGAGTTTCTTTAAATAGATCTTTTATGAGTAAATCTTTTAAATTAGACATTTTACAAGTAGAGCTTTTAATGGGAAGTTGTTGGCAATCATTTGGTTGTCAATTAGATTTTTATTTTTATTTTTTATTTTTTTTTTAACAACAAAAGTTTATTCATCGAGCCATGAAGGCCGGAAAAAACACAACCAGCACACCCACAACACAAGAGAAAGCACCTGAAACATCCCACCTCCGCCAAACCAGACACCAAAATGACCCCAAGCAAACCAGAACCCCAAACACTTTTAACAAAACAAAAAAATAAAAACAAAGGAACTAGAGAATACCGACAAAAGCACAAACCAATCAAAGACTCCATTGAATTAAATCACCTTCCCCACTGGACCCCTTCTTGGCTAACTGGTCCGCAAATGAGTTAGAAGACCTCGGGTTGAAAGAACCGAAATACCACCATGATTCCTAATTATATCTCTACAGTCATAAACCGATTGGACATATATGTTTGAGACTACCAATGCCGACATCATTAATCCAAGATACGGCCACCTTCGAGTCGCTCACAACCTTAATCATACTATTATCTAAGGAAGGATTTTAAACACACACACTACAAGCTTTTTCAATAGCCTTCAATTCCATAAAGTTAGAATCATAAATACCCAAGAAAACCGAAAATAGACACAGAACTTTGCCTCCAAAATCACGGAGCACACCACAAATACCAACCGGCCCTGGATTACCTCTAGATGATCCGTCAACGTTGAACTTGAGACTCTCACTAATCGGAGGCTTCCAGTCCTCCGTCTTCTTCTTAGCGTTCCTCTTCGACTCTTTACACAGGTCGGGAATATAGAGAATGATAGAAGTGATTGGTTCATAAGACCCTCTAGCATGAAATTTAAACCAACAAGCAACATCAAAATTTAATCGAATCCACTGCTGCACTAAAATCACCTTCTTTCTCCTTGAACACTTTATGATTACTGAGCTCCCAGATAGTCCATACAACAACAAAGAAAACCGAGTTCCAGCCTCTATAGAGACTCAAGGTAGACCAACCAATCGTCCAATCCAGAATCGACTTCGCAACACAGCTCTAAACTCCCCACAAACCCATACAGGTTGTCTAGAGTCTCCACGCCCATTTACAGTTCATGAACAGATGACTCGAAGACTCTTCTTCGATATTGCATAGAGGACACTTTCCACACAAATGACTTGAGTTTTAACAAACTTTTGAATGACCTGCCTCACAATGACCCTATCTTTTAGGAGTTGCCTAACAAAAATCTCCACCTTCGGAGGGCAGATTCCTTGCCAGGTAAACTTATCACTCCCCGAAATTGGAGGACTTTGATCATCCATGGCTTTACAAAATGAGCTCATAAAAAACTTTCCTGTCGCATTAAAATTCCACACCAACACATCAGCTATCCCTTGACGAATCTTAACACAATTCAGCACAGTAATAAATTTATCCCATTAGCTTTGTTCCCAACCAAACGTCCTTCTCCTCAAAGGAATCCTTCACTCCCAACGAGATCCCACCTAATGCCCGAAATTAGAAATCGAACCATTCTTAATAGTGGCCAGCACAAAGATATGGGGAAAATAGTCTTTTAGCACAGTTGTATCTATGCGAATATCCTTCCAGAAGCTAGCTTTTGCCCCATCGCCTATGACCACACTCATCCCCTCTGTAAGCACTTTGGTTGATTTACTGTCTTCTTTGAATAAGGTTGCAATTGCTTTCGTGAAGAAAGAGGGATAGGTCGAACCACTTAAACTCCAATACAGGTTGCTGCTAGCCAATCCATAACGAGCAACAATGACTTTTTTCCACAAAGAGTTGTCTTTATTGTTGAAGTGTCATACCCATTTTGCCAGCATTCCTCTATTCTGGCCACTTTGCCTATCACAAGCCCCCCATTAACTTTACTCCTAATATCATGATGTTTTTTCTTCACTAAGCCATCACCCCATAGAAAACTTCTCTGAAGCTTTTCAATTTTCTGGACAATCCCCTTAGGCATTTTGAACACAAACATAAAATATATATGAATACTAGCTATAACAAACTTAATAAGAATCAGTTTTCCACTCTTAGTTAGGAACTTTTTTTTCCACGGAGCTAGCCTAGCTTCTATCTTCTCTACCACTGAAGTCCAAAAAGCTTTCGAGCATGGTCTAGAACCAAAAGGAAATCCCAAATAGAAAAACGGAAGGGACACTGATTTGCACTTCAGAATAGCCGCCCATATAAGACTCAATGGTATCTTAAGCCCAACTCTTGCAACACAAGATTTATGAAAGTTCACCTTTAATCTCGAAGCTAACTTGAAACATTTTAGGATTCTTTTGGTATTCAAAACATAATTAAGCTTCAGTTTGATGAAAAAAATCGTATCATCCGTAAATTGTAAGTGAGATATATGGATCCCCATTCCATCAAAATCCTCACCCTTTAGCAAATCCAATTCAGCCACTCTCTGAAAAAGACAATTAAGGCCTTTCAAAACAATGTTGAATAAAAACGGGGATAACAGATCACCTTGTCTCAGGCCTCTAGCCATTCCAAATTGATTGATAGGGCAGCCATTAATCAAAACGGACAGAAGGGAAGAAGAAATACAATCAAAGATCCATCTTCTTCATTTGGACCCAAATCCCATACCTTTCATCATAGAGTCAAGGAATCCATGATCCATGCTGTCATAGGCCTTTTCGAAATCAATCTTGATCACTAACTCACATGACCTCTCCCATTTCCACTTATTGATGATTTCCTCCGCTATGACGAAACTATCAGTGATTTAACAACCTTGAACAAAGGTCATTTGAGACTCCCCTATAATTGAATTCACAACTCTTTTCTGACAATTGGTCAGAATCTTTGCCAGAATCTTGTACATAGACCCAACCATGCTAATAGGTTTATAATCCCCCAATGTGTTCGGCCTTTTAATTTTGGGGATTATGGCTATAAAAGTAGCATTTAGATTCTTAACAATCAAACTACCTTATTAAAATCCATTAACAAAGCTCATGAACTCCTCCTTAATCATCTCCCAATGAGCCTTACTTAATTAAGGTTGAAACTATCCGGTCATGGAGCTTTGTTTCCCTCACAACTACTTAACGCTTCGAGAACTTCCTCATAGGTAAAAAGACATCTCTAAACCAATCATCTGATCTTTAGACAGAACTTTAAATTTAGACCTTTCACCTTTGGTCTTTGCCACCTAACCTTTCTATAGTGGTTCTTGAAATAATCGAAAACCCCCTCTCGAATCTTACCGGGATCCGAAGTTAAGCATAAGTCCCCAGTAAAATTACTCCTCCTTCTTCCATTAGCAACAAGATGAAAAAGCTTGGAATTCCTATCCCCTTCCTTCAACCATTTAACCCTTGACTTTCTTCTCCACGCTTGCTCCTCATTTCTAGAACCTGTCCAAGCCTCAGAAAATAACTCAATTATTTCCTTTCTTAACTTCTCATTCCATCCTTTAACCACACCATTTTTTATAATTTATTTATTTATTTATCAAAATCAACTTTTCTATCAAGAAAATACATCTATCATTTGTATTGTAATCTGAGACGACAAACTACACTTCATTCTATAAAGATAACAAACCTCCCGAAGACCTTCTGGCTTCAACTCCAACACCTTTACCCAAGGAAAACCCACCAACAAAACTAATAATCTTACAATCATAGAAGGAGAGCTTGGTCTCTTGAATGAAAAAAAACCATAGGTTTAATTTTGTTAACTAAACTTCTCCCCACCTTCCTTTTACCATCCAACCCCAAACCTCTTACATTCCAAGAAAGCACTAATATTAAAAAAAGAAAAAACCACCGGAAATCAAGCTAAAGTAGCGAAGATTACCTTACCTCTTTAATTCTCTCATTTTCCTCCTTTTCTCTTCTAGCCAATTCCTCCATAAAGACCTTCTCCTTTCCATCAAAATTAAAGCCTAAAGCTACTCCAGTGTCAATCACTCTAGCTATTTCCTCTTCTAAATTCCAAACCATAATGTTCCCCTCTGTATCAACAACGGTTTCTATTCCATAAGTGCTATCCTCATTCGCATTATTGACCTTGCCATTCTCAGATCTCACCTCCTACTTAGACTTCACCAAATTTGCTTTTGAATCGGACCATCTCTGGGCTTCGAGCTTCTAGTTCACATGCCATGTTTCTTGGCCGAGTAGCAACATTTTCTTCCTTCTTCTTTTTTCGTGAGGGGTTCTGGAGACTCAATCGATTCTAATACGAAGACCTCTTGCTGCTTAACTTCCTCTGAAATCTCCTTCATTTGAGATTTAGAGCTTGGACTATCCTCTTTTCTTGATAAAGATTCAAATTTGGATTGGATTTTCAAATGAGCTTTCAAACCATTACCTTTTCCTTCTCCACCTTTGCTTACCATACCTAGTTGATGCATAGGGTTGCAACAACAAAACTTTGAAGTGGGCTCAAGACCCCTAAGCCCACTACCCCCTCTATTAGATTTTTCCACTCTATTAGATTTTTCCTCTCTAGATATATTAGATGAATAGTCCATTTGAAAATAGGTTGGGGTTGGTCCATTAGCCATGCTGACCCTACCAAGATCCACAATAATATTAGAATTTGGGGCTCCTTTTCTTTGATGAGAGCATTCTCCTTTATATCTTCTTAGATCAGAGCACCACTCCTTTTCAGAGTCCAAGGAAGAAGATGTCTCCATAGACACTCTATCTAGGTTGCTATTTTTCTGTTTTTCTAAAAACAGTTTGGCCTTAGGATCATACGTAGCTGCTGGTCTTAGTCTGACATACTATTTCTTCCTTTTACCTTTGACCTAACTGATGGGGATGGCTCATTTTCCAACTTTACACTGATAAATATCCATTCTTCTGGCCACAGCACCCTCTTTCTATCTCCTTATCTGACCGTAAAACTCCTCCTCCTTTTCTTGAACCTCAAAAAGCCTGTGAACCTTTTCACTAACCTTGTTTTGAGAATTTTGAATTTGGGATAAGTGAAGTTCCGATCCACCACATTTCAATAAAAAGACCTACCTGCCTTTTATAACCTTCTCCTTCTATAGCCCCAATTTCTCCTCCACCCATTTTACAGGCACCAATAAAGGATCTTCTTCCACCGTTAAAGTGGTTGAGAACCTGCTACTGACCACCTTGATCTTATTATGACAGCTTTTCACTGTCGGAATTAACACTAAAAGTCTTCCCTAGACCCCAGACCATGTTCCTTCGAGAAAGGGAACTTTCGTCGATAACTATTGGTTCCCCTATTATTCTTCTTACTTTAATAAAGAACTCCGAAATCCACCAGCACAAAGGAACCCCCTTAATATTGATCCATCTAAGACTATCTTTCACCGTGAACGACTATGACCATTTCTCCATACAGCTAAATCAATCGTCCCCAAAAAAAAAAATCGATTGTTGATAAAACCATTACAATCTTCTTCCGAGTCAAATTCCCAAAGAATCAACTTGTCACCAAGATATGAAGATGATAAGGAAAATCCTCTGTTGGTCAGTCGATAGTTCACACTTGATATCTCGTCAAAACCTCTGAGAACACCAACCACACATTTCTCCAGCCACCCAGCATCCACCTTAGATCATTCCCAATACATTTCTTCCATCTTAACCATCATCTTCTTCTTCCTTGAGTTCTTAACTACATCATCTCCTTTGATGGCCTCAGCATAAGACCACCCCTTATCATTTCTATCTCCCTTGAAGTTTTGGTGTGGGTCCCCTTTGTAACCCTGACGAGAAGCGTCCACTTTAGAATTTGAGATAAAATCCTAAATTTCGCTTCATGCCCCTCTTCCTTACGACTTCTTTTGCTCGGTCCCATCCTCCAATTATTCCAATTCGAGGTTGCTACCTCTGAGATGATTGACCAACCATAGATGAGCATTCCATTCGTCAATCTTGCCACCTTTGATGCTTCAGCTAGCGAAGCAAACCGGATGAATGCATAAGAGCTCATTCTAGAGCTAGACCTAGATGATAGAAAAACATCTATAACCATGCCAAATTGCTTGAAAATGCCCCATAAACTTATTTCATCCACAATAAGATTTAGATTATCCACGAAAATAGAGACCAGCCCTTCCCTAAAGTGGCAATTTTCAGATTTGCTCCATTGCCTAGACATTCTCTCTACCTTTCTTAGTCATCTTCTTTTAAAAAAAAATTGGACAAATATTTTTTTTATTAGTCTCACATAAAAAAAAAAATCAACTTTATCTCTGGTGACCCATTTCCAACTTAAAAGACGAGAAAAAAAAAAAAAAAAAAAAACTTTACAGCAAACTAGAACAAAGATGACAATATAAACTTAGAGTTTTTTTTTTTTTACTTGGCAGTGGGTTTCAGTTGGTTGTCCTTCCATGATGATGATGCTTCTTGACATACTGGTAAAGACTATTCCTCTATTTGCTCTATTCACACACATATACTCTCTTTCTTTACTAATACTACTCAAATAACTTAACACTCTTCATCGTTTAAAAGAATTGGTCTAGTAGTTGGGGTTTATTAAAGAAACTGATCAACACACTCTTCACCATTTAAAAGAATTGATCTGGTAGTTGGGGTTTATTAAAGAAACTAATCAAGCTATTAAATTTGGATGATTCAGAGATTTTCAGAGTTTTAGGGTATGTTTGGTTTTTGCTTGAAGTACGAAAGTAGTAGTAGAGAAAGAAGTGACAGAGATAGAAAAAGTTTTTTTAAATGGTAGGATTACCAAAATATTCAAAAACTATTTTAAATGATAGAGTTATATTAGACATTTTAGTGTTATTAAAAAAGCTCAAAAAAATCTGCTTGGAAAAGCCTAAAATTTGAGCCTAAAATCCACTCGACTTGTTCTCTTGAAGAGATTAGACACACACACAAATAATTTGCATACTTGTGTCCTTGTATCGTTGTGCAAGGACACAAGTATGTCCCTTAAAGTTCTGGTATGTGTCCCTTTTGTAATCCTGACGGGAAGTGTCCACCTTAGAATTTGAGATGAAATCTTGAAATTTCACTTCACACCCATCTTCATTACAACTTCCTTTGCTTAGTCCCATCCTCCTATTATTCCAGTCCGAGGTTGCTACCTTTGAGATGATTGACCAACCATAGATGAGTATTCCATTCGTCAATCTTGCCATCTTTGATGCTTCAGCCAGCGAAGCAAACCGGATGAATGCATAAGAGCTCATTCTAGAGTTAGACCTATATGATAGAAACACATCTCTAACCATGCCAAATTGCTTGAAAATGCCCCCAAAACTTATTTGATCCACAATGGGATTCAGATTATCCATGAAAATAGAGACCAACCCTTCCTTAAAGTGGTGATTTTCGGATTTGCTCCATTGCCTAGACATTCTCTCTACCTTTCTCACTCATCTTTTAAAAAAAAAAAAAAAATTGAACAAATATTTTTTAATTAGTCTCACATAAAAAAAAAAAAAAAATCAACTTTATCTCCAATGACCCATTTCCAACTTAAAAGACAAAATAAATAAATAAATAAATAAAATTATAGCAAACTAGAACAAAGATGACAATATAAACTTAGGGTTTTTTATTTTTTATTTTTATTTTTTTTTTTAAACTTGGCAGTAGGTTTCAGTTGGTTGTCCTTCCCTGATGATGATGCTTCTTGACATATCGGTAAAGACTATTCCTCTATTTGCTCTATTCACACACACATACTTTCTCTCTCTACTACTACTACTCAAATAACTCAACACTCTTCATCGTTTAAAAGAATTGGTCTAGTAGTTGGGGTTTATTAAAGAAGCTGATCAACACACTCTTCATCATTTAAAAGAATTAGTCTGGTAGTTGGGGTTTATTAAAGAAGATGATCAAGCTATTAAATTTGGATGATTCAGAGATTTTCATAGTTTTAGGGTGTATTTGGTTTCAGCTTGAAGTACGAGAGTAGTAGCAGAGAAAGAAGTGACAGAGATAGAAAAAGTTTTTTTTAAATGGTAGGATTACCAAAATATTCAAAAACTATTTTAAATGATAGGGTTATATCAGACATTTTAGTGTTATTAAAAAAGCTCAAAAAAATCTACTTGGAAAAACCTAAAATTTGAGCCTAAATCTACTTGACTTGTTCTCTTAAAGAGATTAAATGTACACACAAATAATTTGCATACTTGTGTCCTTGCATCGTTGTGCAAGGAAACAAGTATGTCCCCTGAAGTTCTGGTGTGTGTCCCCTTTGTAACCCTAACGGGAAGCGTCCAACTTAGAATTTGAGATGAAATCCTGAAATTTCACTTCACGCCCCTTTTCCTTACGACTTCCTTTGCTCGGTCCCATCCTCTTATTATTCCAATCCGAGGTTGCTACCTTTGAGATGATTGACCAACCATAGATGAGCATTCCATTCATCAATCTTGCCACCTTTGATGCTTCAGCTAGCGAAGCAAACCGGATGAATGCATAAGAGCTCATTCTAGAGCTAGACCTAGATGATAGAAAAACATCTCCAACCATGCCAAATTGCTTGAAAATGCCCCTAAACTTGTTTGATCCACAATGGGATTCCGATTATCCACGAAAATAGAGACCAGCCCTTCCCTAAAGTGGCGATTTTCGGATTTGCTCCATTGCCTAGACATTTTCTCTACCTTTCTCACTTATCTTTTTTTTTTTTTTTTTTTTAATTTGAACAAATATATTTTTTTATTAGTCTCACGTAAAAAAAAAAAAAAAAATCAACTTTATCTCTGGTAGCCCATTTGCAACTTAAAAGACAAAAAAAAAAAAAAAAAAAAAAAAAAAAAAAAAAACTTAAAACTTTACAGCAAACTAGAACAAAAATGACAATATAAACTTAGGGTTTTTTTTTAATTTGGCAGTGGGTTTCAGTTGGTTGTCCTTCCAAGATGATGATGCTTCTTGACATACCGGTAAAGACTATTCCTCTATTTGCTCTATTCACACACACATACTCTCTCTCTACTACTAGTACTACTCAAATAACTCAACACTCTTCATTGTTTAAAAGAATTGGTCTATTAGTTGGGGTTCATTAAAGAAGCTAATCAAGTTATTAAATTTGATGATTCAGAGATTTTCATAGTTTTAGGGTGTGTTTAGTTTCAGCTTGAAGTAGGAGAGTAGTAGCAGAGAAAGAAGTGACAGAGATAGAAAAAGATTTTTTAAATGGTAGGATTACCAAAATATTCAAAAACTATTTTAAATGATAGGGTTATATTAGACATTTTAGTATTATTAAAAAAGCTCAAAAAAATCTACTTGGAAAAGCCTAAAATTTGAGCCTAAAATCTACTCGACTTGTTCTCTTGAAGATATTAGGTGCACACACAAATAATTTGCATACTTATGTCCTTGCATTGTTATGCAACACTTACACACACATATATTGTTCATATGTTCATGCACTAAGAATTTAGATTGATATATACGCTTGTTGCATCATTCAATTGTGTCGTGTTTATTGGCGACGTTCCATCGCAGTTTGATCATTGTTCTAACACACTCACACATTTGATTTGTGTTATCATGCATTTCATTTTATCATGTGATATCTTGTTGTTTGCATTTTGTTTGATATGTGTTTGATGTGGTGTGTTTGTTTGGAGCTAAGTGTCTAGTTTGGAAAGATTGGTTTTTCAATGGTTTAAATGTTTTCTAAACTAACCTTTGTATGGTCTTGTGACCATAACGTTTTATACAAAGATTCAAATTGAGTTTTGAAATTTTTTTTGATAGACCAGATACTCATATCTTTCTAACGGTATATTATTCATAAAATTCTTTGATCGTTTGGATTGGTTTTAAAGTCTCCAAGAGACCATTAAAACAGGGGAACTTTGTTGTTGTCTAAATCTGACCATTATTCACTCAAATGACCATAATTTTTTCTACAGACATTCAAATCTTATTATGTAAAAAGAAGTAGAAAGTAGACATCCATAATTTCCAATGATATGTTAAACAATAGGTTTCAATGTCGTTAGGTCATGTTTTGGGTCACTTGAAAATCAAGTTGTTATGTTGTGGCGTTTTTTCACAACAGGTGTCGTTGACCTGGACCGTGACTTTTGGTAGTGATAAATTGTCCAATGATTTTCGCTACCCAGGTGTCATTGAGCTTGATAATGAAAATTGACCGCGAAAAAAACGTGTTTTTTTTTTTTCAAAACGATGTAGTTTTGACGTGACCTCTATATAAACACCTCTTTCTTATCTCTTTCAACTTGGAACTTGAAAATTTAGGTTTTTAGAGAGAGGATAGAGTTTCTAGAGAAAAAAAGCTTCATCCCTCATCCCATGTGCATTTAATGTCTTCATCTTTCATAGGTCTTCATTAATGGTCTCCATTGTTAGGTAAGAACAAACTCCATCTTATTTATTGTTCTTTTCCTTTTAAACTTCATTATTTGCATATCTTTTAAGTTGTGGAGATTGTTGAAGGGTTAGTTGATAACTAGGATTGTTGGATAGTTAATTCAACATCTACTTAAGCATTATATGTTTTTGTCTAGCATATTTTGCATTAAGCATTTATATATGTTCATTTAGGCATTTTTAATAACTAGTATTGTTGAGTATTTTATATTCACATCTAGTTAAGCATTTTTGTGTTTGTCTATCATAAATTTGTGTTGAACATTCATTGATTGTTCATTTAGACATTTTACTCTCTTCATCGAGTTCAAGTCTTGTAGCCACAAGTGGTGGTTGTACAAGCAATTCCAAGACCCGCTATAAAATGCCCGAGGGGTATATTAAGAGGTGCTCATGCCAAAAGTAGTAGATTAAGGGATATCACTAGGATTAAACCAAGAGTAGTGAGTGGGAAATGGCCATACTCTGAGGTTATCGAGCGTGAGTGTCTGTGTATCACTTGAAGGTGTAATCTTCTTTTCATATAGTGGATTTATGTGTCTTAAGTGGATAACGAGGCTAATCCAGAGGGTTTTTACCAGTTTGAAGTTTCCCACTTAAAAATCAAGTGTCTTTTAAATTTGACAATTTTATACTTGATTTTATTATAGTGTTGTTTTTCATTAAAATTGACTAATCGAAAACTTGGTAACATAATCGATTAATTAGTAAATAACCTATTCACCCCCTTTAGGTTAATTGTATTAGCATTAGACACATTTTCAGTTGGTATCAGAGCAAGTGCCAAGATACACATAAATAGTTCCATGCATATTTGGTGTCTTGCATACATTGCATCTCATTCATTAAACACTATGAGTGGCATTGGGATGTTAGAGGGTGTGTCGAAATCAAAACCATTGTTGCTCACCAAGGATAATTACTCTTCATGGAAAGGGATGATGGAAGCCTACTTGTCGGCTATTGCTGAGCATTGGTTAGAAGGTTATGAACATAGGAATTGGTTAGAAGATGATGCAAGATATGTGGTGGACAAGATGTCAATGGCTGAGGAACTCCCTGGAATCTAGCATGGGGAATTGCACCATAATTTTTAGTAGGTTTATTCGACATGTACAGGAAGAAATCTTAGGGCAGATTGTTCCTAAGTGGTTATACATTTATGATGGGCTATGAGTGATTCTCGATGTAGAGAGTCATGGTATGTCGTCGAAGAAGGGACAAAGGTTTTGGGAATTCTCGTTAAATGGGAGAATTGTTAGGATTTGACTTGTATTTCCCATGTGAACCAAACGTATTCAACTGATGCGAAAGTTGTACAAACAGATTTGGATGATTGCGATTCTGGGGGCATTAGAAAGAAGAGTCTTATACGAAGCCAACAGTGAAAACGACGCTAGAATACTATCTCGAATGCGCCCAAACGAGCCACCGAAAGATTTCTATAAAGCATTGCTTGTTGTTGCGTGCCAAAAGTATTTAGGCGTGTGAGGGTGCATGGGGTATGTTTTTGGGGCCCATAAAGGTGCATGAAACTCCTATAAGACATGGGAAAACACGTGGGAAGTTGGTTTTCTTATTGGTGAAGGTTTTGTTTTGAGATTACTTGTTTAGGAAAGACTTATTAGGTGGTTTCCAACTGCTTATGGTCGTCTGATTCCTTAGAGACCAAGAATAGTGACCCTATAAATAGTGAGGCTTATTCTTTAGTTGTATATACTTGGAGAGACTCATGGGAACATCAAAGAATGGTTAAATCCAAGGAGTGAGACCCTGGGAAGATCGGGGGGAGACCCGAAGGGGATATCCAGGGGTGGGAAACCCAAAGGATATCCGACGAGGGAGACCCAGGAGGAGATTAATGGAATATATGAGGGTGCACTCGGGAGGGATTTAGAGAGAGCTAGAGCTGTGAGCTAAGGGCTAAGATGTAAGCTCCGTTGTGAACTTGGGCTCGTTAAGGTTCAGTTGTAATTAGGGTTTGAGGTTAGAGAAAGAATATAATATTAGAATTGTGTAGTTATAACAATTTTCTACGTAGTGATATTTTTCTCTTGTCGTTCTGACGACCGTGGTTTTTCTCTATTTTAGGTTTTCTTTGTAAAATATTGTGTTGTGTGATTGGATTCTCTCATCTTATTTTTGTACTAGTAGACATTACTTGTTATGTAGTGAATATTAGGCATATGCTTCCGCATCACTTTTCCCAACAAAAATTTGCTTCTTTCCCAACAAAAATTTGCTTCTTACACACATACAAAATATTTTGGAAGGGTGTGAGAATGATATTTGGAAGAACGGTCTGAGAATGATATCAAGCATCTAGAAAAATTGTCTAAGAATGATATCGATCGTTTGGAAGATTTGTTTGAGAATGATATCAAACATCTAGAAGCAATTCCTTCTCTGGAAGCATGTGAAGAATGTTTGAAGTATGTTATCAACAATTAAAAAAAAATAATAATACATAAACCCAAAAACACTTCTACAATAACATTAATTTTGTGTTGGTGTTCTATATGGTAAGGCAGAGAGAGAGAGAGATAGCAGTAGAGAGATTGATTTTGGATTCGAATGTTTGTAAACTCTCACTGTTATTGGAAGAATTTACATATGAATGCAAGTTGGTTTGGTTCAATTTGGTTACAAAAAGAAAAAATAATAATAATAAAAATAAAAAAAAATTGTGCAATGGAGAGAGACTTTGTTTATTATTATTATTATTATTATTTTCACCATGAAATAAGAAGGAAAAACAAGTTAGTTCAGTAGAGGTGAGAAACGTATAGAGAGATTAGAGATACGATGTATTAAGTTTGAAAAATAAATAAAAAGGGTAATTTTAGAAATAAATCAAATAAATTAATAAAACCATTTAATTTTATGTAATTAAACCAAATTTTTTAGAAATATGACATTATTAGGTCATTATAGTGGTGCCAATAACACCACTTTTTCCATTAATCTCGGTTTCTTTAGCCGTATGTTTGACCATGGTCCACATTTAAGAAAACAAAATTACCGATTAAATAAAAATAAAATAATTTAAATAATCAATTCTTTTTTTAAAAAAAATAATAATAATGAAATAGAGGAAAAGGGACCACCTATACCATTGGTGGAAGTTGACTACAATGACCTCTTACCAATGGGAGAAGATTATCGGTTTTCCTTGGCAATGGAGTTTGATGAAAATCTCCTCTTCATCGATCTCTTCCCTCAATGGTGGAGACCAACAAATCTCCTCCGTCGCTGAGGAGATCCGCCACTAGAAAGACATCGACTCTAGTGATTTCTTCCAATCAAGGGCGTAGCCACATAGAGACTAGACCGAGCTGTAGCCTGGTCCAAAATTTTGGAAAATGTTTAATATATATGATATAAATTATATTATATTATAAAGTTTATAGATTAATTTTAATTTCTATTCCAAACATTTAGGTGTGTATTAAATCTAGAGTTGATTGGAATTTAAAAAGTCCATAAAGGTTTGATTGTATTCGGTCTAAACTTTTAAAAATTCCATTAAAATCTAGATGTATTCAATTTAAAATTTCAAAAAGTCCAAATAATCTAGACATATTTAAAAAAGTCATTGACATGGTAGAAATTAGTTAAGTGATGAAATTTGATGGATTTAAAAATGAGATTTATAAATATAAAAGTCCGTGACAAATCTTGTCCTACCCATGGATTTCATAATATATTTCAAACTATTATTTGATGTACAATCAAATATATATTTGTTTCAAAACAAATCATTAAATATTCATTCAATTATATATAACTCTACGTATAAATTCAACAAACTCTAAACATAATTTTGACAAAAACTATATAGAATTTATGGAATTCATGGACTTCAACAAAATCTACCACTTAAAAAAATCCACAAAAATCTTACGAACTCTAAATCGAATGCACTACCATTAAAGTCAAGTGTTTATATTGCAATAACACAGCAAGCATTGGCACAACTGGATTCCGACTAGGTTGAACTTGGCCAGTAGAGGTATCAAGCTGGATGAGAGGTGCCCCCGTTGTAATTCTGCCATTGAATCTTCTCTTCACGCCCTCTGGTTTTGTAGGAAGCTGTCGCCGATTCGCAGGGACTGGGCAGTCTTGCACCCGATCATTGCTGGTTCTTTCTCCACCTTTATGGACTTTCTGTACGCTTCCTTCAGGAGGTTGTCTAAAAGGGACTTTGAATTGCTCTGTGTCATCTTGTGGAGAAATTGGTACATTAGAAACTCCATGCTTTTTAATTCTACTAAGATGGATAATAGGTCTATTGTGGACTGGAGTTTGGCTTTCTTGAGCAGCTATGGCAGGTGCATTTCCAACGAGGGTCAGCCCTGTGCAGTTCCTCTTCTTTGATCCTTGGGGGTTCCTTTGTTTGTTGCTTTTCCTGCCTGGTCAGGTCCCTTTCCTTTGTTTATGCTCAGGTGAGCTTTCAAAAAAAAAAAATAACACAGCAAGCATTTTAAACCATGAATCTTATTAAAAAGACCACTTCACAATAAGATAAAATATGAGTTTTTTGCAAGTTTTTATGGCGGTATATATTGAAATAAAACTTTTTGATACTATTGATTCAAATATGATAATTGATGAATTTTGTGTTGTGAGCTGTTATAGGGTACAACTCAAACGCAATGATGCACTTGTATTACAGGTTATTTATATTTTCCTGTTATCTCTGTTCGAAATATATGTTTTCTTATAGCATATACATTTTAAAAAGTAAGACTCATGTCCTCTATTAGTTGTAACCATTTTATATGACTAAAAAGTTTTTAATAATCAAACTTACTTATAATTATTTTGATTAAGTATTTACTTTAGCCCCCTTAGATAGAAATCCTGGCTACGTACGCCACTGCTTCCAATGACAATAAATGTGGACTCTTTTCATTTTTTATTTCTCATATTTTTATCATTTTTAAGTCTATATGTGATAACTAAAATGTGGAAATTTAAGACTCGGAAGGGTACAAATTCAACATTGAAAAGCTCAGCTTATGATACAAATCCAATAATATAACCAAACCAAGCACCGGAAAAGAAATTCAAGATCAAAATTAGAACATGTTAATTAATAATAATTAAAATTTAAGACTCGGAAACTTAGTTAAAAGTAATACAAACATGTAAAATATGATATGAAACCAGATAGCATGCAGTTACTGCGAAGTTTAACTCTATTCATGAGCACAACATAGGCATGATAGTACACTTCTTCCACCACTTCTCACAATCTCTTCATATTTCCACAGCTTCATCATAACATTTTCAAGAGGCCTGTGGTGGTTGCAATCTATTCTCAAAGAGAAGGATCGGACCTGTACAAAATACATCTTCCAAATATTATCATTACTGGTTCGAGGAAAACTATAAATTAAAAGAATCAAATTTGGAAATGCAAGACCGTACGTGTTAAGGGTTCATGTTGATTTCAATTTGTTGGAAGATTAATTTCCAGGCGTGTTGAATGCTGATCTATTGTGGAAATATTAGTTTATGGCATTTGTGAGATTTCATGGTATTACAAGAACAACTATCATTCCTCCTCAATTTCTTATCTGTCAAAGTCGTGATCAATTTTTGCATCTCTCACAGAATCAGTTTTAGCACGTGTATAGCTGCATGACATCTTACTTAGCCTAGAAAGATTTGTAGACAACTTATGCAGATCAACCACAAACTCAGACATTGGAGTTGAGGCTTCAGATTCTAATCCCAAACAAAGGGTATAAAACTATTGCTGATAATCTTACCTTACCTATTGACCTTTTGAGTGAGAAAAATTTAATTTTAAGTATTCTATCTAGTCTTGGACAAGAATATGAATCATTCATTACTTCTCTTACAATGAAAAAAAACTTGTAACTAGCTATGAGATAATCAAGAAGAAAACATCTAGGCCTAGTGGTATGCCTCTCACACCTTAACAAGAATTTCAACATATTTTGTTTACAAATCATATATATATATATATATATATATATATATATAATAATAGAGTTTAAAGTGCCACATGTCAGCGTAAGAGAGCTTTGAATTTAAATGCTACAAAAGAAAAATATAATTAAAACAAAAGAAAGATATTATATAATTAATTCATCATATTATCATATTAACTAATTAATTAAATTACTTGGTAAGTTACAAAGATAAAATAATACTAAGTTATTATATTATCTTATTAACCATTAATTAAATAATTAATTAAATTCCTTGATAAGTTCAAAAGACATTATCTAATTAATCATCATATTATTATATTAACTAATCAATTAATTTCCTTGATAAGTTACAAGGATATTAATTAATTAATTAATCATATTAGTATATTAGCATATCATAATCATTAACAAATTAATTAATTTTCTTAGTAAGTTCAAAAGTCATCAATTAATTAATTAATTTTTTCAATTTTTCAATAGGTATATGTCTTCTTATTTATATGTCTTGTGTATTCAGTCTCACAGAGATGAATATTTTTTTTTTTTTTCTTCATTGAACTTTTTTTTTTCCTCTATTGAATTTTATTCAGTTTTTTTTTTTTTTTTTTTTTTTTTTTTTTTTTTTTTTTTTTTGAACAGCTTTTATTCAGTTGAAAGTGAAATATCTATTAGAGTTTTGTTTTGTTTTTTTATCTTTACATGGTGAAAGTGAAGTTTCTATTATATTTTCTTCTTTTTATTATCTCTCTAATGATAATATAATTTTTGTTATTGCAAGAGTTAATGGCAGTTGGCAAGATATGTAATTCTCTCATCCATTTTTTTTTCTTTATATGTGTGTTTAAATGGACTAGTGTAAGGCTTATAGTTTGTGTTGGCATCAATTCCATATCAAAACGTGTTTCTCTTGTAATGTTTAGTGGTTAGTATATTGAAGAATTAAGAAGACGAAGGACGTCTCAACCACAATTCATTCAAGAAGCCGGCTTTTAAGAGATTCGTGCATCATTGATCAACAAAGGTATTAAAGGACCTCATATCTCTTACAAGGCTAGGCACACACACACACACACATAGCATTCTTGTGTGTTCCTTCATGATTTAATTTCATTTATATATCACTTTCACACACTTGGCAAAATATGCTCATGCATTCATATTATGTTGGTAAACTTTGTGTTTTGCATTTTCTAGGACTATGTCCGGAAACTAGCATATGTGTGTGTCTTTGTGTTTGTATATTGTTGTATTTTTGTATTTGGACTTGAATATGCTCTATTATGATTCCTTATTGAGTTCCGGTCGTTTCGGTTACTCATTCGTGTAGTTTCGAGTCCAAACGATGTAGCTACGCTACTTTTCATTCTCATTCGTTGAGTTGACTTCATCGACGTTTTCCGAGATGATTTCTCAACCGTTTTTCAAAGTTGTGTAGTCTTCATCGTGCGTGAGAGAGTCACGGTTCATAATTCGGAAACGGATTCAAAATCGGAGTTTGGATGCCCAAGATACGGGCTGAAGAACCGAGGGAGCACGCGAGAAGACAGCCTAGGCCGTGAGGCCACTTGGCCTGGCCGTGTGGGAGGCCGTGGGCCCCACGGCCAAGGGGGCTCTCTGCCCCCGTGAGGCCCACGCGCCCCCCACGGCCAGGGGGTGACGTGGCCTCACACCATTGGCCGGTTTTGTCTTCTCTCTCCTCCTATATCTTCCCTCTCTCTCTTCATTTGAAATTCTAAGAAGAAAAAATTGAGTTTCCCGTCAGAATTCCTCTCCAGTTTTTCAGAACTTCAAAACACCATATCTTCCTCATCTGGAGTCGGATTTGAGTGATTCAAGTTGGAGAGTGTTCGTATTTGAGTCCTCTATCATCTCCAATTGGTTTGGTGGCTGTTTGATTGAGATTTCTGGTGGTTCCATACTGATTTCCGAACCAGCTCGTGAAATCAAGGTATTGGACTTAACTTTGGGATTTCTTTCTTTTTAACCTTCCATTTGCTTGGGGTTTCTTCTTCTATATCTATGTTTATGTTTGATAAAAGCTATTGAGAAAGATAGCTTGATTATCATTCTAATTGAAAGTCAATTTGTGGACTAATGTTGACTAGTTTCTATGATTCTAGGTTTTACATATGTTTGTGAGTTGTATTGTGATTAGAATGGCATCTTAGGTTGTTTGGAACTTGATTGAATTAATTTTGTGATAAATGGCCTTGAGATTTGATTTGATCCTTTGATTGATGAAATCTAGGATTTGTGTATTTGTTTGTGATTTAGAGAATTTAGGTTTTGATTGATGTAAATCTCAAATCCTTACTCTATATTTTTGGCTAGAATATTGATTGATTTAAATCTCATATATCTAGCATTTAATTGTATATTGATAGCATCTTGAATTTGTACTTCATGAATATATTTTGATTCAAGTGTTGTATATGTGAATGAGACTTTGAGCTTATGTGTTTGGTGTTTCACATGCTTAGGTTTTATTCTCGTATTTTGCATCTAGACTTTTATTGAATGTGTTATCACATGTTTAGGTCTATTTGTGCCATAGAATGTATTGATCACATGTTCTATGTTGTTTTGATTGTTTGCATCATTTGCATTCACATGATCACACTAGAAAGTCCTTGTAAAAGGCATGAAGTCTTGGTTAGAGTCGGGGTGACTCGGATAGTCAAGCAAGAAGTCTTGCCTAGAGTCGGGATGACTCGGATAGGTAAGCAAGGAGTCATGGCTAGAGTCGGGAGGAATCGGATAGTCATGCATGGGAGGCTCCCTAGAGGCAAGAGTGCCTTGAATAGGGAGTTGGCTATTGTATTGGTAGGCCTAGGCGTATGGTTAGACATAGACTCCGATAGAGCGGGGTACACGGGAGATGTATGCACTCTTAAGGAATTTCTAATCTACCATCGATGTTGGTTTTGTGTGGTGTCCAATATATGGTGGTTTCGCATCATTGAGGGATTTCACACTTTCCAATAGGGTTGGGTAGGCTTAGACTTCACTAGGTTGGGTGAGCTAAAGATTGGTCACTTTGTGAATGTTCTATGTTTACTTTCCAATAATATAGTACCCAATGGTTGTAGTTCAACCCGTGGATGTTTCCTCCTTGGAGGTTTTACCACGTTAAAAAATCTCTTGTGTTAAGTCTTCCTATCTCTTTCTCTTATATTTTAATTGTATATTTTATTATCTTGGTTCATAATATTCACATGTGATGTATTGTGAAGCAAGACTTTGTATAATGTGGTTTGTGGATTCATTCTTTTGATCATTGTTGTATCTATGATTCTTTTATATATTGTAATTTTTGTATAGTGATATTTTGATCACTCTTGTAACTTATTGAACATCTATTGAAATACAAGCTTACTTTGTTGTTGTGTTTATTTGTTCTTATACCTCACACAACTAGATGATATACTTAGACCTTGCTCTTATGATTGTATTATCGTATTGTCTATGTATGTCTTCCTTGGCTTATTTTGTTGTGTGTAAGGCTACCTTGAGGGACAAATGAAAGTTTGTTCAAGGGATTAAAAAAAATGTGTAAAAACCTATTCACCCCCCCTCTAGATATGCTTTAAACAATTGAACTACGTTTGTATACTTTCAACTAGCTAATCATATATTGTAGGTTTGTGTTATACATGCTTGGAATAATTTTAGGTTTCAATTTTGTTTAGTATATACCACTTGTTTATGCTTAAAATAATTTTATATATGTTTCAAAAAAAAAATTATTATATAATTTGGAGTTTCATTTTTGTTTGGTACCAAATATAGATAGTAAAGCAAACCCAGTAAAGATTTGAGAAAGGTTTTGCCTGCTCATTGTTATGGTGAAAAATTAGTTGTGGGTAACCCAATTTATATAAAAGGTATGTACAGTGCCAAGTTCTCTTCATTTGTTTTATTGGTTGCTATTATTTTTTTTCTTATATATTTTATTAATTGATGATTTCTTAAATATCCAATCATTTCTTAAAACTTTTATGAAATATTTTATTTAAATTAGTTCCGTATTTTTTTTTTTTAAATTTACCTTATATTAAACTGATTTTATTTATTAAATTTATTAATTTTAATATGTAAATTGCAGGAGCTATAACTTTTGATGAAAATTTTTTGTTCTCAACACAACAATATAGAGAACAAAAGATGAACAGAATTTAAAAGTTTAATTTGTTTGACTATCAATTTTGATGTATCCTTAATATTTTGGTTCTACTTTTGCTTTCATTTTATATAAAATATTATTGTTTACATTTTTTTTTTCTAATCTATTTTAATATTGTTAATTTAGTTTCTCAGTAGGTGATGTGATGATTGCATCATATTAGGATACCTTAGAAAATGAATAAAAATATTAAGTGGAATTATGTTGGTCAAACTGATTTTTTTGTAAATAATTTCCCTAATTAATTTAGGAAAACCAAACACTTTAAAGAACCATCCACCTGCATGACTTTAACATATTTCAATGCATTAATCACCTCATCTTCTTACAATCAATGTCAGTTTGATAATTGATAATAAATATAATATATATTAGTGGAAATTACCAACAATAACCACATATATTATAGGAAATTCGTTTTTAACCACATGCATAACTTTAATTGTTTTTAACCATGTTTTTGAGAAATTACTCAAAAGCCCTCATATAAAAACCCCCAAATCAGCTCTCTCTCTCTCCTTTCTTTTCTTTTTCTCTTCTCTCTCCTCTGCTCTCTCTCACGATCAGCCTCTCTCTCCTCGGTTTGCCTCTCTCTCTCTCCCCGATCTACCACACTCTCTCCCCGATTTGCCTCTCGCCGGCGTCGCTGAGCTTCGGCGAGCTTCTGGGCGTCGCGGCAACCCCTCACGCGCAGCTGGATCACCGGTCGTTGCAGCTTCGCCGGTTCGCTGCAGCTTCGCCGGTTCGCTGCAGCTTCGTCAACGAGCGTCGGCGACGGGACGACGATGACGATGGCGTTGCTCCTTCGCTGGTTCACCGTGGCCTCCATGGATCTGTAACAAAAAAGAAAAGAAAAAAAAAAACCTAAACCTAAGGAAGAAGAAGAGGAAGAAGAAGAAGGGACAATTTCATTTTAGTCCAGATTTCAAGTTTTAATATTTCTATTTTAGGCATGATTTCAAGTTTTAATATTTCCAGTTAGGCATGATTTCAAGTTTGTGTATTTCAATTTAGTCGTGATTTCAAGTTTGTTTCGAGGTTTAAAGAATACTATTTTCAGGGGTACTCTGGTAATTCATGGTACTAAATTGAATTTTTTTAAAAAAAGTGGTTATTAACAATTAAAAATTCAAAAGTGGTTAAAAACAAAAGTATGATAATTGTTATGGTTACAAATGAATTTCTCTCATTATATTAATTAGCTATTAATTGTAATAATATATAATAATTTTTTTTCTAAAAAGATTAAAAGTCTCTTCTTCTCCTGACTCAAATGCTTCATATTTCTTTCATTTAATAAATAATCATCCATTAATCTATATAATATTTATTAATTAACTATTAATTGTAATAATATATATATATATATAAATCTAAAGAAAAGGAGAGCTTCTCGTGATTTCTTTCATGAAATAAATGACCATCTATTAATCCATATAAAATCTATTAATTAACTATGAATTATTTTTTTCTAAAGATATGGAGAACATCTTCTCACAACTCAAATGTTTTATATTTATTTCATGCAAATCAACTAGGAGGAAACAGCTAATTTATGATTAACTCTATGTATGACAATATCTTTTATAATTTTTTGGATATATATTAATATCTTAATATCAAACATATGGTTAGTCACATGATTAGAAAAATAAAAGAAATAGATAAGAAATTACTAATGTCTCCCATAGAAAATATCTTATTTGTCATTTTTGGAGGAAAGAGATGGATCATATTACATGAGTGAATTTGAGTTAATATTTTACTATAACAAGAAAAGAGTCTATTTTATTTTTTTTGGTAAAATTTTTATTACCCAATAAATTTTAAATAAATTTTTTTAACAAAGCCCGTGCACCGCCGGGTTGACAAACAAGTAATCAAAATTTTCCTGTAGTTTGCAATATTATTCCCTTAAGTACTCCTCCAGTTTCATTTTTAGCCAAAACCCCCCCTTTCGTTTGCTTTTTATTTTCCCAAAATCCCCCTGCGGTTAAGTTTTGTTAACTTAAGAAGCAAAAAGACTAATGTATCCTTCAATATAAAATGGAAATTACTATTCTACGTACCCTTAAGATTTTTATAAAATAATAAAAAATAGATTATTTCTCAATCCAGCTCTTCTCTCTTCACACCATCACCATTATCCATCTCAAACACCAAACCCTAGCCAAAGACCATCCATCTCAAACATCAAGTACCCCAAATCCAAACCCGAAATCACCAACATCAACCCAAAATCCAAACCCAAAATCAACCACCCTAAATCCATACACCAACCCCAAGCCCAAACATATTTCATCAACAAAAACATATTTCATATAAATAAGTTTTGCGTATATGCTTGATAACAATAAAAGTATGCGTGAATTTCATAAATAATTATAACATGCAGTTGGGAATATGAATATAGGATGACAATATGTACAAAGAATCAACTAAAAAGATATATTAACAATTATCATCATAAGTTTACGATAACCCTAATTTACACCATAATGTGGTCCTAGCTCCATGAAAAATGGTAGTTACAACTCACTTACAACAACCATTAACCTAATAATACACAGCCGATTACAACTTAGAAGATGGAAAGCAAGTAAAATTTTTAGATTAAAAAAACCACGTGTTTTTATAAGATTAGATAAGATAGACTTGGTATTAATACCGAGTCTACCTTATCTGAACAGTACGAATTGCAAAGAACGTCTCTCTCTCTCTCGCTTAGACGATCATGTGAAACCGAGAGTGTTCAACACAGCGCTCTCTGTTCAAACCTCAATAGAAGCTTGAAATGAAGTTGCATGAAAGTTGAAACATTCAAGCCACAAAAAATCAAACGAAAATAAAATTAAGAGATTGAATTTATCCAAAAACTGATCAAATCATTTTGAGACCAAACAGTAGTTGAGGTGGTTGTGGCGAACTCACCTTCTAAGAACAAATCGAGGTGGTTGTGGCGATCGCAGTGCTCACGGTAGTCGTACGTGGTCGTGGTGGTCACGGATCTCACAGTAGTTGAGGTTATCGCAGAGCTCACGGTGGATTGTATTGGTTTCTTATCTCTCTCACAACGATTTTTTATTATTATTATTAGAAGTATTCTAGTGAGGAACACTGACATACCTTTTTAAAACTGGAATTGGGCTTTAAATTGAAATTGGACATGGAGAGTGTGAGTTGTAGGCCTGTAGCCACTTTTTAAAATTGTAATTGGGCTTTAAAATATTGCATATTGCACATTTAACAACTTTCATCTAGCCCATGTTGTCTTTGGGCCTCTAAATTTAATAATAACAGCTTCATAATTTTGAATGTTATTATTGAGTCCGTTTAACAACGTTGGACCCTTGTTGTTAAAAGTATATTTTGGTGTAGTGATTATGTGTCTCAACATCTAGACCATAAGGTTGTGGGTTTGAGTTTTATCTCCTCCAATAAATCATGGATTAATTAACATCGTAATAATTCAAAAAAATGAAAATGTATTTTATAACCATAGAAGCACTTAGTAAGTGATGTCTGAAATGGATAAAATACATGTGTCACATGTGTCAAATGTATTTTATCCATTTCAGACATCAACCACCCTAGATCCAACCCCAAACCCAAACATCAACCACCACCTCCAAAACACCAATTCAAACATCAATCACCACCTCCAAGAGTGGAAATGGTGGGAAATAGCACTCTTTTTATGTTGAATTTTGAAAGTATCACTAGTTTAATAATTTAAATATAAATGGCACAAATGGACTAAAATAACCTCATCTCCTTCGTTTATTACGTTTGTGCCATTTTTAGTTTTTTTTTTCTTTCAAAAACCTCTAGTGGCTCTCCATCAATGGAGATGAAGACCTCCATTGGAGGTCTAGTTGAAGAAGATGACCAAATTTTTTTTTGGAAAATTTCATTTTTGCCCAACAATTCTTGAAAATTGCAAATATACATGATAAGTTCCGGAAACTACCTGATAAGTCTCATAAACTATCTGATAAATCTCGAAAATACAAAATAAGTCTCAGAAACATAAAAAGTGTGAGACTTATTTTTGTGAGTGTGTTTTAAGGGTATTTTTGTCAGATCCACACTTTAGATGCTATTAAAACTTAAGTTATTAAGTTGGTGATAGTCTTAAAACTCACTCTTTAAAGAGTGCTATTAAATTTTCGAACCCCCTCCAAAATCCTACCCTAAACCAAAACTTCAACCAACAAACCAAAATCCAAGAGAAACATGAAGAAGAAAGAGAGAGACGGGAAGAAAGAGAGATAGGAAAGATTGGGAGGGTTAATTTACCTATTTACCCTTACGTGATTTCAAATATTTAACAAAATTCTTCATGGCATGGGGGATTTTGGAGAAAAATGCAAACTAGCTATATGGAGGATTTTGATTATTTCCCTATTTTGTTTGATAACAACTCGAAGATGTTACATTTTAAACATGTTTTTGATGAAAGCATAAGTATTTTATAAGCAAATTTTGGAAATGAGTTTGAGAATAATAGCATTGTATTATAAACAAATTATCAACATGTGTTTGATTGGATATTTCACAGAAACAAGTTTTTTAAACAGGTTTGATAGAACAAGAATCATACATTTCATAAATAGTTATGGGGATTAGGGATATAAATATACAATAATAATATCTACAAAGAATCCATGAATAATCATTTCGTATGTATATGAAAACTCATACTAGAAATAAATATTATTTTCAACAAGATATGTAAATAAGATATATATTACAATATTCTAAGATGAAAATTGAAAGGTAATGAATTTCCTAAAGAACGACAATTTGGAGAAAAACATTAATATCAATAATAATAAATAAATGAGTAATTGGCACAAATCCCCCCCAGACTATACCAGCTTTTGCATGTTGCCCCCTAAACTATTTTATTAGGCACTAAACCCCATGAACTATCACTTATTGGCAATCCTTTGGGTTTTTTCCCCCCTAAGGGGGCAACTTTAGTCTTGTTCTGCCAATAAGTGATAGTTCAGGGGGTTTAGTGCCTAATAAAATAGTTTAGGGGGCAACATGCAAAAGCTAGTATAGTCTGGGGGGATTTGTGCAAATTACTCTAAATAAATAACAGTGTGAAAATGATGATCATACCTTTCTTGTTCAATTGTCAGAGAAACCGCATGACTTGACCCACTGAATAAATAGTTCATCACATGGGAATTAAGCAGCATTAATGTGTGTTCTCTAGATTTGATTATTAACTTCAGAGATTTGAGTTCTTTAAATTTTAAAAGCTAGGAAATGGTTGAAGAGGTAGATCAATCAGAACTAAATTAAGCATCTGTAGAGAGAGAAGAGAAAAACCATGAAAAAGAGAACATTATAGGAAATCACAAATTTATATATTTTTCGTATATTTGGGAACTACGAACTTAAAAACAATGTGAAAATTGTACTCAAAATCTCTTGGAATCTTCAATAGCAAGTTCATATTAGAAAGATTCTACATATATCCATTCCTTATAATTCTGAGAAGTAATAAGGACGGGTCAATAATGATGAAAATAAATCTAGTGATTATATACTTTAATATAAATGAAAGAAAGAAAAAATTATATATACCTCAATCGAATTGGTGGTGAAGGTGATGAACTTTGCATGTTGCAGCACTTGGATCATACTAGTAAAATTATGAACATACTCTTCTCTAAAATCATCTTGTGGAGGGTACAGAAAAGACGATAATTGTACGTCAATATACACATTTTCTACTCGACGAAGATCTACCACATCAGCGAACCTCAACGGAAATGATCAACTATACGTAAATGTCATCAGCAAGGGTGTAATTAACTCTAATATAAAGTCTTCAAACACTAAAAGACGTTCCAGGCTCAGCTCAACCAGCTAGAGATGGGTTCAAAGACATGACTTTCACTATTGTGATAGGGGAAATGGCAATGACTCAAACGCAAAATGGTCAATGTCGGGAAACTAATCTGTGTTGTTGGGGAAATTTCTGGGTAAAAACCCTTTATTTCGAAGTTATTAATCGATTGACACGTAATCAGTTCGGTTGAAATTGCAACTTCATTGACACGGTGTGAAACCAAACAATTAAAGATTTTATGCAAGAAAGACTGATCAATCCTACCTCGTCGAGAGAGAAAGAATCTATTGAGGTTGACGGTGTGGTCACGACGAGACAAGGTGGTGATGTTGAAGTTATCAAAGTCCTCGATTCTATTGAAATTGGAACAATCGAAACTGAGGTTGGAATAGATTTACATAGGCCTTTCCATTGCTTGGAAATAATACAGGTTTGAACGGTGAATTTGGTGTCTAGGGAAGAAAAAATATGACGGTTAATTGGATCTGGCAAATTAGTGAGTCGATCTTGTTAAGGATAATCCAATCAACTCCAACTCAACAACTTGAAGAGGTTGTATCCAGCCCCATCTCTTACACCGCTCGTGTGAGGACTTTGTATATATCTATCTTTATTTTATTTTTGTAATTATCTCTTTAGTTTAATTTTCTTATCAGTTGTTGTATACAATTTAGTCTCTACAATATAGTACACGAGCTGTGTGTATATATTCAATCAGTTTTGTTAATAAAGTTAAGAAGCTTTATTCTCTACATGGTATCAGAGCCCTTCCAAACTCAAACGAGTTCCTCGATCAACCATGACTAACACTACTGCTACTGCTTCCAATACTGCCTCTTCTTCCTCCTCCCAACCCGTAACAGTTATCTCTTCTTCATCTTCATCACATGAAGTCAGCTCCACAACAAAAACAATTATCTCCATCAATGTAGCCGCCCAAGCTCCTCTGAAACTAACAGCCACCAACTACCGTTCTTGGAAACTACAGTTCCATACACTCCTAGTCGGATTTGACCTCATGGGTTTTGTTGATGGCCGGAATGTGTGTCCACCAGCAACCGTGACAATAGATGATGTCTCCACACCGAATCCTGCTTACCACATCTGGACCCGACAAGATCAACTGCTCCTGAATGCAATTCTAGGTTCTATTTCTCCTACAATAATCCCATTCATTGCTTCTACTCAAACTTCTCGTGATGCATGGACTGCGCTCGCTAACACCTATGCAAAGCCTTCCAGAGGCCATATCATGCATCTCAAAGGGGTCCTCACTGGTGTCATGAAAGGAACCCAGTCCATTACAGAGTACATGCAACATATTAAAAGTGTTGCTGATGAATTAGCTATGCTTGACGCTCCAGAAAATAATGAGGACCTTACAGTCAAAATCCTAAATGGATTAGGAGATGAGTTTCGAGACATCTCATCCGCCATTCGAGCCCGTGAAACTGCAATTTCCTTTGAGGAACTTCATGAGAAACTCATCAATTTTGAGGTAATCCTGAAACAAGATGCAACCAAGAATCAAAAATTCCCTATAACAGCCAACTATGCCAACCGGTCTCCATCTGGACACTACTACAACAATCCCACTCGGTCCAACAATTCCAACAGGCAAGGTTCGAATCAGTTCCACAACAGCAAGCAAGGTGAAACTCATGCTCAAAATTTTCGGCACTCTAAAAACAAACATCGAGCCTATCGCGGTTTTTGTCAACTTTGCGGGGAACAAGGCCATACAGCCAAGCATTGCTCCATGTTCACCATGAACAGACGGTCACAGCCTCATGGCCAACCAAGCCACTAGAATTCATGCCAATGGCAGCAGCGTGACCAGCAGCCGCGAGCCAATTTTGCTGCACCAGCCTTGGCCAATCATGCAGCTCCGGCCAGTCCCTCCTCTCCTGACTGGCTCCTTGACTCAAGTGCCTCACACCATGTCACAACTGACCTTCACAACCTCTCGCTTCACTCCCCATATAGTGGAAACGAGGAAACATCACGCACACTGGTTCCCTTCGCTTACCCTTCTCTAAATTCCTTTTGTCCAATGTTTTGTGTGTTCCAGATATGAAACAAAATTTAATTTCTGTGTCTCAATTTTGTACCTCTAACCAAGTATCTATTGAATTTTTACCTTGCTCTTTTAATGTGAAGGATCTCCGTACGGGGGCGTTGCTGCTGCAAGGACGGACTGACTAGGAACGGGGTCTACGAATGGCCAACTCATGCTCAGCCAAAATCATCGTCTATCTTAGCTTTTTCCTGTATTAAGGCATCAGTTCCTGATTGGCACCATCGTCTAGGTCATCCATCATCTAAAATAATAGGTCATTTATTGTCGTCGCAGGTGCTACCTGTTTTATCATCTTCTAAGTCTAGTGTTCCATGTAATGCGTGTCATTGTATTAAAACCCATAAATTGCCTTTTACGGTTTCGACTGTTTCCAGTTCAAAACCGCATGAGGTTATTTATTCTGATGTCTGGAGTTCCCCTATTATTTCTAAGGATGGTTTCAAATACTACGTACTTTTTGTTGATCATTTTACAAAGTATATGTGGCTATATCCATTGAAATATAAATCTGATGTGCATGAAGTCTTTAAGCGCTTTAAATCATTAGTGGAAAAAAATTTTAAACACCCCATCGTCTCTTTCTATAGCAACAATGTGGTGAATTTGTTGCACTAAAACACACACTCTCTGGCTATGGGATATCGCACTTCACCATACCACCACACACGCCGAAACACAATGGTGTCTCCGAGCGTCGTCACCGCCACATTGTCGAGACAGGTCTCTCACTACTCACTCATGCATCCATGCCCCTTCAGTTTTGGTCTTATGCATTCGTCACAGCGGTATACCTAATTAATAGAATGCCTACGCCGCTATTGCATATGCAGTCACCCTATGAGAAAATATTCTCTATGCATCCCACGTATGAGAAACTGCGTGTTTTTGGTTGTCTGTGTTACCCATGGATTAAGCCATATAACAATCACAAATTAGAGCCACGCTCTAGAGCATGCCTGTTCATCGGATACTCTCTCTCTCAGAGTGCCTATCACTATCTAGACTTGGAACGTGACTGTGTGTTTGTCTCTCGTCATGTTACATTCGTTGAGTCTGTCTTTCCCTATGCTCACCATTCGAGTCGCCCTTCTAGGTCCACTGTTGAGTCTAGTTCTTCCTGGCTCCATCAGTCCTCCCCAATAGGTCATGTCTCTGTCACTCATGCCCATTCCACGTCGGTTTTGGCTCTGCATGGGGACTCCAATTCAGCGGCACTACTCAGCTCCGAAGCACCAGCTACTGCCCCTGTTCTGGTGTCTGCAAGCCGACCAGAAATTGACCCACTCAGCTCTCATCATGTTTCGCCTACACCAGCCACTGCACCTGATCCACTCGTAACTCAGCTCACCCTCTCCGCTCCATCACAGCCTGCTGCACCACCGACCCACACCATAGACCAGCCTTCCTCGTTTCCCACACCTGCTGCCGCAGCCTAGAATCCCACACCTGATGCCGCTGCCCAAAACACCCACACCATGGTCACTAGGTCCAAAAACAACATCCACAAACCCCTCACCAAGTTGTCACTCACCAGTGTGCTAACATCATCCTTGCAGGTTGAACCAACGTGTGTGTCTCAGGCTCTCAAAATTCCTGAATGGCAAAAGGCAATGTCGGATGAATTTGATGCTCTTGTCCACAATAGTACCTGGGACTTGGTCCCCTCTCATGCATCTCACAATACTGTAGGGTGTAAGTGGGTGTTTCGAATCAAACGTGCACCTGATGGTTCGGTTTCTCGCTACAAAGCTCGCTTGGTTGCCAAAGGTTTTCATCAGCGACCAGGCCTCGACTACACTGAGACGTTTAGCCCGGTGGTTAAGACTACCACTATTCGTGTCATGTTAAGCATTGCTGTTTCGAGAGGATAGACACTTCGTCAGCTTGTCGTCAACAATGCCTTCCTTCAAGGGCATCTATCCGAGGCCGTTTTTATGGAACAACCACCTGGCTTTTCTGACCCTACATACCCCTCGCATGTGTGTCAACTTAAGAAGGCCATCTATGGTCTCAAACAGGCTCCTCGGGCATGGTACAATGAGCTGAGACAATATCTTCTGCAATTCGGGTTTGTCAACTCACAGTCTGACACTTCGTTATTTATTTCTAATGCCAATGGCTGTGTTATTTTTTTGCTAGTCTATGTTGACGATATAATCCTTACTGGCAACAATGCGATGATAGTTGATAAGTTTGTATCTGCACTTGCTCTGCGATTCTCAATAAAGGACCTTGGTCGCCTGTCCTACTTTCTTGGAGTGGAGGTCCGTGACTCTCCTCATGGTCTATTTTTGTTTCAGAAAAAATATGTACATGATCTTCTAGCTCGCATGAAGATGAATGATGCTAAACCAGTCCAAACCCGGCTGCCGACGGATCAATCGCTCAAGCTTCTGGATGGCACCTCACTCACTGATGCTACTGAATTTCGTCAAGTAGTTGGAGCTCTCCAATATTTGTCATTCACCAGGCCAGACATTGCCTTCGCTGTCAACAAATTGGCTCAATTCATGCACCGACCCACCACTGGCCACTAGTTATTCTTTTGATTTATTGATTGCCATGGATTTTTGTAATTCTTCTTTGGCACCATTACTTCTTTTAGGGTTTTGCTTTTGACCACAATTTATCTCTCTCTCTCTCTACAGTCTCTATTGATTTGTTTTGTTTTCGAAACAATAGTACGAGAATGATGTAGTTAATGTAGGGAAAACAGTTTTTGTTTTGTATACTTTTTGAAGTGTGACTAAAGTATTGCCTCTGTTTTCTCTGAATGCGTGAGTGGAAGTAGGTTGGGTTGTTTCTTCTTCGTCCTCCTTAGTAGTGTGAGTTTTTTCTCAGTTTCCCTTTCATTTGTTTTCATAGTCTTTTATTGGTGTTGGGTTTAGTGGGCTCTATTAGTCGTGGTTGTGTTTGTGGTGGAGCTATGTTTATCTCTTTGCTATAGATTCAGAGGATATCTATCGTTTATGTGCTTCCCTGTCTCTCATAGAGAGGGAATGACCTGTTAGAAAGCTATGGGTCAATCTTAAGCTGGCAGCTTTACAAAGATTATCTGTTAGTTTAGTAGGGAAAATCCTTACTAGTAAAATGGTGAATAGAGAGGCTTTTATGAGGGTTATTGGTCATATTTGGCATGTTCACAAAGGTGTAGATATTGAGTCATTAACAGGAAATATCTTTTCCTTTCATTTTAAAGATGTGGATGACAGACGTAGAGTTTTATCAGGAGCTCATTAGTCTTTTAATAATGCTTTACTTGTGTTAGAGGAACCAGGAGGGATAGGTTCTTTTGAATCTATGGCCTTTAATATATGCGAATTCTGGGTCCAAATTTATCAGGTGCCTCTACTATGTACTACTAGAGAGATAGGTTGGTTTTTAGGGGAGATGATTAGGGATGTGGTGGAAGTGGATGGTGGTCTTGCGGGCAACTGTGTTGGGAAGTTTTTGAGGGTTAGAGTTCGCATCGACATTAGCAAGCCGTTGAGACGATGCCTGCATGTAGACATTTTGGGTGACGGAGTGGAGATGATTATGCTTCTCAGGTATGAGAGACTCTTTAATATTTGTTTTAAATGTGGTAGATTAGGTCATACGACGAATGAATGTCACTCAGAGGAACAAATTCCAGTGGTACATGGCGTGGAAAAACTGTTATTTGGAGCTTGGATGAAAGCTTCATGTATTTTCAGGAAGAACAATTCCTGGAATTTTGGGGGTATGTCTATCCTCAATGATCGCAACAGTACCAGTATTAGGAAGGTTGAAATGAGTGGAAGGATGACGCTACCAATCTCAGCATTGGCTGAAGTGCATGTTGGGCAAAGGAATGTTGCAGAGAAAAGGTTGATAGCAGACATTCCTATAACTGATGCGCCTAAACCAGTCGAGAATTTGGCTTATATGAAGTCAGCCAGCATTAATGTTAGCTCTAATGCTTTTAAAGACATTAATGATTTTGAAAAAGAGTCAGAGAATATGGAGTCTAAGAAGTCGGCTACCATTAATGACAGAGTTCTTGCCATTAATGCCACTATAGCTTCTGAAGGTATGCCTCTGGCGGTTTCTGATCAAAGTAAGCAAGTGGAAGTAGATGAGTGCAATCCAGTTTCAATGACTCACAACATCAATTTTTTTGATATTGGGCCTGGCCCATCAATTGAGGAGCCTTATGTTTTTGTTGGTGATAAGATAGTTCAGGCCCAAGTGGAGATCAATGCTGATCAAGTTGAGTCCATTTTGTCTTCTTCTGAGGATTCTTTAAGGTTGGGCTCTACTAATCACTCCTTAGTCAATTCTTTAAAGAGAGATCCCAACTGTCAACCATGTAAAAGAGTGTGGAAAAGGAAAGTTAGGGCTGCTAATGCTGGGAGTATTAGGGAAAAATTGGTTCCGGTGAAAGGAAAAAGAAATAGCGATGTCAGTTTAGATGGAGAAGAATTGGTTCAGAAGAAACGTAAAGAGACGCTGCTGCCTGAAGGAAGAGCGATCGCTGATCAGAGGGTTGAGACAGAGGTCAATTGCAATAGTGTTTCAGTTAAAGAGTCAGATGAGGATTCATATAAAGTTTTTGTTAAGTTGGTCTACGAAGGTGATTTCTGTGTTGGTAGAGGTAATGCAGTTGCTAATGTCTTGGTTACCCAGGAGGGGGTTTCGGGCACAGTGTTTTCCGAGGATATATCGGCCGGCCAATCTCTATCGGCTCGCCGTATTCAATGAATATTTTTGTTTGGAACGCCCGGGGGCTTGGTAGCTCTCGGGTGTTCAATATCCTGCAGTCTTACAAGCAGGAGATTAAACCTGAGTTAATGTTTTTAATTGAAACTAAATGTGAGCATCGTAAGCTGGAAATTTGGAGAGTCAAATTGGGTTTTACTGGAAAATTGGTTATGAATAGTGTTAGGAGATCAGGGGGTTTGTGCTTATTTTAGACTGATAAAGTGATTGTTGACCTATTATCGTTCTCTCTAGCCCACATTGATGTCTCGATTCATAACGGTAACAACATGCATTGGAGATTTACTAGATTCTACGGTCATCCTGACTCAACCCAGAGAAGTCATTCTTGGTCTCTCCTTCACCGCCTTGCGCATATGTCCAATCTCCATTGGCTTTGTATATGAGATTTTAATGAAATTCAACATGATTCAGAGAAAGCGGGTAGAGTGAGAAAAAATTGGAGACAGTTGTTAGATTTCCATGAAGCTATGATGGATTACGGATTGGATGATATGGGGTTTTTAGGGCCTATTTTCACATAAAGCAACAAACGTGAAGGTAATTCAATGATTATGGAGCGTCTTGACAGAGGTCTGTGCAATAATGGCTAGAAAAATTTGTTTTCAAATTTTACTATCCATCACCTTGATTTTTGGGGGTCTGATCATAGACCCTTGCTTCTTGAGACAAAAGAGTCTGGAAGACATGGGAATTTAGGAAGTAATGGCAGAGGTAGGAGAAGGTTTTATTTCGAGAAATGTTAGGTGGATGAAAAGGAATGCTCTGATATTGTTCTTTCTGTGTGGATTCCAAACCAGTGGGAGGCTAATTTATCATCTGTGTTGGACAATATATCTGATTGTGGTAGGCTATTAGATTCTTGGAATATTACTAAAAGAAGGGAGTTGAGAAAGAATATTTTAGCTAAAAGGGATGCTTTAAAGGAAGCTAGCAGTGCTGCAATTCCGGCCTCGTGGAGGGTGATTTCCAATTTGGAGCATCAATTGAATAGTGCGTTGGATATAGAGGAAAGGTTTCGACGACAGCGGTCTCGTATTGAGTGGTTACGGAACGGGGATCGCAATACGCGCTTCTTTCATTCGAAAGCTTCTGCTAGAAGAGCCCATAACAGAATTACAGGTATTTATAATGAGGTAGGGGAGTGGGTAGAGAAGAAGGAGGAAATGGAAGGTGTTATTTCACAGTATTTTACGAATATTTTTTCCAGCAGTAGGCCTTCTCAAGTGAACATAGACGACATCACCAGTGGGGTTCATGCCAAGCTTGACTCTTATAGTGTGAGTGTGTTAGATAAGGCATTTGTTGGGGAGGAAATTAGGTGTGCTATTTTCGATATGAGCCCGATGAAAGCACCTGGTATAGATGGTCTTCCTACCTTATTCTATCAGAAATATTAGGATACTATCGAGCCTGCCATTGTTTCTGCTTGTCTAGGTATCTTGAACGATGGGGTATCAGCAAAGAGTATTAATAGTACTATAATCTCTTTAATTCTAAAGTGCCAGTCTCCTAAAGCCACCACGGATTTCAGGCCTATTAGCCTTTGCAACGTCATTTATAAGATTGTTGCCAAAGTTATAGCTAGTAGGCTAAGATGCGTACTTAGGAGTGTGATTGCAGAGACTTAGTGCACCTTCATTCCGAGCAAAATGATATCAGATAACACAATAGTCGGTTTCGAATGTCTCCACAGACTTAAGCGCAGAAAGAGGAAATTCGGTTCCATGGCTATAAAGTTTGACATGTCGAAAGCATATGACCATGTGGAGTGGTCTTTTATAGGCGAGATGATGCGTAAGATGGGTTTTTTTGAAAAGTGGGTTCTGTTGGTTATGAATTGTATTTCTACTGTCTCTTATTCCTTTATGTTGAATGGGGAAATTTGTGGAATTATCAAGCCTACTAGGGGTCTCAGGCAGGGAGATCATATCTCCTCTTATCTATTTTTGATCTGTGCGGAAGGCTTTTCTAGTCTGCTAGAGCATGCAGTTGGTAAAGGAAAGCTATCTGGGTTTAAGTGCAGTCAGAGGGAACCTGTAATTTCTCATTTATTTTTCGCCGACGACAGCCTCCTCTTTTCAAAGGCTAACGAAGCTAGCTGTGTGACTATCAAAGGTATTTTAGATTTATATGCTTCTGCGTCTGGACAAGTTGTAAATTTTAATAAGTCTGAGATGTGTGTTAGCCCATCTTTGTCTAATGCGGAAGGTGAGAGATTGGCTAGTATTATTGGTGTTAGATTATTTAAGTGTTTGGACAAATACTTGGGGTTACCGTGTTTTACAGGAAGAAGTAAACGTAGGCTTTTTTCAGATATTACATACAAAGTGTGGAATAAAATCAAAGGTTGGGGAGAGCGTTTTTTGTCAATAGGTGGGAAAGAAATTCTTATCAAAGCAGTTATACAGGCAATTCCTATGTATGCTATGAATATTTTCCGTCTTCCCAAGGGGTTAATTTACGAAATCCATCGCCTTTGTGCCCGCTTTTGGTAGGGCAGTTCTAGTGATAAAAGAAAGGTGCATTGGTGTACGTGGAGTCAGCTTTGTAAATCTAAAATTGATGGAGGATTAGGATTTCGTGATTTACAAACCTTCAACAAGGCTTTACTAGCTAAGCAATGCTGAAGGGTTTTTAAAAATCTCAAATCCTTAGCTGCCAAAGTTTTGGAAGGGTGTTATTTTCCTTTGTGTAGTATATTGAAGGCTCCAAAAAATTCTTCTTCATCTTTTGTGTGGAGGAGTTTGCATTGGGGTAAAGGTTTGTTGTCTTCCGGTTTGAGATGGAGAGTTGGTTCTGGCAGTGCGATCAAAATTTATCAAGACAAACGGGTGCCTAGACCTTCTGGTTTCAAAAATCTTTCTCCCCCTACTTTTGGTTCGGAGGCCTGTGTTGAGCAGCTCATTTCTTTGTCAGGAAGATGGAATGTTCCTCTCATTCAGAGTTTCTTTTCTTATGAAGATGCCAGGGCTATTTTGCAAATTCCTTGGGGTAGCGTTAAGGTTGATGATAGGCTTATTTGGCATTACGATAGCAGTGGTTGTTTCACTGTCAAGAGTGGGTATCAAGCTGGGAAATCTTTTGGGTCGGTGCCTAGCTCCTCCAACAATTCTCGACTGCAAGAGTGGTGGGCTTCTTTATGAAAATTATCGGTTCCTCTGAAGATTAAAATCTTTATCTGGAAGGCTTGCCTGGATTGGATCCCAACCATGTCAAACCTCGCTTATCACGGTATGAAAGTTTTTCGATTTTTGCCCTCTTTGTAATGGTGTGGGAGAGTCCACTTTTCATGCCCTTTGGGGCTGCAGTAAATTTAAAACTGCTAGGAAAGATTGGATTCCAGCTGAAGTTAAGATTAGGTGTAATCATTCTAACTTTTTTGATCTTATTTTGGAGTGTCACTCGGTGTTAAATTCTTATGATTTGGGGTTGTTTTGTACAATTGTTTGGAGAAATTGGTATATGCATAATTTGGTTATGCATGAGGCTCCAAGTCAGAATGTGCTTGATGTTGCACAGTGGTGTAGAGTTTTTTTAGATGATTCTAGTTGCAGTGAGGAAGAGAGGCAGCTTCCTCCTTGTTTTCCTAGACTAGTTAGTAACTCTTGGAGACCGCCGGACTCGGATTGCTACAAAATTAATTGCGATGCAGTGGTGAATGAGAAGGGGGGTCGTATTGGTTTGGGTATTGTTATTAGAGATCACTCAGGTGCTGTAATGGCTTCTTGTTCTCTGATTATGGCAGCGTATTTTGATGCTAATATGGCGGAGACTATGGAAATTTACAAGGGTTGATTTTCAGCAAGGATTGTGGCCTTGCTCCTTGTGTTATAGAATCTGATGCAGCTGTTGTGGTGAAATGGATCAACGATAACAGTAATCAGGAATCTATTAGTGGTAATATTCTTGTTGAAATCTCTTCTCTTGTCTCCAGCCTTCAGGTTCTTTCTATTAGTTATGTTCCTAGGTTGGCTGCCTGGCGAAAAATGCCTTAAATGTTGATGAAGATATTTTCTAGATGGAGGAATTCCCTCCTTGTGTTAGGAGAGCTATTCTGTTGAACTGTCCTTTGTAAGTTCCAGCTGCACTCTTTACCTTTCTTGTGTTTTGTTTCCTTTGTTATCAAAAAAAAAAAAAATGTAGGGAAAACAAATTTGTCGGATTGCCTTTTCTTTTTCAAAATGTGTGATATTCAACTAATGACCTTAATTACGCTAAGACTCAATATATATTGTTAATTGACCACAATTAGATTAACCGTTGCCTATGGAGTGTGGAGCTTAAGAGTAAATTTGTCATTTTATCAAGAAAAATCATAGATTTTTAATTTAGAATATACTAAATTGTTCAAATTATTTAGCATTACTTTTAATTAAATTTATCATTCTACTCTATTTACTCTTAATTTTAACAA
Source organism: Acer saccharum (assembly GCA_030490815.1). Lineage (NCBI taxonomy): Eukaryota > Viridiplantae > Streptophyta > Magnoliopsida > Sapindales > Sapindaceae > Acer > Acer saccharum. The sequence continues at coordinate 25,581,506 of CM059874.1, forward strand.
TCTAACATTACTATGAATATTCATCATAAACAAATCTTCTTTTTCTTTCTCTTTGAAATAATATTTATTTTAGTTTTGAATTATCTTTAGCTTCTGTGGAGTAGGTGACGTCACAGGATTTAGATGTACAGTTAATTTTAGTTAATTGATTTTTTTTTGATGTATAACCATTGCTGGGACCAGCGAGAATAGACTCTACAAGCACAGCCCGAAATACTACCCACTATCGGGGAGAGGGTATATGTGGAATATAACTACTCTCACAATTGGAGAGAGGAGAGCTCCTAGAACCGGGAGAGAGCAACCCACACTTGGGATTTAAAGGCCAAGCTGGGACAAAGAATATATATACAAATATATATATATGCACTCACATGGCTTTGAACCGTGATGGTAGAGGCTCTCAGGGAGCGTCCAGCCATATTGGCAAGAGGCCAAGTGTGTAGTTAATTGATTTTTTCACACATAAATACCATATTGTACTTCCAAAATTAAGTAACTACGGTCAACCGTTTCATTAGTAAATGGTTGTTGTGTTTTTATAAGGGTTAATTGCACAAACATACCCTCTATTTATCTAATAAAGTAAATTTTCAAACAAATGCCCAATTCAAATACAAACATTCTAATTGGAATGTATTTGGGGTATGGAAAGTCAATAATGCCCTTGGGTAGAAGGGAGAGGTTATTTTGGTGGAGAAATTGCACAAACATACCCTGAATTTATGTGTAATTGCATAAATATTCAACTTTTGCTAATAACTACACAAATATGCACTACCATCAATTGACTTTTGTTAACTTTAACCTATAACCACATTTGTATCCCGAAATGACTAAAATACCCTTGAAAACTTATTTATCTTTTCTTTTATTATTTAAAAATATTAAAAAGTATTTACTTAAAAAATTGAAAAAATCGGTACAATTTTTTTTTATTGCTTTCTTTCTATCATTGTTTTGACACAATCAGAACCCATAAAACTGGAAAAAATGGTTGTGTTTAGCAGGTTTTGATTGTGTTTAGTGAGTTTTGTGAGTTTTGATTATGTTGATTAAATGTAATTGTTGGTGGGTTTTGATTGTATTGATGAAATGAAATTGTTTGTGGGTTGATGAGTATGAAATTGAATGTTTTGGTGATAAAGTTAGCTTTTGAAATCTGAAAATTTGGCGTTTGAGGAAATTGAAAATGCAAAATAAATAAATAAATTGATAGAAAGATTAAAAAAAAAAAAAACAACAACAACAAAAAAAATGTACCAAAATTTTTAATTTTTTAAGTAAATATTTTTTAATATTTTTAAATAATAATAAAAACTTAGTTTTCAAGAGTATTTTAGTCATTTCAGAATGCAAATGTGATTATAGGTTAAAGTTAACAAGAGTCAATTGATGGCAGGGTATATTTGTGTAGTTATTAGCAAAAGTTGAATATTTATGCAATTACACATAAATTCAGGGTATGTTAGTACAATTTACCCACCAATATAACCTCTCCCTTTTACCCAAGGGTATTATTGACTTTCCATACCCCAAGCACATTCCAATTGGGATGTTTGTGTTTGAATATGGCATTTGTTTGAAAATTTGCTTTATTAGATAAATAGAGAGTATGTTTGTGCAATTAACCCTTTCTATAATTAAACGAAAAGTTGTAAGGGAGTGCAATTTCTGGTGAACTTAGAGAAGTTAGTCCAATTTATCTATTAATTTGGTAAATTTTACAATCAAGATTACCGCCACTAGTAGTTGCCTTGATTATAGAGATGCACATTTTCAATTTTTTTTATTCTTTGAAAACCCTAATTATATATACTCATTTATTCTTTTTAAAGACAAAACCTAAAACTTAAATCTAAAATATCCTCTCAAGATTTGTAATGAAATGTTTGTTTTTTTAGTTTAATTTGTAATTTTTAGTCAAATGGGGAAATGGGGGAACAGGGGAAACGGGGAAAAACAAGAACTGGGGTTGGGGATGGATATACCTCCCCCCAAAATTCCCCATCCCCATTTTCCCCAAATGGGGAAATGGGTGGGTGGGTGGGTGGGATTGGGGAAGGGTCTAGGAAGTGGGATAGGGATAGAGGGACCTATATCCATCCTCATTTCCCAAATGTGCATCTCTACTTAATTATATTAAGGGATATTTTCATTTTTTTTCTGATGTCTGCCATATTGGTCAAAATCTCCCCTCTAGTTCTATAATGGCCATTATCCCTCTACAGTTTAAGCTATTCGTTATTTTTCCCCTTTCCATTAAAAAGGTGAATCCTAATAGTAAAAGACATATTTGCCGTTAATTAGTTGAGGTTATTAAGGAATAACATTTATGCCTTCATAATTATATTATTGGACCAAATTAATAAAAAAAAATCTAATAAAAAATAAAAAGAGATGGATCTTCACATGAACGGTGGAGATCCATCTCTCTTTATTTTTATTAAAAAACATAAATAAAAAATAAAAAATCATTTCTCGGAAAATAAAAAGTAGAAAGTAACAAAATAAAAATTGTATCTTTCAAAAAACAAAAATCGAAATCAACATATCTATTCACCAAAAATCCATCCACAAATAGATTCATAACATTCATTCACTAAAAAATTACCCATCCATCTCGTGATGAATCATTATCAGATTCAACACCAAAAGTCATCCATCCATCCATCATATTCACTTTCAACATCTCTAAACCAAACCAAACTAAACACCCCCACCACCAAACCCAACCACCTCCACCAGACCAAACACCATAACTGTCAACCATAATTGTCAGCGCCAAACTCGCCGACGTCCAAACCAAACATCCCCACTGTCGATCGGCCCCACCAGAAATCCTACCACCAATGTCGATATCCTCTCACCAAAAGAGATCGACACTCGAACTCGCCAATGTCTAAACCTAACATCCCTACCATTAACACTGAGCTCTCTTCAACAGAGGGGATTGGCACCCGATCTCGCGGCGACCAAATCAAAACCCAAAACAAAAAGGTTGAGACCGTTTTCTCTTAGAAACTTTGTGCCTAATATTTATAGGATGCAGATAAATTCTATTGAAACTCATCGTTAGAGGGCATCAAGACTGCAAAGCGCCACTATAACGTCATGCAACGACGTCACGTTGGGCTAGCAAGGCTTAGCGTGACCTATTGTCACGACATTTATATTGCTTCTCCTTGTCATGAAATGGGGAGGAACCTCACCTACAAGCTTTCATGGTCTCTCTCCATGACCAAACACATCACGTCACTATATCTCACAGTTTGTAATATAAACTTCTGGGCATATTCCTGTGACCTCCACATTGCGTCAACATAATGTTGCAAACTTCACCAAATACTCCCTTTTGGATCTGCAATCAAATTCGTGATGACATCATTGCATTACTACATTGCTATTTGAACAAGAGAATTCTCAAATCCAAAAAATTTAACTCTTTGTGTTGACATCTTATTAAAAATCCTATGACGTGTCATAACCAACATCCTAAGACGTTTAAGCGTGGACACTCCTATGACACAACACAAGAAGTGGATTGTGAATGCATAAACATAAAGATATGATGCATAAGTGCAATCCTCTTGAAGATATCGATCGATAATGCCTATTAAGTTTCTTCAGCATTGACATTCAAATCCAGACGGAAGAAAAATGCAACTTAAAGAATTACAAGCAAACAAGCGTTTTGAAGTGAGAATAAGTTATCCTAAAAGCAAGGTTCGCATATAAGACAATATAAAGAAAATTTGATAAGTTTTTTGATAGTTGAAAGTTTGACAATTTTCTATTAGGAATAAGATGGGTGAATGAGTTTTGATTAGTTTTAATTAGATAAAAATAAATGTAAACACAAAATAAAAGTTTGATAGAGGTGGGAGTGGGGGTGGGGGTGGTGTGGTGGACAATAACACGATTTTATATGAAAACCCCCAATGGGTAAAAAACCATGGGACTAACTCGTTTGGCCACTTAAATTTCAAGTTTCACTAGTTGATAAATAGTTACATCTCAATATGATTCTCTCAATCACTCATCTCTCGGTATACCCTTCTATTTCTACTTGCAAGCCTTTTACTTGTAAACCTCGATGTACCATTGCTTGATTACGATCACCACCACAAACTCACTATAGTTCTCATGTATCTTGATCACCTCTAGACACAAACTTTCAACATAATAAAGAATGATTATTGTTAATTTTTATTTTATATTGGCATGATACCGTATTACCGTGCTAAAATTCTGTTTGCTTGTAAGTTGTAATTCTTAATTACTTAGTTTTAGGTCTTACTCGAGCTTTAGAGGGCTAGCAAAATTGGCTTGTTGGTTTAGTCGTTTAAGAGATGTTTGTCAAGAAATATATGAAGTAATTCTTCTTCATTCCTTGAAAAGCTTAGGATGCGCACATACACACAATTCATATCATTTATGTCCCTTGAAACTAAATATAGCACGGTGTGTATAAAACTATCTAGAGGGGGGTGAATAGATTTTACGCTTTTTACCCAATTTTTCGTGTTAGTCAAAATTACGAAATTACCCCTAAATAGATAAAGCAATAAATCAAGTAAAATATGCGGAAATTAAATAACACTTGATTTTTACATGGAAACCCTCACGGGAAAAACCACGGGCTAATAAGTAAGCCACACTCGAACCTCGAATCCACTAAATGTGTAAACGATTACAACCTAATCCCGGAAGTAATCACACACCCCCGGTATGAGTGAACCTAGTCCAATTTGCTTGCGATCTAAGCAACCTAATCCCGGAAGCTACACACAAGACTTACTTTCTCTATGAAGAGAATACAACCCTAAGTGAATATATGTGAATATCCAAAATGCAACATAGAGCAAGGGAAACCCTATATGCTTATCTAAGATGATTAATATGCAATTAGAACAATCCTAGATATTAAAAACTAAATGACATGTCAAATAGTTTAGCTAATCAAGATTAAGTACAAAACCTAATTAGCTATCACAATACAACTTCCCAAACATACATCACACTAATCTCAATATTGTATCGAAAGCATACAAAGTAACATACAAGTAATTAATTGAGATTGCTTGTTAAGAGAAACACAAAATATGTAAGATATTAGTGAAAAGCTTACCAAGCAAAGTATGATGAAGAATCCATGCAAGATGACATCTAGATGATCTAAGATGATGCTAGATGATGATTGATGATCATGGAAAAAGTGTTTGAGTGATTAAAAATGAGTTCTTGGAATTTTTCTTCTCTTTGAAAAATATCCTAAGTATGAAATCTGAATATGAACTCTTGTAATTGACCTAAAGTCAAAGTGGCATATATATAGGGGGCCAAATCAAAGTGTGGTCGTTTTAATAAGTTGGCCTGAAATTTGCCTTGGGCGCTGTACGTAGAGCGCTTCTGTACAACGCCTGTACAGCGCCCGTACAGCGCCCTTGCTCTATTCTCACGAGAAAACAGAGGGGCGCTGTACGAACAGCGCTTCTGTACAGCGCTCGTACAACGCCGATCCAAAATGCATCAGACCTGATGCATTTAATTTTCCAATTTTGCATCAGGTATGAGGGGCGCTGTTCAGAACAGCGCTTTGAACAGCGCCCTTTGCAATGCTAGAAAATCAAAGTTATGCATGACAAGGCAATGGGCAATGCAAGATGCAATCAACCTAACATGCAAGAAGAGATGTTAATGAGCATTAAAGCACACAAATAAGACACACAACATACAAGGATTAAACATATGCATGAGTTGTGAGTGTATGCAACTATCTCTTTAAGACAAGTAAGCACATAGAAATTTACCTTCGGTGCTTATCAAGAATGAGATCTTCAAAGGGCCTTAGCAATAACACCTACACTTAGGCTACCCTTACAAAGACTCCCAACATGTGGTTTGTCCACGAAATGAGCCAATCAACAAATGGGAACCTTACATCCCTACATCGTTGTGCATCACTTACACACACATATCATTTGTATGTTCATGTATTTAGCATTTAGATTGATATTTATGCTTGTTGCATCTCTTATATGTGTTGTGTTTTTGCTTGTGTGAAGAATAAACATTTTTTGGCATGTTCTATAGTCATCGCAAGCTAGAGACACGACGTGCTCATCGCACTATCAAGTTGTGGTCTAAAAACTACTTTCTAGACATTTTTCATGACGTAGCTTCACAAGGTCTTCATCGCGTCATTTGGTTGTGATCTTAGACCTAGTTGTTTTTTTATCCTATCACGATGTTGTCATCGTGATTGTTCATAGCGATGAACAACTCTGTTTCAGCACGACTAAATGTCACGACTCACACGTCGCGGTACATGATTGCAAGACGGTGTCAAATACTAGATTTTAAGTGATGTTTCCACCGATCATTTCCTTCTCAAGCGCAATTTTTAGGGTTTTCATGACCTTTATAAATCGAAAAAGATTTCTGATTCTAAAGAAAGTATAGAAGTGTACAAGATGCAATTTAGACTTTCTACACCATTTCATTTCCAAAGTGATCAATAGCACTTTCATACACCATTTCATTTCCAAATACACTTTTTTCTCAAGTCACTCTTTGAGCACTTTAGAGTAGATCCCGAATATAATTCTAGGTATGACTTGATATCATTCCCTTGTTGTTATTTGTTTATTTTCATTATTCATGTTTGGGAATTGATTATGGATTGAGTGTTGACTTTTTATGATTTGTATTTCTTGATCTAGACAACTAGGATAAGTCTTTTTTGGATTGAAGTCTTACTATATCATAGTGTTGATTTGGGTAAATAAGGTAAATGGATCAACAACGCTTGTGAAAGGTTTGCGAGTAAGTGGGATAGAATATGACCTAAAATAGGTGTGATTGTGATTATTAACCTTGAGGGTGTATCTATTTTACGAATTAGTCGATTGTGTGATTGCATTGGTCAAGAGTGACTTGTGGATGTTTCCTCTTTGAAGGTTTTACCACGTAAAAATCAATGTGTCGATTATCTCTATCTTTAACTGTCACTTGTTTTTAATTTACTTGTTGAAATTATGGTTTAACTACGCTATGGAAACCTAGAGAGAGGGGGTGAATAGGTTTACAACCAATTTTTAATATCAATAAATATTTTTAAAGAAATCACAAATAAACCCAATATGATATGATCAAGTAATAAAAATCAATTCCTCATCAAGTTTATCAAAACATATAATCAAATAAGAAAGATAGTGGGATTGAACAATCTATAGAACACCGGTGTACCCATACACCGTGTAAAAAATACTGCGATCGAATGTTGGATTACGCTTTTTCAAATTACAATCACAATATTTCCTACACTGTGTATGAGTACACCGGTGTTCTATAGCCTGACATATATATATATATATATATATATATAGTGTGGCAAATTAAGAATAAAACCCTTCTGTGGCAAATTACAAATGGCTACCTCTAACAATGGAAATAATACGATTCAACCCCAAAAACCCAAATTTGATGAAAAGACAAATTTTGAGTATTGGAAGGTCCAGATGCAACTTTTGTTCGAATACCAAGAGTTGTTGACCATTGTTGACAATGGCATTAAAGAATCCATACATGCAGTAGTTACTCTGAAAGATGTGAAGACGCAATTTTTCATTAACCAATCACTAGATCCATTGATTTTTGAGGTCACACACGCAAAGTCAACAAAAGGGGCGTGGGATATTTTAATAAACACATATAGAAGAGTTGAAAAGGTGAAGAAAGTTCGCTTGCAGACTATACGGAGGCAGTTGGAGCTTCTTCAAATGAAGAAAACAAGAAGGTGTCAGATTATTTCTCATAGACATTGGTACTTGTTGATCAGATGAAGTCCAATGGAGAGACGATTTCGGATGTTCAGATTATAGAGAAGATTCTTCGAACACTGAATTCAAAGTTTGAGTACAGGGTTACTACCATCAAGGAGTCTAAGGATATCGAGAAGATGACATTGGACCAATTGATGGGCTCACTCCAAGCCCATGAACAACGTCTGGATGAGAAGTCAGAAATTGAGGTGGAGGAAGCTTTACAAAGCCAGTTAAGTCTTAAGAAAGACAAAGACGAGACTTAAGAATTCTAAGTCAAGACAATGAGGTTAGAACTCGCAGAACAGAAAACGAGATGCTCCCAATTCTAGCCAAGGAATAGGCATAGAGGGCATTAACACTAATCAGAGGAATAAATTTCAGGTTCAGTGTTTTAATTGTAAAAAAATTGGACACTGCAGGACTTAGTGCAAATCCATGAAGAGAGATTTCTAGGCAAATGTTGTAGATTATGGTAATTGTTCAGAAACATTGGTGCTAGCATGCAACATGGCAAAGCATGGAGCCAAGAACAAATGGTTTCTAGATACGGGCTATAGTAACCACATGTGTGGTGAGGAGGAGATGTTCACTCAATTGGATGAATCTTTTACATCATCGATGAAGTTTGGGAATGACACAATGGTGCCAGTGATGGGGAAGGGTAAAATCTTTATCACTCTGAAGGACGGGTCCCATGATGCCATCTTAAATGTACTGTTTATCCCAAACATGTATAAAATCCTATTGAGTGTGGGATAGCTTTCAAAGAAAGGATATGACATACAGATCCACAAAGAGATTTTCACTATCAACAGTGTATAGAAAGGACTAATAGCAAAGGTAAAAATGTCACAAAACCGTTTGTTTCCACTGCTTATCGATGATAATAGTTTACCTTGCTTTAGTTTAGTGATTTGTGATGAAAATTGGTTGTGGCACCTACGGTTTGGCCATGTGAATTTTAGAAGTATGAAACAACTCGCATCTAAGAAGATGGTTTCAGGATTACCTTCCATTAATCCTCCAAACAGAGTTTGCAAGACCTGTGTCTTAGGAAAAAAGCACAGAGACCCATTTCCCATAAGGAAGGCATGGAAAGCCAGTAGGCCATTGTTAATTATTTTCAATGTTGCATGGTTTTCCAATTTTTTTTTTCTTTAATTTTTGCTTAAAGGGATTCTAATTAAAATATTCAATAGAAATTCTAGAAATAATATAAAGTAAGAGCGGATTTATTTTATAAATTATAGTTAAATCAATCCATCAGAAAATATATATATGTATATAATAATTTTAAAATGAAGAGCAATTCATGTCACCAACCCAATAGAAAGTCGTAAAAATTCCTTTATCTCTCAGGGTTTTTTTTTTTTTTTTTTTACAAGAATTTTATATATTTTTTACCTAATTATCGGGAGGGGGGGGGGGGGCGCGTAAAAAATTTGTCCAACCCCTTTTCCCTCTAATCCCGAACTATTGTAATAGTTAAAAAAAATTTGTAAATTAAATTTTAAAATTTCAGCTTATATCAATTTTCCACGACTATCAATCAATAGATTCATATACTCCAGCTTAGTTAAAGTCTTCTTAAACTTAATTAATGACTTACAAGTCTCATTCTAATCTTAAAAGTTCAGTTCGATCATGAAGTGAGAAAAACTGTATATATATTAAGGTGATGATGTTTTTGTAGTCTGTTTGCCTTTAGAGACTAGAACATGACATAAATTCTTGGATAATTTTGGGTAACAAAATTACAAACTGTTGAATAAAATCATTTTTTATGTAGTATATAATGGTGATGATTCGAACTAGTGACATTATCGGGGCGAACGGACTTCTTTTATCATAAAGCTATATTATGCAGTGATATAAAATCATCTTATTATTATTACTAGTTTGCCAACCTGTGCGATGCACAGGCTTTGTTAAATAAGATTCTAAACTATGCTTCAGACATAGCTATAGCCTTCAGGTGGTGTTCATTCTAGTTTTTTTTTTTTTTTTTTTCAACTAATCATAGTTATCGTTTGGTATTTTCCATTTAATCAGAATTACTGACATGGGTGATTGACTATATAATGGCTACTATTCTGCTTCTTTCACCTTCTTTCCGCATATAATGATATTTTTGCAAGCAAAATTATTAATTTTATACATCTAATAGGAACTCATTATGAGTGATTACAATTAATTATTTGACCTTAAAGCCAATGTTATTACGTATTGATGGTCAATAAAATTATCCTAATAATGCGAAATTCTGTTATTTAAAGTCTGAGTAATTGAATAATAAAATATATTACAAACAAAAAAAATGAAACAAATTGGTACAATAAATCAAGAAATTCAACACAGTTTATATATATATATATATATATATCAAATGTAGAAGGATGAATAAGAGACAAATTATTTCCAATGATTGATCAATAAATAACACTAATTTCATCTCAAACCTTTTGCAGATTCTGAAATAAAATAAGAGCTTATATCTCCTTTTCTTCTCAATTTTTCTGGTCACCATAGTTATTGCTTTCCTTCACATTCCTCTGCAATTAATCAGCCTCCTCCTTAACTTTTCTAGGGCAATTAACCTTATTTTGTGAATTTATTTTAACATAATTCATTTTCGTGGAAATTCAAATTGATGGTTGTAATTAGACCGAAAAATCAATTCCGTTTGAAGCAAAAAATAAGATCAAAGCAATTGTTAATATCTTACCATTCTAGTAGTCATAAAACCTGAGTACTCCATCTGTAAAAATTATATATATATATATATACAAACGGTTTACAGAAACATTTTATTAAAATTAAATAATTAACATTTGTATGACTAATAATAGGAGTTTGAAAAAGCTTTTAAAATTGAAAAAAAAATAGCATTGTTATAAGTACCTTCCAGTGATATTTTATTTGACTGCGTGATAATCATGCTTCTACCATCAACATACAAACCTGAAACACCACCCCTTGAGCTGGCTAACTTCAATTTTCTCAAAACTGTTTAAATAGTAGGTTTAAATAGTAGGTTTGCTAGGAGTTGAAAGGACTTCTGGTTTGTGGTAATTAAATAATTAATAGTCTTTTGAATTTATATGAATTAAAAAATAATACGATGGGTTTTGTGAAGTTAATATTGGCATCTTGCAAGATACCTTTCACACTCGTCTCTTATTTGAAACATTTTGCTAATTTGAATTTATTAATATTAATATTAACTATTAAAAGAGAATACGATGGGCTTTCAATCATCTTTTATTTGAAACAAATAGTTAATATAAATTTATTAATATTAACTATCAATTATTAAAAGAGAATATGATAAGTTTTTCACATTGGTCTAGAAACTGAAAAGTTATACCTACAATTAATGATATTAAAATATATATATAATATTAATTTTTAAATATTATAAAGATATGTTATCTTCATGCATTCTATTATATATGCAATGTATTTTTCAATCTAATTAAGTTTGGTCAAATAATTATTAATCAAAATAATAGAAAAAAAAATAAAAATGAATATATAGAATTTAATACCGAAGTTCCCTCACGGTGACATGTGGTACTGTAAAAGTCTATTACATATATATACTAGTGTATTAGCCCGTGCGATGCACGGGTTTTATGAAAAATATTGTATTGTGCCCTATAGTTAGAAAATCAATAAAAGACTTCGCGACTATGCACGAACTCATGTTAAATACGTGTGTTTGTTTTTTGCTTGCTTGCTATACAAATTAAATAAAAATAAATACCGAAAAGAATTGAAAAAGACTAAAAAAATAATATTTTAAAATATTTATTTATTTATTTATATTTATTTATTATTATTTTTGCAACCAGAGTTTTTCCTTAACATAATGCAATCAACACTTGGTCGGACAAAAATTAAATTACCAACATTAAAATTGAAAGGAAACAAATTAAGCTATAACAATTTATATAAAATAACGGTAACTGTAGATAAAAAATGTTAATAGTATAGTGAAATTATAGAATTGATAATCAACAAATTAAAAGTAATATTTAGGATCAATTCATCTTTCGCTCTTTGTATTTTTGTGTTGAAAATTAAAAAAAAAAAAAAAAAAAAAAAAAAAAAAAAAAAACAAATTCCTAGGTCTAATTATCATCCATCTATATTTGATCTATTTTTGCTTTTTTTGCTCTTCAAAAGTCAAAACTCCTACCAACAAAAATAAAATAAAATTGAGTTTAACATAGGTAATTAACAAAATAAATAAATATGGAAAACCAACTAAACACACACGCAAGAAAGGGAATGAATTATGAAATTACATGTATTACAGACTAAAAACCGGTAAAACTTGTCATAAGTCCTACAATATAAGTCATATTGTCATGAAAGAAATGACAAAAAGACAAAAATCTAATATACGTCACTTTCAAGATATAAGAAAATAAAAATGAAAAAATCTAATAGATACTTCACTCTAGACCCTGTAAATTGAATATATATAAAAAAAAAAAAAAAATGTTAAATGAAGAAAAAAAAATGATATACGTATATGTGTAAGTGGATATATGCATAAACATATAAATATGAAGGCAAATATATTGAAAAGAAAAAAAATGAAGAACACATGGGTTTGATTTGATTTTCACTTATAAATATGAAATGAATAACCGAGAGAGATGTGAAGAAATATGAAATGGGATAGAGTGAATGCAAGGAATGCCAAAAGGTTATGGTGGTATCAAAACACATAAATTACATTAAAATTAATCTTATTTATTTCACCTTAAAAAATGGAAAGGTTACATTGAAATTAATCAAAACACATAAATAACATCAAAATTAATCTTATTCAGTTCATCTTAAAAAATGGAAGGGTTACATTGAAATAAATTTTATTAAATATGAGCATTTTTCATCTTAATAAAGAAATTAATATGATTAATTAATTAATTAATATTAATGTCTTTTGAAATTTCATGGTAAATTTAATTAATAAATATAAAAGTCTTTTGAAATTACCTAGCAAATTAATTCATTCATATATATATATATATATATATATATGAAAATATGATAAACTATTTACTAACAAAATTTTAATTATCTCATGTGAATTATCTACTAACAAAATTTACTTGAATTACTTTGTTTTTTCTTTTCTATTATTAATGTAAATATATACAAACGTGTTATTTGATCACATATGTCCAATGCCTCTCTTTACAAAGTTTTACATGAATTTAATTTCTTCTCATAGATACTGTCATTAAGTTATTTAATACGTAATTAACCAACCAAACGGAATAAATTAAAAATATTATATTAACCAAAAAATAAAAAACTGAAATCTAAGAAGTAATGTTTTGGTCAATAGAAATGTTAAAGAGAATATAATATTATGCAATCCAACTTCAGTGGACCAGAATGCTGCCTTAGATTGGCCAATGAAGATCCCTTTTTAGGAGTCCAAACTTACAAACTGGATTTGGGTCTTGCAGACTCTATGCAGTGGTACCATGTTACAGTTGTTATTATATATGCATTGGATAGAATTAAGTCCAGCAATCCTTGGTTGTCATACACGATAATATAGCCATAAACCAAATAGAGTATTAAACTATATTTACAAATGGACATTTCCATTACCTCAAAAGTTTTGTTCCAAGCACTGTCCTTCAAATGTTCAGCTTCATCGTATACTGCTATATCCACACCTTTGCTGTCTATTGTTAAATCATCCAAGTAGTCCTACCAAACAGAAGAGGATTGAATAATCGAAACAAAAATACCTCTACCAAGAAGACCAGTTTTATCGATGGGGCATGTTGTCTTCAAATTCTTATGTACGTTGTGACTCTAGTGAAGTTGCTCTGTAATTGTTGGCCACCACAGAAGTGTTGCTGCTAATCCACTTGTAAATCTGTCAAAAGTTTGAACACACAAGAATTCCAAATTAAAAACAAACAAAGTATTATTCCTATTCACACATAACAATGTGAACAATGTGCTTGAATACAATAGCATAACACAAAATCTCTTTTTTGGTAAGATAATCAATATAAGAACACCTATAAATTTAATATAAAGCTTTCTCAAAACCGATGAAAAAGGAAGAGTGACTTACAGAGCAATATTGAAGAAGACAACAAAAGAAGTGCTTCGAAACAAAACCGATTGTGGAACAGACTTCCCATTGTAATCAACCAAGAGAAATGCAGTGGACAGATGTCCTAAGACAACTGATGGATCAACTATCTTGGAACTATTTAAATAACAGGTTAGCTAGGAGTTGAAGGGACTGATGGGCGATGGCTTATGTTAATTAATTAATTAATAATCTCTTGAATTTTTATGATTTAAAGGAGAATATGATGGGTTTTGTGAAGTTAATATTGGAATCTTGTGATTTCACATACATACGATACAAATGTATGAATTAATGTATTAATATTAATATTAACTTTTAAAAGAGAATATGATGGGTTTGGTGAAGTTAATGTTTAAATCTTGCAAATCAATTTCATACTCATATATTGTTTGAAACGGTTAGTTAATATGAATGTTTTAATTTTAAAAGATAATGAAAGGTTTTGTGAAGTCAGCACCGGTTTGATTTCCTGAGAGGTTATATTATGACATAATTAATAGATTGAATTAAACTGTTATTATAAAAGAAAAGGTGATTTACAATTAAGCTTGTGGCGTCTAGAGAGAGAAAGAGTAAATAAACCGATTATTAGATATGTGTAGGGGTGTACGGCGGATCAGATCCAATGGATTTGCCATGATCCAAGATCCAATCCGATCCAATTGGATCAAAGAAATTGCAATCCGATCCGATCCAATTTTATAGTGGGATCCGATCCGATCCGATCCACTTATAAAATACTTCAATCCGATCCAATCCAATCCGATATGATCTGATGGATCAAATTAATATAAAGTCATTCGTAATATATAAAAGTTATAATCTGAAATAAATAAAATTAAATAAATTAGTCAAACATTACTAATTAATTCAAATAAAATTAACATTAAAAAAAATACATGAAATAACTTGTAAACTTTATATAATTCAAAAAGTTTATAAACATTATACATCAGCTCCAAATGTAAACTTAATAAGCCGTGATGTTGAAGAAGAATAATAGAAGAAAAGAAGATGGTGGATTGTTGGTTATAGAGAAATTGAGAAAGAAAACCTAAAATAGTAACATTAGAAATTGTATTTTGGTTGGGTCTTTACATTAGAAAGTAGTGGATAAAATAAATTGCTCAATATAAAAATAAGGCCTAATATTTTAAGCGGATTGGCGGATTTGACGGATTTCCAAATGAAAATCCAAGATCCGATCCAATCCAATGGATTTTAGAATTTAGGGTCCAATCCGATCCAATCATCTCTCTGGATCCAATCCAATCCAATGGATTAGATCCGATCCGATGGATCGTATTGGATTGGATTGGATCCTGCACACCCCTAGATATGTGGTAATTTTGTGATTTAATGCTAAAGCTTTCTAACGACGCCACGTGTCAAGGTGAGGTACCATTTTACTATATCATATATATATATATATATATATATATATACACATATATGACTAATTAAGTTTGGTCAAATAATTATTAATCAATAATAGAAATAAAAATAAAAATGAATATATATAATATTAATTTTTAAATATTATAAAGATATGTTACCTTCATGCATTCTATTATATATATGTAATGTATTTTTCAATCTAATTAAGTTTGGTCAAATAATTATTAATCCATAATAGAAATAGAAATAAAAATGAATATATAGAATTTAATACCGAAGTTCCCTCACGGCGACATGTGGCGCTATGAAACTCTATTATTATATATATACTAGTTTACAGACCCATGCGATGCACGGGTTATGATAAAAACTATTATCCTTCTTTAGGGATGAATATTACAACAATAATGCTATTTTATCCAAATTTGGTGTCCAAATCTGGTGCCCAAATGATGTGACATCATTGTAATCAATTCATTTAAATTATATTAGATTTGTATGATTTAAATGAATAAATCACAGTGTTGCCATGTCATTTGGACACTAAATTTAGGCAATGTAGCATTACTCATACTACAAACCCAAAAAACATACTTACATTTCTGTTCATTATGAAAAAAATAAAAAAGGTTTCATCGAGAACAAAAAATATGAAACAATACATGTTAACTTGGTTGCAAAAAGTCTTAATTGCAGTGAATAATCACTTGAATAGGTTCATAGCCTTTGGTCCATTTCTTACATCTCTTGTGGAGAGTAGCTGCATCATTTTCAAAACTTAAAAATTATTTTCACAAAAAAATAAACAATCACCTATCTTTAGAGCTTATTGCAGAGGGTTTATACAAATAGCAGACTCAAGATTATTTACAATTCAATCGAAAAAACAAATTCAGAGTATGAAAACCCGCTTCAAAACTCTCTGATAATTAATATTCCATACCAAGGTATTGAAAATTTCAAAATTCATTCAATAATTAGTGAAATATCCAAAATGCCCTAATATTATATATAAAAAACTATAAAAATCAAAATAAATAACATTAAAATTTAAAAGTTAAATAAAATATCAAAATAAATGACATAAAGATGGAAAAACTAATTATTTCGAGAAAAAAATAAATAAAAAAATACAGAAGCATGTTTCAAAATAAATAAAGGGGTTTATACAATTTGGTCCCAACTTAATTGGGAAACATCACTTTTTTACTCCTTAATTCAAATTTCATCAATTTAGTCCTAATATAATTGAAAATACATCAATTTAGTCCCATTGTTAGTCAAAGTGGTGGTCAACCGTTACAAAATCAAGTAAAAGTCTTTATTACCCTTATGATATGTTGGACAAGTGGAAAGACATATTTGCCCTCTACTTTAAATATTAAAAAACAGAAAAAAAAAAAAAATTATTATTTTTGAGATCCAATCGATGAGATCTCTTCATCGTTTCAACAAGACTAATCTCTTTATTGATTTGTTTCACAATAAAATAGCTTGAAGAGATTGAAGTGCCTGAAATCAATACATCACTTTAGATTGAATTTTTTTGGGATTTCGTTAAAGAACCTGCTCCACCAAACGCCTGCTCCACAAATCACTTTATTGATTTGTTTCATCTGCTCCACCAAACGCCTCCCTCCTACTCCCGTCAGTTCACTCCTCTCTGACTTTGTATTTTCTTGTTTATTTTTATCATTTTTTGTTTTTACTGATTCTTCTTTCCTTTTTCAAACTTAATTTCAGGCTGTTGATTCTACACATGAATCAGAGAACAGCTCCATTGGGTCTCCGGCCATGTCCAGTGAATTGGAGCAGCAGCAAGGAAGATCAATGCCCTCACCTGACCAGTTGACGCAATCTTCGGTGATGGAGCTACGATCTCCGGCGCCGGAGACTGCAACTCCAGCGGAGACGCAAAGCAAGTTGACTCTTCCTCTTCTTTCCCCAGAACTTGCTGCATCTTAGTGTTGAGACTTGAGATTAGACTTGTTGAAACGATGGAGATTTGGAAATTTCCAGATCTCATCAATTGGATCTCAAAAAAAAATAAAAAAAAATTTTTTTTTTGTTTTTTAATATTTAAAGTAGAGGGCAAACATGTCTTTCCACTTGTCCAACATATCATAAGGGCAATAAAGACTTTTACTTGATTCTGTAACAGTTGACCGCCACTTTGACTAACAGTGGAACTAAATTGATGTATTTTCAATTATATTAGGACTAAATTGATGAAATTTGAATTAAGGAGTAAAAAAGTTATGTTTTCCAATTAAGTTGGGACCAAATTATATAAACCCCATAAATAAATAATACAAAAGCTACTTCACTTGGAGTTGTCCTTCTCTAGACCTTTGATTTTGAAAGAGGCATGACTGAATTATGAGATATATATATATATATATATATATATATATATAAGATTAGAAGGTCATCGGTTAGCTTAATAAAAAATATCTGGTATTTCAAGAGTTTCAATAATAATCGTATATACTTGAAATTTGAATCATCAGAAACAGGAAACCAAATGCATTAGCATGCATGAATATGCATTTAATAATAATGGATGCATTCATCCTTCAACATGGAATGAATTTGATATCACAATTTTATTAAATAGGGATTTGACCAATAAAATTTTTTTTGAAAAAAAGAAAGTAATAATAAATTAACAGCTAAGACAACCAATTAATACCCGAAAGCTCTCACGACGAAACGTTGCTATTTATGAGTAACATTTTTTTTCTGAGTCAAGTGGCTCTTTATGGAAATGCTGAGGAAGAGTAGAGGACATGATCATTAGGTAATGATGTGATTAATTGGTATTATAAAAGAATTTAAATGGTTTGCTGATCTAAAAGTCTAAAACACATTAAAATTAAATTCTGACAATAAACAGAATCCATGCTATGACAAATTTATATGTAAAGATACATAATCAAGGGCTCTACCCAGTAGGACAGAGAACTGATATCCAACAATTCCAATTCAATAGAAATATGATCTTTTCTATTTATGCTCTTGTTCCCAGTTGGGTACATCCACATTTTTCCTATCATAGCAAATCATATGTTAGTGAAGTCCATATATAATATTAAAATGGTAAGAAAGTATACCATTTATAACCTCCAGAGTCCAACCTCAAAATCATCTGAGCAAAATATCTATATTGAAGCTTTAGACTATGATGAGAAAGACTCAATTTTGAACAGGCAATGGTTTGGTGAAGCATGTCTTCCTAAAAGAAAAATAAGAGATTCCAAATTCTTATGATAATAAATAAATAAAGATAAATATTAAAATGGAAGTTGAAGAGTGAAGACATATACCTTTTAATGATATGGTGTCTGTAGCCATTTTGAACCAGAGAATAGAAGATGAAGAATGAACTTATATAAGATTTGTAATCGGCTATTAAATGCCAGGTGATCAAGAGGGTAGCTTCGGTTTCAATCCCTATTTTTCACGATATTCAATCTTCTTCTTTCTTAATGATTACAAAGAGAATTTGAATGGTTTTTGAACTGATTCTAAAAACTATAAAAGGCATTCAATAACTTCACCAGAATTTAAGGCAATCACTATTATACATACACACATCTAATAACTTGAACCATTGAACCTGGTGAGTGGTGATATTTAGAAATGAATAATAGCATTTAAATCTAATACTCTCTCACGACGACATGTGGCACTGTGAAACTTTGTTATTATATATACTAGTTTGTAGCCCGCACGATGTGCGGGCATTGTATAATCTGTTGAGAGATTATGGTTGCAATATTACTTGGTGGATTGGGTAAGGGGAGTTATCTAAAAATGGAGGTTGTTAAATAGTGAGCGATATGAATTGGAAACAATGGTGGAAATGAATTGGTAGAGAAGAGATAGAAATAATGGAAAGAGAGTTGAAAAATGAACGATAAATTGTGGAAATTCGAACATCAACAATAATAGTATAATGTCATACTAATACAATAGCTATCGATTGTATAAAAATAATTCATTATGGAAATAAATTAAAAGTCTTTTATTTGTCACTGTATTAAATAAAGTAAGTTAAATGCAAGCATACAATTGTTGTACCATAAAATCAATTTATTTGTGTTTCAATCTTCATCTTCATCTTCAAATACTTTCCTATATCGAAAAGAGAAACCAATTTAAGAAAAGTGACACCAGTATAAATTTTATATATTTTAAATAATATACATGAAGCTTACTTCTTTGATTTCTTTATTTTTGATTCTTTGCCAGAGCTGCTGTCTATGCCATCTTCGTTTCTTCTTTCAACGGAGTCGAAGGTTGAAAATGATTTGAGTTTGAGATATGAGAATCTTCATCTTCCTATTATTTGTTAAAAAAAAAATTTTACCTCTAGTTTCTTGAAAAATGAGATTGACTAAATTAAAAGCTTAGTGTAGAATGTTGTTTTAGTATTTTCTAATTTGTTACCTTTGAATGGTGAACTGGAGACTTAGTGAGGGTTTTCGTCTCTATGCCACTGACTGTGTAATTCTCTCGCCCTAATACTAAATTGAAATGGTTGAGTCTTAGTCGAAATGTGTATCTTTTCCCAACGATTTTGTTTAGAACATCGGGTGCTTGTTTGTCATGGTCCTGTTTTGACATGTAATACGATAATAGACATTAGTAATTTAGTATATCTTTCACTGAATAAATGTTAATAACTTAAATAAAGATGGGTGTTACCTGTTGAGCAGAATATAGTTCAGAAATAGGTATTTGAAGTATTTTCTAGCTCCATTTCCTTGTCAAAAATGACAAATACTGTACTTCATGTTTCATCTTCAACATTTACTTGCAATTTGTATCTGAGCAGAGAAGAATTTTTTTGGTTATAAGTAATATGAATTATAAAATTCATTGAAGATGTGTATATGTTTGTACCTCGGGGTTGGGGATTGTTCCTGAGTGTTGCACTTGGCACACCAAAAAGTTGAACCAATATCATGCAATTTTTTACTGCATTGTTTGCAAGATACATAATACCAGCCATATTTTGAATCAATTCCAATGATCTTGGCTTCACAGGTTACAGTTATGACCTATTTTATTTCAAATATTAGTACAGAATTTCATAGTAAGATGCTTAAAGTTTTTTAAAAAAATTTGTACCTCAGATTCTGAATTTGTTGTCATAAGAAGTATTTCTTTAATTGTTTTTGCCAAAGTTGAAGAGGTGGCTTCATTCCCTTTATGTAACTCTTGTGTTGGTAGTTGTTCCACCTTTTCGTTGATATTTGGAATACTATTGAAGCAATATATTTTTGTTATATATATATATATATATAGGGGTGGGCAAAAAACCGGCCAACCGAACCGAACCAGTGGATCGAACCGGTTGGACCGGTTTTTTTTTCGGTTTTTATTAAATAACCGGTTCAGTTCGGTTGGTTTTTTAAAAAAACCGACTGAATCGGTTTTTTTCCGGTTTTAGACAGAAAACCGGAGAACCGAACCGGTAAACATAGTATTAAAAAAAAAAAAAAAAAAAAAAAAAAAAAAAAAAAAAAAAAACCTAATTTCAAGTTTTAATTCTTCACTCTTCAATTTCAGCAGACAGCAGCCACACCCAGTCACTTCACGCTTAAAGCCTTGAGCACTTTCGGCCGCCGGTCGTCGTCGATCAGTCATCACTTGTTCGTCTTCTACTCGCCGCTCGTCCTCTTCTACTCGAATCTCTCTCAACTTCTTAGACCTCAACCGCCGCAGACGACACATCTCTCGACAGATTGTGGGTCTCATCCTCTCAGGTACAAATCCATCCATGGTTGATTCTTGACTGAAATATATTTTGATTGATGCTTCCATTTTTGCCGATTTGGTAGAGATGTTTTCCTGTATTGATTGATAATGGTACAAATGTATTATCTGATTGAAGAGTTGGGATTGCATGCCTTGCCCACCATGAGAAAAGTTTTGATGCTGTACCTGTCCAGTGTTCAAATTCTTAGATTGCAAGTGATATGCTCATATAGTTAGATCCAAGTCTGAGCACAGTTTATCATCATATAAATATATAATTATTGCTTAATTACTAAAATTTTTATAATTAGTATATAAGTTGCTCTCGTTTTGAAACTGAAACTCTGAATTGGTCAAAATTCTAGCTATGTAAGTTTTGCATAATCATGAATTTTATATTTTTCGTTTCATCAAATTGTCTTTTATCTATTTTCTGTTTTCTTTTTGGCTCCTTTACCTTGATGGTTTATATGGTGTGCCAGATTTCAAGAACGTCTCTATTGTGGGTCATTACGTGAAGGACCGAACAAAGGATGCTCAATTTATAATTATAAGGTAGGTTGGATGCTCTCTGTGGATTACTATTTAGTGGGAAATCATATATTTGCTAAGCTGTTTTCTGTTTAATACACCTGCAGCCTACGGAACAACATGTTTGAGTTGGCAGATCGGCTTGTGGGGATTTATAAAACTGATAATTGCACTAAGAGCATTACCATCAACCCAGGGAGTTTTGTGGTGTGTGAAAATGCTGCTTAATAGATATGTAAATTTCTTCTGACATGAAATCGAAAATGGTAACTCACCATAAGCTCAATTTCTAACATTGATATATTGTTTTAATATTTAAATGATGTAATTAACTGTCCAGTGGGTGAAATATAAATGCGAGAGCACATTATTTTCCTTTGATCAGTTGGTTTTCTCTGCTATGTTTCATGATCTTTCCGGTTAATTGCTTTTGATATTGCTTTGATATCCTTAGACTTTTCATTTAGTTTATGCTTCAAGTCATTACAGATATGCCACAGTTGTTGTGAGAGGCTGCAAATTCAATTCTGTGGTAGATTTGGTTATTGCATCCTTGGACATCATAGTTTTCAATGCCTATATACATATTACATCGGAAAGTGATATTTATATAGAGATATTTCTAGGTTTCTTTAGTCCATAAATTTGGCCCATTAGGCCCAAAACCAAAAAAAACCGAACCGAACCGAACCGGTTCAATTCGATCGGTTTTTGATTGGTTGGCAAATGTCAATTTGATTGGATCGGATCGCTTTTTTCAAAAACCGAACTTTATCGGTTTTTTATCGGTTCTACGGAAAACCGAACCGAACCAATCAACGCCCACCCCTATATATATATATATATATATATATCCATTGTAAATTTAAATAACAAAATTGATTAAATTGTAAAATGTTATTACCTTTTCATAAGGTTTGATACCTCTAGAATATCAATGTTTATATAGACCTTGCTTGCATTGGTTGTAGATATACATATGTTCCCTGTAAATCAAATTGTTTATTAGTGTGTGATTTTTTTTTTAAAAAAAGTCTGAAAACTTGGTATGTAAGTTGTTGTAATGGAATTGGATATTTGATGGTTTGATTACCTTTGAATTTTTTAACCAATGTTGATATAATAACCAAAATCAGTGGTTTGGAAATTGTCTTCATTGATTTCATTTACTTTTTCACCCAAGAGTGTTATTTGAATCATATTGTCTCTACAAAAGATTTTTTTTTGGTTATTGAAAGTATATGAAATCATAATAGTATATGTTAAGTATAAGAATTACATACCTGATGTCTTTAATTTGAAGAATTCGTTTTTGACATGTTGAGCTTGATCCCCTAACTTGTTGGTTTTCAACAGTTGACATTGCAATCAGGTTGCCTATAACATCTGTGTTAAAGAGTATTAACTATCATGTAGAATAATATATATTGTAACTATGCATAAAGAGTAAAATAAGTAATTTTATTATATAACCTGTGAGCATGGTGTTATTGTCTACTCTCCTTTCCAAGTTTTCAAAATCTTGAAATTCAAATTGATGAACTGGAATTGAACTATGGTCTCCCCTTAACTCGTTGATGGTTGTAGTAGGCAAGAGAAGTAGCTTATACTGATGTGAAACTGGCTTGTAATTTCCATTGTTATCGACAACTTTGAAGTTTTCAATAGAGTAAACCTTCCCCTCATCTACCAATTTGGTGAATTTTGGAATTAAGAATTTTTGGATGGAAGCATGAACGTGAGCACCCTAATTAAGAATTTTGTTAGTTTTTTTTTTTTTTTTTTTTTAAGATCAAGTTCGAAATTGTTTTAAAAAAGAGGGTAACATACCTGTTCAGCCAAAAGCAACATGTCTAAAGAGTAGACTTCATTTGAATGAATGTTTCTTGATTCCCACTTTCTTGATATTTTTACTGTAATTCTCCAATCATCTTTTCCTTTCTTGATATTAGACAAATAGCTGCTTTGTCCATTCATTGTTCAATTGCGTTACCTGCTAAGAATTTCAAATAATTGTCACTTCACATGTTCTTATATTCTTATTAGAATTTAATTTGAGAAAGAATAAATATTTGACCAAGATTAATTAAACATGTTGTAGTATACCTGTTTAGAAAACTAAAACACTTCCTCATATACAATATTCTTTGTATAATTGCAATGGTTAGGGTTAGGGTTATCGCTATTGATAAAAATTTTCAATCCTTGACGTGATCGAACCCTTGAAACAGCAACGTAAAGTTGACCGTGGCTGAAAACAGGTTTCGGCAAGTAAACACATATCTGCTCCAGAGTTTGACCTTGACTTTTGTTTATCGTCATTGAAAACGATGGACGGACTGGGAACTACCTATGCCTAAGAACAAATGGCCATTTAGGGTCTGAAGAGGTCATTATTATTCTAGGAATGAAAACCTTTGTTCCAATGTTTGAGCCCGTTATGATTTTCCCTTCTATTACCAGTGGTGCTAATTGGGTGACTATTAACCGTGTTCCATTGCAAAGACCTGCACTTGGGTTTATATTTCTCAACAAAATTATTGGGATTCCAATTTTTAAATGCAACTCATGATTGGGAAGTCCTGGAAATTTCAAACTATTTAAGAACTCAATAGGGAACATCATGTCTTGATCAAACACTTTCCCAGAAGCCTTGCAAATTGAATCAGAACTGAGATATGTTGTTATCTCCCCTGGAATGACATTCAAAACATAAGAGTTGATCTCATCGACTGTTTGATTTGTTGGAGTTAGAATTCCTCTATTTCTCAAGTATTCTGGATCTTTATATTTGTTAATTAAATCTGGATATGTACTTGAGACAATAGATGCAATAGGATCAGCAGAATTGGGTATAAGTAGATCATCTGGTATTACAATCCAACATGAGTCTTCTTCACCTTCTAAAGAAACAGTTGGCAATTTTCCATCACCCAGTGTAAGAACCCATTCAGTAAAGGATGTAGAGTCTTTTATTCTCATATTTTCTGTTAAAACTAATACTTGACACGACTTCCATATGGGTGACTTGTTAATTGAAGCTTGAACAACATCCTCTCTTCGTCCTTTTAGAACCACAGGCAGGGTTTGTCGAAAGTCTCCACCAAGAAGAACTGTTATCCCACCAAATGGTTTTTTATGTGAGTGTACATCATTAAATCTCATGATGTCTTTCAATGATCGGTCTACTGCTTCGAAGGTGTTTCGGTGGTCCATTGGAGCTTCATCCCAAATGATCAAACTGGTTTTTTTGATGAGTTCTGCCATATGTGTTCCTTGATGTATGTTGCATGTTGATTGATCGTTTAAGTCAATTGGTATTGAAAACCTCGAATGTGCAATTCTACCACCTAGTAATAATAAAGATGCAATTCCCGATAACGCAACAGCAAGGCAGATCTTCCCTTCTGACCTTAAGCGGGAGAGAATGGTCTTATATAAGTACGTTTTTCCAGTCCCACCAGCACCATATACAAAGTACAAACCCCTTTTTTTTTCAATTACCGATTGCACAACGATGTCATGAACATTCATTTGTTGCACATTGAGGCCACTGTACAATTCTTTGTGCTCCATAATCAACCTCTGAATATCATATGAAAGTTCTTCCCTTATTAATCGATTATTAGCATCCCGAATAAGAGAGTGATTTGGAAGGGGTAAAGGCGGAAAATATTTGAGAGATCTATTATTCTTTTCTAAAATCTGTTCTATTTCGTAGAGTGCCAAATTTTTAAGTTGAGCCTCCGTCAAGGTAAGTTGAGGAAAGTTTAAGTTCCTCCGTTGACGATGCAAAATATCGTCGGATAACAGATCCCAATTATCTTCCCAAAGTTTTAACGGCTCAGAAACCTCACAGAACAATAAACACGTGACGAATAATTGACGCAATTGTGATCCAGTAGACCATTGGGATGCCTGAACAATGGCTTCATGCCATTCTTTATCCTCATCTAATAAACCAAGAGCATAACATGTAGCCTTGTATGTTTCATATGTTACTCCATTGACAGTTCTGATCTCTTCAAAACTCTGAACTCCTTTCACAATGTTGAGTAGCATTCGAAGGTAAAATCTCTCTCCAGATGATGGGTATACATAAAACATCCGGCCTATACATTTTCTAGATTTCCTCCTCTGCCATGCTTTATTTTGTGAATTCCATACCCATTTTGTTGGAAAATCTGCATAACTTAGCTCTCTAGCATCCTCATATTTAGCATTTGCTTCCATCCATTCTGTGAACATAGTTTTTTGTACATCTAATCTGTTTACAACATTGTTCAAGTAATCTGAATCTCTGAAAGTGACAACATTTTCTTCTGGAAGGTGGAAGGTAAGTCTCTCTACACCCAAGCTTCGATATTGAATATCAAATTCAAATATTCTCCAACAGGCCTCACATGCAGATAGATATCGACAGTCTAAAAATGATTTTATCTCATCGATTTCCATTTCTTGTTCTGATCCATTTCTGTTAGTTCGGATAACGTTCTCCTCCAAAACCATTGTTGCTTTGTCAGGTCCTTTATTTATATACTTGAATAGGTATTTTATTGACCTCGATTTGTTGCACCACTCTACATTGATATGTGCTTGATATTTAACAACCAGGTCAAGGTTATGAGGCACAACGAATCGATTATCTAGCATAATATTGTTCTTCTTGACAAAACTTTTGTCATCTCTTCTTCGATAAACTGGAAATCCATTATCATCAATTGTTGTTTGTTTGGTAAACTTTTTGGGAAAATGCTTTGAGCAAGAACCTCTCATCGTACATGGAGATTTGAGATTAGCACTTCCACATGGCCCATGAATCATATATTGCGCTACAGATTCATATCCAATCGGGTCTGCTTCTTTATCTGGGATTTCTGCTGAAATAATCTTGTCTATATTTGTACCAGTTTGGCACCTATTGTCTGGATGAAGGAAAAGCAAGATATGTGCATGCGGTAGGCCCCTTTTTTGAAATTCTATCGTGTATATAGCTGAAATGATTTTTTTAAAATAAAAGTTAAGTATATGATATATAAATTTTGAGTTTTCTAGATATAATACTTTAGAAAGATAAACGTACCAGCCAAAACTGTTCCAAAATGTTTTTCTTGAACCAAGTCTCGTAGTAAATGATCAAGCTTTATTTTGAAGACTCTTGATACAATATCAGGTCTGTCATTGGGCTTTTGTCTTGGTATTAATTCCAAAAAATGTAGTATTTCATTCCACCTTGGATTTGCCGTGAAAGTAATAAACAAATCTGGATATCCGAAATATCTACAAATGGCCATAGCATCTTGGAAATTTTGAGCCATGTATCGAGGGCCACCGGTAAAACTTGAGGGGAGCACGATGCGTTTTCCGGTAGATGCTGGAGTTAAATCACCCTTCAAGACAGCATCTTTTAATCCTTTGTAAAGCTCAGCTCGTAGTTGTGGTTGGTTTAATCGAACCCAACGTAATCTATCCTCTTCGATGCATGTGTAGGCATCAACCAGATACTGTTGAAATAACCTTCCACTTAAGAAAATTGTCTGTGCTTCATTTTGTCGTTGTTGCAATCTGTACGCATAGTATTCCCTCATGGTCACACACTGTCTCTTGGTTTTTCATTTTCCTTCATTAGTTATGTACTTAATGCCTAGCTGGAAACCATCTTCACCATATGGGAATAGCAAGGGATATTGCATAGCCATAAATGATGGGTGTAGCTCGCTAATCCTTTGTAATCCATCCGACTTATGCTCAACAATAATATCGCGCATAACGTTATCATCTAGATCCCCGACAATTAGAGCTGCAACTTCTGATCCCGTTGGTAAATTATACACATTGGAATCATTAGAACGACTTCTCATCAATCTTAAACGGATGGGGATAAATTCTGAAGCTCTGAAACGATCTCGTGCCATTCTGAAGACTTTTGCTAGGTCATTGCATTCATCAAACATTTTCACCAATTCGAAAACAATGTCGAACTCTAATCTTGATGAAAGGGTATTATCCCCGGACAATGCTTGCAATCTATTCACAACCTCGTTCTCAGTATCGTATATATAGAGTTGTGCAAATTTTGGCTTCTCTCCAGTAGCAGGAAGCAACGAACCCATCAAGTGGTGGTTCTGTCCGCTAATACGATAAACATAAGGACCTCCACCAACATTAATAGTATTATCAACTTTAGCACCGGTGGAAGTAAATGAAAATATTAAATTATATCCTCTAATATTTTCTTTGAACTTGGTTGATCTATTTCCACCATTATAACGCAATATGGATTTAAGAAATGGTGGCGCATCCTTCAAAACAGGTAGTTGTATCTTTCCGTCTTTACAACACAATGAATATTTTGGATTAGACGTTTGTTTGAATTTATCATTCCGCTCTTCGTACCAAACAATAGCTCCACATTGTTGGCAAACGTGTTTTGGAGCACCAAAATTCCAAGGTTCGACAGTTCTTCCTATTATAATACGGGGGACAAATGTTAAATTATAGCACGATAACTATACCACTTAAACTTGATGATCTAACGAAGTTTGTTTTAAAGATTCTTACTTTGTGAATTGTGTTGGTTTTCAGTTGGCGTTGAATCGAAACCTCCAAATGCCCTCTTATCTCCTATATTACCTGAGGTATTAAAATATTACTTATTAAATTTTATTTGTTAATTCTATTTATGTATAGATTAACATAACCTTAAATTGTAGACATGTGTGTTACTAACCTGTTACCCTTATTTCTATTGTTGATTCAACTGCTCTAGTAACTGTTTCAAGGGTGTAACCGCAATAAGTGCTATTTGCAGCTGGATAAGAGGATTGACGCACATTGTTTGTCAATGGGAGGACGTTGTCATTCTTGTCATTTACTAATGAAGAGCCCATAGTTTTTGAACGTTTGTTTGATCTAAGCAAATAACGATTTAGTCTACGACTTCTACCTTTATCAATGTCATCCATCTAAAAAAAAAAAAATACATACAAACTACTTTACAAATTTAATAAAACACATTAAAGAAAAAATAAATGCATTAATATATGGGTCCAAAAAGGAAAGACTTTTAGACAACATAAAGTAAAGTTGAAAATGGATGTTAGGAGTACCTGTATATTACTTTTCGAAGCAATAAAGTATAACTTTGAGTACCTATAAGGAATTCATATGAGGTAAGAAATATTGCAAATAAATTAATAATAAATGGATTTAAGTATAATAATTATTTAATCAGAATGGATATATGGTGATTATCTAATTGAGTGTATCATTAGAAAAATAAATCATAGGGGAAAAAAAACACTTGTATAGTCACACAGAAAAGTTCAAACCATATACTTAACATTGATAGGCGTAAATGCTCAGACAAAATATTTTTCAAAATAATTAACATTGTAACATCAAGATTCAAACAAAATACAAACTACATCTTATAATAAAAGTGGTAGTATTAATAATAATAATAAAAATAATGTTGTTAAAAATTATCAGCTGTAGATGATACACAATCGTCATTGTTTTTTTGTTTTAAAATTGCTTTGTATTTTTCAATTTTGACCTTCAAAGCTTTATTCTCTTCAAGTGCCTTGTCAAATCCTCCATTGATTCTATGATAACACCACTTGTAGTATTGGAAGTTAGAGAAGTTGACATCACAAACTTCAAACTTGTATATCATTTGCAGATAATCAACTGTTTCTTTAGCAGTATCTTGCTCAGACTCAATTTTATGTTTTGAAGGGACACCCCAAAACACTCGGGTTTTGAATGTGGAGTCAATTTTAAGTTCAATCTCAACGTATGCTTTAAACAATTCTGGACCCTCAACTTCGTATCCGTAGCCGTATTTTCTTATTTTTAATTTGTCCACCACATTATTAAGTAGGCTTTTATAACATATATCAACACACAAAGGTTCCATATTGACTAATCTGCACATGCATAGAGAAAAGATAATCATATTACAATTCATTTAATTATTTGGAAATTTCACAATATCTACATGTGGAAATGTTATATTAGGATATGTAATTTAACTTCTTCTTCTTTTTTTTCAGGTTCTACTGTGTTTTTTTATGGTAAAACTAAATTTGATATTTGGTACAATTTATGTTTTTTTTTTTTTTTTTTTTAAATCCGTATTACCAAAATATATAAATAAAAAAAAATTTACTATAACAAATATAAAAGAGAAGAACATTATCACGTCACTTTTTCTAGAGAAGTTGGGAAAATTAAACAAAGCATAGCTGATTAAGGGTAACAAACTACATCACACATTAGTCAAACTATTCATGGTATATATACAAAATGATATTTGGTAGAATTTATGTTTTTTTTTTTTTTTTTTTTTTTTTTTTAAATCCATATTACCAAAATATATATATATAAAATTACTATAACAAATATAAAAGAGAAGAACATTATCACGTCACTTTTTCTAGAGAAGTTGGGAAAATTAAACAAAGCATAGCTGATTAAGGGTAACAAACTACATCACACGTTAATCAAACTATTCATGGTATATATACAAAATGATATTTGGTAGAATTTATGTTTTTTT
Source organism: Acer saccharum (assembly GCA_030490815.1). Lineage (NCBI taxonomy): Eukaryota > Viridiplantae > Streptophyta > Magnoliopsida > Sapindales > Sapindaceae > Acer > Acer saccharum. The sequence goes on from CM059874.1 coordinate 25,611,732, forward strand.
TTTTAAAAAAAAAAAATCCATATTACCAAAATATATAAAAAAAAATTACTATAACAAATATATAAAAGAAGAACATTATCACGTCACTTTTTCTAGAGAAGTTGGGAAAATTAAACAAAGCATAGCTAATTAAGGGTAACAAACTACATCACACATTAGTCAAACTATTCATGGTATATATACAAAATGCTCATTTAATATTCAATAAACTGTGAATATTCAATAACAAAATTTGAATGGAAATAAAAGTTAAGCTAATTGTTAAATATTGTTATCTTTATCTACATTTTTTGTGTGTGTGATTTCTTAGTTGTTTCTTTTGTAATTTTAATGTTTTATTGATTCCAATTAATATTAAGAAAATGTTATACAATATTAGTAAATATTTTTTTAAAAACGTAGACACTGATCTCTAATTTTTTTTAAAAACAATTTCTATCTATATTATTCTTTTTTTATGAAATTTATTCTATACTTATAATAAGGTTGCATGCAACACTACATAATATTTGTACTTATTAAAAAAAATCTAAAAACAATTATATAAAAGAAAATATAATAAAAGAAGTCCAAATGTTGTTCATAAAATACAAAATATAAGACAAATATAAATCAGCAACATAAACTTTTTTTTTAATTTCTTATCTTTATGTACATTTTTTTTTTTTTTTCTAATTTCTGTATTTTTAGTTTTTATCTTTGCCAAATCTAATCGGACCTTTAAAAAAAATTAAAAAAATAAAAAAAAAAATCTAATCAGGCCAACCTTTGCTAATATACTTTTTAAAATACTATATACATGATTAGGAGACATCTAAAGTTATCAATTATTCTATTTTTCCCATTCATTTCTATTATTATTATTGTTATTAAATAGGTTAGCTTAAAAAAAATTATTAAATCGGTGCAACAATAATACAATGATTTTGAAGGTTTTATATTTTTAATTATAATATTTAAAGTCTTGTATTTATTTTTTCCAAGAGATAGTTTAAAGATGTAATTATAAGATTTACACACATTTGACATATATAAGTATTATCATAATGGTTTAAATGATTTAGAGTGAGGATATACCAAATGGAGAGTCTGACTATTAAATGAGTAGGATGGTGAAACAACAAAACGTTTTACCTACATTGCATTAAGCATTGATATTTTTGAATTCTCAAATTTTAATTACAATGGTAATGAATACAGTTATTATATAGATATAGATATAGAAAGATTATAATTAATAATTTATAAAAATTTAATGTTAAAACCACCACACGACGACATGTGTCAAGGTGATGTTCCATTTTACTAAGCTAATTGTTAAATAGTGTTATCTTTATCTACATTTTTTTTTTTTTGATTTATTTAGTTATTTCTTTTGTAATTTCTATGTTTTATCATATCCAATTAATACTAAGAAAATATAATACGAAATTAGTAAATATTACAAAAAAAAAAAAAAAAAAAAAAAAAAAAAAAAAAAAAAACAACAGCAAACACTAATCCATAACTTTTTTTTTTAATTTTTTATTTATATTATTTTTAAAAAAAATCTATTCTATATAAACTTATAATAAGGTCGCATGCAACACTACATAATATTAGTTCATATTCCAAAAACAATTTATAAACAATTATATAAAATAAGAAAGAAAGAAATAAGTCCATATCCAAATTGATACATGCCCACACCATGACACCAACGAATTATATCTAAGGAAAAATAAATAAATAAATACCTTTTTCTTATTTTTACTAAGGATTGTGTGAAGAAAATATTTATTTTCTCAAAACATCGAACAGAGACTTTATTTTTTAACATTATCTTTATCTTCAATTTATTTTTTTTAATTTTTAATCTTTAATCTTTATCTACAATTTCTGGTTTCAGTTATTTTTAAAAAAAATTACTTTGTATTCTAATCTCAATCTAAATTATAAGATATGTAGATAAAATGATAAATTGCAGTCCATAAAATCTAAATTATAAGATAAGTAGACATCAACATCTTAAAAACAAATTAAATTTTTTTTTTTTTTATCCTTGTCTATAATTTTTTTTTTTTTTTTTTTTTGTGATTTCTTTATTTGTTTCTTTTGTAATTTCTATGTTTTATCTATTCCAATTAATATCAAGAAATATTGTACAATATTAGTGAGTATTTAAAAAAAAAAAAAAAAAAAAAAAACGTAAACAATGTTCTCAAGCTTTTTTTAAAACTATTTTTTGTTTATATCATTTTTTAAGTAGAAATCTATTCTATATTAATAATCTTAAAAAAAAAAAAAAAAAAAAAAAAAAAAAAAAAAAAAAAAACATAAACAATGTTCTCAAGTTTTTTTAAAAAAATTATTTTCTGTTTATATCATTTTTTTTTTTAAGTAGAAATCTATTCTATATGTATAATAGGGTCGCATGCAACATTACACAATATTAGTTTATACTTAAAATAATTTTAAAATAATTATATAAAAGAAGATCAAATGTTGTTCATAAAATCCAAATCAACATTGAAATATCAGTAACTATTTAAAAAAAAAATAAAAAAAATAAAAAAAAACGTAAAACCAATCTCTAATTTATTTATTTATTTATTTCTATTTAAATTATTCTTTTTTAGGGAAAAAAACATAAAACTGATCTCTAACAATTATATAGGTAAAAAAAAGGAAAAGAATGTACCTTTCTATGTATGGTTGTAGGAACGATATCAATCTACACAAAATTGAAAAACAATTATACAATTATGAACATATTAAAAAATGGAAACAAAACAAAATCAAAAGCATATATACCTTTACACAAAAGAATGTATCAATCTATTCTATCATTGACACGTGTGAGGGCTATTTATAGAAAACGTTAGATATTGAAGAATTATTAGTGGAATTTATAACTTTATAAAACAGGGAAAAATGAAGAGTCGGATGGAAATACATGATATAATAACCGTCCAAATAGAGTCATGGAATTGGATACCTAAAAATTTCCTAAATTGACTCAAGTAATAACTATATAAATTAATTCAATAATTGAGCAAATAAAAAAAAAAAAATTCAAAAACTGACGTAATCAAGGCAGCTAATATATTCAAAAAAATATATATATATATATACTAATCAATTTATTTGGCCATAATAACCGTGCAAATAGAGTCATGGAATTGGATACTTAGGGAGGTGTATTCAATTAGGATTCTTGAGGACATTTAAAGACATTATAAATCCTGGTGTATTCAATTAGGACATTTAAAGACTTTAAAAGAGTCTATATGAATCCAGTGGTATTCAATTAGGATTTCTATGGACTTTTAAAGAATCCTTTCAAATCTAGGTGTATTGAATTGGGACTTTAAAAATGTCTATAAGAATCCAGGTGTATTCAATTAGGACTAGATTTTAAAGGATTTTTTTAGGTCATGAATTTTGGTGGATTTTGGTGGACTTGATGGTGAGAGATATAAATATCAAATGTCATAACATGTCCAGCCTTCTTCCCAGAGATTTTGGTGGACTTTGCTCTCTCTCTCCAAAAAAAAAAAAACGTGGGTAAATATTGAGTATATCACTATAATGAATCTATATCTCAATTAAATTACTCATAAATTATACTATCAAACAATATTAATTTTGTAATTGTCTTATAATTATATTTTTACTTTTAAATCAAATTCAAATTTCATAACTTGTTTTGACATTATTTTTTTCCTGTTTAACTTGTTCATATTTTAACTATTAAAATGTAAAATTTATGATCAAATCACATTTTAACTTGTTCTCTTTCTTGTTCTCTACACAAAAATTTTATAACTTGTTTTGACCTTATTTTTTTTTTAATTAATTTTGTTAATGTATTTATTTAGAATATATATACATTTATAGGGTAAGCCTTGCTATATATGTCTTATTGACTAGGTAAATCTTTATTTAAAAAAAAAAAAAAATTATTCTAACCCACCATAATGTTTAATCCCAGTTACGTCCTTATTTGGGATACAATAAGTGAGGTGATGAGTAGTTCAATGGCGTAGCTAGGAATTTCAATTAGGAGGGCTAAACTTAAAAATACTTAATCAAAATGATTTTAAATAAGTTCGGTAATGAAAATAGTTTTAGCAATATAAAAGGGGTTACACCTGATGGGGGACGTGAGCCTTATCTTTAAAAATATATATGCTATAAAAAAAAAACATATATTTTGAAAATAGATAACAAGATTAATATAAAAAAGTATAACCTACAATACAAGTTTATAACTAGTATTGTATTTAAGTGGTACCCTGATAGGACTCGGTTTAAAATTCATCGATTATCGTATTTGAATCAACAGTATCAAAATGTTCTCTCTCAATATATATACACTACCGTGCAATTTGTAAGAAATTTATCAAAATGTTTTAAAGACATCAACAAGAAAACAAATATTGCATGAACAAAAAAATCAAAAATAGGGCGTGTACATAAGATAAAATAATAATAAAAAATTTATATATACGGTCCCGTTCTGATCAGTGCGTACTGATGTAACTAAAATGTAATATTTTAACTATTAAATCGTATATTAAAATGTAATTCATATTTGATCGTATAAAATTACTTTTATATTTTAACTTGTTTTGACCTTATTCAAACTATACGATCAAATTTCCGTGTAGAGAACAAGAAAGAGAAATCAAATCAAATTTGTGAGCGAAATTAGCTTTTAAATGAGAGAAAGTTAAAATAAAAAGAGAGAAATTGAGAGGAGTGTGATTGGTATATTTTTTATAAGTTTGAACGAGGAGTGCGGTTTTTACATAATTAATTTCGCTCCTTTTTTCTTTTCTTTTTTTAATATATATGTGTGTGTGATTGGTATATTTTTTATAAGTTTTATTTCAATATATATATATATATATATATATATATATATATATTTAAAGTTCTATTGACAAAATAAAAAATACATTACACGTCAAATTTTATTTGAGTAACTGGTGTATCAAATTTTGCTCATTCCAACTTCAAAAGTTTTTTTTTATAATTAGCTATAATTAGCTTATTATTGATAAGTCAGAGATAACAAATCCATGAAAATCCATGGATGTCTAAACAAATCCATAAAAGTCTTAGATAAATGTCTAAACAAATCCATAAATGTCTGAGATAGATGTCTAAACAAATCCATAAAAGTCCATGTGCATTTATAAAAGTCTATAGAAATCCATGAAAATCCGTCACTTAAAAAATGTCTTTAAATGTCTTCAAGAATCCTAATTGAATACACCCCCCTTAAAAATTTCCTAAATTAACTCAAGTAATAACTATATAAATTAATGCAATAATTGAGTAGATAAAAAATTCAAAAAAAAAAAAAAAAAAAAAAACTCCTATTTCACACTTACTTTCAACCATTCCTATTGATCTTGCCAACAATTAACGTTGATTGCCTGTTGTTGACGTTCTGAAGTCCACAACCGTTTATGTATGGGGCTCTTCAACACAATTTTCATACTTGCAATTACACCGTGCTGCCTATTGAAATTAATGCAATAATTGAACAAATAAAAAAAATTCAAAAACTGATGTAAATAACAATAATTGGACAACTAAATAATTCCTAAACTGACTCAAGGCAGCTAAAACATTAAAAAAAAATAATAATAAAAATACTAATCAATTTATTTGGCCAAAATAACTGTGCAAATAGAGTTATGGAATTGGATACTTAAAAATTTCCTAAATTGACTCAAGTAATAACTATATAAATTAATGCAATAATTGAGCAGATAAAAAATTTTAAAAAAAAAAAAACAAAATTAAATCCTCCATTACTCTACTAATCAATAAAAATTAAATGTCAAAGCCTTCACAAGACGACACGTGTCAAGGTGAGGTACCATTTTACTATATTATATAGATATATATATATATGATATATATGATTTGTTTTTGACATGTCATCTTTTTATTTTCACTCTCGTATGATAGAAAGATAATTACCATTAAGGAATATAATACTGGAACTCTAAATATCTTATGGAGCAATTGGCACAAATCCCCCCCAGACTATACCAGCTTTTGCATGTTGCCCCCTAAACTATTTTATTAGGCACTAAACCCCCTGAACTATCACTTATTGGCAATCTGCCAATAAGTGATAGTTCAGGGGGTTTAGTGCCTAATAAAATAGTTTAGGGGGCAACATGCAAAAGCTGGTACAGTCTGGGGGGGATTAGTGCCAATTACTCTATCTTATAAATGTATACTTAGGTAATAAATACATAAAATTCTTGTAAAATAAAATAAAGTGAAAATTGCAAAAAATAACCTAACCACAGAATGGATTATTGTTTCTAACCATATTCTAATTTTTTATTGTTTGTAACCAATCACCATAATACATTATTGTCTTTAATCAATAAATTTCAAAACTACCCTTTTATCCTCTTTTTCCCTTTAATTTTTTTTTTTCTCCATTACTCATCTCTCTCTATCACTCATCTCTATCACCCATCTTTTTATCACTTATATCTTTATCAAATCTTAGTTCTCAAATAATTTTTGTCAAGAAATTAAAGTTATTTTGAAGGGAAATCACAAAGAAACCAAGATTTGGGAAGAGTTTTTTGAAAATTTTGAGTTTGTGGTTGAATCTCTGCTCAAAACTTCAAGGTTTGTAAATCTTCAATTTCAATAGCATTATTATGTTTCTTAGATGATATTGTTGATGGGTCTTTGTTATTTTGTTTCAATTTTGAAGTTTTTTTGTTGACAATGGATGAAACTTCGATTTCGATTTGAAATTATATTTCATACAATGTGTCACGGTAAAAGTGATATAAGTTTGTTATTTCATGTTTAACGTGACACATTGGCTAATATTATGTAATCATGTATTTTTGAAGTACATGAGATATTTCATGTCTAACATGACATAAATGGGATATTTCATGTCCAACATGACATACATGAGATATTTCATACACAACATGACATACATGGGATATTTCATGTTTTACATGAAATACTGCATAAATAGAATATTTCATATCCAACATGATATACATAGGATATTTCATGCCCAACATGACATAAATGGGATATTTCATGCACAACATTATATACATGAGATATTTCATGCTTTGTATGAAATAATGTATAATGGAGATATTTCATACCCAACATGACATATATAGGATATTTCATGCCCAACATGAGATACATGAGATATTTCATGTTTTACGTGATATACATGAGATATTTCATTTTTTTTAAACAGCTAAACTTTATTAAAAAGGCCATCAAGGCCAAGAAAAACAACAACACAACATCCAACCCTGCACCATGGCCAAGCCCGCAACAGGGACACACACAACACAAAACTCAGCATAGGGGCACACACAACACAACACACAGCACAGCAAAAAAGACCAAAGAGCCTAAAACCAAATCAATCCACCTCCCACATCATGCAATCCCCCTCTTGATTCGAACCTTTCTTCGCCAACGAATCCGCAAAACAATTCGAAGACCTCGGATTATGAATAACAGCAGTTCTGCCCAAAGAAAGCAAAAAATTTCAAATTTCATAAATGACGTTAACATGTTTCAAGCTACCAAAATTCGAACCGTTAACCCAAGAAACTGCCCCCTTTGACCCTTTGAGTCATTGATGATGGTGTTTTGTTTGCCTATCAAAACAGGAGAACTTACACATAACACACAAGCTTGGTGGATAGCATAAATCTCAGCCGTGATGGCATCCGCAATACCAACATACTTAGAGAAAGAACCAATCACCTTACCTTTGAAATCCCGCAAGACCCCACCAATCCCAGCTGAACCCGGGTTCCCCCTAGCCGAGCCATCCACGTTAAACTTCAAAGCGCCTTGTGACGGGGGAGACCAATCCGCAGTAGAGGCAGCCTTCTTTTTTGTCGAAACAGAGCCACATGAGATATTTCATGCCTTGTATGAGATATTTCATGACTTGTATGAAATATTGCATAATGGGGATATTTCATACCCAACATGACATACATAGGATATTTCATGCCCAACATGACTTACATGGGATATTTCATGCATAACATGATATACATTGGATATTTCATGTCTTGCATGAAATACTACACAATGGGGATATTTCATACCTAACATGACATACATGGGATATTTCATGTATAACATGATATACATGAGATATTTCATGCCTTGCATGAAATACTACATAATGCCATAATTGGGATATTTCATACCCAACATGATATATATGGGATATTTCATGCCCAACATGACATACATGAGATATTTCATATTTTACGTGATATACAAGAGATATTTCATGCCTTGTATGAAATACTGTATAATGGGACATTTCATACCCAACATGACATACATGGGATATTTCATGCCCAACATGACATACATGAGATATTTTTTTTAAAAGGGTATTTTAGACTTTACAACTTCCACCTAGTTAAAACAATAACTTAAATTTTTTTGATTAAAAACAATAATCCATTTCTTAATTTGACTACTTTTATAAATGTCTCTAAAATAAAAACATGAGAGATATATAGGAATTTTTACGACTTTCTATTGGGTTGGTGACATGAATTGCTCTTCATTTGAAAATTATTATATACATACATATATATATATATATATATATATATATATTCCGATGGATTGATTTAACTATATTTTATAAAATAAATCCGCTCTTACTTTATATTATTTCTAGAATTTTTATTGAATATTTTTAATTAGAATCCCTTTAAGCAAAAATTAAAGAAAAGAAAAAAACTAGAAAACAATGCAACATTGAAAATAATTATCAAATAAAAGTTTACATGTGCTTGATGACTAGAAAACAATGCAAGACTTTATGCTCAGTGAAAATTCCATCACATGGGAATTTCAAGTATTTTATTACCTTTATTGATGACTTCAGGAGGAAAGCTTGGGTGTATTTGTTGCAGCAGAAGTCAGATGCCTGTGATGTCTTTAAAAGATTTAAGGTGAATGTTGAAAAGCAGTATAGAAGATCTATCAAGACTTTGAGAACGGATAGAGGCATGGGATATATTGTCTGCAATGGCTTCTTGCAGAGACATGGCATTAATTATCAGATGATGCCAGATACACTCCTCAACATAATGGAGTAGCTAAGAGGAAGAATTAAACAGTCATGGATATGGTCAGGTTGCACTTGAAGAATTTACCCAAGGTTTTTTAGGGAGATGCAGTTTCTCGTGCTTTCTATTTGTTGAACATGTGCCCTACTAGAAGTGTTCTCGAAAGACTCCACATGAAGCTTAGACTTGACGAAAACCCAGTATTGAACACTTATGAGTGTTCGGTTGTATTTGATATGCTCATGTACCTGATATTTTAAGGAACAAACTTGATGATAAGGCAGAGAAGTACATCTTCCTCGGCTACAGTCAGATGACAAAAGGATACAAGCTGTATAATCCAGTATCCGGGAAGGTAGTTGTCAATTGAGACGTTACCTTTGATGAGCATGGTTGTTGGGATTGGTCTCATGGTAAGGGGAGCTTTTCATACGTTTATGTTGATCTACAAGGGATTGGTTAGAAGGAACCTACCCCTATAACACCACCATCGGGTGTGACTCTACATCCAACAGTGAAAATATATATGAGCGTGTGTCTAATACAACCTAGAGGGGGGGTGAATGGGTTGTTAATCGATTATTACTAATTTTTCGATTAGTCAAAATTAATCACAATTAACCCATTTCAACAAACAATAAAAATCAAGTAAAATTGTAAAATTTAAAGAACACTTGATTTTTACGTGGAAACCTTCAACAAGGAAAAACCACGGGCTGATATGTGCACCACACACGATCCTCAAATCCACCACTACTTGTAATGGTGTTTACAACCTAAGTTGACCACGTCAAACCCTACACGGTCACTAACCCACCACTACTACTCGCAGGCCTTTAATAGTAAACCTAGACCAAAGTTGCTTAAGCACTACACACCGGTAGTCACAAGACTTAATTCTCAATGA